>JAADJZ010000005.1:1205000-1805000 GCA_011032825.1 Massariosphaeria phaeospora | reverse complement strand
TTCAAAAAACAAAAACTACTTAAAATGCAACAACGAATTATGTATAGAAAACTACAATACGTGCTAAGCAGCACGCTAGCTTTTTTACACTACAAAATGCACTATTTATAAGCTATAAAAAAATGCAACGAGATAAAATTTTAAAAACTAAAACTACGACAAGTTTTTAAAGCTTTAAGAATGCTTCGCTAGCAAATGCAACTACTACAAGCAATAGAACATTCTAGAAAAACAAGCTTTAAAAGCTTTTTTAGCAAAAAACTAGCAAGCTACTAGACTTATAGTTAGAATAGTATAAGTGCTTTTAGCACAACCGTACAAAGCGTACAAAAAACGCAACTAAAATAGAATTACATAAAAGTAAAAGCAAAAGTCGTAGGCTAAAAGCTTACTGCACTACTTAATAGTAGAGCTACCTAGACATTAGTCTTCCTAGAATAGGTAAAAAGAACTAGAATACTTTATTAAGTTAAAGATTAACTAATACGAATAGTGTTAGCTAACAAACAACTACTAGAATATAGAAACAGTTTAATCAACTTAGAAACTTATAAAGTTGAGTTAAAAGTTGCAGGTATTAGGCACTAACAGTGTATTAATATTATAAACTTTAAAAGTTCTAACATGTATATTAGGTACAACTAGCTACAACAACACAACTTTAATATTAATTAAAAAAACAAAACAATACGCAGCTAAAGGCCTAGAAAGAAAGTCGCTGTAGTACTACAAAACAGTTCAACAATTCAAAGCTCACCTAAAAACAAAAGAATTAGTTTAATTTTACTTTACAAAATCGCGAGAATTTGTAAAAAAAACTCTTAACAAATAGGCGTTATATAGGTACAACGAGTTGCGCTTTTAAAAATAAGCAAACTACAACTTAACTTCTTTAAAAAACAAGAAAAAAAGTTTAAAAACCTTTCTACTAAATACTAAACAGAGTTTAAAAGCTTTTTTAAAAAAAACAAAAAGCACGACTTAGCAAACTACTAAAAATAAAATTACAAGATTATCTTTAAAAAAGAAACAAAACTACGACTAGAACTAATGTATTTCTTAACTTACAACTAGCAGAAAGAATTGAAGAAATACATTTAAAGAAATATCTAGCGAGAATATATACAACTAAGCGAAAGCTTAATAGCGTTGCCGATATTGTTTGTACTAAAAAAAAACAAAAAATTAAAACTGTGCGTAGACTATTAACAGCTTAACAACGTTACACAAAAAAACTAATACTTACTACCGCTTATTTAAGAACTTATAAATTAACTTTAAAAAGTAAAATAAATTACAAAACTTAACGTACTAGATAGATACTATCGCATCTAAATTGCAAAAAAGCACGAATAGTTAACAGCTTTTAAAACTTAATATAAACTTTATAAGTACTAGGTTATGCTGTTTAAATTAACTAATGCCTTAGCTACGTTTTAGGCTCTAATTAACAAAGTACTATACAAATACTTGAATATTTTTGTTACAGCGTACTTAGACAACGTATTAATATACTCTAAAGAAACGCTCGAAAAACATTAAAAGCATGTTAAAAAAGTGCTACAAAAGATAAAGCAGTACTAGCTATTACTTTACTCAAAAAAGTGTAAATTCCACGTTACAAAAACTAGCTATCTTGAGTTTATTATTTTAAAAGAAAGTATGTTTATAGACTTAAAGAAAATTCAAACTATACAAAAATAGCTAACTTCTAAAATAGTAAAAAACGTGTAGTTTTTTTTAGAATTTGCTAACTTTTACAGAAAGTTTATTAAAAATTACTTTAAAACTACAACACTACTCTTAGAAGTTACTAAAAAAAATAAAAAGTTCAAATAGACGAAAGCACAAGAACAAGCGTTTTAAGAACTTAAAAAGAAATTTACTACGGCACTAATGCTACAAATGCACAACTCGAAAAAGAAAACTTAAGTAGAAACTAATGCTTTAGACTATGCATTGAAAGCAATACTCTCGCAGCTAAAAGAGAATCGCCAAAGATAGCTAGTTCTAATGTAAAATATAATAAATTCGATAGAGTCTATTTACAGCGCGAATAAAAAAGCTTTATATACTTTATAGTTAGTTAGCTTCTAAAGCACTTGCAAAGCGCTTTTGAAAGCTATGTAAAAACTCAATACCGCAAAGCCTTCGTTAACTAGAAACTAGCGAAGCTTTTTTAGGTATCGTCGAAGCTGTTACGTACAGCGTTAATAGCTACTAAAGTCCTACGACTAAAGCAATTTATAAAGCTTTTAGCTTATTATATAAGCTTTTTCTTTAATTTGTAGCAATCTACTTACTTCGTTAGCGTCTTAGCGTTTTTTCTAAAAGCGTGCCGTTTTGAAAGTCTTTTAGCAATTTTCTATTAGCGTTTCGATAAGCTGCCGAAAATTCTTGCTAAGTAAATAAAGCTTTTGTGTTTTCGAGTTTTAGCGCTAGTTTCTATGTAGGCTAGTTATAGCTAGTTCATTTAACTTAATATTCTAGCTTTTAGCTTTTTTTAACTTTTTTCTAGCGCTTGCTTGTAATGCGCTTAACTAGCTATTCTTACTTGCTTTCTATAGTAACGTTTCTTAAGCGCTAATCAAACACTGTTTAGCTTTCTAAAGAATTGTTTGCTGCAAGTCTAAGCCTATTTATTAGAAATGTTAGATTTATTTTAGAAAGTGTGTTTAAAACTACGTTGCCTAGAAACTTAACTTGTAAAACTATATATTTGCTATTTTTCTAGTCTAGTTTCTTGCTTAAGCGCCTATTAGAAATGTGTTTTTTATATTGCAACTACACTTTATCTTCTACTTAAAGCAGCGGCGCTTTTTTTTATGTTAATTTGCTTGTTTTTTTTGCTTCTATTAAGCCTTCGCCATAGCAGCTTGCGCGAAGTTAATAGATTTTTTTTATTTTTTTAGCTATTTTCGCTGCGTTTCGCTTAGGGTCTAGAGTTGTCTAGTAAAGCGTATCCGCTTTTTTCTTTGCTCGAAGCTAGATTAAGTCCATCTCGTAACTATGCTAGAAAAAGAAAAAGCTTACTTTTGTTAACACTACTTTTTGTTTTTAGATTGCAATTTGTACGATAGAGCATAGCTGCGCTTAGTTCTTTTAGTTCTAGTTTACAAACGGTCTTAAAATAGTTTTAATTATTAAATTTGCTTTTTTTGTAGCTTCGTTGGTTTTTGAGTAAAAAGCTATAGATAGCTGCTTTACAATTCTAAACTCTTTGCAAAGCGTTTTTTAGAATTTACTTACAAATTGTGCTTTTTAGTTAGAAACAATAGCGTTAGAGAGCTAGTAGTAAGCTACTACTTTTTTAATAAATACTTTTGCTACAGTTGCTGCGTTAATTTTCGCTATAGAAATTAAGATTATATTCTTGCTTAATTAGTTCGTAATAACTAGTAGATTCGTGCACTTCTTGCTTTCTAGCAGGTTAGTAATAAAGTTTATAAAAAGTTTTTTCTAAATTTTATCTAGAACGAAAAGCGAGCGAAGAAAACTACTTTTTATTTTTTGCTATAGTTTTGCTCGTTTACATGCATCGCAGTTGGCAATGTACTATCAAATGTCTAAACTTATTCTTAGCTAAAAGAATTTTTTTTTAAGAATATTGTAAGTGTTTTTTTTGCTAAAGTGCTTTGCGATAAGCAAGTTGTAAGCTTCGAAAATTAATCTAGTACGCAGTTAATACGTTTTTGGCACTTATTTCTTTCTTTAGTAAAAAAGCGCGTTGTTTTTAACAACGCAATCTACTAAAAACGCTTTTAATTAAAAGCCTAAAGAAAACTTCTTACAGGTACTTTTTTTAGTTTAGCTTTTTTTTACGGCTTCTAAGGCTTCTTAGTATAAATCGTTTTTTTAGACTTTTCTATTTTAAAGTTTATCTAAAAACAGCTTTTTTACATTATTCTTAGAATTGTTTTTTGTACTAGCATTTTTTTTCTGTTTAGCAGTATTTTGTCTAAAACTTGTAGCATTTAGCTTCTCAAAGCTTGCACTTTTGATTTAGAAAAAAACATTCTACTCTAGAGCTTTTGCTACATTTGCTTTGTAAAAAGCATCGAGCTTACTAGCAAGTACATTTAGCGTTGAAATTAAAGTGCTATAAAGCAAGAACGCGCGAATTACGCCTAAAGTTTTTTTTATAATGTTATTCTCGTTTAACACACTAGTTAGTTTAAGAAGTTAAAATTTACGGCTTTTTAGCTAAACATTGTTTTAGTTTTAAAAAAGATTCTACTCTTTTTGTAAGAAAGCGTTTGCTTTTTTATTAGCTGCTCTAGAGCAGTACACAAACTCTAGGTTGTATTTAAAAAAAATATTTGCTTAGCGAATATGTTGCTTTGTTAGTAACCTTGCTGTAGTAAAGTACAAAAAGTTTTTGTAATTAGTGTAAACTATAATCTTTAACACTGCTTTAAGCTTTGCTTTTTATTTAGTAATGCATTTAATTACTGCTAATAATTTTTTATTGTAAATAGTGTAGTTAGACTTTGCAAGTAATATTTTAGCAAAGTAGTAAGCTACTACTTGCTACAAGTTGTTTTTTGCTTTTTAAAAAAGCGCTTTTTTAGTAGCTATTTTCAAAGCGTTCGCTTTTATAGCGGTTTCTAAATTAAAGTTAAAATAAGCTAATAATAGCCTAGATATAAACTTTTTTTTGAGCGTGTTAAATGCTTTTTGTTATTTAAGCTTTTAACAGAATTTAACGCTTTTTTTTGTTAACTCTGTTAGTAAAAAGACGATTGCAAAAAAAGCGCAAATAAACTACTAGTAAAAGTTTGCAAAACTAACAAAGCTTTGTACTTTTTTAACTAAAGCTAAAGCCTTTTATTTAAAAATTGCGCAAACTTTTTTTAGATTCATGCTAATTTCTTTGCCTACTTTAATAATAAAACTAAAGTATTTAGTTTTAGTTACTTTAAACTCGCATTTTTTAATATTAAGTTGTAACTTTGCTTTTTTTAATTTGTTAACAACTTTTTTAACACGTTGCTAGTAGTTCTTTTAAAAACTTTTAAAGTAAATAAGTACATTATCTAAGTATGCAAAAGCGTTAAAGTTAATGTAATTACGCAAAGTGTAGTTAATAAATTGCTAAAACGTACTTAAAGCGTTAGCAAAGCTAAATAGGCAAACTATTTATTTGTACAATTTAAATCTTATACAGAAAGCTATTTTCTACTTGTTTTCTTTAGCAATTTAGACTTTGTAAAAGGCCTAAATAACGTCTAGCTTAGTAAACTATTTAGCCTAGCTAATTTAATTTAGAGTTTCGTAAATTAAAGGCAGCGAGTATTAGTTTTTTTTTGTAATAGCGTTAAGCGCCTAATAGTCTACGCAAAAGCGTAGCTCTTTACTAGATTTCTTTGCAAACAACACTAGCGCTTTAGCCTAAAAGCAACTTACTTTAATAAACTTGCAATTTAAATGCGCAGTAAGCTGCTTTTGCAAGACTAATAGTTTGTTTTTAAACATATTATACAAAAGTCTCTATAAAACCTCTACTTTTTTTTTGTTCTTTTTAATTAGTTTAATGCTGTAGTTTATTAAGCTTTGGTAAGAAAATAATTTGTTAGCTTTAAACTGCATAAACGCTGTATACTAATTTTTTATCTAGTTAAACAGCGTTAAGCGTAGGTTAACTACTACTTTAGTCTAAAAAGCTTTCTAAATATTTGCTATAAACGCAGCGAAAATTTTAACACTAGAGTTTTTTTTTTTAAACTGCTGCATTATTATTTCAAACGCAGCTGCAAACACTTGCTAGAGCTTTTGTTTAAGCTTTTTTTCTTTTTAGCTTCGCACGCGTGTTTTGGTTGAATAGATAAAAATTAATTTTTTTGCTAAAGCTAGCGTTACCTAGCTTCTGTTTATTTATAAGCGCTTTAGAATAATATTGTATTTGTTATTCTTAGTTATAGCGTACGCTTAAACTGTTTGTTCGTACTTGTTTAAGTTTATTGTAAATTAAGTAGCTTTTGTAACTTTAACAACTTGTTCGCTAATGCCTACTACAAGCTTTTTTTTTATTAAAATACGCAAAAAACAGTTTTTTTTACAAAACTTTTTGCTAACAAAACTATAGGTAGTGCACCTAGAGTCGAGCATTGCTAAAGCAAAAATAGATTAATTAATAATTGCGTGTACTATAAGTAGTTTCTTGTTTAGCTAGCGCTAGCAAAACTTTAGAAACTTATTTAATAAAAAAACCGTGTTCTTTTTCTACTACTTTTAACTGCGTTTTTAGTTAAGAGTGTTTAGTTTTCTAAGTTTTTAGACTTAAAAACCTCTTTAACTTTTGCTATCGTCTTAACTAGTTTAAAAGTTGCTTTTTAAGTTATAGCGAGCTTTTTTAAAGCTGCGAGCTTATATTTATTAAACATGTAAGTCGCTAAACTATATTAAAAGCAAAAGTAATTCTTTTGTTGTTTCGTTATTTCTACGTTGTTTGCTTATTTGGCTTGCTTTTTTTTTTTATTGTTAGTAGCTGCGCAAACTGCTTAGGTAGCAGCTTTAGTTGCTAGCTTCTAGTCTATAGCCTTTGTGTCGCTTATTAATTAATTTAGTACTATTTGCTACTAGTTGTTTGCTTTTGCGCAGTTTAGGTTTTTTTTAATCTAAGTAACTTATTCTATTAAGTCTTAAAGTTGCTATGCTAGAGAAATAATAACGCTAACTATTTTGTTTTATAAATCGGCGCGAAGTTTTGCTTTGTACTAGTTTTTTAATGTAGCTACGTTGCTTGTTATTTTTGCGTTGTACGCAAAGCGCATAAATTTCTTATTGTACTTTTAAAAGAACATTTTTTTCTGCTTAAAAGCGAAAAGTGTAATAAGCTAAAAGCTCTATAAATTGCTTTGGTTGTAGAATTTTAGTAGATTTTAACGCTAACATATAGCGCTTAGGTAAACTTTGCACTTCTTTAAGTAAGCTTCGTAGGCTCGTTAGCTTAGTATATTAACGATATATTGCCTACGGCTACAAACGCTTTAGGCTTTTAGTAGAGCACTAATAGCTTTTAGTAGAGTATTAATAGCTGCTTAGCAAAAAGTATATAGAGTTGCTTTGCTTTCGCTATAAATAAACTTTATCAAATTTATTATATTCTACATTAGAACTAGCTATCTTTGGCGATTTTTTTTTATTTGAATTCGATTAATTTCTACGCAGTAAAGATCGTGAGATTTTCAAGAAGTACGACACTTTTAAAAGTTAAAAGCAACTTCTAAAAAACTCTACAACGCAGCAAAAAAAGTTTTTAAAACTAAATTGCTACAATAGACAGTACTTAGAATAAGTATATCTAGATGCTAGTTGTAAAAGCTCGCAAGCTAAAAAGCGAAAGCTAAAGTAGCAAAGCAATTAAAAAAGCTTTACAAAAGCTAATAAACAACAACAGAATTAATGTAAAAACTTAAGAAATTTGTTTCAATGCAGCGGAAGCTACATATATAAAAATATTCGTTGCAAAACTCGTAATAAAACTACTTAAAAAAGTAACAAACGATTAGCTACTAGTAGCAAAGCTAGTTTTTGCAGAACTTTTGAATTCTAAGCAGCTAGTTAATAACAAAAGTGCAAGAGTTTAGGCACTTATCGAAATACTGCAAAATTAAGTTCAAATTCTTTAAAAGAAAAAAGAGCTGCGCTAGCAACACTACTAACTCTTTTTACTATTTTAAAAGCTTCTATGCTAATTACAAAGTGCAATAAAATGCTTAACCTAGCTTAGTTTAATAGAACAAAGTTAGACTATAAACAGTTCAAAGTTCAAGTAGAAAACAAAATGCTTAATAACAAAAATCTAATTAGGAACTTATGCGGCTATATCTACAACTGCTTAATAGAGCAAGTAGCTACTACTAAACTCGCTTAGTATTAGAAACACCGTAACGGAACAGCAAAGAAGTTTTGAGAGTACTTTAATAGGCACTACTAAGACTACATGCGAGCGCAGAAAGCGCTTAACCAACTCTTCGCTTTTAAGCAGAAAAAAATGTTTTTTTAAGAGTATAATAAGAAATTCATGCGTTTTGCGTACAACGCAAAAATAACAAGCAACGTAGCTACATTAAAAAACTAGTACAAAGCAAAACTTCGCGCTAATCTATAAAACAAAATAGTTAGCGTTATTGTTTTTTTAGCATAGCAACTTTAGAACCTAATAGAATAGGTTACTTAGATTAAGAAAAACCTAAACCGCGCGAAAGCAAACAACTAGTAGCAAATAATACTAAATTAATTAATAAGCAATACAAAAGCTATAAACTAAAAGCTAACAACTAAAGCTACTACCTAAGCAGTTCAAGCAGCTACTAACAATAAGAAAAAAAAGCAGGCCAAATAAGCAAACAACGTAGAAATAACGAAATAACAAAAAAATTACTTTTGCTTTTAATGTAGTTTAGCGACTTACATGTTTAATAAATGTAAGCTCGCAGCTTTAAAAAAGCTCGCTACAACTTAAAAAGCAACTTTTAAACTAGTTAAAACAACAGCAAAAGTTAAAAAAGTCTTTGAATTTAAGAACTTAGAAAACTAGACACTTTTAACCAAAAGCGCAGTTAAAAGTAGTAGAAAAAAAACACAGTTTCTTTATTAAATAAGTTTCTAAAGTTTTGCTAGCGCTAGCTAAACGAGAAACTACTTACAGTACATGCAATTATTAATTAATCTATTTTTGCTTTAGCAATGCTCGACTTTAAGTGCACTACCTATAGTCTAGTTAGTAAAAAGTTTTGTAAAAAAAACTGTTTTTTGCGTATTTTAATAAAAGAAAAGCTTGTAGTAGGCATTAGCAAACAAGTTGTTAAAGTTACAAAAGCTGCTTAGTTTACAATAAACCTAAATAAGTACAAACAAACAGTTTAAGCGTACATTATAACTAAGAATAACAAATACAATATTATTCTAAAGTGCTTATAAATAAACGAAAGCTAGGTAACGCTAGCTTTAGCAAAGAAATTAATTTTTATTTATTTAACTAGAACACGCGTGCGGAGCTAGGAAAAAAAAAAGTTTAAACAAAAGCTCTAGCAAGTGTTTGCAGCTGCGTTTAAAATAATAATATAGTAGTTTAAAAAAAAAAACTTTAGCGTTAAAATTTTCGCTGCGTTTATAGCGGACATTTAGAAAGCTTTTTAGACTAAAGTAGTAGTTAACCTACGCTTAACGCTGCTTAACTAGATAAAAAATTAGTATACAGCGTTTATATAGTTTAAAGCTAACAAATTATTTCTTTACTAAAGCCTAATAGACTACAGCATTAAATTAATTAAAAAGAATAAAAAAAAAGCAAAAGTTCTATAGAAACCTTTGTATAACATGTTTAAAAACAAACTATTAGTTTTGCAAAAGCAGCTTACTGCGCATTTAAATTGCGAGTTTATTAGAGTAAGTTGCTTTTAAGCTAAAGCGCTAGTGTTGTTTGCAAAGAAACTTAGTAAAGAGCTACGCTTTTGCGTAGACTATCGAGCGCTTAATGCTATTACAAAAAAAAACTAATACTTGCTGCCATTAATTTACAAAACTCTAAATTAGATTAGCTAAGCTAAATAGTTTACTAAGCTAAACGTTATTTAAGCCTTTTACAAAGTCTAAATTGCTAAAAAAAACAAGTAGAAAATAGCTTTCTGTACAAGATTTAAATTGTACAAATAAATAGTTTGCTTATTTAACTTTGCTAACGCTTTAAGTACGTTTTAGCAATTTATTAACTACACTTTACGTAATTACATTAACGTTAACGCTTTTGCATACTTAGATAATGTACTTATCTACTTTAAAAGTTTTTAAAAAAACTACTAGCAACGTATTAAAAAAGTTGTTAACAAGTTAAAAAAAGCAAAGTTACAACTTAATATTAAAAAATGCGAGTTTAAAGTAACTAAAACTAAATACTTTAGTTTTATTATTAAAGTAGGCAAAGAAATTAGCATGAATCTAAAAAAAGTTTGCGCAATTTTTAAATAAAAGGCTTTAGCTTTAGTTAAAAAAGTGCAAAGCTTTGTTAGTTTTGCAAACTTTTACTAGCAGTTTATTTGCGCTTTTTTTGCAATTGTCTTTTTACTAATAGAGTTAACAAAAAAAAGCGTTAAATTTCGTTAGAAGCTTAAACAACAAAAAGCGTTTAACACGTTTAAAAAAAAGTTTATATCTAAGCTATTATTAGCCTATTTTAACTTTAATTTAGAAACCGCTATCGAAGCGAACGCTTTAGAAATAGCTACTAAAAAAGTGCTTTTTTAAAAAGCAAAAAACAACTTGTAGCAAGTAGTAGCTTATTACTTTGCTAAAATGTTACTTGCAAAGTCTAACTACACTATTTACAACAAAAAATTATTAGCAGTAATTAAATGCATTACTAAATAAAAAGCAAAGCTTAAAGCAGTGCTAAAAATTACAGTTTACACTAATTACAAAAACTTTTTGTACTTTACTATAGTAAAGTTACTAACAAAGCAATATGTTTGCTAAGCAAACATTTTTTTTAAATACAACCTAAAGTTTGTGTACCGCTCTAAAGCAGCTAATAAAAAAGCAAACGCTTTTTTACGAAAAAAGTAAAATTTTCTTTAAAACAAGAACGATATTCGGCTAAAAAGTCGTGAATTTTAACTTCTCAAACTAGCTAGTGTGTTAAACGAGAATAACATTACAAAAAAAACTTTAGGCGTAATCCGCGCGTTCCTGCTCTATAGTACAAAGAATAATTCTAAGAATAATACAAAGAAGTTGTTCTTAGATAAACTTTGAAATAAAGGAGTTTAAAAAAACAATTTGTACTAGAAAGCCTTAGAAGCCGTAAAAAAAAGCTAAACTAAAGAAAGTACTCGTAGGAAGTTTTCTTTAGGCTTTTAATTAAAAGCGTTTTTAGCAAATTACGCTGTCGAAAACAATAGTTTTCTCTATAAAAAAAGAAAATAGGTGCCGAAAACGTATTAACTGCGTACTAGATTAATTTTCAAAGCTTATAACTTACCTATTGCAAGGCACTCTAGCAAAAAGAACACTTATAGTATTCTAAAAAGAAATTTCTTCTAGCTAGAAATAAGCTTGAATACTTAATAGTACATTGCTAACTGCAATGCGTGTAAACGAGCGAAACTATAGCAAAAAATAAAAAGTAGTTTTCTTCGCTCGCTTCTCGTTCTAAACAGAATCTAGAAAGAACTTTCTATAGATTTTATTACTAACCTACTAAAACGCAATAGATGTACAAACTTACTAGTTATTACAAACTAATTAAGCAAGAATATAATCTTAATTTCTATAGCAAAAATCAACGCAGCAACTGTAGCAAAGGTATTTATTAAAAAAGTAGTAGCTTACTACTAGCTTTCTAACGCTATTGTTTTTAACTAAAAAGCACAATTTGTAAGCAACTTTTAGAAAACACTTTGCGCAAAGCTAGAAATAACAAAACAGCTCTCAATAGCTTTCTACCTAAAAACTAACAAAGCTACAAAAAAAGCAAATTTAATAATTAAAACTATTTTAAGGCCGTTTGTAAACTAGAACTAAAAGAACTAAGCGCAGCTATGCTCTATCGTACAAATCGCAATTTAGAAACGAAAAGTAGTGTTAACAAAAGTAAGCTTTTTCTTTTTCTAGCATAGTTACGAGATAAACTCAATCTAGCTTCGAGCAAAAAAAAAAGCGAATACGCTTTACTAGGCAACTTTAGACTCTAAGCAAAGCGCAGCAGAAATAGTTAAAAAAATAAAAAAAGTTATTAACTTCGCGCAAGCTGCTATGGCGAAGGCTTAATAAAAGCAAAAAAAACAAGCAAATTAACATAAAAAAAAAGCGCTTTTGCTTCGAGTAGAGAACAAAGTTTAGTTGTAGTATAGCAAACACATTTCTAATAAACGCCTAAGTAAGAAACTTAACTAAAAAAATAGCAAGTATACAGTTCTAGAAGTTAAATTCTTAGGCAATATTGTTTTGAATACACTTTTTAAGATAAATCTAACATTTTCAATAGATAAGCTTAGACTTGCAGCAAACAATTCTTTAAAGAGCTAGACAGTGTTTAATTAGCGCTTAAAAAGCGTTACTATAGAAAGCGAGTAGAAATAGCTAGTTAAGCGCATTACAAGCAAGCGCTAGAAAAAAGTCAAAAGAAGCTAAAAGCTAGAATATTAGGTTAAATAAACTAGCTATAACTAGCTTACATAGGAACTAGCGCTAGAACTCAAAAACACAAAAGCTTTATTTACCTAGCAAGAATTTTCGGCGGCTTACTAGAACGCCGATAGAAAATTGCTAAAAAACTTTCAAAACAGCACGCTTTTAGAAAAAACGCTAGAACGCTAACGAAGTAAGTAAATTGCTACAGATTAAAAAGAAAGCTTATATGTAATAAGCTAAAAGCTTTATAAATTGCTTTAGTCGTAGAACTTTAGTAAATCTCAACGCTAATATATAGCGCTTAGGTAGACTTCGCACTTCTTTAGGTAAACTTCGTAGGCTCGTTAGCTTAGTATATTAACAATATATTGCCTACGACTACAAACGCTTTAGGCTTTTAGTAAAGCACTAATAGCTTTCGGTAGAGCACTAATAGCTGCCTAGCGAAAAGTATATAGAGTTGCTCTACTTTCGCTGTAAATAAACTTTATCGAATTTATTATATTCTACATTAGAACTAGCTATCTTTGGCGATTTTCTTTTAAAGAGTTAGTTAAGCGCTTTCTGCGCTCGCATGTAGTTTTAGTAGTACTTGTTAAAGTACTTCTAGAACTCTTTTGCTATTCCGTTATAGTGTTTCTAATACTAAGCGAGTTTAGTAGTAGCTACTTGCTCTATTAAGCGGTTGTAGATATAGCCGCATAAGTTTCTAATTAAATTCTCGTTATTAAGCATCTTGTTTTCTACTTAGATTTTAAACTGTTCGTAGTCTAACTTTGTTTCGTTAAACTAAGCTAGGTTAAGCATTTTGTTGCGTTTTGTAATTAGCGTAGAAGCTTTTAAAATAGTAAAAGAAGTTAGCAGTATTGCTAGCGCAGCTCTTTTTTTTTTAAAAAAGATTTAAACTTGATTTTGCAGTATTTCGATAAGTGCCTAAACTTTTGCACTTTTGTTATTAACTAGCTGCTTAGAATTCAAAAGTCTTGCGAGAACTAGCTTCGCTGCTAGTAGCTAATCGTTTGTTACTTTTTTAAGTAGTTTTATTACGAGTTTTGCAACGAATATTTTTATATATGTAGCTTTCGTCGTATTGAAACAAATTTCTTAAGTTTCTATATTAATTTTGTCGTTGTTTATTAGCTTTTGTAGAGCTTTTTTAATTGCTTTGCTACTTTGGCCTTCGCTTTCTAGCCTGCGAGCTTTTACAACTAGCATTTGAATATACTTATTCTAAGTGCCGTCTATTGTAGCAATTTAGTTTTAAAAACTTTTTTTACTGCGTTGTAGAGTTTTTTGAAAGTTGCTTTTAACTTTTAAAAGTGTTGTACTTCTTAAAGATCTTACGATTTTTACTGCGTAGAGATTAATTAAATTCAAATAAAAGAAAATCGCCAAAGATAGCTAGTTCTAATGTAGAATATAATAAATTTAATAGAGTTTATCTACAGCGCGAATAGAAAAGCTCTATATACTTTATAGTTAGTTAGCTTTTAAAGCACTTGCAAAGCGCTTTTAGAAGCTATGTAAAAACTTAATACCGCAAAGCTTTCGTTAACTAGAAACTAGCGAAGCTTTTTTAGGTATCGTCGAAGCTGTTACGTACAGCGTTAATAGCTACTAAAGTTCTACGACTAAGGCAATTCATAGAGCTTTTAGCCTATTACAGCAGCAATGCAACGATAGAAAATAGAAACTTGTGTTTTACTATTCTAGAAAGTTCTTAGAAGCAGAACTCAACTACAACGTTTACGACAAAAAGCTATTAGCAATAATAAACGCTTTTAAACAATAAAAAGCATAGCTAAAAGAAGCAAAGCATTAAGTACAAGTGTACTTAGATTACTAGAACCTTACTAGCTTTACTACAACTAAGAAATTAAATAAATAACAAGTTAGATAAGCTGAATTTATAGTAGATTACGACATTAAGATTTACTATCGCAAAGAAACTAACAATAAAGCCGCAAACGCGCTTAGTTGAAAATTAGATTTTATAAAAACTAACAAACCGGTTACGCATAACCTAGTATTACAATAAAACTCAAACGAAACTTTTGAATACAATCAACTACGATTAGCTAAGATAGCTAAAATAACAAACATTAAAAAAAAATGCACTAAGAATAAAGTAAAAACGACTAGCAAAGATAAATAGTTACAGATAATACCTAAGCTATATTGCTTATTTAAAAATTACATGCTTTACGAGCATATAAATACCTAAGAATTAACAAAATAGTTTAACGAATCTCGAACGAGTACTTAATGCTCTAGGTACGAAACATAGTTTAGAAAGTAGTAGGCAACTATTTGAATTGTTTTAAAAACAAGCTTAAGAAATACAAGCTCTATGAATTACTTTAACTACTAGAACTACTCGCACGCTTATAGATTAGCGTTACAATAGACTTTATAGTAAAGCTTTCAAAATCGTTAGAACCTAAATTAGCACGGCTATGCAACTCGATTTTGGTAATCGTAGATTAATTAACTAAAGAATTACATTTCGTACCAATAGAAAAGTTAATTACGGCAGAAGAAATAGCTTAACGTACTTTACGAGTTCGTGCATTACACGAGTTCGTGCATTACTTTTGCCAAGCAAATTATCTAATATTATAACCTTAATACTTTCTTTAATAGTAAGCCTATTAGAATAATTTATACACTGTTTTAAAGCTCTAAGCTAAAACTTTAAAATCTACTAAAAATTACCTAAATAGACTAAGTGCTACTAGAGTTTTTAAAGTTTAAAAATAAAAAGCTTGCTTAAGCTCTATACCTAGTATCTAGTAGAATTTTACTATAATAAACTTTTATATTCTAAAATATTTTTGTTTATACTGTAAGTTAGAGTTCTAGAAAGTTATATAGTATATAGCTTAGAATTAAAGCTATTAGATAAAATTAAAGTTTATATATAAAACCTACTAAGTATAAAGTATTAGTACTATTATAACTATAAATATTACTACTTTTTTAAAGCTTGTATAGTATAATTATACTAAGTACTAAATTATTAAGTAGTTTTATATTAGATTTTAATAGTTATATATAGATATTTATACTTAGCTAGTATAAAAAAAGTAAACTACTTTTTAACTTATCTAGTAGCTTTAATCTTAGGCTACACGCTATAAAACTTTCTAGAACGCTAACTTATAGTATAAATAAGAATATTCTAGAATATAAAAGTTTATTATAGTAGAATTCTACTAGATACTAGGTATAGAGCTTAAGCGAGCTTTTTATCTTTAAACTTTAAAAACTCTAGTAGCACTTAGTCTATTTAGGCAATTTTTAGTAGATTTTAAAGTTCTAGTTTAGAGCTTTAAAACAGTGTATAAATTATTCTAATAGGCCTACTATTAAAAAAAGTATTAAGGTTATAATATTAGATAATTTGCTTGGCAAAAGTAATGCACGAACTCGTGTAATGCACGAACTCGTAAAGTACGTTACGAAGTTACGAAAACACTCGTCGCTAATTACAAATTGCTAGAACAGTTTATTACTAATAGAAACAAACTGTTTATATTAAAGTTTTAGAATACGTTTCTAGCTTAGTTAAAAGTTGCGAAAAAACTATTAACAAGCTTCTACTCGCAAACAAACAGCTAGACAAAACAAATAAACTAAATGCTAAAATAGTATCTACAAATGTACACTAACAAGTTGCAAAACAACTAAGTTAAACTTCTACTAACAGCACAACTAGCTTACAATAGCACAAAGTTTACAACGACAAAACACTTGCTATACTACGCAAATTATAAATATAAGCTAGTAGCTTATTAAAATTCAAAGAATATTGAAAGCATTTCGCTAGCAGCGAATAACAAAGCTTTCAAAATGCAAGAATTACATAATAAATTGAGCAAATAAATTACTTAAAGAAACTTTACGATAGCTAAGTTAGCAAATAAGAAAAAGCTTAAGAAACCAACTTTTAAAGAGAGAAATAAAGTTTTTCTCTTACAAAAAAACCTAAAAACTAAACAACTATGCAACAAGTTAAACAACTTCTAAATAAAACTATTTAAAATTCTAAAAGTTAAAAAACTTGTATTATTTAAACTACAGCTACTTATAAGCATGCGCATACATTTAGTTTTTTACAAATTACTTTTAAAACTAGCACTACTAGACGCCGAAGTAGCAACTAATATCAAACTCAAAAACAAAAAGTACGAAGTTGAAAAAGTTAAGAACCTATAGAAGTTTAGACGTTAGTAGAAATACATAGTTAAATAGCAAAAATAGCTAGAGAGCTAGAATACATAGAAACTAATATAGAATTTTACGAACTACAAGAAACTAGTGCAAGCATATTACTAGCAAAATCTAGAAGCAAAGAATCTAAGTTCTTTAAAAAAGCAAAAAAGTTAAAAAAAGAAAAAGCAAGTAGAGAAAAGTTAGTTTGTAACTAGCCTAAGTTAGTTGAAAGCAATTCGAGTAGTAGTAGTATAGGACTATCGGTAGAAGCTATACTTTTAAGATTAAAAAAAGCGCTCAACTGCGCTTTTTTAAAACGTTTTATTTTTTCAATCGTTGCTAGCTTACGAGCAAACAACTTTTTTTCTTTACTAACAGCTGCGTTAGCCTAAGCCCGAAGCTCTAAAACACGCTAACAAATTTCAAGCTTTTAAAACTCTACTGCAAAAAGCTTTTAACGTAGAAACTACTGTTTTTTAGCAACAGCAGCAAACTTTTTTTTAGAAAAAAAGAAACTGCACACTAAGCTAGAAGAAATACAGTTTAAACAAGTTTCTTTAGGCAAAAAAAAACACTTTAGACTTTTTAATAAACAGCAATAGTAGAGCTTTGCTACAAAGTAATTTATTGCACGAATACGCGCAAAACAAGCGTGCTTACAAATAGTTAACTTTGCAAAAAAAAATACAAAAACCTTAAGCATAGTTAAACTTTAGAACTTAAAAAAATACAAAAGAAAGTTACGACACGATAAGAATTGAAGTTAACTTACTTTTATACGAAAAAGCACTTTTAATGCAAAGCGCAAAAAAAACCAGCACAGCATAGCAAGACAGCTATTAAAACAATATTCTTAAAAAAAAAAATAATGTTACAAACAAAAACAATACTAAGTATTGTAAACTAAGCAACAACGCAAAAAAGTTGTTAAAGCTTGCAAGTTTGCAAGACAAAAGTACAGCAACGCGCAAAGTAAAATTAAGTTAGCAAAAGTTACGTAATGCGCTACGAGTGCTACAAAGCCTTAGCACGTAGCATACTAAGCAATAGTTGCTACAAGCGCTACGAGTGCTACAGCGTAGCAAAACGTAGCAAGCAAAGTAAAATGCTTTTAGCAAAAAATTAAAGAACTATATAGATTAGCAAAATTTTTTTAGTAGTTTAAATTCTTTGTAGTTAACTTTTTTAAGTACATTTTATACATAGATTAGATCTATAGGCAACAAATTGTTACTTTGTTATTCTATTTAAAATAGAATTAAGATTGTTCTTTTGTTGTTATTAAGCTTTTTAAATACAGAACAATTTCTTAAGCAAAATTTTCGAGTCTAATCGTAATTACTTTCGGTAAGAAAACACTTTTAATAACACTTAGTTTCTTTCTATTATCTTTAAAAGATAGAGTTAATTAGCTTGTTAAAAAGTTTTACTAGATAGCTTATTAGGTTAAGCTAATGCGCAATTAAATTTCTAACGTAGATCTCTAGCAAGTTGCTTACCTAAGCGAGTTGCTTACTTGCGCTAAGCTTTTTTTCTACTACCTACTTTTTTTTTTTTACTACTTTCTCTCTAGCACCTAGTATAGGTTAAAATAACTTAAATTACTTAGAATTAACTGCTGCATTTAACCTACACGTGCGCTTATTGTGCTTTAGCTTGCTGCAGCGTCTACAGCGTCTTAAAAGCTAGCTGCTTTAATTACTAGCATTACTACAAGCTTTTTTCTTTGCTTTTTTTTTATTACTGCGCGTTTTAAACGCTTTAAGAGCTGTTAAGCGCACGCTTTTTTAACTATAAAAGTACTTTTTTGCTGCATACGCTTTTTCTTGTGCGATTTTTGTTGCAAAAAAGCTTTGTTAGCAGCTTAAAGTTTAGCAACTTAGTTGCGCAGTAGCAGCACAGAAGCTGCTGCATACTTTGCGCCTTTAAAGAGCTTTGCAAAAGCATTAACTATTAAAGTAAAAAAGCTATTTACATGCTTTTGAATTTTCTTTTAAATTAGCGTTGATTGCGACTTAAATTCTAAAGTATTGCTTAGAGTTTGAAACTGCTAAGAACTGTTCTTTATAGTAGGTAATAGTAAAGTGCGAAGCTGCACGTTAAGCTTCAAAATTATCGTTTCTAGGTTAAATAGAATTAATCTAGCACTTTAAAAGCTTTTTTAGATATTGCTTTTTGTAATAAAAGCGTTGTAAGCGCTAATAAAGCATAGCAGAAACTTAAGTTTAGTAATGTAGTTAATTTAATTGCGCATTAGATTCTTGGCTTAGCAGCCGTACGCCTTTTTTAAAAGCGCAAAACAGCTAATATTAAAAAGTTGTAAAAAGTGCAACGAGTAAGAAAGCATGCAAAAAGTAATAATGCTGTTATTCTTGTAGTACTGCTAGAAAGCGAGCGAGTTATAGCTTTTATAGCTGTTAATAAAAAGTAAACGTACTATTCTAATAGTACGTTTCTTTGTATAAGCGTTAAAGTGCTTTAACTACTTTAAACTTAGCTCGTTGTTTGTCTAGCTGTTCTTAGAAACTGCAATAACCTAGTTGCAAAGTAGGCTATTTTTCTTGTACTAGGCAAAGAAGTAGTTCTTGCTCTAAAAAATAATAAAAAGTAAAATAGCTTACTCTATTGCGTTAACGCTTTGTACTACTGTTATTTACTTTTTGTTACCTTGCTGCACTGTTTTCGGCCGTTCTCAACGCTCTAAGCTAGTAATTACTATACTCGTTAAAATCTAGCTTATTATAAAGCTTGTTTTATTAAAGTTGTAAGTATTCTCGTTTACTACGCTGTACTTAGCTTTTATGTTTGCTACAAGCCTAAACTAGTTAGCTACAAGCTTAAAATTTTTACAAAGAGCTCTTTTATAGTTGTACTTTTGATTAAACTTAATTTAAAGCTTAAAGTAACGCCTAACGAACAACGTAACCTAGTTTTTTTTAACTAGTAGCTAGCCTCGCGCTGCGAGTAGTAGGTTAGCTTTATTCTTTAACTTAGCAAGCCTAAGTAGAAAGCTTCGCGCGTTAAAGTTAATAGTATACTTTTTAATTACTATGTCTTTTGTTAAACGAAGCTTTATTAAGTTAAGTGTGCAATCGCGTTGTAGAAGTTTTTTAGCAAGCTAATTACTTAGTGTTTTTTAAAAAACGTTGTAGATTAATGCAGCGCGTTGCTAAAAAAGTGTTGCGTTGCGTTAAATAGCCTAGATCGCAAACTATATTTAGCTTTTGTTTAAAGCGCGTAGCGCGTTGTGTAGTTAAGCTATTGCGTAGTAGAAAGAAAAAAGCAAGTGTTAGTAGAAAGCTTAGCGCAGGTAAGCAACTCGCTTAGGTAAGCAACTCGCTAGAAATCTACGTTAGCTTTAAAAAAACTATTAAAGAAGCAACAAAAAGAAAATTACAAAAACAAAAGCAGATTTAGATAAGTAGTACAATAGAGTATAGTAATAAGTTAGCGCAAGTAGCTACTAAAGCGTTTACAGCACTTTAGCTATTAAAAAAAGCGCGTAGTAAAAAGAGTTAAGAAAAAGCACAACTAGCTCTACAGCGCTGTAAAAACTATAGTAATACAAAGCACAATGCTTAAACTTGCTAAAAAAATACAAAAAAAGCTTTTAAATCTAAAGCTAGCACGACGTACGCAGGTTCTTTGTTTAATAGCAATTAATTTAATGTTCTTTAAAATAAGTTGGTTGTGCTAAGATATTTTGTTAGGTTTCCTAGTCTGTTGGGTTCGCTAGTACTTTACGTTAGTATTGAATATACTAAATACCAAACACGTATAGTAAGTAACTAGCGCTGAAGCTACGTCCCGAGCCTAATAGTCTAATACGCATTACTGCCCGCCAACGCCTTTATTTGCCCGCTCTTTGACTCTTCTTCCACAACCGCAACCACACAGCATCCGCATTGCGCTGTTTAAGCGCCGCTTTCACATCCGGGCGCGCTACCACCGGCTCCAGCATATCCAGCAGCTCGTAGAAGAGTTCCTCGTGCACAGCTACGTGTCTGGACACTGCGCATAGCATGGTGATGAAGCTCTCCCGAATCATGCGCGTGGGCGCGTCTGTGTAGAGTTCTGGGCGGAAGGCGTCGAGCGAGGTTGAAGACGGGGAGGGCGCTGGTGTTGAGAGCGTGAGAGTGGAAAGGTCGTGGTGCAGGGGTGTGATGTTGAGGTTTAGATTTGCCGAGTGGAGGCTACCGTGCGCTTTCCCGCTGGAGCGGGAGCTGTGATTGTCTGTCTTTCTGTTTACGCGCCGATGGAGCATTTTGAATAGGCCCCATGCGCTCTCGACGCGCGTTTTCATGAAGTTGCCCGCGTGGGTACATATCAGGGCGACGATGTCTAGCGCGTTGGACACGATGTATGCCTCTGGATCTTCGAGGCGGGGGAGTAGCACGGGCCAGAGGGTGTTGATGAGTGGGAGGAAGGAGTTGTCGTGTTTAGCGAGAGCAGGGATGGTCGTGTGTAAGAGGGAGAGGAGCGAGGTGCGGAGAGTCGGCGAAGAGGATGTAAGGTAGTGTTGGGTGAGTTCCGAGATCTTGAGGAGGATGGCGTAGGTTCTGGCGGCCGGTGGGGGAGGTTCGGGTTGCTCGGGCGGATTGTGGTTGTCGTCGTCTTGAGGAGGGTTTTGTTCCTCTTTTCCTTTTTGGTCTTCTTTCCAAGGCTCATGGGGGAACGAGTCGTGAGGGACCTCCTCTTGCTCGTCGCTTCGATTGAGTATTTCTTCTCGTAGTTTTTTTATTGCGTCTACGACATCAGACATGTCAGTCACTTTCTCCCGTGTTTGGTGCTGTGTTTCATCGGCGTTGCCGGTGATTGCAAGCTGCGGTGCCTTGACTCCTTCCTCTGCCATGCCTCTTAGAACCGCGAACAGGAGCTCCACGAGTTTCGGGTACCCATGGAACCTTTCTAGAGCTCCAAACATACTGCCGACCAGGTCATCAAGATATGGTAATAGTGACGGTCCGCAAAGTCGCATCATCATCAAAAGCACTTGGGGCGCTTGAGGTGCAACATCGCCAACGTTGAGTCTCAGTCCTACGTCGTTGACGATGTAATCAACGTTTGAGACGACCAGATCGCTAGCATTGTCGTACCCACACGACTCTGCTAGGATGTTGAGACAAGTGATAGCATGATTTCGAAGCTCCGGATTTGAGCTTCCCAGCTGATGCAGGACTGGGTACAAAGTCTCGCCCAATTCAGCGCGGAATTCAGACTTGTATCTCGTTGCTTGCAATGCCACCACTTCGAGGGCCAGCGCTTGAAAATGCCAGTGCCAATCGGATTGGGTATGCGGTTGGGTCAGTCTAACCAAAGCGCGCGAATATAGGTCGTCAAGCAGTTCCGCTTGCATATTTGCTGTTCCAATGTCAAGGAAGTCGTCAATTGCTGGATTGTATGTCATCATATCCCTGAGAAGATTGATGGATATCCAAAAGCTGGCTAGTTGCGCTTCCGATGTTCCTGTGTCTGCTGACTCTATTAGATCTTGCGCAACTGTCCGTGCCGCATCCGATTTGGAAAGTTCTTGGAGCAGGAGTTTGAATTCCCCCATCATGGTATCTTGTCCTTTGAGTCGAAGCTTCAGCGGCTGGAAAGACGTCGATCTTGCATTGCTGAGTGATAGCTCTGTCCCGATCGTTGTGCTTGTCGCCGACTCTACGAGTAGGCCTTTGGCATCGTTCATGATATTGGATACACCACTGCGAAGGTTATCCGCTAAGATATCGACTACCATATTTTGGTCCTCGTTGAGCAATCGTAGGGCTACTGAGACTTGTTGGATTATTTGGCGTCGACCTATATCATCCTTGGACTGCATCAACCGGGGCAGAGAGATGATCCAGCTATGAAGACTCTCCTTCAGAAGCCCGGCGACAGCTGAATCTGACCGAACGAGCGCTCTTAAGTCGTGTTCTATCCTATCTTGAGATTCGCCACTCCCAACGAGTGTCACCATGGTTTCGACGACCATACTGATACATTCAACAAGTGATGCCCGACAGTCTCGTATGACTATTAGACACAGTTCCAAGAGAGCACGTCGAACTTCGATTTTGCTGTGGCTGCGAAGTTTGAGAATGTGTGACAGAGCGATTTTGATTTGAGAAGCAGTAGCTTGTAACCAGGAAGAAGTTCGCGATACCTTGTTTTGCGACTCGTCCTGAGAGGCCTTGGCAGGTAGCTTCTTCGTTTCGCGGTCGCTAAGTATACGAGGGAACAGGAGAGATAGCGTTTCTAGGCCACGCTCAAGGACTCGGAAACCGGCGCGATTCTTGCTACCAGGCGTCAACAGTTTTGTGAGTGATGAGATGATTCTTGGAAGGAAGCTAGCTAAAGCGTCCCGGTCTTCGATTGCAGAGACTAGAGCCATAACTGCCGAGAGCGCTTCGATCTTGACCGCGTTTGGGACGTCTTCTGTAAGGCTGTCAAGAGTCACAAGAACAGCCTCTCCTAAAGCAGGGATATTCGATGTTGCAACGAGGAACTGTCTACCTTGGGAAGTATGTGAGAGTTCGGTAAGAAGCTGGCTTATGCATATGAAAGCGGCCTTTCGCAGTTCCTCAGACGTCGCCTCTATCCCATTCTCGGCGGATGAGGGTTTGGCCATGAAGGTAAAGAGGATCAAGAGCTGCCCTGCGAGTTCTGGTGCAAGACCCCCTCCCCAACCGGTTCTGAGTAGAACGGAAATACATTCTAGGCAAAGTTCCAATGCACGGACGGGCACTGTTCGAGAGGCTCGGAGAACTTGTGAGATCGGGACAAAGACATACTCGGCCAGCTTCGCATCGAAAGCTCCTGGCCGCGCATCGATGCCTTGAAGTGATTGATGAAGCTTGGTCAGAGAGTCGACCACATCTTTCCGAGCACTCGGCCGTTTTGGAAGACTCGCAATAACTTGGAGGACCTCGACACAGGGTGTTTTTAACTTCGAGACGTTAACTAACTGGTAGGTAGTTAAAAGAATGGAGCTCTTACCTACACGCAAGAATATCTGCGGTCTCTCCATCCTATCGCACTGGTGAAGCGGATTGAGCAAGCCAGCCTCATGGGCGACAAAACATGATATTAGTACTGAAACCAACTTCGCCAAGGTTTGTTCACATCTACAGATGCCTACTCAGAACCTTCTGGTAAACCAACAAGAAGATCCGTAGAAACTGAGACGGTGTCCAGGAGACCTAGGTTGGCATGGAAGTGTTCATCCAACTCCATCCGGCAATTTAGTCTAGAGGTCGCACGGGTGATAGCGGTATTTTCGTGGAGATGGTGGTCAGAATATGGTCGAGAAGAACGGTGGAAGGTGTGGACGAGGTGAAAGGCGTGCCAAGACGGGATTAGCTGAGATAATCGGGCCGGGCCAACCACCAACCTTCCCGAGGCGCGTATGGCCAGAGCGCGTTGTAAGCTCACCCAAGATCCATCACTGACGCTGCACCACCCGCACCGCCTCACCACCGACACCACGCGCTCCCCGACGGCTGCACCAAACGCTCGCGGACTTGACTAGCCCGTCCCCGCGCAGCTCAATCCACGAAGCCGCACTATCGCACTATCGCACTATCGACAATAGCACCTGCCACGCGCGTGGTTACGCGACATGGCGCCTCGAAGCCGGCGGACGGCCGCGACGGAAGTCGTCGAAGAGGAGGAAGAGCAAGATGGTCTCCAGCGACTGCACTTCGACAAGCCGTTGCTTGGCCGTCCGGGGAAGCAGATTGGTGTCGGCGAGCTGCTGACGCGCCTGAAAACACTGTGTGAGGAGCTGCGGGACATGGAGCAGGACGAAGCCGACCGCGACTCGATTGTGCCTGTCGCAAAGGAATTGGCGCACCAGAGCTTGGTTCAGCACAAGGATGCGGGAGTGCGCGCGTGGACAGCGTGCTGTCTCGTCGACATGTTCCGGCTGTGCGCCCCAGATGCGCCCTACACGGGCTCGCAGTTGAAGGTATGAGTCTTTCTGATCCAATCGCAATTTGCGCCACCACTGACGTGTGCTATGCTACTAGGACATATTTACACTTATTATAGTCAAGCTCATGCCGCTCCTGTCCGACCCCTCGAATCCATACAACGGCCAGCACCTATACGTGCTGAGATCCCTGGCCGAGATCAAGAGCATTTGCCTCGTCACCGACATCCCCTCGTCCAACCACCTTACCTCCGCCCTGTTCACAACCTGTTTCGACGTCCTATCCGGGCCATCTAAAGCTGAGAATGGCGAAGAACTTAGTAAGAATGTGGAGCACCACATGACCGCGATTCTATCCGTTCTCATCGACGAGGCCCCGACGCTGGCTTCGGAAGTGGTCGATGTGATAGTGGCTCAATTTCTATGGGCGGACCCCATAACCTTGGCCAATTCCTCGAAAGGTAAAAAGAGCGCGCCCGTGGATGCAAAGCAAGCGACTCTACTTCGCAAGGAAGCCCCGCCAGCGTACAACATGGCAAAGAATCTCTGCAATGCGTGTCCAGATAAAATGGCCCGTTTGATAGGCACATATTTCAGCTCAGTCATTGTAGACTTTACTACTTCTGGGTCGATGCCCTCCAAGAGTCGGCGCAACAGAGCCGGGAGTGAGGATGACTCGGAGGACGACGGTGCCAAGGGACCATCGGAGGACGAGATCAACGATGCGAGTAAAGCACACCGACTACTTCGAGAACTTTGGAGATGTGCTCCGCGAGTTTTACAAGACATCATTCCACATATACAGGAAGAGTTGGGCACAGAAAATATCCAATTGCGTCAACTTGCGACAGAAACATTCGGGGACATGATATCAGGTATTGGGGCAGCTGGCCCACCTCCACGCCCTGAGCTCAACCCTATTGCGTACCCTTCACAGAGTCTGGCCCCCCCAGAAACCGTGCGAGCTTACAATTTCCTCACAACTCCTACTTCCACCATGTCCTTCCCGTCTCAATATCCCGGCGCGTACCATGCTTTCCTACAACGCAAGCACGACAAATCGCCCATCATTCGCGCTTCCTGGACTACCGGCATAGGTCGTATTTTGATGACCTCAGCTGGTGGTGTTGGACTGGACACGGATGAAGAGCAAAGGCTGCTCAAGTATTTTGCCGACTGTCTAATTGACAGCGATGAGCGCGTTCGTCTAGCTGCTGTGAAGGCTATTGAGCATTTTGAGTTCAACGACATCGTCCAGAAGCTGGGCAGCAATGGAGGAATGTCCGAGCCCGGATCGATCCTTTCGAATCTCGCAGACAGAGTAAAGGACAAGAAGAATGTTCTTCATTCAGAAAGTATGAGACTACTGGGGAAGATTTGGGGCGTAGCCGCGGGAGCGATTGCTGAGGGCAATGAGCGAATAACTACATTAATAAGGCCCATACCCTCTAGAATTCTCGAAGCTTGCTACGTTAACGACCCAGAGATCAACCTTCAAGTTGACCTCACTTTGTACGAATCTCTATTGCCGCTTGGCTACCCACCAATCAAGCCAAGAGCCGTTGCTAACGGAGGGTCGCAAGTCGTCAAAGATAGCCAGCCGAATGGCGACCAAGGTTACACTGAAGCTGATTTAGACAAACTGCGTGCAGAGAGACAGCTTGTCCTGGTCAACGGCTTAGAAGAGAAAGCAAAGAAAGTATTCTTTGCCAAACAGGGCAACCAAGTAGCCGGTGCAACATACATGGAGCACTTCCTGAAGATGTGTGAAGAGTACAACGGCGGCGTTATGAACACAGGAGCGAAAGAGATTAAGACGAAACTAGAAGGGCTGATCGCTTACTACGCGAAGACGCTTCCCGACTCGTCAGGAGTGAGTGATGATCTCTGGAAATTCGCAAAGGCGCACGACCGCCGGAGCTATCAGCTCATTCGCTTCTGTATGGCACCAGAGAGCGATTACAGAAGGGTCTTCAAGTCAATCGTAAGCATGGCATGTCAGTATGGATGAGTGACTACTAACCGTATCTATAGAAAGAACTACGAAAGAGGATTGAAGACGGGCCTTCCAGCTCCAACGTTATCGGGACCCTGACTCCGCTTGTGTATCGAGTCAGTTTGTTGTGCTATAACAAGAGTCACGTCCCTGCTATCATCGAATACTCGCGCACCGATGATTACAGTCTTGGGACAACTGCACATGAGGTTCTTAAGGAAATCTCAACCAAACACCCCAAAGTATTCTCGACCCATGTCAAAGACTTGTGTAAAACCCTGGAAAACGAAGCGCCGTCCGAAAAGATCCCCAACCCGCCTGGTGCTGTAGACGACCTGAAAGCCTGTGCCAGTTTTGCGAAGAAATTCCCGAAAGACGTGCCCTTGAACACTAAGGAAAGCCGGAAACTGATTCAAAGTTTCTTGAACTTTGCGCGGTACGGCTCACCTGCCAAAGCGGCGAAACATGCAGTCACGATCATCATGATGAGCGATAACAAGAAGGAGATGCATGCGAAGGAAATCATAACTACCAGTATTCAGAACTTCGAATATGGTTGCGATCATTGGCTCACCAAACTTGCGGCCCTTAGTCAGCTAATTCTCCTTGCTCCTCATGAATGCGAAGACGAGACGGATCCCATTACAGATATTGCTGTTAACAATGTCATACTGAAAGCTCACCCTACGACACCAGAAACGGAAGTAGACTGGATGGATACACCCGATGACGATATGATCGCCCGGACGTGGGCACTTAGGATTCTCGTAAATCGGTTACGATCATTACCAGCGGAAGCGAACGTCGAGGAAGTGGCTAGGCCGATATATGCGATGCTCAATCGGATGGTGAAAGAAGGTGGCGAAACTTCCAAGAAGAAGAACACCCCCGAAGGCCACAAGAGTCGCCAACGTCTGCTGGCAGCCAACTTCCTAATGAAAATGTCTTGCTATCGTCGCCTAGATAGCCTTCTCACTCCTGCGGACTTCATACAGCTAGCACTCGTAACGCACGATGGCTGCGCACAGGTCCGCAAAGGCTTCGCGACCAAGCTTATGAAGTATCTCGGTCAAGGTCGACTCCCGTCGCGGTTCTATACGATACTATTTTTGCTTGCATACGAGCCTGACAGAGGTCTTTTGGAGAGTGCCGTCACTTGGATCCGCTCGCGTCGCGCTGCTTTTACGATGCGCAAAGAGACTATACTCGAAACAGTCTTTGCTCGTATGCTTAGCCTCCTTGCCCATCACCCGGATTTTGGTACCGACAACGAGACTTTGAAGATCATGGCAAAATACATCCTCTACTACCTCAAGTCTGTAGCCACACAGGACAATCTATCACTCATTTACCACGTTGCGCAACGTGTCAAGGGCGTCGCAGATAACGTTAATCCCTCGAAGCAAGCCGACGAGAATCTCTACGCGCTTTCAGATCTCGCACAAGCGCTCATCAGACTGTGGGAAGAGCAGAACGGATGGAGCATGCAATCATGGCCTGGGAAGCTAAAACTTCCCGCCGGTATCTTCAAAGCACTCGAGAGTCATGAGCGCGCACAAGAAATCGCGAATAAAGTCTGGGTAGGCGAGGACCTCGCAGAAGAACTGGAGCCGCTTGTACGCGACGCAATCAGGACCAAGAAGAGAAAGGCCCTGGATGGCGGAGAGAAGCCTAGGAAGAAGGCTAAGGCTGAGAAGGGGCCCAAGAAGGAGAAAGTCAAGTCAGAGCGACTTGTCAAGACACCGAGGAAGAAGAGGAGGAAAGGCGGTGAAAGTGAGGACGAAGACGATGAAGGGCGAAAGATTCCATCAAGCGGGCCAAGGAGGAAGAGCGAAAGACGGAGCAATGCTAAAAGTTACATCGAAGTATCAACCGACGAGGAGGAAGACGCTGTGGGTGGGGCCGAAGCCGAAGCCGACGATTTAGAGAGCGAGCTGTCTGAGGTAGAAGATGACGAGTCTCCGCCTCCTGAAGATCTCGAGATGGCAGACCAAGAAGAGCCAGAGGTAGAACCGGAAAAAGAAATCGTATCAGAGTCAGATGTCGAACCGGAACCGGAACCTGAACCGGAGCCGCCAAAGAAGACAGTGAAAACAAGAGGCGGGAAGAATACGAATGGCGACGCACTGAAGCCCCCTTCCAAGCGAAAAGCACCCGAATCTGTCAAAGAGCCGACTCCTGCAAAACCGACGAGAGGGACCGCAAGGGGTAAAGCAAAGGTCACTGGAGATGAGGTATCTTCCAGCCCTGTTGCCAACGGGACAGGCTCTGTAAGGCGAAGTGGCCGTACCAGGAGTTAAGACACAACATTCATCTTTACGCAGCTTCGGCTCGTCGCAGCAGAATATTCATTGATAGTGGGAGAACCCTCCCTTCATGTCCCAGCCCACGGCTTCTACCTCCGCGTGCATGAATAATGAGAGCTAGAGCTTTTTTCGTCTTTTCTTTCTGCATCCAGTGGTTTCATTCCCTTCATGATACCTGTTTTTCCTTTTGTCTTCACGGTTTTTTCTACAGGCTCAGAGGGACGTATATGGTATATGTGAGCGAGGTTCGTGTGGTGGTTACTTGTTGTTTATGCTTTCTTTCGTCATGTGCGTGCAGGGTTGTTTGAAAACAGTAAGGCGACTCCGTATGCTGCGGGTGTAGGATAGGCCGTATATGCATGTATGCAGGTTGCTTCTATTTACCTATCTATCGCAAATGACCCTCTTTACTGCCGTGCTTTTCAGATTGCAGCAGCAACAGCCTCTAGCTGCCAAGCAGCGTGTCGCTAGGTTGGACTCTTTGCTGTGTGCGATGGCGGTTTCGAGGAAGGGGCACGGCGGCGGCGCAGCTCTGTAGGGAAGTTCGTCGATGACAACTACCCGATCAATAAATATAATCGCGATTGGATTATGCTATAACACTTCGGCAGAGCCCCCGCGCTACAAACGCACACATGCACGAGAGAGCGCCCTCGAAGTCAAGATCAAGTCCACCAGCCCGCTCGCGCGCCACTCGCAAAGAGTGTTATACCAAACCGCAAGAGAGCCAATCTAACGCGTAGATATAGCGGGTACCCTACCTGTAAGGGGCAGGAGTTGTGCATCTTCCAATAGGGTGTGCAAAAGTGCCTCATAACGTGACCTCGTATTCGCGAAACAGGCCCGAAGTGAGGGTCACGTGCGTGGTGGAGGAAGAATGTCTGACGCCGGCGCTGCAACCGTGGTACTCGGAGTCAGGGGTATGAAATGTGCCTCTATAGAACAGTATTTAAATGGGAGCTGATGTCCTCGGACTTTACTTTGCATTTTGATCTTCGATGTGTGAGTCCTCGCGGTTGTGGGGGAGCGGCAACATGGTACAGTTAGGCGACTCGCCCGTCTTTGGATATACGCCCCACACTCTTCTTTGGCCATTTTTATGTGGTTTTCTCTACTTTCGTGCTTTATTTTCTGCTTCTGATTTGCGTGGCCGTCGACGTGGTCTGCCATACACCAAGATGGAGGTTGTTGTCGCTTGCTTCTTTGTCTTTCGCGATCTCGCACAACTTCTGAAACAACCGCCGACCCGTCCGGCACATTTTGGCGAGGCCAACAAGGCCCAACGGCTCGACATGCCCGTCGCCGTTGATTGGGGTCCGGCGGGATACGAGGCGCTGCTTGGCAACCGTCGCTCCCCTTGGCTGAAGCCATCGCCATCACCGGTTCTATTTCCGGCCTGTCACCACTATCAAACCCGCGGACCCGTCAATTCGACAACCGGATGGTACCAGCGCACAGTGCTGGTTCTTCCTCAGCGTTCTGGACTCCCGCTGGAGCCCTGCCGTACCTGCTAGCCTGGTGGTGAACCGGACACCACTGACGCCTGTTCCCCGATGCCGAAGCGGTCGAGCGGGTGCTTCGAGTGCAGACAGCGCAAGGTCCGCTGCGACGAGGCCAGGCCGGAATGCAATACCTGCGTGCGGAGAGGCACCAAGTGCCCTGGATACCGGCCGACACAGTCGTTCATCCTGCACACGTTTACCGAAGAGAGCGAACGGCCCGGCATCATCAGAGAGGATGAGAACCGCTATAGATACTCGAACCTGAGCCAGAGTCCCGAGGGCCTATCGCGAGGCGGCGCTGCTGTCCGCCTCCACCCAGCTCATGCTAGACCTGTAGATGCGCCTGTACCGCGCCAAGTCAGCCCGATAGCCATCGATCGGGTGCAGCATCTGGGCAACTTCCTCCAGCTGTATCTGCCCATGCGGGAAGCGGAAATGCTGACGCCTCCGTCAGCCCTGCTTCTCTCTCTAGCAGCGACGCCGGCATCACGCAACGTTTTCGTAGCTTCTTTGGACGCCTTGTCTGCAGCCCAGCTTGCGGTTTCGGACAAGACCAATGTCCTCATCAATAGATCGAGATCGCTGTATGGGACCGCTCTGTCTCAGCTGATGAAAGCGATCTCAGAACCTGAGAGAGCTGTTGAGAATGAGACGCTGCTAGCAACTTATCTGCTTACTCTGTACGAGGTAGGTGCCTTCTCTCCTAATTTTTTGCTGTATGAACACTAACGTGTAAAACCAGGTCTTTGTGGGCGTAACAGCCGGGCATGGTTTTTTCTTCCATGTGCAAGGTCTCCTCCATCTCCTTCAACAGCGAGGCCCAGCCTCCTTCGGACACAGCAGACTAGACATGCAACTTTTCCACGGGATACGCTACAACTCAGTATGCCACCCATCCGCTTTCTGCAACAAGAAAAAAACAGCACTGACCAACCCCAAGCTCAGCATTGGCTACAACTTCAGAAAAGGGTCTATGCTCGACAGCCCCGAGTGGCTCGCCGTAACCGCCAAAGCCGCCAAAATCGACCCCTACGTCTCCCTCCTCGACATCTGCATCTGCATCCCGCGGATCCTCGAGCGCACCGACAAGCTCGCGCAACCCAGCGCCGACCCCGCCGCCGACATCGAGCGCCTCATCGACGATGCCAAGCAGCTCGCAGGCCGCGCCTTCGAATGGATAGCGCACTTCTCGCGCGACGGCCCGCGCTACTCCAAAGTCGACGCGAGCTCCATCGACGGCTTCCTCGACAAGTGCTCGGACCCCGAGCTCTTCAACCCGGTCTTCGCCTTCAAGTCGTTCGGCACCGCCAACATGTACTGCATCTACTGGATGAGCATGCTGATCCTGCAGTCCAACACCTTCGGCCTGCTGCGGCGCTTCCGCGCGCTGGAGCCCAAGCAGCTGATGCTGTGGGACCGCGAGCTCGCGGGCTACGCCGACTCGATCTGCCGCGGCGTCCCGTACAGCTGCCGCCCGGCCGCCGGCTATGTCGGCCGCTTCGGCACCTTCACGCCGCTGATCGTCGCGCGCAAGTACTTCGAGGCGAAGAAGGCGGAGCGTGAAATCAAGTGGTGCGAGGCTGTCTTCTATGGCAACCGCGTGCCGGGCTTGTATTCGCCGCCCATTGAGATCAAAGGCGTTAAGATTCCAGGGCTAAGAGCGCAGCAGGGAGTGACTGTAGCAGAGGGTGGAAAATAGTTTCCGAGGCACGTGCAGGGAAATAAGTGGACATAGCAGCAACCAAAAAGGGGGTGAGGCGCGGGGGAAGCAGTGAAGGGAGGAAGGAAATTTCCGTGTATGTATGGTATATCCCACGAACAGATAGAGAAACAAGTGCAACTCGTCAGCCCAGCCCAGCCCGTCTTCCAAACACTCGCGTCGTGTGTACAAGTAGTCTCCCCTAAATCTATCATCCCGAGTACCAAAGTCAGCAATGCGCACAACGCCAGCTGCATCGGGTACAGTTCAGTTCAGTTTCTGCAAGCCGCACCCCCGGGCCTCGTACATCTTCTACCCCATTTCCAAGTCAATATCAATGCCGAATGTCCATGCAAGTCCGTCTCCAGCCACAGCCACAGCTAGACTAGGGCGCATTCCCTTCCCAACCAACTCGCCGAACCAGAGAGAAACTTGCCAATTCAACTCTCGCTACTTCCAAGACCCTTCCCAGCCTGCATCGAACACTTCTTCGCCATTTACCTACCTACCTAGCACATGTATGCGTCGAACCAATCAATTAGCATACTGTCCGTAAAGCTGTATGTATATTGTACGATCCAAGTCCACACAAGTCATAAGTAGACCGAATGTATAAAAAACTGGCAAGACTACAGTTTAGCTTAGCGTAACTTGCTTTCCTTGTCTCCTTGTATCTTTTCATCTTTTTTCTCTATCCGATTCGGAAAGATATAAAGTGGAGGAAGTGGAGCATGATCTACATATATGCATGGATAAGTTTACTTGTACCTCGGCTCCAGTCCAGTTTTCTGACGTCGTCCTTTTTCTCTCTGACAATTCCCCGCACAAGTAAACAAAAACCATGACTCACACAGATCGTTATTGAAGACAGAATACCAGAGGGAAAAGATTGCAAGAAGCGATTCCAGTTCAGATAGCTGGGCTTACACTGTTACTGCCGAACCGGCTCGCCGACGACGTCAGCGAATCAATCAGTAAGAGTTTGGCAGCATCAAATCGCACGCGCTCAGCGGAATAGACACTTAGCTAGCTGGTCGGCTTTAGGTTGCTACAGTAGCTGGGTGCTTTGAAATCACTTGCGTGTGTGGGAAGACAAGTGCTACTTAAAAGGTATCTTCTTCTACTCCACCACATCACATCACCGTATAACCAAACCTTTCCACTCAACCACCCACTCACTCACCCCTTCATAGTATTCCAAACAAACACTCCCCTCCCACATCGACTCCCCAATCCATCCCCCACCATGTCCCTCCCCACCCAAACCCGCCAATGGATCCTCGCCCACCCCCCCACCGGCTCCATCACCCTCAGCGGCCCCACCGCAACCTTCGCCCTCGAAACACGGCCCCTCCCCACCCCCAACCCCAACCAAGTCCTCGTCAAGGTCCTGTACTTCTCGAATGACCCCGCGCAACGCGGCTGGATGGGCAAGGACGTCGACCCGGAGCGCTTATACACGGCGCCCGTCGTAGCCGGCGACGTGATGCGGTCGTACGCCGTGGCTGAAGTCGTGCAGTCCAACGCGGACAGCCTTAAGCCCGGACAATTGGTCACGGCCACGACGGGCTGGACCGAGTACGCCGTGCTGGACGCGAGCGAGTGCCGCGCGCTGCAGGTCGACGATGCGGCGGGCATCCGCGCCACGCACTTCATCGGCGCGCTGGGTGGGCCGGGCCTCACGGCGTACTACGGGCTCGTCGACGTAGTGCGCACGACGGCGGCGGACAACGTCGTTGTCTCCGGCGCGGCGGGCGCAACGGGCTCCATGGTGGTGCAGATTGCGAAGCACATCGTCGGGTGCAAGCGCGTGGTTGGCATAGCGGGCAGCGACGCGAAGTGCCGGTGGGTAGAGAGCCTGGGCGCCGACGTGTGCGTCAACTACAAGGCCGCGGATTTCAAAGCGCAGCTGTGGAAGGCGACCGAGGGCTTCGTCGACGTGTACTTTGATAATGTCGGCGGCGAGATCCTGGACCTGATGCTGCAGCGCATCAAGCGCTTCGGCCGCATCAGCGCGTGCGGCGCCGTGTCCGTGTACAACAACCAGCCCGGCGGCGGCATCAAGAACTGGTTTGAGATCATCACCAACAGGATCGAGATCAAGGGGTTTATCGTCGTGGATGCGATTGCGGCTGGGAAAGTGGGGCCGATGCTGCAGACGTTGGTGGAGGGAGTGAAGGCCGGCAAGATCAAAATTGGGCCGGAGAGCGAGACGGTGGTGCCGACGGAGTTTGAGGACGTGCCGAAGACGTGGACGATGCTGTTCGAGGGCGGGAACCAGGGGAAGCTGATTACAGAGCTCAAGCCGTGAGGTTGAGGTTGACGTTGGATTAAGGATAGGGTGGTGTAGTAAGCTGTGCTTGAGTTACCTAGCATATGTTAGCTATGATCCGGCCTATCCAATTGCGAGATGGGGAGGTCGATACACGTTGACATGGAGGACGAGAAATGTCATCTTGCCATGATCTCTCTTCTCTTTTTCTCCACTACACCAATCCACCGTCCACCAGTGTTCCACACACCTCTCCTCCTGACACGACGACTGTGCTCCCCAACCGAACTCGCACGCAATATGTACCTATATGTGATAAACAACTAAGCATCGAGCACGACTCCTCTCCTATCGCCTCACATAGTGCTCCGGTCCCACTGTGATCCCCACGTGCAGCACCACGCCCAACTTCTTCCCTACCCAACACCACCAGCGTCATCGCTCCTCACATGCAAACGAATCACAAGCCGCAAGTGGCGACGCCCCCAATATGGCAAAGCTCCGCCGAGCTAATTATCCGGTGCTCTTAGAGGCGCGCCTTTTACCCGCCGCCTGAGCGCGTAACGGAGGGGCAACGTGCAGGGAACCCCACCATGACAGCTCTCGACTCGCGCCACGCCAGAAGCCGCACGCCAGAATCCGGGATCGAAGATGAAAAATTCTGTCGCGGGCGGACAATTGCCACTGGAGAAGAGCCGCAAGCTGCGAAGCCAGCTAGACACGGAATGACGGAGGCTAATGATAGCGGCAAGCCCGAGGGGTAGGTATCCCATCTTTGGGCTTCACATTGTCCTGCGAAATGCAGCTCCTCTGTTGCCCCTCATACTGCGTCTTGCGTCTGCGTCTGCATAGCCAGATGGATTGCTCGAGCATAGAGCTACCTTAGCAGAAGTCGTCACCAGAACACAGCATCCAAACGAGACGGGAAAATGGCGAATGGCTGGCTGGCGGCTTTGGTCAAGGCTATGAGCGGCCCTGCGGCTAACTAGGTGTACCAGGAGCAGATCCGCCGCTCCGGGTGAAATGCGACGTCGTTTATCTGCGCGGCAGCGTGACTACGTATAGGGCTCGGGTGCCTGCTTCTTGATCGGGGCGTAGAGTAGATCTGAAAGGGAGCTAGAGTAGTAGAGTTGGCGCGGCGAACGGGACTGGACTGTTGTTAATATAAGGCTCGGCCTGTCGTCACTGCTTTCTCTCTCTCTTCCTCCTTTTCTTCTCCTCATACCAGCTTTTGTTCTGTTACCTCACACCACCACACCCTTCAATCCATTACAACACATCAGCAATCATGGTCAACACACCCTATGTCACGCTCAACGATGGCAACAAGATGCCCCAGGTCGGTTTCGGTCTGTGGAAGGTAGACAACGGCTGCGCAGACACCGTCTACAATGCTATCAAGACCGGATACAGGCTGTTTGATGGCGCTTGCGGTATGTTTCTACCATCTCTTCGCTACCACACCAACGACGCTGGGCACATGAGGGGTCAGAATGACGTGAGTGACCGCGCGCCGAGACAGGAAGCTAGGTACGAGGGGCAAAATGGCGGCAACGAAACGATGGTTAGCAAAAGATTCTTCCGTCATCCAACACAATCGTGCATGGCTGTTGGTTATCTGAGCGCGTCATCGTATCGCGAGGTCGTTCACTGTCGGATCCCGGTCCCGAATACCCGGTGGTCTTGATAGTCCCTGCTAGCGTCTCGGAACCAGGCAGATCTCATTCGGAACGCTCCCGCTGACCTCACACCAGATTACGGCAACGAAGTCGAAGCCGGACAGGGCGTCGCGCGCGCCATCAAAGAGGGCCTCGTAAAGCGCGAAGACCTCTTCATCGTCAGTAAGCTGTGGAACTCGTTCCACGACCGCGAGCAAGTCGAGCCCATCGTCAAGAAGCAGCTGGCCGACTGGGGCGTCGACTACTTCGACCTGTACCTGATCCACTTCCCCATCTCGCTGAAATACGTAGCGCCTGAGGAGCGGTACCCGCCGGGCTGGTACGTAGATGGCAAGGACAAGGTCGAGCACGGCAAGGCGTCGCTGGAGAGCACGTGGAAGGCCATGGAGGACGTGAAGAAGAACGGGCTGGCGAAGAGCATTGGCGTGTCGAACTACCCGGGTGCGCTGCTGCTTGACCTGTTCACGTATGCGACGACAAAGCCCGCTGTGCTGCAGATTGAGCACCACCCGTACTTCGTCCAGCCCAACCTCCTCAAGCTTACCGAGCAGCACAACATTGCCGTGACCGGCTACTCGTCGTTCGGCCCGTCGTCTTTCATCGAGTGCGATATGAAGCTTGCCGCCGACACCCCTCTCCTCTTGGAACATCCCGTCATCAAGAAGGCCGCAGAGGCACATGGCAAGACCCCGGCGCAGGTACTGTTGCGATGGGCTACGCAGCGCGGTATCTCCGTTATCCCCAAGAGCAACTCGCAGCACCGTCTCCAGCAGAACTTGGACGTCACCAGCTTCGACCTCAAATCCGAGGAGATTGAGGAGATCTCTGGCTTGGACAAGAACCTCAAGTTCAACGTGCCTACCAACGTACGTATCCAAACTTGTCTGACTGCTTGTACCTTTCACATGCTAACATGTCGTACAGTACGGTATCCCCATTTACGTCTTCGCATAGACTTCGCATAGACGATGGCTTTGATCCTCCTCGACCACGATCACACTCGGGGAAGGCGAGTGTGGAGAGCGCGGTGTTACGATACAACGATTCGGGATATCGGTGTGCTAGTACATAGCGAGTATTGAATAACGATAATGAGAATCTGCTGGTAGATGCACCTCGTATCGAGATGACCCCATTGCGTGCTACGTTTGCGTCGCACTGTGTACCTGTGATAATACCCGCGGATGCCTGCATCCGGGTCAGCAAACACAACACATCGGATCCCATCTGCGAATGCGCTGTACAATATTCCATAGCGAGCTTGCTGGACTGGGTTATGCTATATTCCATGTGTGCAGCGTCGTTTGATTGTTTAAGCTTGCGACTGTTCACAAGGTCGGTTTCGAAGGGGCCTCCCTAGTGGCAATAGCTCAATTCGGTGTTTGTAAACTCGTCGAAGTCGACTTCGTCTCTCCGTAACCACATCTGGACTGATTGTAAATCGTGCCGACACAGGCGTGACAGTCCATTGCCGATCGGGTGCTCTTAACAGCACAAGTTGAGTTCAGCGGAAAGAACGAGACTCGCCTTTCCCCTTACGGAATCCCTGTTGTAACGAGCCCACTAGCAGAATCTATGGAAGAATTAGCTTGGATAGAAGTGGTAGAGTATCGGTGATCGGCGACGCGCACGACCGTGGTATAATTTGTTGCTCACAAACAAAACTCTTCACACGAGATAAATAGTGATCACAATTGTAAAGAGTTCACCTATGTTTTTACTGGGTATACTCGTCTCTGGTGCATTACGAAGTGCACTGAATAAACCTGCAGGTTCCTATTCGTAGAAAATGGCCGTTGTCGCTGAAGAATCCCCGTCCGGCTCGTCCTCATAGTGTACCTCATTCGTGAGAAGATTTCCAGGCACCCCCATGCACAATTTCCTGTAACCTTCGACTTCGTTACGCCGCCAGAATTGAAATTTCTTATATTCTAGACCGTTGTTGAGGTAGCGCGTGAAAGTCCTGACCATCCGGAACCAACAAGTATCGCACTTGCACTCGCATTTCTTCCAGTGTTGGAGGGACCCGCAGTGTAGACATATCTCTTGCACAGTGCTGACCCACTCGTTCTTTCTGTCCTTTGTCTCACTCGTATCGATTTTCCGGCACAGGCGGCCCAAGTGCAGATTACAGAAACGGCCGGGAATTTCGATGACCTTCGGATAATCGTGATCGAGTGGGTGAGAGTTGTGAACGGGGCTGGCGTACGAACTGAATTGGTTGTGTGGATATGAGGCTTTGCAAAGTATACACCTGGTATGAGTCGGCTTTGGCTTTGTGAAGGTGAGATACGCCCGGATGGCGAAGCGTGCGCATGGGGAGGGTGCAGTCCTCTCAAGTCGGCCCTTTGGAATCGCATCATGTAGAAATCGGCTAGTAAGCTTCAGAGACAGCATGCCGTCCCGGGGAAGGTAGTCGCTGATTTCGAGGATAAGCTCGAGAGGAAGGCTTGAGAAAGTGACTGTCGACGAAGCCATGACGGTTTCCCAGAACTCGCTGTCAGTTTCGAGGGCCGGATCTTATTTCAGAGGTTCCGCTGTGCTGTAGTGTATTGATCTGTTGCAGTGTATGAAATGCTGCAGTATATGAAGTGCTGCAGTGTGTGAAGTGCGGTAGTGAATGGAAGCGCGGAAGGGTATGAATATGTAATAAAGGTGAAGGTGAACGCGAATCTGTTGAGTTGTTTGAGGCCGTCAACTGACAAGGAAAGCACGGCTCAAGGCAGTACCCGACGTACCTGAGAAAAGCAAACCCTGGAGTACCCTCCAACGAGAACAGTACACCACCGGGCGGAATCTTACCCACGCTTTCTCAGAGTACCTAATCCATTCAATATGATTTTGCAAAGGTAAAGGTGCAACTTCTATAGATGGCGAGAATGTCCTGTTAACTGTGACAGAGCTGCTTTAGAGTCTGCTGATGTGATCGAGGACACGGCTGTCCCGGGCCAACATGCGGCATGGTCGTTGGTATAACGCGGTTGCGTACGCTCATTGGGGGGACTGGGCTGGAACGGTAGCGTGGAGACCTTGCTGGCCATATATACCTCTGAGACAAACGCGCGCGTGATGAGTAGAAGATGACATGAGCAGGAGCAGCTGTAAGAATATGCTGGGTCTGATATGTGACAAATTGTGATGCAGGTACGAAAAGTCCGGGCTTAGCATTGATAACAGTATAGAAAAATCCGATCTCCAATGGCATGACGGACCTTGGACCGTAGGTTGATCATGGGGAAGGAGCTGACGGATTCCAGTAGACGTGGAGCAAGCGCAACGGGATGGTATTCCGACCCTTCTCGCAGCGTGAAAGAGCGAGTCTGACTTTCCCCAAGATCTTGTTAGTTCCCATGGTGCGGCGTGCTTCTTTCCAAACTTCATGAGGTCGGTCAGAAAGCCACCTGCAGCGCCCGCGACAGGTCGGGGACGTGAGGCTGAAGTCCAGAAGGAACCGTCGACCGGCCGGCCGCGGCACGAAGTTCCGAGCTCCGACAGGCGCCGCCAACCGTCAACGACTGCACACGTGCACACTGACACCGGGCAGCAGGCACCTGGTCTGCGCACACTGCCGAGCGACGAGCACTCGAAGATGCTGGGCGTGGCATGCGTTTGCCTTTGCGTTTGCATCGCGCTGCATGCCGGGCGGCGTGCGCCTGACGATTGATGAAGCCTGGAAGCCGTCGGTCAGCATGCAGCCTTCGCAGCGGCGGGCCCGTCCCCGTCCTTCGACGGTCGAAGCGCTGCAACCGCACCGAACTCCCCCATCAGGCCCCTTCTGGCAGGAGCGCCGCGCAGTCTACCATCGCGCTCCTCCAGTTGCTGGACACTGGGGTTGGACCAGACGACGGCCGACTTCACCACCCCCCACCACGACCACCGGGCTTTGTAGTGCCATTGCTGCGTGCCGTGGTTCTGGTCGCACGCCACGAGCATGGCTAGCAGTCGCCCCCCACTGGCAGTGATTCTGTCGCTAGCCGTCGCTCATTGGAAGTTCCGGGCGGCGAAGACGTCCAGCAAAACGGTGGTGGTGGGCACCGTGCTGGTTGATCACACAGTGCACACCGAAGACTGCATATGCCTGCCCAACGCGGACAGCGACAGCGAGTTGCTGCGGGTGGGTATTGGCTGGTGGTGGTGGTGGTGGGGATGGGCATAGGTAGGTAGGGCCGGCGGGGTGTGCAGAAGTGCCAAGCGCCAGGCCATGCATCCTCTTCTCTGCCTTTTCTGCAGTGGCGTGCATGGAGGCGCAAAAGCTCGTTCTCCACGTTTCCAGACGCTCCCGTCGCACCGAAGACATCAACGCTGTGCATTGTCTGTTGCCGGGCAGCGCTGTCTGCACATATTCACCGCAGCGGGCGCATGCCCACGTGCGGCGCGGAAAAGGGAGAGCGGCGGGGATGCGCTGGGGCTCTTGGTGGAAGATGGAGGGTCGAGTCGCGCTCCACGGTCCACGGTCCACGGTCCATCGCGATGGCTAGCCCAGACGTGAGCGCGAACGCATATCCCGCAGCCGCAGCCTGGGAGGACAGACAACGGGGCGCGCGCGGTTGGCCGCAACCCTCAACGTCATCCGCGCTGTGCTGTGTCGCTCATCAGTTGCCGTCCGCTACGCCGGCGCTGTCAGGGTCCGCCATCCCCATCCCCAGGCCATCCCCGTCCCCAGGCCATCCCCGACGCCCGTCTGCTGGCGGCCTGCCTCTGCGAACTCTGCAGCCGCCGCAGCGAGGAGGCTGAACTGACTGCACGCGCGGGTCGACGGCCGTTGGTAAATAGAGACGGCTAGCAGGGCGCCCTCATAATTGCGTGCAGCAGCCAGAGGGTCCGGCCGTCATGGCGGAAATGAAGAACGCTCGGCTCACTAGCGCGCTATTTGAATCTCCCCTTTTGAAAGCTCACTCGAACCCTCACCTAATAATCCCAGTTGCCTGCCCTTTCCTCTGCTCTCCTTCATCAGCGCTTTGCTGCACCCAGTTCATTCACTCTGCGCGATCCGCAGTGTGGGTAGCTGTCATTCCTTGTGCTTGGGTCCTGTCTGGGAGCGCCACATCTCGGTAAGCGGCACGTATCCTATCGTCTGGTACAGCTCATCTCCGCGCTGAAGCGGCGCGCCAAAAATCTTTTCTGCCACCCCGAGCCAACCTCATCTCCCCCCTCTCGTCCCGTGTACACTTCCCACCCGCCCGACTGCTCTTCACACTCGCACTCAATTGACTCGTATCTGTTCTGACCAAACCGTCTAGTTGCACTAGCCTTGCCTCCGACTTGTATCCCTCCAACCCGACAACCACCTATTTGTTGCGAGCCTTAATATCTCCTCCACTCCGCTACCTCGGCCGCAACTAGTCCTCTCCTCACCTCCGCCATGTCCTATTACAACGACCCCTCGTGGCAAGCCCCCGGCCGCCAGCCGTCGTGGGAGCAGCCGCAGCCGCCGTCGCGCTCAGGTACGGCATACAGTGCTGCTGGAACGGATGGCGGGATGAAGAATAACACGTCCGCAGGCGCGAGCTCGACGGTAAACAGGGAAGAGGTCTTTGCCTTCGCTTCTCAATTTGAGGGTACGTTTTCTCAGAGCGATTGCAGCGTCGTTGGCTACCGCTAGCCGGGATAGACGACATTTGCACCCCATTCGCACAATACAATGTCAACTAACAGTGATTAGAGGTGGAAAGGGCCGTCGAGAACCTGGCCAAAAGTGGGGCTGCGAAGGGATTCGGGTTCCCGCCAGCGGCCGGTCGGCGTGATTCTATGCCTGTGATAGCTCCGCGTCCGTACCCCGACTTTGGTAAGAAAATACTGCTACATGTGTTTGCGTGCAGGGGACTAACATAAATAGATCCGCGTATGGGCGGCGGCCCGCAGCGCCATCACTCCGTAAGCGAGTACGACGGTATGCGATCCCACTCGGCGTCCAATGTCCAGGGCTATTACCAGAACCAGCGCTATGCGCCGCGCCCCAACGATGCGGATCAGATGGCCCAGGCAAAGCGTCGGATGGCAGCGCAGCGTGAGCGGGAGCTTCGCAACTATCATCAGGAGCAGCAATACCACAGAAGTAAGGACTCGGAATCTGGGCAATAGGGAGGACGGTTGGTTAACTAGGGTAATGCAGATGTTTCTGGGTCCAAATCCGACCGCTCCCTGAGTCCGAACGCCATGAGTGAAGAGGATCGTCGAGAGCTCATTGCTCGCCAGCACCGTGCCTTGTATGGCGACCAGTCGACGTTGTACACCGGTAACAACAACCCTACATCAAGCCAGGATGTACGGGTCAACCCCGCTGGTGCTGGTGGTCGGGGTCCATCTCCGCTGGCCTTCGATCCGTTTGGTATGCAGGGCCCGAACGGCCCGGGCGAAGGTGTAGTTCAGATGCCCACAAGAGGGGATAAGGACGCCACTGGCGGAGCGCAGGAGGCCCGTGCCAACAGCAATTCGTCCCCTTCCAACCCGGCCTCGGGGTTTAGCCTATTCGAAAATGCACAACAGGCTAGCCGCACGTCGAACTCTTCTCCTGGCGGATCGCCTCCTCGCCAAGGTCCCAAGGCCAATGGATCTGGTGTTGCTCCCATCGGCACTCGACCGATTGCGAATCAGGGCCAGCCTGCCGGTGCTCCTTTGATCAAGCGCGCTACCACTCCCCTCCCGTCGCCGCTGAGCTACAACCCCTATAATGCCAGCGAGCAAAGTAACGCTACCACGTCCGCTTCCTTGAACCCATCTTCTACTGTCACGGACAAAGGCGTTAGCGGTATCTGGAACAAAGGTCCCTGGGGCAACGCCCCTACTCAGGGTGTGCAGGCCTCCGTCTGGGGATAGACGTCTGTAACGATCTGGGAGTTCGACGCACATCCGGAGTTTCTGCATTTCAGGTGTATCGGGCATTGAGTGTCGGTCTTCCAATATGGGCGGAGCAGGGCATGGACGGATGGTGAAAATATTACCCCGGGTACAGTCATTCTTAAGGCGCGTTTGCTGCATCTGACTCCGGGCTTTGAAACGGGCGCGTCTGGTTTTGGCACAGACTGAAGTTAAGTATATTTTTCGCGCTGGGCGGTCAGGGGTTCGTCTCGGGTCAGGGTTGGCCCTAGTTTGTTATGCTGGTTGCTGGGGAGTTTGAGTTCTTCGGGGTCTTTTCGTGGGTTACTTCCATGGTTAGGTTGGGACATCTGGTTGGTGGTTTATGGGTCACGGCGGGATGGGTATGGCTTTACCTATGTAATCTGTATCAATTGTGGGGGTGTTAATGAGAAAAAGTCGTTTTGGGAGCACGGGTCCTTTTTGCGGGTGCTTGAGGACTCTGAGAAGCTCTTTACTGTCGTGGTATTGTAGTCTGGTGTGAGATGGGATTTAGATATGTTGAACTCCCACACAGAGCCGATCACGTGAAACTCCGGACCCCGGCATGAAATTTAGCGAACGGACTAAGCCGGCGCGCTAACCCTGACCTCAGGTCCAGCCCAGCTTACATTTCTCGAAGCGTGGCCTCTCGACCTCAAACCGCCATATCACCACCAATCCCGCCTCACGAACACTGGTCCGCTTCTCCTTCTTCTTCAACCTTTGACACCCGCTTTCCAGACTAGTAGCCATCATGGTATGTATTTCTTTCATACTAGTCGCACAGCCCAATCCACGACGCGGACACATCTGGCTTTCGCGGTCCGTCTTGCGACGAGAGACCGAGAACAACACGCGCAGCAGCGCCATCGATCGTCTCTCGCCCTGGATCTACGACTGCCACCTCCTACATACCTTCCGTCGCTGTGGCGGGTGCTTTCACCGCTCTGGGACACCCAATTGGCTTTCCTAGAGCGCACTTTGTTGTTTTACACCACACTAATACATCTGCTATAGTCTTCTTCTGGCGCCACCTCCACGGGCAACAATGCCAACACGGGCTCCACGACTGCGCGCGCCGCGTCCCCAAAGCCCCCCGGCGGCCCCGCGACCGTGATGCGGCGGAAGGCAGCTGCAGACCGCGCGGAGAAGTCGGCGAACCAGAGGCCCAGCAGCACGCGGGCGGCGGGTGCGGGTGGAAGCTCCAGCACTATGTTGAGTGAGTGCTACCTCTGAACCCTTGGATGACTGGGATGCGACGGCCTGAGATAAGCTGGCGATTATGAAGGACTAGATACGGGGGAAAAGAAAGAGACGGGATGCAGAAGGAGAATGGAGGACGAATCGACATTGAAAGATTGCTTAAATGGGGAATATTCGCTAACGGTATGCTATAGGACTTTACACCGATGAGTCTCCTGGATTGAAGGTCGATCCCGTCGTGGTCATGGTCCTCTCCGTCATCTTCATCGGCAGCGTGGTTGGTCTACATGGTACGCAGCCCCCACTACGGCCCTCCACCGCTTCACCAACCGTCCCAAAACTAACCATAGCGCAGTCATTGCCAAAATCATGCGCAAGATCTCTACATAGCTTCCATCCGCCCTCGATCTCCCCGCCCTTCCCAATCCCCCATCGGAATGCGCTCTCCAGCAGCGAGCGACGCCATCCGCTCTCCCTGTCTATTCCCGAAAGCGCTTCTCGATCGTCCTTCCCAGTCTTGTCTATCTATTCGACTGGGATATTACCTCTAGGAAATGGAAAAGCGTTATTTTCTACCCGAGCCCGATTGAACAGCTTACCTTGATACCTTGATCTTTCTTCCACTTTGTGAACGGTGCGCATCGTGTAGGCCGGTCCGTGTAATTATAGACGCGCTATGAATGGAGTGTTTTGCGGATATGAATGAGGACTGGAAGTGAGTGAGGAAATTTTGCCTCGCAAATACTGCTGCTTAGATTCCAGTGTAGCCGACTATACCACATTTTGGCCACAAGAAAGTTAGACCAGCGATCAGTATCACTATTGCTTTACAAGCGCCTCCCAAAGACGGCGTGGTAGCTCACATCAGCATGACTGCATTTTACTGACAGAAAAGTACAATTCGGTCAACTCTGAGCAATGACGAACTTGGTATTATCAGACCCCACTTGGTAACTGTCGACTCTCCTCAACGCTTCCCCCTCTCCCCATCCTTCGCCTCAACCCCACTCGCCATCACCACCCCATTCCCAATCCCATTCCCCCTCTCCAGATCTTCTAATTCCATCCCCAACTCCGCCTCATTTCCCCTTCCCCTTCGCCCCCGCATCCCACCATCATCATCAGCCCCACTACTCCCACTCCCATTCCCGCTTCCACCCAGTCCTTTCCTTCGGTCCTCCTCATCCTCCACCGTCCCCTCCCGACACGCCCACGCGTCGACGTACCGCAGCACCTCGCGGTTCCACAGCTTGTTCATCAGCTTCAGGCGGATGGGCACGAGCGCGATGATGATGATGGGGAAGGCGGGCCCGGCTTTTGTGAGCGTGACGATGAAGATTAGGGTTGTGATGAGGATTTGCGAGAGCGTGTAGAGATGGATGGGGAGGTAGGCGAGGGGGGTTGGGAGTGTGCTTGCGTTCTGGCTTTGGCTTTGGCTAGCCGTCGAAGAGGAGGAGGAGGCGGAAGACCTCGTGAGCGCGGGCGGCAGGGCCGGCAGCTCAGACGGCGGCGTTAACATCTGGAACGTGCGGTACAGAATCGGATTCACGGCCAGCGACTGCTCGCCCATGAACAGGAACAGGCCCGCGAGCACCGACGTCGGCGTCAGCCCCAGCACGCGCATCAGCGGCGGCGATGTGAAGGCCAGGATGCCGACGGCGTGCAGCAAGTGCGACCAGCGCTGCTCGTACACGCGGCGACTCACGCGCGTCTCTGTGTGCCCGCCGTCGCCGTCGCCGCCGCCCGCCAGCGTAATCGCCTCCTTGTCGTCGTGCATCAAGCTCTCGGCATGCAGCGGCGCCTGCGGCAGTAGCCCGTTTGCCGGCGGAATGCCTAGCACGCCGCACAGCGCCGTCGTGGTGCCCAGCAGCACAATGTCCCAGGCGAAGCCGCCGGGCTTGCGCGTGCCGTAGCGCGACACCGTGCAGATGATGCTGCTGACCTCGTGGTCGAAGAAGAACAGCGCCGTGATGATGAAGCCTGGGACCAGCGCCGCGGCGATCCACTCGCCGGGCAGCTCCCAGAAGCGCACGAAGAAGACGCGGCGGTCGGCGGCCGTCGGCCGGAAACTCGTGCTGACGTGCAGCGTCTCTTTGTCGAGGTGCGCGAGCTCGCCGGCGTGCGGCAGCGCGATGAAGACGATGATGCTGATGGCCGCCGCGTACTCGGCCAGCCCCATGCGCACGTAGCGGTGGAACAGCGGCTTCCAGCGCTCGGCGGTGCTCAACACGATGGCAAGCAGACACGTGCCGATGGCGCCGATGACGCTGTACAGGAAGGCGGCGAACGAGAGGTTCGTGTGCGCGCGCTGCAGCTCCTGGATCGCTTTGTGCACGTAGATGATGGAGTTGAGCAGGCTGAAGATCTCGGTGCTGAAGGTCGTCACGTAGCGCATGGTCCAGTCGTGCGCGTTGAAGATGGCGAGCAGGTAGTGCAGCCAGGCGGCGTGGAGGAGCGACCATGCCATGAAGGGAAGGAAGGGGATGTGGAAGGTGGTGTGGCAGAGCGTGTAGATGTTCTCGGCTAGGATGGAGAAGGGGCCTGTGACGCCGAGGATGGTGAGGGGTTGGATGGAGAATCTGGGGGGGTTAGAAATGGGAAAACTGCCTGTTTGCATGTACCATTGCTCCTCCGCGGTTCCTTTCGTTCCGAGCTTCTTTTCTCCTTCATCTCTTTCAAACCCCCCTTCCCTCCCCCTACGTTGAACCTCCAAGTCCAACACCCCCCTCCCCCTCCTCAAAAACCCCCATCCCCAAAAGAACTCCACTTACAGACTAAACACAACCCCACAAACCCCCGTACTCAGCACCACCTCAATAGTGCCCCAATTGCGGCCCGTCAGATTATACAAGTCGCTCGCGAACGTGATGCCCGGCAGCAAGTTTGTGAAGAAGACGTACACGGCGCTCGCGAAGACCAGCTGGTTGAAGACGCGCCAGTCGCTCGCGTAGCGCGCGGGCAGATTGCGCAGGTCCTGGCGCAGCAGGCGGAAGGGCTGCAGGGGCGCGGCGGGGGCGAAGAGGGAGGTGAGGCGGGAGAGACGGGAGGGGAAAGGCATGGTGGGGAGGGGAGGGGGAGATGGAGGGGAAGGAGGAGAGAGAAGGAGGGAGAGAAGGAGAGAGTAGAGAGTGAGAAGAGTGGGGAGAGATGAGGGTGGTGGGTGAATGAAGATGTTGGAATTGTACTAGAAAATGCCCATTGCAATGCCCCGTCAGTATTTAAACTATATACTCCATGGCCAAAAAAACCCTCACCGGAGAGGAAGCTGCGAAGCGGGAACGCTTGGCCCTCTGGAATCCGCTCGAAGTATCCTTGGCTCCAAGAAAGCTGAGCTGCGCGGGCAAATCCGTGATGTCGGGGCGCGCACGTGGGGTGGGTGGGTTGTCGAGGGGTGACGTCAGCGGCGAGTGGATCTGGCTGTGGGTTTAGCGAGGGGAATGGCGGATTGCCGAGGCTTTGTGAGGCAGTAGGCAGGTAGGCAGGTGTACTGTGAGTTTAGATTTTTCTCAACGGACTTGGCGTGTGAAGTATACGACGCTTTTGTAGGTAGCACAATATATCGTTTCTTCAATGTCGAGTTTCCATTCTGGTACTCTCCATGCAGTACAGTGCACCATCCCATCCCAAATCCACGGCTCGCTATATCCAAACCGCCATCTCATTCATAAAAGATCATTACTCTTGAAAGCCCCCTCCAGTCACCTAAACTCAGCTAGAAATGCAAAACAACCTCCCAACTCTTCTTCATCCCATCCCTCTCCTTCGCCTCTTCCCCCACCACCTACCTTACTTACACCAACCCCACCCTCTCCTCCCTCCCCCCCACAACCCTCACATGGTTCTCCGGAAACAAGCCTTTGCACCCCGCATACACGCCCCAGAACCAGTCGCCATTAACATCCTCAGCCTCGCGAATCTCCGCCCCACGCGGAAACGCCAACTCGTACTTATCGCCCTCGTCCGGATAATAGCCCCACAGCGCCTGGATGCGTAGGCCGACGCCGCCATCGGGCGGGAAGCGCGTTGTGTGCGACGCTGCCGTGGGCGTTGACGTCGGCGATCGGTACCGGTGCACTGTGCCGTCGACGTCGCGCCATTGCCATTTCTCGGGCTGGTGGCGGGGCGCGGGCGTTGCAGTCGGTGATTTGACCTCTGTGTTTTCGTCGTCCCTGAGCGCGAAGCCGCCGACGAGGTCGCGCACGACGACGCGCCGCTGGCCGCCATCGCGGTCTTCGAAGCCGGCGATGATCATACGGTGGCCGCGCAGACAGCGGCGCCAGCCGTTCATGCCGTCTTCTTTGCTGATGCGGTTGGAGACGACGAGTTTGTGGTAGCAGCTCATGCAGATGTCGTAGTCGCCGGCGTTGCATTTCTGGCAATGGTAGCGGGTGTACGAAGGCGGGACGGGGTAGGTGCAGACGTTGCAGATGGTGGTGAAGGTCAGGGGGCGGAAGATGAGGTTTGCGATTGTGGTGAGGCCGGGGCCGCGGATTAAAGATGCGGTTTTGGGGGTTAGGGGAGGGGTTGTTGGGCCACTGTCGTTTGAGGGGATCGCGAGATTGAGAGAGGGTGCGTCAGTGCGAGAGTTGGTCTGTGGCTGAAGCTGGGCATTGCTGGAGGGAGTCGGTTCAGTTGATTCAGTGGCAGCGTCTTTTCTTTTATGCGCTACGGGTAAGAGGGGATGTGTGCAATGTCTGCCTTGATTTACACAGTCGTTGCAGAAGCCCCAGCCACCTTCGTTACAGTGGTCGCATTTCCAGTAACATGCATTAGCGAAGGCTTTGCAGATATCGCAGAATGCACCTGACTCCAGCCTATACGCTGGATCATCTTCGCTCACAAGAATATGGGGCGGTGTAGTAGATTCGGTCAAAGGAGTCATCGGCCTTCGATATCGATGTCCGACGAGAACATGAGGTTGTTCATGATTGGGAGGGTATCCACCAGGTGGTGCTTTTCGTTCGTACACTCTTGTCGCGTCCCAACCGAAGCCATACCAGTGCCTGCAGCCTTTCCGTTGCCGGTAGCAGGTCAGGCAGATGTTGTACTTACCTCTGTCGCAGCGAGAGCAGTTATAGTGCAGGTCGTACTCAATATGCTCTTTGCCACAACCATTACAAGATATTTGAGGTTCTGGATATACTGGAGGGGGTATCGGTGCGGCTGTCTGTGTCTCCGCGGGAAGGTGTTCAACTCCGGTAGGGTCTGTGGTAGACCGGGCGAATGGCGGTGCTGACACGGTAGGAGGCGTACCACTGGTTGCCGGCCTAGGCTGTCGTGCATGGGCCGGATCAGTGGTGCGGCGCGAATTGGGAGGCGCTGTAGGTGAGACCAAATCTGGAGGTGAATGTAGAGGTGAGGTTACCACAGCTGTACTGCGTGAAGGGCTCTCTGAAGAAGTGATGTTGAAAGCTGGCCGCCGCGGCGAGTTTGGATTAGACGACGGGTGCGCTTGAAGATCACTGCGGAACTGCTGCCGCTCGTCAAGTGCCGTCCGCTGCTGGTTATCCGACTGTCGTCGTCGCGCGGGAGGCGCGCCGCCTGATGTATTCGGGCGTTCACCAAGCTCAATCTGCGATAGGTTGGCCTGTCTCGCGGAAGTCACGGACAATGGTGCAGGGCGATCTGCCCGTCTTGCTGACCTAGAGCTGCCTTGACTAGATGATCTCCTGTGATGATCGCGGGGAACTCGAGGGCCTTGGTTCGCAGCATTGATCAAAGCCGGGTTGGAAACAGGAGGTCGAGAAGAGCCCTGAGGTGTAGTCTGGGGTGTGGAATTTCCACTCTCTGACCGCCCATGAGCCCGTCTTCTTGGTTGCTCTTCCTCGCGTAACAGCGGACTGCGAATCTCTTGAGGAGTCGAGGAAGTAGCAGCACTGATTTGACCGTCTCTTGCCAGCCTCTCCCTCCTCTCCCTCTTCTCCCTCTGCCGCTCCGTCTGCCTCCTCATATACGCATGAGCGATGCGCTCACTGATCTCATCCTCCTGCGAGATATCGATATTGTTCAGGTCTATTCCGTCCAACAGCCCTTCTTCCATGATCTGGTGTATGATCTCCTCTTCCATTTCCTGGGAATCGAGCTCCGAAGCACTCAACAGCGACCGCAGACTGGACTGATGCTCCACAACTCTGGGAGGCACGACGGCCCGCGACGACGAAGTCGCTGGGGTATTCCGCGTCCTAGACCGCGGTTCATCCCGATCGTTCCTCGAATGACTGCTCCTCTCGCGACTCCTAGACCGTCTCCGCCGTTCCCTCGGCGGCTCTAACGTATTGTTGCTGTCACTCGGAATGCCCAACTCCCTCAGACTGAGCTGCTGCACCTCCTCCATCAACCTCCTGTCCTCCTCGGCTGCAGGCTCGTCTCGTTTCCTCAGCTTCGGTAGCACAGTGTCGCCTGGCTTGTACCTCTCCCTAGCAAGGTCCATCTCCTGCTTGTTCTTTCCCTTCTCCGGGTTCGCCTTCAGGAACATATCAAGGAGGGTCGTCGTCGTGGCGTTGCGCTGCGTGGACCGCACCGAGGCGCGGCATGACGGGCAGGTGTACGGGTGCGCTGACGTCGCAGTCGAGGCCTGGAATGCGAACCATTCCTTCAGGCAGGCGCCGCAGAAGGTGTGTAGACAGTCGAGGAGCGTGAGCGGTTGGAAGAGCAGGTCTGTGCAGATCTAGAGAAGGGAGGGTTAGCAAGTACGTCCCAACGGCAGCAACGCAGCGCTACCATGAAACAAGCGGAACATGTTGATATCCTCTTCTCTCGTATAGAAGTTGCCTTCTACATTTCGGGAATCTCAACCATGTCGCTGGCGGCCAGCCCTCGAACATGACGTTTCTGGCAGACCGCCTGCCCCACGGCACATTCACACGTCAACCTCGGGCCCTCGCACTTACCGAGCACGTCAACTCCTTCTCAAGATCCAGCTGTATCGCGCCCGCGCGCTCGCCGTCGGCCATTGTGCTGCGTGCGCCGTCTCGCGCACCCGGGGCTTTCAGTTTGGCGGCAGCGTTGTTCGCCGGCGGTTGCCGTCAGCCCAGAGATGCGCCGTGCGCTTGGCGGGTGTGGAGGCGTTGACGAAAGGCGGCGGCGGTGGCCATTGCCAGCGCATGCAGTGCAGTGCAGCAGCAACATCAGCGGCGCGGCTCCCTGCCCACCTTGACCAACGTGAGGTGTGCAAGGGCCGTGTACAAGTGAAGGCACCCGAGTAGTTGTGTCACGCGAGCCTGGTCATTCGAAGCCTTGACCATTCCACGACTGTGTGCATCTTGGGACCGCGGTTTGCCTTCGCTGCGAGGCGTGACCCCTACCTTGCTTCTTCTACATCTCACACGCTTGTTTCGTGCTACTGTTCAGAGAGCTTGTTCATGTTGTGGAGTGGAGCGTCTGCTGATCGATCGTTGCTGCATGCTCGATGCACGTCCAAGACCTTCTCGGAAGCTCTGTACCGAAATTTCATCCCCATAATTGAGATCCTAGGTTTAAAACTCATTATAACTTGCAGAATTAGAACATTCGAGTAATTATCGTAGCTCTTCCCTATAGCAGGGTGAGTTGTAGTGGCTGGAGAAGTTTATAGACAAGCTAATTATTCAATCAACAATAGAATAAGTCACTAGAAAACTCTCACTTTCAAGAATAACATTCTCTACTAGGTAGCTAATCCAGTTTGACCTTGTCCACTGGTAGTTTCAATTTGCTTCTAAGCTTTACTAGCTTGCGCGCCACCAATACCTATCTACCATCTACTCTGTGCTGCAATTTAGCCTTGATCAGGAGTCTGCCCTTGCTGAGCTTGGCCCTGTGCTAGAATTTGGTTCTGAGCAGGCGTCTAGCTTGAGCGGAACCCTGGGCGACTTGACCTTGGGACGCTAGAGCTTGAGTGAGGTCTTGAACCTGAGCAGGAGGCTGGATCTGGTTGAGGAGCCTGACCCACACCTGTCCGCCAGCTACCTGGGTGCGTGCACCAGCCTGATTAACATTGCCCTGGCCCTGCTGGGTAAATAGGACAACCAAGATTGTAGAGAAGGGTAAAGACGCGAGAATTATGGATTTCATCGTGAAGGACGTCCGGTGTAAAGAGCGCTAAAAAGGGACTCGCAAAACATTGAGGGATGAAATAGAAATAATCAATTAGTAAAGAATGTGGAGCTTACCGTGAAGATCACCTCGACTGGTGCTTCTCGGGGTATTTGTAGTGCACGATGAAAACGTCACTGGCCTTGTTCCATGTGTTAGCAACCCTCCAGGCCGCGGCCATTCCACAACATAAATGTAGACACGGTAGAGTATAACAGTCTGTGACTGCTCGAATCTTCCCATATGTTAGTTGTCTCTTGGCCGCCCAGTCTTTGAAACCTAATGGTGCTGTTACAGAGAAAGCTAGTACATCCGGTATACGTTTACTACGACGGACTAAATAGTTCATTTACACAAAATGGCCAGTGTATCGTCGTAATATGCGGTTAACATGCGCGCTATCTGCTTACCACGCACCCTGAACTACGAACCTTCTGACATGAGGGATGAGCGCAGGTATGTACAGAACGACAGTTCCGGGCGATGCAGTTATGAATTGAGTAAGACTCTCGTGAGAGTGATATTTCACACGAGGCCGCTAGGTGTGAAACATTGCGCCAGCCATGATAACGGTCTTTACGAGAAGCACATGCGTATTCTGGAGTGCAGTGATGCAGAAGATAGTACTCACAGCGGAGGTTGTAGGAGGATTAATCAAATACCCAACCAAGTCACCGGCTTCATACTCATTTTGGGTGCCGTATGGGTGTGCTTCGCGCTTTATTCTTTATCTTCGACAGCCGGTTTCGTATCGCCCTGGGCAGCGTCCATGGCGGTTTCGATCTTGCGGATGATCCTAGCTGGATTGCCTGCCACAGCATGAAACGGAGGCACGCTTTTGGTGACCACACTGCCAGCACCGACAACACTGCCTCGTCCAAGGGTGACACCTGGGAGTATGACTACGTTGCCGCCGATCCAGCAGTCCTCCCCAACGTGGATCTCCTTGCCTAACTCGGGCCCAAGCGTTCCTCGACGTATGGCAGGATCCAGAGGATGACTGGCCGAGAAAAAGGACACATGTGGCCCAACGAGCGTTCGAGAACCGATGGTAATGAGGCAAGTATCGAGAAAGACAGAGTGGTAGTTGATAAACACGTTCTGCCCAAGACGAACGTTATAGCCATAGTCAATGTTTATCGGTGACTCAACCCAGGGGTCGTTTTCAAAAAGCTTGTCGTCTTCTTCAGGAGTAGCGGCAGGGGAAGGAAGATATGTCTCATCTCGAACGACGCTGACGAACTGTGAGGAAGGACACTGGCTGCAAGTTCTAGATATGACGTACATACTCTCGGAACAACTCGGTCAAGTGCCTCCTCGAGACTTCTCCTGCGTTGTTGTAGCGAGTGCAGGCGTGCTTGCAACGTGCTCTGTCTGCGACTAGCTCAGGTGTGAAGGCATGGTATAGCTCGCCCCGGAGCATTTTCTGTTTGTTTTCGGACAAGTCCATCGGATAGCAAAACTGGGATGTTCGGTTTGTTGTTTCAGAGGGAAAATACGATATCGAGGTACTCGAGCATTCTGGAAGTGGATGAGACATCGGACGCAGGAAGTGGGGTTGAAAGTACGCTAGGCCCTAAGCGGTAAGCCTTGGAGCCGCGCCGGCCCGAAACCGAGCCGATTAACTTGCGTCCGCAAACGCGACTCTCAAAGCCAGCCGTGAAAGAAGTCAGCTTGATATTGTTAGAAGATCAACTTAATATTGTTCTGTTGTTCACGCCTGATGCTTAGTTAAGCTTCTAGTCGCGCGCCCACCTTGTTGTTCTTCTCTTCTTCATGACTATGTTTAATGCCCTTTCTCATCTAGCAGGCTCTGACAGTACCTCTTCACACCATGGCCAACAACCGCGATAGCGCACCTCCTTCCCCTCGTCCGGGTATTACCTTGTCCAACCACCGTCCCGAGAATGCAGAACACTCCAAGCAACGGGCTCGCGAGGCTTCATTGCCGCAGATGCAGCCCAGGAACGGCATTATTCCACGCGCCTTCTTCCCCGGGGGAGATCGATCGCTCTCCGGCATCGCGCTTCGAGCGTTCTTGTTGGGCAACGGCGCTGTCCTTGGGCTTCTTCTAAGCCTTGTGTTCGCATACCATGGCAACCGGTTCTGGAGACCGTCGTTCTTCGTTGGAATACTCTCGGTCTTTCATTTTCTCGAATTCTATACGACGGCCGCTTACAATACCCCGAGCGCATTTATCTCGTCTTTTCTCCTTGCGAACGGCTACCAATACCGCTTGGCTCATTCGATCGCCTTCATCGAGACGCTCATCACCTCATACTTCTTCCCAACGTGGCAAGCTCGTGTCAGCCCGCCGTCGGCGATCGTCTTGGGGATGACACTGGTGGTTGTTGGGCAGATTGTCCGCAGTCTAGCTATGGTTCAGGCAGGCACAAACTTCAATCATCTGGTCCAATCCCGAAAGAATGACGGCCACGAATTGGTTACGACAGGCCTATATGCCTATTTCCGCCATCCGTCGTACTTTGGCTTCTTCTGGTGGGGCTTGGGCGCCCAGGTTGCACTTGGAAATACAGTCAGCTTCATTGGCTATGCTGGGATATTGTGGTACTTCTTCAAGACACGGATTATACGTACGATCCCCGCCATATCTCCGGTTGCAATATCTCTAACAATTACTACAGACGAAGAGAAGCACCTAGTTCAATTCTTTGGCAACGACTATAGGGATTACAGGGCCCGAACTTCAGTTTGGATCCCTTTTATCTGGTAATTCTTTTCAGCATTGTGAGGAGTTCGAGCATACCAACTCAGCGCATATCATCAAGCTATTTCGAAAATTCACGACTACATACTCACTATGTCATTGAATCGATACGGGTATCGTAGGACCAACCAGTACATAACGCGCTCGCAAATTTCTCAAGACATGTATATGGTTGTCTAATCAGGCATATCAGCCTCTTCCTATGTCATTGGATGCTGAGCAAATAATGTCTTACATTGTATTATGAGAAAACCTGACATGTTGTATGGATATCGTTACGAACTGTGGGTCCTGTCCTCTGTTTTCTTTCAAACATTGTTAACATGTTGCTGTACAGTGTAATATTAAGCACCAAAAAGGCGTCCCCCATATCATCCAACATGTTAGAGACCATCTGTGTACAGATTTACCACTACTATCATAATGGCACATTCAAAATCAGACTTAAAACCAGAGGCGAAAGTGGTGCGGCCAATGACGAGCGGGGACTATGATCTCTACGATCTCACGTCTTCAGAAGAAGACCCCGAGAGAAAAAATCCGCATAGGAAGTGTTCGAACTGTTCAAAAAAGCTGGCGCTGCTGAGGCTGACATAGGGCCGATCACGCTGGATAACCCTATCCACGCGTTGTTCGCACGCGATCGGTGGGAGGATATTACGGACGCCATATACGATAAGATGAGACCCGCCTTGCAGCTTGCTTCTTTAATTATTACTGAACGCAATTTGCTCCATTGGTAGGTTCATCTTGCGACCGCTGATGTCAAGCATGATGCCAAAGGTAATGCGTACTTGGATGATTCCGGAAATCCGGGCTACATCTGGGATACGATGAAGGCGGAGGAGCGCTTCGACCACGGCTCGCGCATCAATACCTTCAGCTTCTGGAATGGACTCGGTGGTGGGGTTATGGCTACTACGTCGCGTGCCCCGGTACGTGTGCTTCGTAAGATTGGTTATTTTCACGGCGATAGCAAGTTGACTACAACCCCAGATTATTACATTGAACGCCCATTGGCCGGAAGTTCGAGACCTTAAGACAACTTCGATTATCTTCCATGGTCAATATTTTGATTACTTCAAGGACGATGCAGTAACACAGAGTGTCAGAATAGGAGCTTCTTATTTGAATTTGTGCACACGCTCGTTCACGAAGTTGGACATGGGTTTAATCTGTGGGGCGGTGAACACATCACCTCCGAGCCTTTCCATACCAAGAAAGAGCTTGAGGCCGGCTTCAAGCCTGAACTAGGTATTTCAGTGACGAGGTTCGTCTTTGGACACACAAGTATTTCGCCAGTTGCATGCATACGTGGTATAAACGGTATGCGGCCAAGGGTGAATCCTGATGGAAGCCATGGCTCCCTCTATGTCTACTTCGTCGACATAGAGTGGATAAATGCCTGGTTCACCAAAGTGTTCTGGGATCGGATTCACAACGAGAAAGACTTCCACCAGAAACTCAAGGATCGGTCGCGGCATTGGATGTTCGGTTACGCCCGTGGTGGAACACAAGCACGTATTGGGACCGACTCTACTGTCATTGGGGAGGTATCTCTCAAGGTTTAAATCATACGAGCATATTCTGAAGTTTCTAGATTGCACTGCATAGCCTTGTTAGTATTTTAAACCATGAACGCAGTTTGTGTAGTCGGCTGCGTGCTAATTCCCCAAAAGGTTGTCAGTTTTAGACTATGTACACTTGAAAACAAATTGATACCAGATTCAATAAGAAATGTCAAGCCATCCGGCTTCAGATAATATTAACGTAATTGTGAGCAAACGACTAAAGGTGATGACCCTTTTGAGGGGATGGAGTCGCTGTTCTAAAGCCGCGTATTTCCAAGGCACACGGGGCAGGCTAAATAAGCTAGCGTTGACCTAAAACCGGAACATGGCTTGGCTGACGCCTTCCCTAACAAAACACATGCATCAACCATCTCTGCTTCGCTACATCAAGCATCTGGAAACGCTGCAATGAAGCTTTTCCATACTATCTATGCTGCGCTGGTGGCGGCATCTTCTGCTACAGCAGCTATGCCACGAATTCATCCTCAACCACAGGTCGTGATTGGTGCACCATCGCAAACCGACGCACTCAAAGCTCCCAAGAAGGGCGTTGGACATTTCAGTGAATGGAGTCGCGCTACTAAGAAAGAGTTTTTGGTTGACTGGCAAGCTGGAAAAGAGGCGGAATGGATTCTCGTACAGGGCAATGAAGGCGGAGACCTCGACAGCATGGCGGCGGCGCTTACATGGGCATATCATCTCGGGCATTCCACACAAAACACGACACATCCAACCAAAGCTATTGCACTACTTCAGACACCCTGGGATGCGCTGGATCTTCGGCCTGAGAACAAAGTCGCTCTGGACAATTCACAAATGACGAGCGGGCATGAAGATCTGTTGACCATTGACGAGCTGCCCGAGGACCCTGAAACTCTCAGTCCTAAGCTCAAGGGAATCATCCTGGTAGATCATCCCGAGCCTCTACGGAAGTGGAACAAGGCGAAAATATTGAGCATCTTCGATCATCACGTTGACCACGGTGCTGGGCCCGATGCCAAACCACGAATCTTCGAGCAGGCGGCGAGTTGCACTACTATTGTCGCCCGGCAAATGTTAGACGAACTTGAGAAACTCCCAGAAGAATACCATATGCCGCACGAGCTCCTAGAGCTGATTTTGAGCGCGATAGCTATCGATTCCGGTGGCCTGACAAGCGATGCTACGATGGAAACAGACATTGAAACCTCGAAGCGCATTCTGAAGCGAAGCAACTGGGCAGGCGAAGGTCTACAAGAGGTCATGGACGAACTGGACGAAGAGCTGAGCGGAGCTAAGAAGGATCTAGACCATCTCGGCGTTCGCGATCTGTTACGTCGTGATTGGAAAGGCGACCTTGTCGATACACCTTCGCCCCGTACCCCTACCATCAGCCTGGGCTATGCGTCGATCCCTTACTCTCTGGACGAGCAGATCAAGAAGACAGAGTTTAGAGAACTATTCGACTGGTTTGCCATCCACGCCGCCTGGACCGCCGAAACTGGCGTTGATATCAGCATCATTCTGAACAAATATAAGATCCGCGTGGACGGCAAAAAGAAGAAGATCAGAGAGATTGCGCTCGTCGTTCGGGACGATGTCCGGATCGACCAGGCTCAGGCAGATTCGCTATTCCATGTGGTGAAGGAAGCTCTTGAGAAGTCGGAGTTGCCGCTCAAGCCGTGGCATAGGGTTCACGAGCTTGCGGCAAGGCAGATGGTTTGGACGCATGAGTCTGGTGCTGGTCGTAAAATTATCCGTCCGATTGTCGACAAAGCGGTTATGAGCTGGGATTAAATGCGGGCATGGTCTCAATATACTCATACGCCGAGTCAATGTATCCTGTATCATAGCATCTTTATTACTCTAGTAGTGAGGAGCCTTTGGACAGTTGCTAAATCACAACATTTCCACACGTACTTTCTTCACCACTTGCACATGAACCATGTCTCACAAATGTAAATAAGGATATAGTTTGATAGTGCCATAACTATCTAGATCAAAGCCTATCCCGGCTCTGTTACATTTAATCAGTCAAAATAGATCCGCCAATCACATCTCGCACGTACCTTCCACACGCTGACTAGTCTCGGCATATTTCGGCTCCGGGCACACTTCACTTCACTTCACCCTTCACGTCAACTCTTGTCATCACTCTTATTCCTATAATCTCAACAGTTACCGTCCCAACTCATTTACACAGTCTATTCGACTCTATTCCTTATCTGACTACACATACATCCGCACGTCATTGAGCATGTCCGAACCTTTCGACGTGGTTGCGATAATAGAGCCCAAGCCAGGCAAAGCAGACAGAGTAATGTGATCATCAAACTGCATAGATGGACGACTTGCCTAACAAAAGAAAGGTCGAAGAACTTCTGCTGAATGCAGCAGCATCCGTAAAAGCCAACGAACCCGGCACGTTACGGTATCATCTGCAGCGTCAGACAAACACAAAGACCCCGGTGTTTGTATTGCTAGAAACGTACGTATAGCACACGACTTATTGTCACTCTGTTTCATTGCCGTCCAAAACCGTTGTTTGTCCATTTCTGCCTTTTTGGTGTTCCAGGAGTGTGCCAGGCGTACGTGTAAAAGGAACACGCTGATGGCGAACATCTAGGTACAAAGATAAGAAGAGCCTAGGGGTTCATGCTGCGAGTAAGGACTTCAAGAAGCTAGGGGAAGCGTTGAAGACGGAGGATCTGCTGAGCAGTCCGATGAAGGTTTATTTGACAAAGGAGGTCGGCGGGTTTGCTAGCAAGCTGTAGGCTGTAGGAGAAAGACGATGAGATTACTTGTCAACGCAAATCTTTCGGGTACTCAGTGTATATTGTTGTGTAATGCCGTGGCCCCGGACAGCGTTCAGCGGACCCCGAGGAATCGTATACTGACTGTGGAAATCCGGCCCATGGTACTGTAGTGTCGAGACGGATTCTACCAGGAGAAAACTGCTACTAGCAGTGTTGCTAACGTACGGGGATGCAGCGGTTCCTCCAGCCTCAGCTCTGCCTTGCCGCATAGCAAACTACTGTCGTCGTGGCCGCCGCCGCGTAGGGTCGGCGCCACATACGATGGGCGCGCACTGCGGTGGCTAGGTGTTCGTGATACACTGCTGAAATTTGCGGCAGTGTGGTCATCATGAGGCGGCGCGTCTATTTCTGTTACCACGGTTTCGTTGGCGCTCAGCGTGCCCGGCAGACACCGGGGGTCTGGCCGAGCCTCCTGAGTGGACGTTTTCCAGTCATACAAGGCCTGTACTCAAAAGCCATTACGTAGAGGACTGAACCTGCAGAAATGCATACTACATGAGCCTTTGGTTACTGGTGTCCCGCTCCGGAAGCGGCGTTGAGATTGGTCAAGCCTGAAGAGTGTTGACCGCACCCACGCTTTCTCCGCCACCCCACCACCACACCCATATCACCATCGACGCCATGGCATTCCAGAATTCTGCGACTGCTCATACTAACCCTAACACGGTGGTTCTACACCGGCTCGGACTCTTCGTGAGCCACTACAGAGACTTTCCAGGTACGTTGTCCGCGTCTCCATCGCCCGGGCCGGCAGCTTCTGTCTGTTACCTAGGCAGGATCGGACACTGACAGGTCACCGTCTCAGACAGCTACTCGCTTTCATATATAGTGGGAACAGACATAGTTCACACTCGCTATCCTCTACAAGGAGCCAGTTTGAAGGTCGCCGTAGAAATCCTTCGTGAGTACCACAACTGTTGCTCCTTTGGAACCCATTCGATCGGTGGGCTCAGCTGTGATTGACACACAACATGATTAGAGGATCCGAGTTTTCTAGAACGAGCAAACGAGCTATGCAGAAATAATACATGGGCGCCCGTGGGTGGTCAGTCGATGCCGCAATACCCAGCCAACCCCGTCTCCGTAACCTTCCTCCCCCTCGCTCTTGTCGACCGTCTGGCAGCATCTTACAACAACCTTTTGCTTTCCGCAGCTGGGCAAGTACCTCCGGGGGCGCTCCTCACCACTCTAGATAACGAAGTTCATGAGCTGTTCGTGCGAGCTCGCTGGCCCCTCAACTTGTCAGACGCTGCTTGGAGCAGCATGGAACCTGCTCTGCGCTTAGCATCTAAGTTTGTTACTGAGCCCAAGGCCCTTTTGTTCTTTCGGAATATCGCGACGAGTAACCTTGCCTACGCCAGCGATAGGCGCCCACACTTGCGAGCCAGCGACATTCCAGCGGGAGAGGGGAACGACTTAGTTGGTGTTTTCTTCAAATAAATGGCCTCACGGACATATTTCAGGCTCGGCGATGACGGAACATATGAGTTCGAGAGAACCGGCGCCAGGGCATTTCATAATTGGGTGTTCCCTAAGGGGGCAAGGCGTCTCCCCTTGCTTTATGATACACCGTTCAGGACTCGCCTCTTTAACGATGGTTGGAGCAGGATCTCAATCAGGATCTCCGATATCCGATTACTGGAGCAGTTGGACCGCCACGACAAGGAAACTCAACTAAAGGTTTCGTTTTACTTTGCCCAATTGATAGTTCATGAACTAACACATGGGCTTTACGCTTTGGTACACGGAATCTGGTTTGGGCTTGGGACTGCAACTTCACGCGAAGCATATACCTCGATTGAATCCAATGAGCACGAGATGGGAGAAGGCTGGGAGCGTTCCATTAGCGGGGTCGTACGGGTAAACAGGGCGCCAGAGGATGGGGACACTGCTTGCAGCTCGTTCCATCCATCGGAGACGTCAATTCCGTCAGGCACTCACACTTCACCGATGCCAGAGCGCCACGGGGAGTTTCGCCTGATTGTCCCTTCGGCATGGATTCACGCCTGGTTTCAGAGCAAGTCGTGGAAGAGGATCGCACAAGATGGGCTTGAATTCATGAAAGAGCCAGTCGGCAAACTGAAACTCGAACCGCACAATACCGGCAGGGCTGTACCAAGCAGGAAGTTCCCAAGCCCATATACAGAAAGAGGCTGGGACCTAAAAAGGGATAACACGTTGGTTAGATCCTTATTGTACGCGCCGGATCAGGTCATGCCGTGGGAGAAAGAGCATCAGCAGCTGGATACTTGGAGCAAAGTACGGGATGTGCTGAAGAGCGAGGATTAACGGCGACCGCTGCAGACCCATGGCTCGATCAGGACAATACCCAGCGTGCTAGATACTTGCATCGACCTTTCAACCACCTTCCAGATCATACTTACGACTCATCACGACATTACGGATTTCAAGGATAGAAAATCAGGTGTTAGGCTATGGTACAGGATTTATCGGACGGATTACGTCGGACTGCTCTTTCACAACGTTACTCAGCGTGCCACTTACAGCAGATCTTTGCGCGCTTTGGATAGGTCTCTTGAGCACCTTCTGGCTCACCCCCCAGTTTCCACGCGATAGCACGGAGCACATGCATAGCGATAGGAAGTTAGCCATTAGACTACAGTACATGATTTAATAGACGGATTACGTTGGAATGCTCTTTCAAGACATTGCCCACTGTGCCAGCTACAGCAGGTCTTTGTAAATCATGGTTAACGCGGCGCAGGATATGCCAACAATTCAAGACTAAACCTCTACACACTACTCTACTAAACACATCGCCCTACGTAGCAGACACGACAGAGCTTTGCAAACCTCATATCGATGCCTTGCCCAATACTTGCACGACTGAAAGAAAGCCTCAGACATCCACGCCCCCCTCGACACTCACGCCCCCAATCCTACCCGCCTTGAACTCGTCCACCACCTTCTCCATTGTGCACCACTCGACGCCCACATGGTCATTGATCCACTCAATGAACCGCTCATGCAGCAACACGACCTGCGGCTTCCCGCTAACCTGGGGGTGCACGCTGATCGGGAACACGAAGCTGCCGTCCTCGGGGCACTCGCGGTACAAGTACGTGAACTGGTCTTTCCAGAGCCGCTCAACGCTTGCCGTGTCGACGTAGCCGTGGGTTGAGGCCTGCGTCAGGGAGAGTTGGAAGGGCGGCCAGTCGTCGAGGTGCCAGTTCGCGGGGACTTCGACGACGGAGGAGGACTGCAGCGGGGCCATGGGCGTCATCCAGGTGGAGGCTGCGCGGGCGGTGTTTGTCGGGGCGAGCGGGGTGAGGTGGGGGGCGGGGAGGAAGTAGGGTTGGGAGTCGTGGTGCATGAAGGAGTGGTCGTATTCCTGGGCGGAGTTGGGACGCTTGAGCAGCTGACACTTTGAGGGTAGAGAAAGCTGCGAGGACTTACGATTCCAAATTCCTCCAGGAGCTTGACCGTCTCGTTGGACGTCGACCAAGCAGGCGCAGTCCATCCTCTCGGCTTCTTGCCAGTGACCTCGGTTAAGACCTTGATGCTTTTGGCTAGGACGTCTCGCTGCTGCTCTTCGCTCAACGTGCTGACTAACTCGTGCGTGTACCCGTGCAGACCGATCTCATGACCTTTGTCGATGATCTTCTTGATTTGCGAGGGGAACGACTCCACAGAGTGCGCGGGCGCGAACCATGTGGCTTTGATGTTGTACTTGTCCCAGAGCTTGAGCAGACGGTCAATACCCACGGTTGCACCGAAGATGCCGCGAGAGACATCCGTGGGGTTGGCAGGTGAGCCGTCGCGGGTGTTCAGCCTATATAGAACGTCAGTGATGGCTTCCATAGCAGTGGAAGATAACATACCATCCGCTCACGGCGTCGATATCTATGCCGTAGCAACAGAGCACTCTCTTGCCCGGCATGTTGAATTGAATTGACGAGAGGAGTTGGTGTATATGTTTTAGACGCAGGTGAGTGGAGTGTTTTAACTGTTGCTATATTTTCTCTTGTTTATTACGTCAGCAATTTCGGTGAGAGGAAAAGAGATCAGCGCTCCAACGTCGTTGCAGCAACGGGCAAAGTCATCTTATCAACTTGGAAGGAAGGAGACGCCCTGGTTCCACAACAGCACCTGCTAGCCGTAACTCTTCGGCTATGAGCTCTATGGTGGTACCTCCTGAGTCCCTCGTTCGCGAGTGCTTCTCAACCATAACCCTAGTTGCAATAGCGTTAAAGCGTGAGCCCAAGCTTGCATGCATACATGCGAAGTTGAGCATGTAAAATCCTCCGTGGCAGAAGCGCTTGGCGTAGATTCACTGCGGCGCGGGGTCATGATGATCATGGTGTGTGTTGGCAGCGGGGAAGAGCGCTGGTGAGGGGTACATTGAAGCTGCCGAGGGACTACTGCTAGGGACCGATAGGCATTAATTCGCCCAGTTGGCGCCATGTGACAAGAAGTAGTGATCCAGGAAGCTTATATGTCGGCACCTGGACTGCATGTTTCTTCTGAGAAGAATGTTAGGTTAAAGACGCAATTGGGAAGATGCAGATTATTGAGTGCAAAGGAACGCCATACGAGGTACGTCATGACGCCAATGCTACGATACGAACAACAAGCCTACACTTGGAAGTCGTTATCGTTGGCTAACGAACGTGTCTAGATCGGCTTCCAGCATGGTTCTGTCGCCAAGGTGGAAGTTAGCCGCTGTATCGACTTTTACGCTGGACTTTTCTTACAAAATTGTAAGCAGACATGGCCACAAGTCCTTGAACATGGAAAGGAATTCGAAGAGTATGCAAAGGAGATATGGCCCGCGTACCATGAGGAGATTCGCGGCATCGCAGATGGTGCTGGAAGAGAGTTGCTAGACATTGTGGCACTGAATGTGCGGACGGAGATCAATTTCGGCTTGTTCAGCGATGGCTGCACGGCATTGGCGTGGCATACCGACGAACATGCTTTCCTGGCGCAGAACTGGGATGTGAGTTATACGGTAGATGGGAGAGAAAACAGTGCAGAGATGCTGATGAGTGCAGTGGATGACGGACCAGAAACCAAACCTTATCGTAACCAAGATAATTCAGGCAGACAAGCCCACAATTGTGCAGATTACTGAAGCTGGCATCATCGGGAAGATTGGCTTCAACTCCTCCGGCGTTGGTACCCTATTAAACGCGATCAAGGTATATGGTGTCGATCCAAAACGCATGCCTGTTCACTTCGGGCTTAGGATGGCGCTTGAAAGTGATTCCGCTTCGGAGGCAGTCCAAAAACTAGAAAAGTACGGTATGGCTTCCTCGGCACATATCCTTATCGCAGACCAAGAGTCTTCTGTGGGACTTGAATTCACGAAATCGACTTTCGCGCACTGTCTGCCTGATCCGTTGGGCCGAGTAGTCCACACGAATCATCTCCTCCTCGAACACCCGGGCGAATTTGACACTGTCTGGTTGAAAGACTCACCAGTGCGCATCAAGACGATGACGGGCAATGCCGACGAAATCGGTGGTATAAAGCACCAGCCATCATGGGAGGAGGTCACCATGCTATTCAAGGATGAGCAAAATTCCCCAAGCGCTATTTGCCGATATGAGACAAATGAGAGCGGAAGCGAAACGTTGTTTAACATTGTGATGGATTTGAAGGCAAAACGTGCTGTCATCCAAATGGGAAGACCGACAGAGGTCGAGGGGGATCCTGTGGAGCTCGTACTGTAGTAAAGAGATCCTTCCATGCGCAAATCGGACACGTGCAATCATTTCCCCCATCACTCAGCCTGATAGGGTGTGATCGACCAAAGGTTCTTGACGTCTAAGCCTTTCGTTTGATATGAGTGCCACCTGCGCCATAGCTCTGCTGGTAGCGCTGCAAGATATGCGTTTCAACCTTCAGCGGTTCGTATGCCGGGCTTTCACCCTCAGGAATACAAGTCGGCAATGGCTCGATAATCATGTCAAGCGCACCGTCGTTAAAGAACGCGCAGGAGTATCTGTCAGTCTGGGACAGCGGGCTGATTACTCGATGCATAGTGCTGCGGTAACGATCGTTGGTCCATCGTTGCATCAAATCTCCGATGTTGCAAACGTATGCACCTTCGATAGGCGGGACAGGATGCCATGTACCAGTGGGCTTGCGTAAGACTTCCAGACCCCCGATAGTGTCTTGTAGCAGCAAAGTTATCGCACCAAAGTCGGTATGCGCTCCTACACCTCGAGTTCGCCCCGCGGCGTCTTTGGGCGTTGGATTATAGTGATGTGCACGACAGAGACATATCCCTGCATACTCGTAAGTGGAAACGCGTATAGTTGCAAGGAAATTTCCGTACCATCAGGATCAGCAGCGAAGGCATCAAAGCAGGTTCGATCCAATCCTAGGCTCAATGCCATTAACTGGAATATGGCTTTACTCAAAGAATGTACAGCCCTGAACTTTGTCAGATATGTGAGCTTGTTTCAACCGACAGATCAAGTCAATCCTCACCAGAAGTACTCCATGTACGCTTCCTTGAACCCTGGCACCCTATTTTCATCCGGCCATTGATTTGGACCGGCCAAGAACTTGCCCAGTGGTCTTTCTGGTCTGATACTGAAGCCTTCCTTCTGGTCGGGCGTGGCATCTGCGTTTAGTTCGTCCAGTTTTTGTCCACCAATTCTTTCGTAACCACGATGGCATGGACTGTTATCTTGGCTCAACGTTTCCTTCTCGTCCTGTAGCAGGGCGAAGAATCTTGTAATGGCGTAGAGAAAGTTCTTTTGGGTGATTTCAGGAACCGAATGTCCAACAACTTGGAGGAACCCCTGATTTTCGCAAGCGTCACGGAGTGCTGCAGCACATGCAGCGGTGGCTTTTGGATCACCTACGAGATAACCCGAGACGTTGATGACGGGTATAGTAACCATTGGTGTGCAGCCGTGGACACTACCCATATTGTGCTGTCTTCTCTAAGTAGAGCTTACGAAGTTCGCGCTGTACTGCTTGGGTATCGAGTTTTATGGAGTTCGATATGGAGTCGAGATGGATATCGATATGGATGTCGAGATAAGGACCATGATAAGTCCCTTGGCGTGTTATCAGTAAGACCTTGTTTCTCCGCAATCCGAATCACTGGGTTACTGTGCCACATATTCCTGTGGCCTGTGGGGACTAGGTCCGAACACCGCAGGGCGTTTACCCGTCGAGCCGGTAACGTTGCGGAGATGCACGCTTATATGGCTACTCGATCATGCGCCTCAAAGGCGCCCTGACCAGCGCTTATTATCCCATCACATCCACCTCTTATATCTCGACACATGTGATTGCGCAGCACCGCGCATGAGATAGCGATCTATTTCCGCCGTGGTAGATTCTGTGAACTGCTAATGCAGTCGATGAACGATCATCACCATGTCAGTGTGGATCCACCGCCTCTGTATGCTTTTCTTAATTGGGACACACCAAAAAGTGAGAACCAAGGTGGGAAAGGAACTATAGGTAAGTCAAATGCCAAGACCTTGAATGGCTGGCCAGAAAGATGCTCTTGGATCAGTACAACTCAAATTACCAGGGAGAAAATCCAAACACCCCCTGAGTGCTCTAGCGTGAAGAGCCCGATGTCGCCTACTGTATTAGGGAAAAGGAACATCTGTCGAATAAACGGAGACACTAGGTATTTGCTTGTACTCCACCCCGTGCCAGCAGGGCATGCGCTTTCAAACTTCTGACATAGGCTCCACTCCGAAATTCAAACTGAATTCGGCATTCCAGTCGTGAGGAACGCTGTATGCATATGCACCAAGTGTGTCGCCTGCATCGGCGGTGCTAGTAGGGTTGAAAGTCGTCCAGAAGGTAAGCGCTTCATCAAAGTTTGTTGGGTAGCTGTATAGTCCATCAACCACCTCTGCAGGAGGTGCCATCTGTTGCGGCACGTAGCTCGATTTTTGCATCACAAAATCTGCATACTCCTTTTTAATGGGCACTAAGAGTCGTTCGTATTCTTCTAGGCAACGGGCCGCAGCAGGCCAGCGCTCAGCAATTGTCGAAAAGAATCTTGAGAAGCGACCCATACAGTCCTCCACCTGCTCGTATGTGTATCGTTCCGATATCTCCGCTTTGCAACGCGGAAGGGCTTGTAGAAAGACAAGGGCGCAGTTGAAGACGTGATGACAGGGGTGGAATACATATTTTATCCTTCCGAAGTCCGCATTGGATTGTTGCCAATAACCGTCGGCGACTTGCACAGCATTGGTAAATGCTGTCACTAGGTTCTCAACCGCTGGATTCGGGATGAGGCGAGAAGGTCGATTAAGAACCACCATAATATATGGATATGCGATGTCGGCGTAGAGCTCCATTTCCTTCCACCTTGCCTCAAACGAGGAGTCCATGTTCGCGTTTGCAGCCGCGTAGAGCTCACTGTGCCATGCAAGCATAGAAGCTGCGCATTTTTGCATCCACAGCTCAAGGGATCCATATTCTTTAAAGATGGGATCTCCGTGCCAGAGGACGGATATGATCTCTGCTTCAATCATGCGAAACTGCCATATGCGACGAGAGGTGAATTTTGAAATGCGACCTGAAGGGTCTATACCTGCTTGTGTGATGGCCGTATCATCAACCTCAACAGGGAACGCGACATCGATGTTCCGGATCGGGAGATTGACGGGTCGGAGAAAAATGGAGCATACTGCCACTTCCATCTCCCAGGCACACCAAAAGAGCCGACGCCTCATGTCGCGTTCAAACGAGGTGATCTTCAAATCATTCGGCAATTCTTGGTGGAGTCCGAGATCGATTACGGCTTGGCTGATGAGCCCCGTCAAGAGCCACACATCGGCCATACTCGGGTTAAGGAAAATATACTGAGTCAAGAGTAGAATAGCTTGGAGTCCACGCAGGTCGTTTGTTGCAACGTCCGGAATCCACTGCAGCGCATGTCGAACTAGGGAATAGGCCATGGCATTCGCCTGTTTTTGGTTGGTGCGTGCTGCTGTGGAGAGAGTAATAGCCATTATTATGCTAACAATGTACCGATTGCGGGGAGAGTCGTGGCCTGGGTTGGACGCTGGGTAGTAGATGGAGTTGAAGGCGATAGAAACATCATTGCGATGATAGATAGGATATTGCGTGATGACGCGGTCAAGGAAATTGTGGAAAAGGCCACTGGCGGTCTTGAAGTCGACAGCATCCAAGGCATTTGGTAGCGGGCGGGGGTTGATGATGGATCTCGGGTGGTTCTCGTCTAAATCGGTGCCGCCAACTGGCCCTTTTTTAGACGGTAACTGAGTGCCTTTCACCACACAGCTCAGGATGGGACGGGCCTTGGAAATGCCAAGGAAAGATGGGGTAATGTCTTCCATGGCTTGGTTGACGAGCCCGTCGGCGTAGGTGCACTTCTCTGGGCTCCAGGGGCCAGCATGACCTTCAGACTCATGGGAGGCAGCGGGCGAGGGGAAAACAGCGCTCGGCCGGCCTGGCCGTCGCAGCGACGTCGGACTCGTCGGGTCTTCGAGGCTTGCAATGTGCATTTCCAGGAAATCGGCGATGCTTCGCGGCGCCTCGCGCTGCGTGGATGAATCAAAGCCAACGCATGCAACGCCGGCGTCCACGCAGCGGGTGCACGAAGGGACTTTGCCATCACACTAAGCAGAAGTCAGCGCCCTGCTGTGATCGAAGAGGAAAGCCTCGCACCGAGAGTTTTCTCTTGCGACACCGCGCACACGCGAGCACGCGGCGGCGGACCTTGGTACGGCTCTGCATGGCGATGGGGAACAGTCGTCGCGGCCGCAGTGCTCATGGCGACGCCGGGCGGCGTGGGGTGGAGGGCAAAGGGCGGGTGAGCATGAGAGACATGGAGAGGCTTGCCACAGGAGCACAGGCTGCTGCCCAGGTGGTGAGGTATGGCAGTGTGCCAGCAGCCAGCAGCAGGGCAGGGCCCCAACTACAAGGGTGGCGTCTGGCGTCTGGCGTCTGGCAGCAGGGCCTAGCGACCTCGGGAGTCGCGACTGCCCTGGGGCTTCGAGGCCCGCGCGGCCGAAAGGGCCCCCGACTGCCCCAACTGCTCTCCACCACTGCATCAAACAACCCAACCCGCGCGCCATGACGAGCAATGTCGTCCATCACCCCCCACCGCCCCAGCGACAGCGACAGCGACATCGATCTCGACGCGCTCATCCAGAGCCTGCCGGCATGCAAGAGATGTCGCGACTGCCGCCGCGGCTGCGACACGATGCTCCCCAAGTGCAGGCAGTGCACCAAGGCCGGCGTCGAGTGCGTCTTCTACGACCACGGCCGCAACGAGTTCCTCCCGCGCAGGTATGCTGCTGCTGGATTCCATCCCATCGCGCGTCGGGTTGTTGACATGTAAAACCCAGCTACATTGCGGAGCTGGTAGATCACGTGCACAGGCTGAGGGCTCCAGCTGCCCCCGCTGGAGCTCGCAGCCACCCTTCCCCACCGGCATCGGGAGTCTCGCCCCAGGACTCTGTAGCTACTGCTACTGTCAAGGCCGAGTCAGTGGTGTCAGATGCGGCGCATCAGCACTACGCGCACCACTTTGCATACGCGGGCGACAGCTACCGCTACCTGGGCTCCGAGTCTTGCCTGGTCAAGTCCCCGCGGTTGCAGGCGACCTCGATGCATTCTCCTTTCGAGACCGACGACGACTGGCAACTTGTTTGGCAGCAGTCGCCCGCCAAGAACTATGAGCTGGTTGAGGAGTATATGAACACTGTCCAGCCCATATTCCCCATTCTGGACCCCGCTTCCCGCTTTCTTGCGCCGGAGCCCCCAACAGAGCTTACTGACGTGGAGCTCTTCTATTTGAATATGGTTTACTCGATTGCCTGCCATATAGTGCCGGGCACGAGCAGAAGAACCAATCCAAACCATCTTTGGAACCCCTCTGGCCGACTCTCTTACCACCAAGGCAACGCACTGAAGTACCGCATGTATGCAGGAACTTTTTTCGCACGCGCTATGGAGCACCTTGAGGCGTCAACGGCTGAGCCCACCATCACCACGCTCCGAGCCGTTCTCTTACTTGCCATAAACAGTCTATTCGATCCCAAATCCGGGAACATTGGTGAGCAAGCTTGGTTCCGTTCTTTCAGGCTTTTGTACTGAAAATCTTGTCTATGTTAGATAGATTGTGAGAGATATTGCGGATCTTCAATTTATTCAACAGTTGTTGGAGAAGCTAATTATAATGCCTTAGGCCAACAAATCGCTCTTGCCACTAGACTTGCACTGAATCTAGAGGCTAAGCTAGATCTGCAGGAATTAGGCGCCGACGAAGTCGAAATGCTACGCAGCATGCATTCGACCATTTTCATTGTCGAGAATGAAATTGCGTCTACACTCGATAGGCCGGCTACATTCCCAGAGCCGGTAAGCTCGTGCTCCGATTCCTGTTGTAAAAGGATATCGCTGACAACTTATAGGAATGGCCATTGTGTTTTGACCATCACAAGCCTTCTGATTTTCTATGCTCTCTCTACCGCCTGCAACACCGCTACCGCAAGGGCGATGAGTCCATCAAGAGGATGTTGCCACCTCTCGACCACTCCATCCTGATGCCCTGGTTGCGCCAGTCACTTCACCAAACCCATCTCCTTCTGAATCCGTGTTGGGGTAGCGCCTGGCATGTCCTGGAGGCTGTGGTGAGCACTGGCACCATAAACACATTCCTTACACCCCATTGGGTGTATCGGGCAGGCACGGTGTTGATCCAGAACATACCAGCCATCTTAGGCGGAAACCTCATACAGCTCTACTCCAACGCCTTGGTAACACTTGAGCTTGCTTCTTGCAAATGGCCTAGCTCAGCAGCGCTCTCATCGTCACTCGCCGATCTCATGCAACACATGAAAACGAAATATCGACCCGATTGGGAGAACACTTTAACACAAGGAGAAGTAAGAATATAGATATGGGGCGTTACGCGGCTTCATAGTTCGACGCCTATTCAGATGTCTAATGTTCTATTCAGCTTCGGTCCGATTGCCTCCAGCTTCCACTCCCACTCCGCGGTCGTACTTCGTCCACAGCGCGTCCAAACGATCGAGCTTGAATCTGATTTCGGCTTCTATCTCCGCTGCCCTACGTCCCCTCGGGAATCGACACTCCGTCACGCCGAGCTCGTAGATTGCCGCCACCGCCCAGAAGTACGCCGTGCTCCTATGCGCGTTCACAGTAAACTCGCTGAGCCGTTTCTCTAATCTTGCTGTCACCGCGGCGTAATCAACAGCGGAGGTCGCGGACATGGTTTCCGACGTTTCTACGTGACAGTCGTCCGACGTTTCAGGGCTTTCATCAGCGTGATCCTGGTCCTCACCATGTCCTACCTCAGACGTCTCCACACCTCCATCCTCGGCTCTGTCCCTGTCTCCAATATTCGGGACTCTAGAGTCTTCGACGTGGTCCGGATACTGATCGTTGGCTCCGGCGTACTCCCGTGAATCCTCGTCCTCAACTAGGGTAATATCCTGAGCATTGCCGGATTCAATATCTTCGACATTATCGTGGGTTCGCTCATGGTCAGTTCACCCATCCCCATCGCCGTCTCTAGTATCACCCTCTCCGTCTCCATCATAGCCAGAGTCGCGATCGTCATCGGGTCCAATATCATCCTCAACGTTCGCTGCACCGCTGTCATGGACCTCTTCCCGCTCTGCTTCCGTCTCCGCCTCCGCCTGCACTTCTAGCTCGTTCCCCCCATCCTCACTACGCACCTCTTCAACCTCAATCTCGTCCGCCCCGCCACTCCCCCGAGCTCCCCCAAGCTCAGACCTAGAAGCCTCCTCATCAACCACCACACTCCCAATCGCATCCCTCACCTTCCGCAACACCCGATCGAGCATATCTGCCTTGGCCGTAGACGCAAGTCCATCTGCATCGCTACCCCTACCGTCGTCTCTACCAGTAGCGGAAGCACCATTACATTGCCGAACCAGCTGTTGGATGTTCTCGAATATTTCTTCAATGGTCTGGAAACAGTCGTTGGAGATTGCAATATCGCCCGTCCTAGCAATACCACTAGCACTGGCCATTTTATCTGTTCGCGCTGAGCTAAGTTGAGCTGCCGAGGAAGATGAGACGAGCGCGTTCGCTGGCTGAGCACACAAAGTCGAAGGAAAATCGGGCTCAGAATGCTGGGAGCCGAAGCAGGTTTCGTCCCGCGCTTTATACGAAATCCAGTTTGTTGTTGTTCCCGGGGTGGTCGTGTGATTGATTGTTGCCGCCCACCGGTTTCTGCGCAACTGCTGCTTCACTTGATTGCTCTGGTCGTCACGTTAAGTTCAGGTTCCGCATGTGGATTATATCGCAGAAGAAGTCGATTGTGAGGATCTCGGGTCATAGGTGTAGTGGAGAGGAGGTCAGGAGTAGCAGCGCAGCGCAACGCAAGGTCATGCGTTTCTTGTTGTTATCCAGGTTGTTAGGCACCAAGGGTTCTAGTTGGTTGGATGGATACGGGGAATGGAACTAACTGTTATAACGCGATATTATTGATAGAGAGCATGAAGCTTGCTTGTATGTGTCCACCTACTTGTCATGGAGCTCCGTCAGCGCTGAGGGCTGGTAGCTGTACACCTGAATGAATGACTGAGTGACTGACTGGACGCGAAAAGACGGTTGGTATTCCACACTCGCACCTTTGTCTCACGGTACAGCAACAGCGCAAATCAGCTCAGCTCAGCTCTCAGATCAATCGACCAACCAGTCCCTTTGGAAACATGTCTCACCGTCCCGTCCGTTTAAACGCCAACCCAACCCAATTCAACCCAATCCAAAACAATCCAATCCAAGCCTCAACCCCCCAGCGTTCCCCCCTCCCCTCCTCACTCACTCACCCCCTCGTCCTCACCGGCACACACAACGGCGAAATACACAACGTAGTCGGCTTCTTGGACGGCGCCGGCGCTATGCTCGGGATGGACGGCGCTGCGGGCACGCACAGCGGCGAGATGCACAACGTCATCGTCGGGCGCGGCTTCGCGGACCGAGAGTGCGAGATGCAGAAGGGGGAGATGCAGGGCCGGGATGTGGTTGTAAAGGTGGGTGGTGTTGTGGGCTTCGCGGGGTGTGAGATGCAGAAGGGGGAGATGCAGGGCCGGGACGTGGTTGTCGGTGCGGGAATGGTAGGGTGGGCGAGAGGAGGGCGGGATGTGGAGCGCGGGGACTGCAGCGGTGGCAGCGGGGGGAGGAGCGGGCATTTTCCGTTTGAGAGGGGCGTGGTCGTGGCGATGGGGACGTAGGCGCCGTTGACGCGGGAAATGATGACGCATTGAATGATTGTGACGGCTTTTCCGGCGGGTTTGGCGAGGGGTGTCTCGAGTGTTGGGGGCGTGGTGGTTGTTGGGAGAGGCAGGGCGGCGGTTATCTCAGGCACATTTGAAGCGGGAGGAGACGAAGGTGGTGGCGGTGGGGGCGGAGGAGCAGACGAAGCAGATGAAGCAGAGAGTGTCGGACTCTGTAGTGGTGGCGGTGGTGCAGGACTCGATGCCGGTGGTGGAGGACTTGATGCTGGCGGAGCATTCGACGCCTTGTCAACGCTTAACGCAGGCGGAGTATTTAGAGCACTGGACACGACAACAGTCTTGAACGTACTCTCAGGCGGCGCACCGCTCGAGGCATTCGGTGGACTTAAGGAATCCGCAGGACAGCTCAGATCCTTGATCCGCGGCTTCTGCGACGCGCTGTCCAAGAGGCCCCAATCTTGCTCCTCCCCGCTATTGGTGTCCTTCTCCAGCTGGAACCAGAACGTATTGACCTTGCCAAAAAACGAGCAGCCCACCTCCTTCCAGTACCGCTGCATGCTCTCAGGATTGGCTGCGGCAGTGCCGAGCGTGGGTCCAGAGAAAGGCCAGCCTAGCTCTGTAAGCCAGATTTCAGTGCTGCCGACGCGCGACTTGAGACTATCGAGACTGCCGGAGAAGCTTTTGCGGGCTTCGTCGATGGGGTCTTTGTTCCAGTATGGGTAGGCGTTCATGCCGATGAAGTGGGCGCCTTTGACTGCTGCGTGCTTGGTCGTGTCAACATGGCCAATAGGTTTGTCTTTCATGAACTGTGCGTATGACGACTCTGCGATGGTTTTGCGCACAAGAGCCAGGTTTTCGACGACAGTGTCGGCTGCAACGCCGCCCGGCTCCTTCTTCTCTTCAAAGCGATAGACGTCCTCGCTGCCGACCGAGAGACCAATCACCAAATCCCCCAGACTTTGGCCATGCTTCTTGAACGCCTTGTCAAGCGCTGTAAGTTCGTTTTGCAGGAGCGCGTCATTCTGCGTAGTTGGCGAAATCCAAAAGCCGAGGAGGACGGATGTGTTGGTTTCGACAGCAGCGTCAAATGCCGCAATGGGCTCGTTTGTCGTGCCCTGCTGGACAGACGTGAACAAGCGGGCGCTGTTGAAGGGGACCGGAGTGTCGAGGCTCTGGGCTAGCTTGAACTGGCGCACAAAGTCGGCCTTGCTCTTGGGGTTTGCGGGCTCGCTCCAGAAGGCGCCGTAGTTGAAGCCTGTGTAGACCTTAGCCGTAGCTGGGGAGAGCCATGGGGCGAAGATGAGAAGAAGGAAGAGTAGAATCATGGTAGATCAGTGGGTCGAGCGATCTAGGTATGAAGGTGTTTGCGAAAGCCACATGAAATGCTGAACTGGTTGAGGGTGTGGTGGGGAGAGAAGTATATTGATATAGTACCCGAACCTGGAAAATAAACGGCACGCGGTGAAATTAATCATATTGTGTGATGGAAACAATAGCTTCAATAGGGAGCGTGAATGATACGCGAGTTGGCATGTTGACTGCCTTTGTGAATCCGTGAACAAGAGACGTTGTTCACTTGGGGTTAGCTAACTATGGTAGTGCGGCGTATCTTGTGAATCGGGTTTATACTGAGATTGGACACAGGTACGGAGTATAGGCATACTGAAACCGGACTGTAGCTCGAATGCTCGTTTTCTCCTGCCACCAGCGCTGAGGACAAGGACAATGCCGGGAGTAGGGAATATTGCAACCACCATCACGTGTCCTGAGTAGTCCGGCGAAAGTGAAAGTGAAAGGATGATGAGACGGCTGATAGTGAGAGTCGGGGTGGGGATGCGGTGTGTGTGCGGTGTGCGGTTCGGAGGTGCCAAGGCGGTGAGAAACGTCAGGCGCGTGATTGGCCGAGACAAGTGGCGCCGATGCCGGCCTTGTTGCCATCGGCAAAATGGCCGCTGACGGCCGAGGTGTGAAGCATTAAAATATCTATGAAGCATAAAATATCTATATCCATCCGGGCCCACGCTGCGCTCGCCGACAGCCCACACCATGCCGCTCACACGCCTTGGAGCTGCCCTGTCGCGCTCGGCACGCCCGTCGCGCCTTCAATGGCCGCCGACGTAGGTAACCTGGCTGGACACGCCGCCTCGTCCTACCGCAGCTAACAGCCACACAGACGAGCGCTCTCCAGCTCGGCCACCCGCTGGGCGAGGTCGGACCATGAGCTCAACTCGGTCAGCAAGTCCATCACGCAGCCCAAGTCGCAGGGCGCCTCGCAGGCCATGCTGTACGCCACGGGCATGAGCGAGCAGGACATGAACAAGGCCCAGGTCGGCATCTCGTCGGTGTGGTACACGGGCAACCCATGCAACATGCACCTGCTGGACCTGAACCACAAGGTCAAGGAGGGCGTGCAGCGCGCGGGGCTGCTGGGCATGCAGTTCAACACCATTGGCGTCAGCGACGGCATCTCCATGGGCACCAAGGGCATGCGCTACTCGCTGCAGTCGCGCGACCTCATTGCCGACTCCATCGAGACGGTCATGGGCGGCCAGTGGTACGATGCGAATATCTCGATTCCCGGCTGCGACAAGAACATGCCGGGTGTCATCATGGCCATGGGCCGCGTGAACCGGCCCTCGCTCATGGTCTACGGCGGCACCATCCAGCCGGGCTGCGCGAAGACGCTCGACAACCAGCAGATCGACATCGTGTCGGCCTTCCAAGCGTACGGCCAGTTCATCACTGGCGAGATCAATGAAGAGGAACGGTTCGACATCATCCGGCATGCGTGCAACGGCCAGGGCGCTTGCGGAGGCATGTACACGGCGAACACCATGGCCACGGCGATCGAGACTATCGGCTTGACGCTCCCTGGGTCCTCTTCAAACCCCGCGAATTCGAAGGCAAAGGTTCTGGAATGCTTGGCTGCTGGAGGTGCTATCAAGAACCTTCTGAAGGAGGACATTCGGCCCTCGGACATCATCACACGGCAAGCGCTCGAGAACGCCATGGTGGTGGTCAGCATCACCGGTGGTTCAACAAACGCTGTCCTCCATCTCATCGCCATCGCCGATTCTGTCGGCATCAAGCTCACAATCGACGACTTCCAAAGCGTTAGCGACCGCACTCCTCTGCTTGCAGACCTCAAGCCATCGGGTAAATACGTTATGGCTGACGTCTTCGACATCGGCGGTACCCCCGCCCTGCTCAAGTTCCTCCTTAAGGAAGGCCTCCTCGACGGCAGCACTATGACTGCAACTGGCAAAACTATGAAAGACAACCTTGAGCACGCACCCAGTTTCCCACCTGATCAAGCTATCATCCGCCCCCTCAGCAACCCTATAAAAGCCACCGGCCACCTCCAAATCCTCAAAGGCAACCTCGCCCCCGGCGGCGCTGTAGGCAAAATCACGGGCAAAGAAGGCCTCAAATTCACCGGCCGCGCCAAAGTCTACGAAGCCGAAGACGCCTTCATCGCCGCCCTCGAGCGCGGCGACATCAAGAAAGGCGAAAAAACCGTCGTCGTCATCCGCTACGAAGGCCCCAAAGGCGGGCCCGGCATGCCCGAGATGCTGAAGCCCAGCTCCGCCATCATGGGCGCCGGCCTCGGCCAGGACGTCGCCCTGCTGACCGACGGCCGCTTCAGCGGCGGCAGCCACGGCTTCCTGATCGGCCATATTGTACCCGAGGCGCAAGAGGGCGGGCCCATTGGCCTGGTGCGCGACGGCGATACAATTACGATTGATGCGGAGTCGCGCGAGCTGAGCTTCGATGTTGGGGAGGAGGAGCTGGCCAGGCGGAGAGAGGACTGGACCGCGCCGGCGTTGAAGTATGAGCGCGGCACGCTGTTCAAGTATGCGCGGTTTGTGAAGGATGCGAGTCAGGGGTGTGTGACGGACAGTGCCTGCCGGAATTAGGAGTGCACGGCACGGAACGTCTCGATCCTGAATGTAGGTGTCTGATCTGACCTGATCTGTACAGAGTCATTTTTGGGTTTGGTTTGGTAAAAGCGAAAACGGAAAATCGGGATGGAGTTTGGACGCTTGTTGCGCAGCTGATTACCCTATTTCTGTTTCTGACCATGGACGGTTTTTATTCCTTGCATTCTGTCTTTGCCATGTGTGCAAATTAACGCAACAGTCGTCAAGAAGAAGCGTAGTCTACCGCAGTCCTCAAACCATGTCCCTCAAGCACCCTTGCCCCTATTGCCCTCCTTATTCTTCCTCCACCACCCCATCTATCCTATCCTATCCTATCCTATCTTATTCCTGCTCTACCCCCTGCTATCCATCCATCTAACCAGCTTATCCACGCTCACTTAACACCCCACCACCACCCTCCACCCCTGCACCGGCCCCGCCGGCGGCGCCAAATTCACGAAGTCCCAATACTGCACCACCACTCCCCCGTTATCTCTCAACCCCATCTGAAACGTCAACGTCTCATTGCACGCGCGCTCGCCGACAACCACAACACCGCTCCCAAACACGCGCGACGCAGTGAGCGCGCGCTCCTCGCCGCTCACCGCGCCGAACAGCACAGCGGTACCGTTCTCCGTCGCGTCACTGACGCTGACGTCGCTGGCGCTAGTGTCGCTGCCCCTGCTGCCGACGAACGAGGCCCAGCTCGCACCCGCGCCGGCCTCGCGCTGCACGCTCCACACGTCGAGCACGGGGTCGCCGCCAATGTGCTGGTAGCCCGCGGCCGGCAGCGCGAGTTCGAGGCGGCAGGTAGTGTTTGCCGACGCGGGTGGCAGGCCGCTGAATTGGACTTGCGTGGCGACGCTGAAAACGGAGTGCAGTTGGCGCAGTATCATGAAGAAGCGGCGTGTGGAGTGCAGCGGTAGCGAGATGTAGAATGGGTACAGCGAGTTGAGGATGAGTAGGGAGGTGGGGTAGTAGGTCGTACAGGTGGTGTGTAGCGAGGGGATGATGGCGTTGGGGTACGGGTAGGTGGGTTGTAGGTGTGGGATCGGGATCGCTAGGGGGAGGATCGTGGTGTTAGAGGGTGGCGTTGTGGAGTTGAGCGGGTTGGTGAGGTTGTAGGGGTTTGAGGTGGCGTTGAACCGGTCTGTGACGTTGGTGGTGGGATTCGTCCAGTCGCTATAGGGGCTGCTTGTTGTGTTGAAGGAGGGATTTGTCGAATTGGCATCCGGGTGGGTTGAGTTGGGGAAGGCGTAAGGAGCGGGCGCTGGAGTGGCTGCGCTGGGTTGTGATCGCAGCAGCAGAAGAGCTGGTAGGAGTAGCGCGAACATTGGCGCTTTGGGTTTGCGAGATCGTTGAATGTGGTCGGCCCTGAGTGTAGTTAATGGCGGTGTCTTGCGCGTCGGCCGAGTTGGTACCTCAAGACGGTAGTTCGGTCTGTGATATGATGCCGTAGGTGAAAGTAATGCCAGGAAATCTTAAGTAATAGCCGTAGGAAGTCAGAAGACAGAATGTAGGACGATGTGATTGATGTAGGATGACAAGCAGTGATTCGAGAGATAAGTTGTCGTTATAACCGGGGTGGGCTGATGTGCCCGTAGGAGGAAAGCGCAGAGTTGTTTAATGAACAGGTAAAGAGCTAGGGAGGAAATGCTCCTCGAACTTTAGACAGCAAGAAAGGCCCAGAAATAGTGCAACAAAGAAAGAGCAGCCACGTATCGCTTATGTATCTTCGAAACTGAAACACTGAGATCCGGATATGGAACTGGAGCATCGGCCAGGTGTGCCGTTGTGCAGTCTGGTGGATACAATAGGGGATGAGGTTCTGCACGTGAACCGCATTACTCACTTTACCCGATATAACAGGGCTTTGCAGGCCTAGAGTGTCCTCTCGCCGCGCTGCCAGAATCGTAATAATGTTCACGAAGCACCAACACAGACTACCTCCCTGCGCCCTTGGAGAGCAACCGAGGGTAGTCATGTCCCTGCAGTCCACTTCAACTCCCCCCATACAGCCCTTCTTAGATTATGATAGTAGCTCGAAGTATTCCTGTGCATACCTCAGTCGGTAATTCAAAACATCAATCTAGAGGATTGCGGTAGTGTTTGCTGCGAGGTCGGGGCCCATTTACACATTCGATACAGCAGCACATTCGCCCACACACTTCCACCTCGGCGAAATTGGCTCCTTGTCCCATTTTTCAATGATAAACTCCACCCCAAGCCCTTTTAGCGCTGCCAAACTCTCGTCCTTCTCTTCATTTGAGATGCCACCAGTAGTTGATTTAGCCCACGCCTCTGAACGATCCATTGTATGCTTTAGATGAGAAAAATGAATATTCTTCTCATCTCTGCTTCGCTGGAGTTCATTCACAAACTCGACGAGCTTCATTGGGGTATCGTATGAAGAGTACGTGAGTATAAAATTGTGGAGAGATGATGGGAGGAGATCGGAGAGCGACATATGCGGATGTATGTTCTGCTCGTCGTCATCGAACCAGAGGAGTGAGGGCGATATTTCCAGACGTTTGAGTTTGTGGAACTGCTTCAGTGAACCGATAGGACTTGATTCCCGGACCCACTGGTCATATTCCTCTTGTTCGCAAGAAATAAAAAGACTGAGGTTCTCCAATGTGTCTTTGTGCGACTCGAGCCCGTTACGATACTGTAAAGCATGTATCCCGCGCTAGAAAACTCCACAGGATAATAATCCACATTGCACTCGAAGCGCTTCAGTCCTCGAACGGATTGTAAAATACCAGAGATAAAATTCGGTGGGCACTGGAATGGATCCGGAAGCTCGATTTCTTCTACCCAAGGTAGCGGATTGGGCTTTACCCATGCACCAGTGCTTGACTGTATCGACACCAGTTGCTTTATAACCATCTGGCGAATCCGGGGTACCAGGAATATGGCCAGCAGTAGATGCTCAACATTTGTTCTTTGACTGGAGCCGCCCTGTTCGATCTCCCAAGCTTCTACCGAGAACCGCGAGAGAGAGCGCTTTTGTTCATGGAATGATTGGAAGACGGGGCGTAATGCATCAGCTAGTTATTGGCTGCAGGTCGAGATATCTGTCATCCTGTAGTAGCAAGTCTATATTCTGAAGATTCGGTGTGACTGCGATCATGGTGACGAGCAAGTTACCCGAAAGCAGAGAAAATTGGAGCTGACTGGTGGTGGGCCACTGCGCTTGGTCGAGAACTTGCTTGTACTTTTCCTCGATCAAATCTCGTGGCCAAACTGACATACCATCAGGGATGTCTATGGAATAATCTTCAATGTCCGCAAGGTGGCAGTGGATAGATTTAACCTTGGTAGCCAACGATATGTCGTCGTGAAGTATCGTGAGATATCTGTCTGTGATCAAGACAGTGTCTGGAGACGAGCCGGCTCCTTCGATTTCAACATCCCGGAAGAGCGGATCCAAGAGGATGCGAATTTGAGGATACGCATAGTGGAATTCCCATTGATCGGTAATAGAGAGGTTTGATGCAATGAGTAGTAAGAGTTCGTTTGAGAGATCCCACAGATAGTGAGATTGGTGTTGCCGCGCAAGTGGGGTCCACGAAGTACGCCTCCTTGAGACCATGTTGTTCCAGCTTAAGACCATATCGTTCCTGATTTAAGTTAATGAAGTGATGAGGAATGAACAGCGATAGAATCGAGGACGTAGGTTGAATTATCATTTCTGTGGGCGGTGTAGGTAGCGCTAGAGTTGTTCCTGTTTGGGTCTAGTGCGAAGATAGACCACGATGGCCTTATTCCGCGCTCGTGCATCTTCCAACCACACCGGCAACCTTCTCTACACCGCAACCAATTATGAAAACTGACGTGACGACATAGATGTCCCCGCGCACAGCTGCTAGACCATAGGTATAACAACCACAGAATCATGTCAGGTAACCAAAAGCAAGTATTCAAGATACATATCCATTTACTATTTTATAATCTACCGCCTATTCCATTTCATCAAATGTTTTCTCATGCTATCCTTCTCGCGCACTATTACTCTCCCTACAACATGGCAAAACCAAACGCACCAACGGCCAAACCGACCAGTCCCTCAGCAAGCCCGAAAGCGCTGGCAGCACCTGTCGATTCAGGTACGCTCGCAGTCGTCGGGGTCAAGCTAGCAGTAAGGTTGTTCGCGCCAGTAGCGCTTGCAATAGTGCTCAGGCCACCAGTTCCAACGACGACACTAGACGGCAGCATGGCGATGCTAGTGACCACCGCGCTGGCACTGCTCGCAGCCGCGCTCGCCGCACTAGACGCCGCGCTCGACGCCTCCTCAGCGACACTCGTCTGCGGGAGATAGCTCGGGGTGGCGATGGGCGTCAGAGTGACATCCGAGACGCTCGACGCGACGCTGCTCGCGGCCGTTGGCTCAGCGTTCCATCCGGGCAGGTACTCAGGGGTATAGGTCGCGGTGCCCTCGTAGGCCGGGCAGCCGGGCACAGTAGTCTTGGACGGCGCGCGGCCGCCGCCGCAGTCGAGGAAATCGCAGATCTCGCCGTTGGTCGGGTCCCAGTAGATCATGGAGGCGCCGCCGAAAGCGACGGTCTGGGAGGAGGTGCAGCCCGCCAAGTCGGTCTTAGCAAGGGTGGTGGCAGCGAGGGCCAGGACGGAGAGGGTGATAGAAGTGCGCATTTTGAAGTTGGTTGATTGGTTGGTAGAGACGAGACGAGATGAGTGATTATTTGTGGTATGTAGATTCTCTGTGATATGTGCGTAGAGACAGAGCGAGTATTAAAGCAAGCAGAAATTAATTATGTATGTATGTATGTATGTATACGCAACGCAGTCCTGAACGAGTGAGTGACTGAAGAGAGAAACGAAGGGAGGTAGGGAACGAGACCGCACAGAGACCAAGACTCCCCTTTTATACATACTCCGTACCGCTCGTCTGCCTAGGTTCATACGATACCTACACGAGCAAGTGAGACACGCCGACCCATCTCGTCCACGACGCGAGCCTCCTAGCGCCAGCCCATCGAAAAGCTTGACACTTGGCGCCAGTCCGTCGAAAAGCTTGACCCGACCTAGACTTCTAGCAGCGCACTCGCGGCTCTCGAACGCCGTCTATCCGCTGGCTTCAGGGGGCGGCCCGTGCCCCTTTCAATGCGCGTCGCGTGTGTGAGAGAAGCGTTCGAACTGCGATCCTGCGATCCTGCGAACGGCGGTCGTGCAGCGCCCGCAAAGAAGCAATGCGAAAGGGCAAAAACGACCACGATGCTTGGCTTGAAGTTGGCTACTGGCGAGTGAGGTTGAGCTGGATGCCTGAGTGGCGATCCCAGTTCCAGCGACCCGGCACGACAGATTTGCCCGATCACTCGTGGCGAGGGCGAAGCTTAGCAAGACGAAAGCTGACGCCACCACCGGCGGCGCTATTAACTGTATTTATAGCTCGGCGTACGGAGTAGAATCACCCGTTGCGATTGGTTCTCGGCGCTCTGGATTATGCTGCGAAATTACTCCGTCGTAGAGCCGGACATTGCAGCACCAAGCAAGTAACCTGGTCCTTTTATCAACAGGAGAAATGATCAAAGAGCACGCAAATGGAATTTCATCCACAATGGCCGCTAACGAGTTAACGGCCAACCTAATGACCACCACTGAAACCCGCATTTACGTCTCTTTCTTCGCTACCAGACAGACAAGACAAACACACAGTCAGAGTACAGAAGCACGTACAAGCCCGCTAATAAACCAAACACTCTCTAGCCAAACATCAGGCCTCTGACATTCTCTAAGCTTCGAGATTAGCACTTACACCCCATCAACCACGTCTTCAACATATTGACTACCATGTGCGCTGCATTGTCATCAGCACGACTTATGTATGGGAGGGAGTCTCTGATCAAGACCTCGCTTCTTCAAGCTCCAGCTCCAGCTGCCTGATGCGCTCGTCCTTTTCCCGCTCCGCACTCTGGCCACCAACTTTGACTTTCAGTTGGTTGACTTCGCGCATGAGTAGGGCGATCTGGTCGGACTGATCAGACATGAGCTTGTTCTGGTGCTGGAGAGTAGATTTGATATCGGAGAGGTAGTCCTTGATTCCGGCTGTTGCGCTAGCAGCGGTCGGAGCAGGAGTCGACGCAGGTGGCGTTGATGCAGTGTGAGGAGATGCCTTTGCAGGGGCAGCGGTTGGTACAGGAGTCGGTTTGGATGGCTCGGGTTCTTTCGAGATGACCGGCCCACGAGTGTTCTCTTCCGGGCGGGTAGCTGTGGCCGAGGGACGTTCAACGGGCTTAGACACCTCTTCAAAACTCGATGTTTCCTCATCCGACGCCTCTTCTTTGTCTGCGAATCGAGAAGCCTGCGATGCAAGGGACTGTTTGTTGTCGTTGACAGATTTAGGGGGTTCGCGTGAAGCAACCGGCGCAGGTTCAGGTGCCGCTGTAGCCTGTGGCGTTTCGGCCTTCGAGGGAGGCGGGCTCTGGACTGGCGCAGATGCTGCTTCGGGCTTCTGGTCGAAAGCAACCTCTTCTGGGGCCCCACCATCGTATACGCTCTCCAAAGAGACCTTCGGAGTCGGGGCTGTCTTTCCACCTAGCCATTCGGACGCAGTCGTACCCGGCCTGATACCATTGGTAGGAGGATAGATATCGCTCTGGAACATTTCCGAGCGCCGTGGGACGATGAACGAAATGGGTTCGATGTACGAGTCGTTGACCGTCTTGAAGCCGCGCAGGACCTCGTTGTCGTGGAGGTTGATACCGCGTTTCGGCAGGAAAGCGACGCCTCGCTGTGGGTCGGGAGACTTGTATTCGGAGAGGTACTCGAATTTGCCGTTCTCGTATTCGTAGTAGCGAATGTTTCCATCGCTAGGTTGATTAGCAAGAAGACACGCATGATTGACGTTTTGAGCTTACCCCTTCCCAGCAAGATACAAGCACTGGGTTCCTTCGTCCCAGAAAGGCATGCAGACTCCTGAGATTGCATCCAAGATCTGGAAGCCTCCAATGGGCTCAGTCGGGGCGCGAGCATCCCAAAGACCCAGCTGACGATCGCTCATGCGCGAGAAACCAGTAGTAGCGATCCGATCATGTTCGCCCATCCACACAGCACGGCTGTTCTTCGCACCTGGATGGCCCGCGACCTCTTGCGCAGGTCTTTCTTGTCGCACATCCCATATGCGCAACTTCTTGTCTCGACTCGTAGTGACCAACAGCGATCCGTCGGCGTTCCATGAGAGCGATTGTACAATGTCGTTGTGTCTCAGGTTCAACTTGGCAGCACCCACCTCCACGTCCCAGAGCTTGACAGTATAGTCGCCAGATGCGCTGGCGAGGATGTTCTCGGCGGCCGGATTGAAGAGGACATGGCCAACCTTCCTGTGTTTTTGGTTTTGTTAGCAACCCCTCTGCGGTGAAGAATTCATGGACAAAACGTACCTCATGTGCCCGCTCAACTTCGCGACGGGAGACACATCGGCGGGCTCTTCGGCGTCGGTGTAGAGTGTGAATCCCTCGGGCACTTTCCAAATGAAGACCTGTATCTGCTTAGCATCGAAGCAAGCGGTAGCTGGCCAGCCTCAGCGCACCTTGCCATCGTCCGAGGCCGAGGCGATCAGTGAGTCGTTATGGGGACTCCTATATGGGGGTGAGCGCCATCCTGTCCTTGATATACCAGTTGATGTTACCAGTCGGTATCGAGCACGGCCGCCGTGTGTCCGCGGAAGAGGGGTATCAGCTCCGGTAGACGTCCGCGCTCGTTGATGGGAATGACTGCGAATGCGCCTCCACCACTAGCTTCCCAATTGACAGAGATATATTCGGGGTTGGCCTGCTCGAGTGTCAGCGCATTGCCTACCAAGTTCGTGTGTAAGTTTTAGCTGACCTTGACGAGATTGGTGTCCCACGCGTTCTTCGAGATGCGGAGGTTGTCATAGCATTGCTCCTGTGCACCAACTTGTGTTAGTCCGATCCCGATGCCATTATGAAGCTTCCGCGATGTTGTACCTTCTTTGTCCCCCGTCCGAAGACGTGGCCTGAGGGATTGTTAGCATGTCAGCTTAGCTGAACGAGAGCACAAGACACCCACGGTACTTAGAAGCTCTCACGAAGCGGCCAGCCATCTCTTGGTGTGCAGTTCGAATGGTTTTAGGATAGCAATATCTGCCAAAGAAGTAACTGTGTCTCCGGGCGCGTGAGAACTGCTGTGGTCAAGTGTGCGAGGTGAGAGGGTCGCGGTCGAGGTTTCGAAAGCTTAGCTGCGTTTCAACCCGTTGCGCTTGGCGACGTGGACCCTTGTTCGGCGACTGCTAACTGCTCCTCCACTCCGACTTCATCACCACCACCGCTTGTCGCCAACAGCAACCAAGCGAGCGGCCATTCAGTAACGCTTCATACAAGTTCATAGAGGCTTCGTTGTCGGCACTTTGAACACCACGAATCGATATGCGATTCCACTCACAGTCCTGTTGTTTTGTTCATCAGCCAGTAAAGATCAAATCTCAAGCAAAGGCTGGGTACCATGCAAAGTTTACCGTTGGCTACTGAACATCTCATTTATAGTATTGATATCGTTACTCTATCTCCGCCGATTATCTGTTCCAACGATACGCTGCTTGACGCAAGCTAGACTACAACTTATCAAAAACGGGACGTCCAGCCTTCCCTTCAATCATGCCCAGCTCATCACAGTGGCCTCGCAGCCAAACCGCCCAGTCCGACCCATCAGCCTGTAGGACCACATTGTCCGCAGGATAGACCGACCATGCCGTGCCCGTCAGGCGTCGATCGAGACCCTTGTTGAACATGCGCGTTTGTTCCGGGGTCCACTTGAGGAACATATCTCGCAATTTCTCTTTGATTTCAGCTTTGAAGGCATTCTCCATCATGACGGTGTACTTTTCGAGATACTTCTTCCGCGGTTTACGCTCCTTGCGGTCTGCGAGTAGATCGTCTGCGAACTTCCCGGACACGTCATCGGCGTCGCGCGCGTGCTTCAGCTGTGCGTCGACTGCTGAAGCAAATTCCACAGTCGAGACGGAGGCTTTCGGGTTGTTGTTTCGGAAGTTGGAGTCGTGTTCTAGATGGTAGGATACGAGGGGGACGATGTGTTCAAGGAGCTCTCCGCATGCATAACCTACATTGTAGGGCAGGTCGCGCATCTGGCGGAGAGAATGGATGGTATCTGGAACACTGAAAGATGAGGTAGCCATGATTGTAGTGTATCTGGTGAATCGTTGTTTTGTCGTTGTTGTGGGCTTCGAGGCACCGGTCTGGCATCTTCTTATAACGACTTTTGCTTTCTTTGTTGGTGGATTGGAAGAGAATCTCTTTGTAAGTTCTCCTTTTCACTAGGTTAGGTGACTGCACGCATCTACAGTCACTGGTCAGGTCCTTTGTCTCAGATGACATTGTGCGCACGAGACGAGCTCGGAGACCACCGAATCGATGGGTGATCAGGGACATGAAAAACACCAAGTCATCTTCCGACCACGCACTTGCACACGGCTCTTGGTTCGCCCTGAAAGAACGAGATCAGACTCGACTAGTGGTTCTCCACTTGTTATGATATAAAAATAGATAGAAGCCGATAAGATGTTATAGCTGAGTTCGATATCTCTATCTCTGGCACCCTCTCGACAGAGACGAGCACGATAGATTTCTCTAGTGATAAGCAAGCATAGCCCACACAGTACCTAGTCGAAGTAGTATACAAAGTAATCGAAAACCGCAGCTGAATAGCTTACATAATCGAGTGTTGAGCTAGATACCTGAGTACCGTGTAAACTGCAATACTTGCCAAAGGCTAGCAGGCCTGTTTCTTCAGTCCACTTTCGCCGATGTCTCCAATTACCTGGCCGTATTTCCCTGCAAGCGGTTGGCAGATATTTCAAGTTTATACGGTAGCCCTAGTGTTCGCCCAGCCGACAGGGACCTCGGCCCAGAGCTGACGTTAGCGGAGAAGCTCCCAACAAACCACTTCCTCCCTTCTCCACTACCTCTTCATAAACCAACCATGGCGGACGAAAGCATTGTGGATCTATCGTGTGATGAGAACCCGGTGCCCGACGAAAGTGCCAACGACAGTATCATCGACAGTGTTGAGAAGGCAGGCGCGCCCATCGTAGAAGCCGCGGAGAAGGTGGCCGAGCGCGTCGCCGCCAAAGCCGTCGTAGTATCCGATGATGCGCTGTCGGCTGCGCAGCGGATTGACCGATTGATTCTACGAGTGAACAAGTAATTGGCCCTTCGAAAGACTTCGAGGTAGCGTAACTGACCCGAGCTTTAGGTTGCTTGCGAGTCCCAGCGGCCTCAGTTCCTTCCTCTCCACCTTCAACTACACACTCTACATCCTCGCGTACCTCCAAACCAAGACACCCTCGGCATCGGCATATGCCCGGAAGCTGCTAGCGCTCCTCAAAAGCAGTCCTGTGAAGCCCCCGACGACTACGCTGATCGCAAATGGCGCCACTCCCTCCCTCGCTGCCCTCGCCGTCCTTATCTCTCGCACGCGCACAACCCTCCGACTGTTCGGCCTCTTTCCTCTCTACGCATGGCTGAGGACACTGCTCGCTGGGCCGAAATCGGATGCAGACCCGGTGCTGCACCGCATTGCGCTGCTGCAGGCATCCTCATACTTCACATACCAAGCACTCGAGAACGTTAGCGTGCTCGCCGACCACGGCGTCGTGTCCAAGTCCTTCATCGCCCGCATCAATCGGGGCGAGCCCACCACGGCACGAGTCTACCTGTGGGCATACCGCGCTTGGCTTGCTGGAGTGTCCTGCGACTTCCTTCGCCTCGGTCGCGAAGCCCATCTGGAAACCAATCGCCGCTATATCCGCAGCAAGATGCGGGAGGACGGGAGAGAGCTTGCAACATACCAGGATGAGGAGGATCAGAAGGTCGATGCTAAATGGTGGACCGACTTCATGATCGCGAGCGCGTGGCTGCCGATGGCACTGCATTTTAGTAGTGGAAAGGGTGGACTTCCTGGCTGGAATCTAGGCTGGATGGGGATGTGTGGGTTGGTGGCGGGGAGTCCGCGCATGAGTGGCCTTTGGGCCTCCACCTTACAATCTTGAGTAGGATGTTTGACCACTGGAGAGATACCGGATCTGACGATTTGGCCATGAGTCCACGCGTCACGAGGGTATAATGTGTACGGGGTGAGTATCTTACCGGCCTAGGCCAACACTTACATGTCTATAACGCCGCACTAAGGTCGTTACCACTTGCCTGGTGTTCTCGATGATTTTCACCTTCCCGTTCTGTTTCTCATTTCAAATCAATTATAAAGTACTTCTGCAACGTTCGTCCATTCGAATGTCACCCCCGTGCGTTAGTTCGTCACCTTCCTTACAAGTTTTATAGTATATTTACATTACCTAGTATACTAGATACAGCAAGGCTTTGTAAAGATAAAAAGTAGTCTATCTAGCTGTTGCTGATATTTCTTATACTGTCAAGAGCATTGCCTAAAGCTATCTTACATTGGACACGAATTGATGCACAGGGGTGATGTGCAGTCTCCTGCCACATTGTCTCGTATATGCGCACACCCAGCGTGCTCGCTTGTTTCCGCTACTTTCGTCGAACAAACATCCTCGGGCGGGCAGATACGTCAGGTTGACGGAGCGAAGTGCATCATGCCCAAACAATACGCAAAGGTATGACGCGTGGAGTAATTTCAAATCTTTCCATTACCTACTGCTAACCTTTCAGAGAATCTCTTTCCCGATTCGTTTGTTTTCCCTTCGTTGTCTTCGTAGTTTCAGCATGCAGTCGTTGGACTGGAAACAAATCGTGGTACCCCACGGCTGCGCCGCGCTCTAAAGTTACAGTAGCCGCCTGCAGCAAGCCTCCAAACACCAGACTCCGACGAAACTCGTATCAGTGCATCCTACCATTCTCGCAGGTACTTAACTCAAGCTTGTCCTCTTCTCCAAGATTCCCATCATACAGGAGTTTGAACAACATGTCTAAAAACTGGATTATACACTCACCCTCAAATACGCCCGAGGTTATGACCGACGAGGATATTTGCTATGTTGACAATACGCTCGTAGGGTCTTTCTACACGCACACACGACAGGCGTTCATCGAGTGGGCCGGACGATCAAGCGGAGGCCTGCCGCATGCTTTACACTGTGAGGCTTCAACCTGCGAAGCAGATGCCCTAGCCGACGTTCTACGTACAGCCATTGCTGACGCAAACGTCATGGATTCCGGCTGGGTCGACGACTACCGGCAGATATGCGAGCGGGTCTCCGCAGACTTGGGCGGATACCCGAAAGCGTGCCTAAAGCAATGGCGAAGTATTCGCATTACAGCCACTGGACGCTCCAGCTTCAGCACACGCCCGCGCAAAGACTCTGCGGCGCACATACCTAAAGAAAACGAGGCACCTAAGCATTTCCGCTTCCTTGAACTTCCAGCGCACCTTCGGCATAGAATCTACCGTCTCGTCATCCCGAGTGGTACTCTTACAATCGGCGACTGGGCCTTGGGCTCCTTCCCCAACTCCGTGTACAAGCGGACTGAGTACGACGTCCCAGATGTCGACAACGACATGCGACGGACCACGTATCTTGTGCATGCCTACACTCCGCCCTGTGGCATAAATCTGAATCTCATGCGCGCGAGCCGCTTCGTCCACCGCGAAACAGCCCCGATACTCTACTCCACGACCCAAGACCCCGACCCCCTCACCAGACCTCCCAAACACGCCCCGAAGATCAAAGACACCGATTTTTCTATCTTCTCCTTCCGCGGCACGGCATCAGGGACGCTAGCCTTCCTGCACGACCACATGAAGCCCCTCTCACGCATCAAGAAGATCTCACTGCGCTACATCACCACGTCGAAAACGCCCTTCTTAGGCTGCACATTCGCCGACAGCAAGCCTCCGCCGACACTCAAAACCAACGGCGCCGTCTTCCGCAAAACCATCGCCGTCCTGCGCTCCGCCGCAAGCGCCCTGGAGGACTTCGAGCTCGTTGTCGACAAGCACTTCTGGGAGCGGGCACCCTGGCGCAGCGGCGCAGATGCCGTGCTGCGCGACCGCGCGCTGTGCGAGCCGAATGCGCCGGCGATGGGGGCGCCGGTGAAGAACTTCCTCGTCGATGTGGCGCGGTTGGCGGGCGTGAATTTCCGGTTGGTGGTGGAGGGTGTGGAGGGCGATCGGGTGAAGAGCCGGTTTGTGCGGGAGGTGGAGGAGGCGGTGACAGTGCGGATGAGGGGGATGCCGTATGAGGCTGGAGCGGATAGAGCGTGTGTCTGTAGGAAGAGGCTGTTGAGTGAGGCTTGTGCGTGGGATGGGAATGGGGAAGGGGAGGCAGAGGTAGAGGTGAAGAGGGTGCGTATGAGATGAAGGGAGAAGTCGCCGCTGGTGCGCTTCCAAGGTTGAGTTGACAGACAGGCGCAGGATTCCAACTCTAGGGAAGAACATGGGAGGCAATTTCTTGGATGAACTTGTTATAGAACTTCCAAAGGAGAGAGCAGATGTTTGGCATCGGGTTGGTCTCGGACACCGAAGACTGGGTGCAAAAGAAATCTATAAAGCTACGCACAAATCTCTAGACTAAAGCAACGAATCCGCGCGCCTCTAAAAGGATTATCTAACGTAGCAATACAACTATAGAAAGCTACAATTATATACATAGTATTAACTTAATTCTACAAGATACAAGATAAAATATACGTACTACACTACGGCGCCTCGCGCACTAAATAAGGGGTAGAAAACGGTCCACTAATTAGGGGTAAATATGAGACGCTATAAGAGGTGTACGCACCCCTTATATAGGGGGTTTCAAAGCGAATTTTGGCAGGGTTTTGCGTACAGGTACGATTTGATAGGCACGAGCAAAGTGGGTAACAACGTGAGCGCAATTGAACTGTGGTTGGTTGACTAGAGCTAGCTACGGATGACCCCCCCCCTCACTGCCATGCGCCATGGCCATGCGGCGCTGGCTCTGGCGCTGGCTCTGGCGCTGGCTCTGGCGCTGGCTCTGGCGGCGCTGGCTCTGGCGGCGCTGGCTCTGGCGGCGGCTCCCCACCCCTATCCGAACTGCCTCATCAACGTCATCATCTCGCCCATCTCCTTCATCTCCTCTATCTTCTCAACCTCATCCACCTGCTCTGCCACCTGCTCCGCTATCTGCCTCATGAGAAATAGTACTTGATCAGTAAGAGATTGCGTACTTACTCAGTGAGAGATTGCTATAGAGCAGATAGCGGCGCAGATAGCGGCGCAGGTAGCAGAGCAGGTGGATGAGATTGAGGAGATAGAGGAGATGAAGGAGATGGGCGAGATGATGGGCGAGATGAGGGGAGAGCTGCCTATATAGGGCCTCCTCGGGCGCCGGCTCTCCGCGCGAGCCATCTCGGCGGCCATAGGCGCAGCCATCTCGGCGGCCATAGGCGCGGCCATCTCGGCGGCCACTCAGGGGCGGCCATCTCGGCGCTCTGCCAATTGAGATGGATAAGAGGTGTATACACCCCTTATATAGGGTTACGCACCTCTGAAAAAGAGGTGTATACACCTCTAATTAAGGGTGTACACCTCTTATCTAGTGCAAATGTTGCCGTAGTGTAGGTAGTGCTGCAAGTGGGCTTACCTAATGACCACTAACGTGTCCGTGCGCGTGATGCACGCGGAACACCATAAACGTTCTACTACTGTGCCCGTGCGCACCGTGCCCGGAGTCGGCCCGTGCCCCGCAACAACAAACTCGCGTCCAACTCACTTTCTTCAACACGCGACTACTCAACCACCATAGATCCGATCGACAAGGAGATTGAAGATTTGAACTTGCGCGAACTAGGCGCAAAATATACTCTCCAACAGGTTGCTGATTAATATAGCGTCAACTGCTCGACGCTAGGGCGAAGGTAGAGGAGCGTAACAGCTTCCTAAGACGCCAAGAACGCGTCGCACTAGAAACTCAGCCTACAACAAGAGTTAGAGCTTGTGCAGTATATCGTAAGCTTAACAAAGCAAAAGCTACCTCCTACAAAAGATATAGTGCGAAATTTTAAGTTTAAAATAGCTAAATTACCTATTTTTAACAGCTAGGTTACGCGCTTCTTTTACCTAAACTAAAGCAATTTTATTTCAAAATAAACAGCTGCTATAGACTCTAACTGCTACGTAGCTAACTTAAGAAATAAGTACAAGCTATACTTTAACTTCTTGCATAAGAAAATAAAAAAGTACAACGTTTAGTCTAAGCAAACGTATAATATAAATAAAAAATGTTTATAATTAGTATAATTAGCTGCTTAAAACAAGTGTTCTTTTAACGTTTATAAAATAAAATAAAAAAGTAAAAGCAGTTCGCTAGAATAGCTTACGTAAGTAAATAACTCTTGTAGTAGTAGTTTGCGTAGATAGAACGTTGTTGCTGCTTAGTTTTATTTATAAAAGCGCATTAAAAATACTACAATTAACATAAGTAGCTAACGTAAACGATTACTAAGTAGCTAATATTACTAAGTAGCTAGAAATCTCTTAGCACAACCAACTTATTTTAAAGAATATTAAATTAATTGCTATTAAACAAGAAACCTGCGTACGTCGTGCTAGCGCTAGATTTAAAAGCTTTTTCTATATTTTTTTAGTAGGTTTAGGCATTGTGCTTTGTATTACTATAGTTTCTAAAATATACTCTAGACTAGCTAGAATTCTCTAATAATTTTATATATAATTGTGTTTATATATTTGTAGCACGTGTTAAATTTGCATTAGTATATCTATAGTAACGTAAACTACTAGTAACCTAGCCAAACTAGTAACCTAGCTAAAAAACGCTAAGACTACGAATACTAACTTGCTTCTACTATGCTTACACCTACAAACGCGCAATTACGTAAATACAAAAGCAAACTCTTTTTTGCTCTTAAAGCTTTTAGAGCTAGCAAATTCTAAAGCTTCTGCGCAGCTGCACAGTTTTTTACTATTAATTACTGTTAACTTGCTAAACGCAATAAAGAAATACTTTTTAGCTTAAAAACTACGTTTACTCTCTGTAAGCTTACAAGCACTAAAAAAAAAACAATTGTCTAATACATTCTTAACTTTAACGCGCAAGAATTTGCGCTTTTTCTATCTAAAGTAGCAGCCTAGTAGCTAATATAGCTAATAAACTGCTAGGCGAGCGTAGTAGCAAGCTAGTAAGCAAGAACTAGCCTGCGCGCTTCGTAACGCGTTTATTTAAACTCAAAATAGCTTTTAATTAAGCTAAAAATAGGCAGAGAATACTCTAAGAGAATCTAGAGATAATTAGCGCGTAGTTCAAGCTAGTAAAGGACACTAAAGCTAAGTACGGCGTCTACGACAACAACGTGCACAACTTTAACAAGACTAGCTTTTAAATAAGCGTAATTGGTTTTATAAAAGTTGTTACAAGCTTTTAAAAACGTACTCAACCTAATCTTATCTAGCTAGGCAATCGAGAGTAGGTAATAGTTATCTAGAGCATTTGCGCCGCAGGGTACGCGATTCTGCTATTTATTATCTACAAAAAGCGCGTTTACATTTTAGCATAGTACAAAAAAAACTCTATACCTAGCAATTAGAAGCTTTTAGTTTCTAAGAACAGCTAGACAAACAACGCTTTTAGTTTTAAATAGTTAAAGCACTTTAACGCGCATACAAAAGCGCGTTAGGTAAAGAAGTATTAGCTGCTTATTTTAAACGGCTATAAGAGCTACTAATTTTAGAATTTTAAAAACTATTGCTTTAAAAACAAAATTCTTACGCTTTGCATGCTAGCTTATTTATTTTATATTCTTTAGCTGCTAGATGTAGTTTGCTTTTTGCTGCTAAAGCTAAAGTACTCTCAACGCGTTTGAGACTTAGCGCGCTAGCGCGTTTTCTATATTAACAAAAAAAGCTTTCTGCTAGCCTTTAAAAACGCGTTTTTAAAGTGTTTACAATAAAGAACTGCAAGAAAGCTTTTAAAGTTTTAAAGCTAGTTTCTATTAACGCGTAGGTAGTTTTTAGTTGTCTTAAAGTACAGCTGCGTACCTTGCTACTACCTCTCGCACTAGAAACGCCGTAGCAGTCAAAGACTCTAAGCAATACACTTAAATTTAAATCGCAATTAAAGCTAGTACGCGATTCTATTACTAGATTGCTTACTTTAGCGCAGAGTAGCTTCTTTTAGCTTGTAAAAAGAGCTAAATTAATGCTGCATTAGAACGCGCTTAAAGACCACCGTATTAAAAAGCTTAAAAATCAATTAGCAAAGATAACTAAGTAGAAATTGCGCAAACAGAAGCAGATTTAGCATGGCAGTACAATAGAGTATAGTAACAGATTAGCGCAAGTAGCTGCTAAAGCGTCTACAGCGCTTTAGCTATCAAAAAAAGCGCGTAGTAAAAAGAGTTAAAAAAGAGCACAACTAGCTCTACAGCGCTGTAAAAACTATAGTAATACAAGGCACAATGCCTAAACTTGCTAAAAGAATACAAAAGAAGTTTCTAAATCTAAAGCTAGCACGACGTACGCAGGTTCTTTGTTTAATAGCAATTAATTTAATGTTCTTTGAGATAAGTTGGTTGTGCCAAGCATTTTTGGCCGGGTTACTAGTTTAGCCGAGTTACTAGTAGTTTACGTTATTAGGTAAGATATTAAAAAGTAAAGATTTTAATTTTCGTTTTCTAGTTCGTGCGGATCTAACTCAACTTTAACTTAACTTATACCTATTCGCTAGCTTACTTAGTAGTTTAAGTTACTTGGTAGTACTTTACGTTACACTCTAAAAACAGTTTAGTTACCTCTAAATATAGAATAACATTATGAAAACAAGATTAATTTTAATGCAAATTTAACATACTCTGTATACTACTATATAAAACTAAACTATCAAGAAAAATTATCTTATTATAGTAATGTACTTTCAATATCTTAATATTTCATTTTTTTCGTGTTGATGAGGGAGGATTTCTGTACTAAACTAGTATAGTATAGAATATACCTACAGTGTGACTTTGTGTACATAGAGATACCTCGCACTAAACTTTTTTGAGGGTGTATGCGGTATTACGGACTGCACCAATATAAACTTTCTTAGAACCAAAAACCCTCGCTGTATGAAACATGCCCCCTCCGCACCGCAGCATCGTCGTCTTGGGCGAATCCGCCGTCGGCAAAACCTGCTTCACAGACATCTTCATCCAGAACACGCACTTCGCTTTCTACGACCCCACACTCCTACACACCAGCTGCGCAGCCCTCACACTAGACGACGACGCCAACTTGCCCTGGGACCTGTATCTCACCGATATCTCTTCGACCATCTTCCGCGAAGACCCGCGAGATCTCCCTCTCAACTTCCTCACCTTCAAGACTCTACTAGAGCGTGCTGACGGCGTTGTTCTGCTGTACGATATCACATCCCTGCCGAGCTTCACGCATGTTACCACGTCCGGTCTCGCCGTTGTTGCGGCGAACCGGCGCGCTGTCCGCAAGGAAGACGGGGCGGCGTATCCGGAGGCCGCGGGGCAGCGGTTTGGCTGCGTGCTGGTGGGGACGAAGGCTGACCTTGTGGAATCAGGAGAGGGCCGAAGGCAGGTGGGGATGGAGGATGCGCGGGCATGGGCGTTGGGGAAAGGGTGGAATGCGTTTGAGGTGGATACGAAGAAGAGGGAACAGGTTGTAGAGGTTTTGCGGGAGGTGGTGAGGAGTGTGATGCGGGCCGAGAAGCTGGATAGAGAGGGCGTGGAGGAAGCTGCTATTCGAACGGAGGAGGCGGAGAGGATGAGGCTAGAGAATGAAGAGGCGAAACGGGAGGATACTAATAATAATAAGGAGCGAAGTATGTTTGCGGCCCTGGGAGATAGTGTGAAGAGGGTAATTCCAAAGGCGAAGTCAGGCAGATGAGATGGGGCTGTGGAAAAGCTGTTTGAGTGTTTTGCTCAAGAGAGGTTCTTTCATATTCATGGATTCGAGCCTTTGCGCGTATTAGCATATCCCAGATACCCATGCAACGACTTTATGATCCACACAAACACACTCGCAATTAAACGTGAAACATCTCGCCACTTCACCAATGTCACATCACATCACATCATATTACATCACACCACACCGCACCACACACTTGCAAATCCGAGCTAATAGCTCCATTGACTACCCCATATTTTATCACCCTAACCGATCAATCGATCAAATAAAATCAAACTCCAGCCCAATCCCCGCACACCAGTCCCAGAATCAAGACCGCACAGACCCAAAGAATCCATGCACTCAATACCCAAACAACTTACCTCGTCTATCTACGACAGACCAGCGTTCGTCCAAGCACACAACTGAACTGATGAAAGGGGGGAAAGGGCCAAAGCAAAGAGAAAGAAAAAAACACAACTTATTCGTCGTGATAACAGCCTCGAGGAGTTGCAAATCGCTTTTTGGTGACGTATCGTGTCAAGTGCCGTCCGTGTTGAGTCGAGGAAGGAAGTCGAAGAAAGGCAATTTTTGTGTCAGACCGTGTTGGAATAGCTCGCATCGTTCGACAATCTCAAGTGTATACCGTAGGGTACTGCATTGCCGTCGTTGAAAGATCATTTTTGGGGAAGAAATCGAAAGGAGTTTGTGCAAAGTAAAAGTTGCCGTCGTGGTTATCGGTTCAAGCACCACCATTCAGACCATGAACCAAATCCTGGTACATCCGTGGTACATCCTCGACAGAGCATCGCCAGCAAGCAATCTGTATCAGCTCAACGTAGCTCCTCATCGTCGTCGGATCCTGAAATCGACGACAAGCTGCTGTTGCTCCAAGCCGAAGTGGTGCGCTCGTGCCTCAGCTCCGAAGCAAGGGGATCGAGCAAGCCGCGGGACGGGGAAATGTTGAGCATGGCCGGGTTTGCAATCTGAGACTCGTTCATGTGCGGGGCGCTGTCCAAGGGGCCGTTTCCAGCGAAGATGAGTTCTTCGGCGAGCTCGTCGGCGTCGTCGTCGGTGTCATCGAGATTGGGGCGAGCATGGCCGGCCGAGGTTGACTGATGAGGCGGCTCTTGCGCGACTTCCTTCTGGGCTGGACGAATGTCCGATGCTGCCTCCTCGGCTGACGTGGGGCGAGGGCTTGGAGGGCGCAGAGACGCTATGGCAGCCTTGTGGCGACCAGACCTAGAACCGGAACCAGCTCCAGATATAGCACTAGACGCAGCGGCAACTGGAGTGGGAGCCTCGCGTCCGATTGGGTGAACAGGACCACGACGAAGCATGACGATCTCGCTACGCAGACGGATGTTGTCGGCACGGAGGGTGTCGTTCTCGACCGTGAGATTGCGGTTCAACTCACGCAGCTCGGCCACGTTGTCGGTACCATTTTCGGGCTCTTCTTCGTCATCTTCAGCCTCAGGTTCCTCGTGATCCTCTTGGTCTGAAGATTGGGATGAAGCTTCAGATGGCTCCGCATCCCCTTGATCAGTCGCAACGTCAAGATCTTCGTTGGCAGCCACGTTGATCTCTCGAATTTCGATGGTATCACCATTTCTCATCATAATGCCCGGATACTCGTCTAGATTCGGGGTCGTGTCCCATCCTATGATAGCTTGCACCCGCTGACCGTTGTGCTCAGCCCGATAGATAAATTCCCAATCTACCTGGAACCGTTTACCGTGCTGGCGGCAGTATGCTTCGAAATACGGGCCAAATACGAAGCTGTGACGAAGGTGGAGGTTGAAATAGGCCTGGTTGGTCACGTTGATGGAAATGACACGAAGGGTTATGTCGGGATCATATGGCTCGGGCGCCGGACGGGGTTGGATATAGTGAGTCTGGACGAAGGTGTTAATATGGTTAGAAATAAACAGTGTAGCGGAACTACCCACCGGTACGACACGACCTGCCCATTGCTGTGATCTCGCGTACCAGTCGGCTTGATGGAATGTATTGTCGTAAGTACTGTTCTCGAGTGGTAGAGACGGGTAAGCAGGCGCGTAACCTTGAGGAGGACGTAGATATGATACGCCGTGGTTGGCAGATTGATATCCCGGCGTGTTTGGTCGAGTTGCCGCATAGATATCTTGACGAGATCCTGGGCGTGAATGTACAGGAGTCCGGTTCTCGAGGTCATATAGTGACAGATCTTCGTAGACATGAAAACCACCACTCGCTTGACCAGTATTCCCGTATGGTAGCGCTGAACCGTCTTCAATCGGCGAACGTGGAGAATCAAGCATTGGGGTTCGGACTGCAGAAAGACGCCCGTACTGATATCCAGTGCTAGCATACGGATTTGCGTAGGCCACGTGGCTACCGTTACCATACGACTGCGAAAAGCGCTGCTGCTGAGCATTCATTTGGCCTGTTGATTGAGTCCATTGGTTATCCTGCGACTGAACCCGGGACATATTTGGCAATTGACGATATTCTCCGGAATGAACGTTTGGGTATTGCGGAGTTGGATTGGAGGGAGCTGAAATGGAAGGAGCTGCAGCCGTTGCGGGAATCGTTGCGGGAATTGGTGCTCTAACTTGGTACTGTGCTCCAGTCATTGATGTGAGTGGGGCCCGTGAGCGCGGAACATTGACAGCAGTCCAACCCGTTTGAGGTGGATTCACCGTGGGGGTGTTAGCATCTTGACTTGACTGTGCCCGCTGAGGAGACACAGCAAGCCAGGAAGTCGCGGGACGAGGTCCTGATCTACTCCTTAGAGGATTCTGGGATTTCTCAGCCATTTTAGCTTCAGCGACAGGCGGCTGCTTTGGAGTCGTATCAGCTGCCGTTTCTTTCAATGTGTTCCTGTGAAGCGCTGGCACTGCTGCAGTAGCAACTACCCTCGATCCAGGCATTCTGCTAGAGAGCGGGCGCTGGACCGACGAAGCTGTATTCTCGGATGCTCGTGATGGACCTGGTTTAGTCAGAATTTGTTCTCTTTTCATACCCAAGTGACATGCCCTGGATGTGATTGATTGCTAAGAATCCACGCGGGTTCTTCGCCAGTGGCTTTGGAGCAGCGTCAGGAGACTGGCTGGCGTCACGCTTCTTGCTAATGTGCGTGCCAGAGGGAACATCCTGGGAGTTCTTTACAGCGAGCTTGACCGGTACGCTTCCTGGTCTGGGAGCGGTGTGCTTCTTACAACGGTGTTGCTCCCTAGAACAGCGACTGCAAGGTCCCTCACGTTTGTACCCGTCGCAGTTGAGATACTCGTCAACAGCGCAGGAATCACAGATCTTCCAACAGGCTTCCTTGATATGTCGCTTTTTACAATCAGTATCGGCGAAACACCTATTGGGCGAAGACTTACTTCAACCGAGAACTTGTTGTGAAACGGCACTGCACACCGTGGACAAGTCCACGATCTCTTCGCATTAGATAAGGGTGAAGGGAGTCGCGGAATAGGTTGCTTGGGTTCACGATTGTCTCGATTGAGTTCACGGTTATTTCTGGCACAGACGGATTTCTTTTCGTGACGCTAAGACGAGTTAACAGATGCAGAATGAAATGAGCATAGCACATACACGCAGGGCTGCTTCGATTATGTAAGTCTTCGAGCAGAAAAGGCACCTGAATGGCCTCTCCTTGCTAGGCGCATCTGTTGTTGTGGTGGGGGTATCTGTTTGAGCCGCGCTCTTGCTTCGCGTTAGTACGCTGCCGCCGTTCACGATGCCAGCATCCGTAGCGAGACTCACTAGAATGCGAGCAGCACTCTGAACGTCCTCGTCATCGCTGACATGCGAAAACGGCGCATTGTCGTGCGGCTTTGGGGTGACCGTTTGTCTGTATGCCCAGCTTAGTGTCCCATCAGCGGGATTATGCCAACGAAAACTTACTGTTTGTTGCGTTGTGTTTTCTTCTTCGAGCCATCCATCTTGGAACCGGTCTTGCCGTAGTCACCGTCCGGGTTGGCAGTTGTGTCCATCGTGCCCGTCGTGGTGGGTTCGGTGGAGGAGGGAGAGCGAAGATGGGGCACCACCGGCGATAAGAGGGCTCACAAGCGGAGAAATCTTCGCCAAGCCTGCCCGCGTGGCGACCAGAGAAGAGCGCCACGTTGTGGGAGGTTAGACCAAGCGGGGTTGGAGAGGGCAGAATGGAGTGAAAGAAGCTGATGAACAACCGACCGCGGCCCCACCCATACTATGACGCGTGGCCAACGACGCGGGAGGCTTCTGGCATTGGTATAGCCTGACAGGTGATCGAAAAGGCATACTCAGGTGCTCTTCCCACCACCAAACGAACTCATTATGTTTAGAAACCATATGTCTAACGACATAAGGCATTGACTAATAGCAGACACGGCCTCGCCATCAGCACCGTATCTGAGTCTGTATAATACCGTCGTCATTTGAAGACGGTAGCACAGTTGAATAATCGCGTTATTTTGACCGCAGTACTCCCTTAACAAGCGAGAAGGTGGCGATGAGAGTTCCCAAGACGCGTGGTAACCCCGACCTATCGCAGGAACAATCCAAAATCTTTTTCTTGAAAAGAAGACAGAATGAAAAAAAAAACATATGTGATAACCTGATTTCACTGAAAGAAACATGATCTCGAAGACTAAGTGAATGGAACCACGTATAAGATAAGAGGCTGATGTGTGATTCACTTGTAACCACCAGTTACTCCACTTTTGCACAGGCCATCTAGACCACATCTATACCCTCATTCACACTCGGCGACAAAATCTAGTATGCTAAGAGGAGGAGTGCTCAAGCCCTGGACAAAGGCATCTGCAAGCAAACTCGGCGCCCTGGTACAGCTTACACCCTCATGTACCTCGTTGGTCTGAAGCTTTCGCAGGGATCGCAGGTCCCTTTGACGTGTTATTCAAATCGAATGATTCTATAAGGTGAAAGCAAGATGTCGTGAGAGTGTTGATGAAGATTGGTTGTTGTGGAGAAAGACTTGTTTTGAACAGCGTTAAGCCCTACCGTGTCCGTGCACCCAATGCACGGATTCAGCCAATGCACGCCGAACACCAAACACGTCAAAACTCCCTAATCTTCAACACGCGACAACTCCACTACTATGGACCCTATTTAAGCTGCAATTGATAAAATTGAATTGCAAAAACTAGAAGAAAATTTCTTATAACGTACCTAACGAGTTAGCGAGCTACACGAGTTAGCGAAACACTTTTGCTAAGCTCTTACCAAAACTACTTTTATTCTAGCGCAAAATAGCTTACTTTAGCTCTATATAGTATAATACAATATAAGATATTATTTAAAGTTTACTTTTGCTGCTTGCTTATACGTACGCGCGTTATGCTTAGTTTAATTGCATTACTTGCAGCGCTTTTAAGTTAGCTTACTTCTTTTAGCGCGCACTTGCGTCTTTAGCTTTTTTTTATTACTACGCGCTTTAAAGTTTTTAAAAGTAGCTAAACGAGCTTTATTTTTAACTATTAAAGTTTTTTCTGCTTAAACTTGCTTTTTTTTATGCGTTCTACGTTGCGTAGCAGCTTATTTGCTACTTAAAGCTTTGCGATTTTTTTTTGCGCTAACACTAGCTTGTGCGCAATAATTGCTACTTTTTTAAAAACTTTTTTAAAGGCTTTTACTATAGACGTTGGTAAGCTATTTACATACTTTTAAATTCTTACTTTTACAAGCGTTAATTGCGACTTTAGTTTAAAAATATTGCTTAAAGTTTGCAACTACTAAGGCTTGTTGTTAATAAGTAGTAGTAGTAATAGAGTACGCAACTAGACGTTAAAAGCTATTATAACTAGTTTTAAGTTAAATAGAACTAATCTAGCGCTTTAAAACTTTTTTTAGATATTACTAAAAGTAATTGCAGCATTATAAGCGCGTATAAATTATAGTAAAAACTTAAGTTTTGTAATGTAAGTAATTTAGTTGCGCATAAAATCTTTAGCTTAGCGCTCGTACGCTTTTTAAAAAAAAGCAAAACAACTTATATTAAAAAGCTGTAAAAAGTGCAATAAGTGCGAAAGCATGCAAATAGTAATAATTTTGTTTTCTTTGTAGTATTGCTAGAATTTAAGCGAGTTGTAGCTCTTATAGCCGTTAATTGCGAGTAGTTAGTAGCTGCTAACTACTTTTATTTTTGTATGCTTATTAAAGTGCTTTAACTACTTAAAACTAAGCTTGTTTATTGTCTAGCTGTTCTTAGAAACTGCAATAATCTAGTTTTAAAGTAAGTTATTTTCTTTATACTAAGCAAAGAAGTAGTAGCAGCTTTTAAAAATAATAAAAAGTAGAATAGCTTAACTTGTTGCGTTGATGCTTTGGATAACTATTGTTTACTCTTTGTTACTTTGCTGTACTGCCTTTAGCCGTTCTTGTTTTTTTAAAGCTATAACAACTACTTTGGTTAATATCTAGGCTATTATAAAGCTTGCTTTGTTAAAGTTATACGTGTTTTTATTCTAGATGCCGTACTTAGCTTTGATATTAGCTACTAGGCTAAACTAGCTCTAAATAACTTTTAGATTCTTGCAAAGCGCTTTTTTATAATTGTACTTGCGATTAAACTTTATTGTAAACTTAGAGCAGCGCTTAACCTACATACTAAACTAGTTTAAGCTAACCTAGCCTAAATTGCGCTTTGCGCGCAAGAAATTAGCTATATTAGCTACAGCTGCGAGCTTAAAAAAAAATCTACGCGTAATAAGCTTAAGTATATGCTTAACAACTACGTTTTCTTTAGTTTTTGTTAAATTTATTAATTTAAGCTAGCAATTTGCTTGTAAAAGTTGTTTAGCGCGTTAATAGCTTAGTGTTGTTTAAGCAACATTATAGATAGCTGCAGCGCGTTGCATAAAAAGTGTCGCATTTTGTTTAAAAACTTAAAAAGCATTTTGTATTTAACGTTTATTAGAAGGTTCTATTTAGTATTGTTGTTGAAGCATTGCGTACATAGGTAAAGTTAGTAAAAGCTTAGTAAAAGTATTTTGCTAACTTGTATAGCTTGCTAACTCGTTAGGTACGTTCTATAGAAATTGCTACTAAACGTAGTATTACTATATTCGTGCACTTCGTGTTTGAATTTATTTTATGCCTTGCGAATACTATATGCGCAATTTTAAACTTAAAGCTGTACAACGCTACATAGTAGCTTAATATTAATAAAAACGTAGTGCTGTAGTAAATAAATGCTTGCGATTAACTTGTACTATTTATATTTTTGCAAGAAGTTAACGCTGCGGCTACGTAATGTAAGCTTTAGCAATAGAGCTAATAGAAAAAGTGCAACTCTATCTTAAACTTTATTCTCTATTACGCGTTTTTAACGCTTGTTCTTTATATAAAAGCGCTTGTAAAACTTTACGCTTACTACTTTAAGCTTGTTGTTAAGCTTTTTTAGTATTTTAAGCTTTAACTTTGCGCGCGCGTTTAGCTGCTTTCTTAGCTTTTTGCTGCTTACGCACTTTTTTAAGCTTCTTTCTTTTAATACGCTTTTTCTTAAGCTTAACTTAACGTTGTAGTTGCTTATTTTTACGCTACTTCTTAGCCTATGCTTTGCAAAGTTTCTTTTTCTTTTTTTTTTACTTGCGAACTGCTTTTTAAGCTTAAGCTTTATGCACTTTGCAAAGAAACTAGAATACAGCACTACTATAGTACTTCTTACGCTATTAAAAGTTAACAGCTTTGCTTTTATTCTTGTGCTTTTGCTTGTGTAAAACAGCTGCTTTTAATCTATTATTCTTATGCTTTAGCAGCTTATTTTGAACCTAGAAATAGTAAATAAAGCTGCTTAACTATTTAATTCTATTCTTAGCTCTATTTTGCGTAGCTTTTCGTACTAATTGCTTTAGCTATTGCTAATTACTTGAAAAGAAACGAGAAAGCAAGCTGCGCTTATCTTTAGGTATTGTTTTAAATCTATTAAGTATAACGTTGCGATCTATTAACTATATGCTAGTAGCTTCGAACAACTTTAAAATAGTGTTTTTTTTAAAAGATAAAACCTAGGCTTGCTAGAACAGTAAGAAAAAGTTAGTTTTTTAAATTAAAATAAAGTTTTGAGCGTTGTAGAGATAAGTAGTAAACGCGTTAAAATAGCTCTAAAAGAGTAGCTTGAATATAACTACATCAAGCAGTTGCAGCGTATAAGTTAAATAAAAAGAAAATACTATTAAGAGAATCTAATTGCAATTGCAATATTTAATAAACTCTATTGTTATATAAAAGCTATAACGTATTAGATTATTACTTTAGTTAGACTATTACCTCGGTTAGTTTTCCTTAGCACAACCAACTTATCTCAAAGAACATTAAATTAATTGCTATTAAACAAGGAACCTGCGTACGTCGTGCTAGCTTTAGATTCAAAAGCTTTTCTTGTATTCTTTTAACAAGTTTGAGCATTGTGTCTTGTATTACTACAGTTTCTACAGCGCCGTAGAGCTAGTTGTGCTCTTTCTTAACTCTCTCTACTACGCGCTTTTTTTAATAGCTAAAGTGCTGTAAACGCTTTAGCAGCTACTTGCGCTAATCTATTACTATACTCTATTGTGTTACTTATTTAAATTCGCTTTTGTTTTTGTAATTTTCTTTTTGTTGCTTCTTTAATAGTTTTTTCAAGGCTAGAGATTCGATCGCGCATTAGCTTAACCTAATAAGCTATCTAGTAGAACTTTTTAACAAGCTAATTAACTCTATTCTTTAGAGATAATAGAGAGAAACTAAGCTTAGTAGTAATAAGCTTTAATTGCGATCTAAATTCAAGCGTATTGCTTGGAGTTTTTAACTGCTACGGCGTTTCTAGTGCAAAGAGTAGTAGTAGAGTACGTAGCCGTACTTTAAAGCAATTAAAAACTACTTGCGCGTTAATAGAAACTAGCTTTAAGACCTTAAAAGCTTTCTTGCAGTTTTTTGTTGTAAACACTTTAAAAAACGCGTTTCTAAAGGCTAGCAGAAAGCTTTTTTTGTTAATATAGAAAACGCGCTAGCGCGCTAAGTCTCAAACGCGTTGAGAGTACTTTAGCTTTAGCAGCAAAAAGCAAACTACATCTAGCAGCTAAAAAATATAAAATAAATAAGCGAGCATGCAAAGCGTAAAAATCTTGTTTTTAAAGTAATAGTTTTTGAAATTCTAAAATTAGTAGCTCTTATAGCTGTCTAAAATAAGTAGCTAATACTTTTTTACTTAACGTGCTTTTGTATGCGCGTTAAAGTGCTTTAACTATTTAAAACTAAAAGCGTTGTTTGTCTAGCTGTTTTTAAAAACTAAGAGCTTTTAATTGCTAAGTATAAAGTTCTTCTTGTACTATGCTAAAATGTAAACGCGCTTTTTGTAGATAATAAACAGCGAGATCGCGTACTCTGCAGCGCAAATGCTTTGAATAACTATTACCTACTCTCAATCGCCTAGCTAGATAAGATTAGGTTGAGTACGTTTTTAAAAGCTTATAACGACTTTTATAAAGCTAATTACGCTTATTTAGAAGCTAGTTTTGTTAAAGTTGTGCACGTCGTTGTTGTAAACGCTGTACTTAGCTTTAGTATTTTCTACTAGCTTAAACTACGCGCTAATTATCTTTAGATTCTTTTAGAGTATTCTCTGCCTATTTTTAGCTTAATTAAAAGCTATTTTGAGTTTAAATAAACGCGTTACGAAGCGCGCAGGCTAGTTCTTGCTTACTAGCTTGCTACTACGCTCGCCTAGCAGTTTATCAGCTATATTAGCTACTAGGCTGCTACTTTAGATAGAAAAAGCGCAAATTCTTGCGCGTTAAGGTTAAGAATGTATTAGACAATTGTTTTTTTTTGGTGCTTGTAAGCTTACAGAGAGTAAACGTAGTTTTTAAGCTAAAAAGTATTTCTTTATTGCGTTTAGCAAGTTAACAGTAATTAATAGTAAAAAACTGTGCAGCTGCGCAGAGGCTTTAGAATTTGCTAGCTCTAAAAGCTTTAAGAGCAAGAAAGAATTTGCTTTTGTATTTACGTAATTGCGCGTTTGTAAGTGTAAGCATAGTAAAAGTAAGTTAGTATTCGTAGTCTTAGCGTTTTTTAGCCGAGTTACTAGTTTGGCTAGGTTACTAGTAGTTTACGTTAATACTTTAATAACTACTTTTTTTTATACTCGCACTAGCGGTACGAAAGTAGCGAAGCTTAATTTCTATTATAAAAACTGCTTAAAGCTAGAGAACTAAATACTCTAGTTCAACTTTTTTTCTAAATTTGAAAATAACTATGTTAACGATATTAACAAGGCATTTCTAATAGCTTTTTACATAAAAGAGCTAGCTTTTAAGTAAGTTTAACTTTACTTAAAAAGGTACTTAAATAGTAATAACAATAAAAACATAATTACACGCATGTTCAAAAATTGCGCTGTATTTAAAAACAAGCTGCAACAATTTTACGCAATTGCTAACAAACTTGCTATCGCAAAAAAAACTATTTAACAAATGCGCTAAACTAAGTTAGCTAAAAACTACGCTAACTTGTTTTAACAGTACTTTATTTAAACTAACTAAAACAACAAAGCACTTATGCGCATGTACAAGCAAAAGCTAAAAAATAACGTTAAAACAAAACTAATGCGCTTTAGAGCAGCTACAAACACTTTAAGCAATTTAATTAAAAAATTAATTTGCTTTAACAATAAGTTGTACAAACTCGCAATTAAAATGCAAGCCAAAGCAAAGTTCTACGTACTAAAGAAAAACAAAAGTTATATACTTAATACAAGCTAGCGCTAGATACAAACGCAACACCTACGCTTAATAAGTATATACAACTTAACCTAAAAATACAAACTTATACACCTTAACAACTTTAACAAAAGCAAACTAATTAAAAAACAATTAAAGTATAGCAAAGAAACAAAAACTTGCTATAATTATAGCAAGCTAAGCTACATCTCTAGCAACTGTTATTAAAAGAACAAAGTTGTTTAATAGTTAAACGTACTGTCTAATGCTACAAGTAGTATTAATAAAAAATAAAAAGTAATTACTATTATAAATGTTAAGAATTAGAGAGAATAGTTACCTAAAAAAATAGGTTTAGCTAAAAAAAAGTTAATGTGTAACAACTTTAAATTAACAGATAAAAAATACAAGTTACCTAACGAACAGCTACAAATCTCGATTTACAAGAATCTAGTATAGCACTATTTTAACAAGCTAAAACAAAAGCTTACAGAAAAAAACAAACAAAGAATCTATTAAAAGCTTAAAAAAACAAAACGCTTTAAAAAAAACATTTTACTTTTAAATCTAAACAAATTGGCTACTAAAGAACACTAGCACGATAAAGTAGCAAAAGAATTTTAACAAAGCTTTAAAAGTAACTACAAAAACGCAAACTCTTACAAACTACAATACTACTTAAACTACTAAAACTTAGAACACGCGAAAATGTTATAGATAGTGTACTTTTACAACTACTTTACTTATTACTCTAACAAACAAAGCTTAAAATAGTTTTTTAAAAGAAAAAGCTAATTCTGCTCTTAAAAGTAGTTTAATTGCAAAAACAACACTTGCGAATACTACTTATAAAACAAACGCAACATACTATACTTTTTAAAAAAAAACAACTTAGCAAAACTACTTGCAATGCAAATGCTTGTAAACAGCAATTGTACTTAAGCTTAGTAGCAAACTTGCCTACACTCTAACTGCGCACAGTATTAAACTTTTAAAAAAGTTAATAGATTTAGTACAAATTTTTTTAAGCTAGCAACGCTTAACTTTAAAGTTAAATAGATTAACGTAATTAACTTAGTAAAACAAATTAAGCTTTTAGTAAAGCTTAACGGTTACTTGATAAAAGCCTTAATTAACATAAAAGCACAAGATAACTTTGTTTTCGCTTAAGCAGTATTTGTAGCTAGTTTACAACTATTAAAAAAACAACAGCTTTATTTACTTACTAGTGCTAACAAATAGTTTATACGAGCACAACTAATAGTTATATATAAAACACGTAATGTACCGTTGCACATTAAACAATATTAAAAAGAGTTAGCTTTTAACGTTTTTAAACTAGCTATCTACGACATTATTTTAAAACTTTTTTAGTTAAAAAAGCACAACTTTTAGATTAACTAAAAAAAGAATACGCTTTTGCTAGAGTATTGTAGAAACAGCGCTTCTAACACTATGCCTACGCATTAGCAAAGTTTAATAGCAAATAAAAAAACAATTAACGTAATTGCATTAACAAAGGACAGCTTTAAAATACAAAAGTTTAACTAAACAAATACCAACTTAAAGCTTTTAGATTAACAAGTTAAAGAAAAAAAAAATTAGCGCACTTTTAGAAATACTTTACAAATATAAAAAGTTTAGACATTTCTTTTAAAAAGTAGTAGATGCAAAAGCATTACTAAAATACAAAATTTAAAACTACAAAATTGTATTACAAAAAAATAAGCAACTAACTTTTAGCTTAATTTATAAACTATTAAAAAAAAAGTTAAGCACACTTCGCGATTACATTAAAAATAACTTAAAAAAAAGTTACATACAACTATTACAGTTACTTGCAGAATACTTAATTATTTTTGTACTAAAAAAAAACAGCGCATTATAACTATGCGTTAATTATCGCAAACTCAACAACATTACAGTTAAAAATTTATACTTTTTACTAAATATTATAGAATTACGAGATTAATTGTTTTACGCAAAAGTCTTTACAGCGCTTAACCTACAAGATAGTTACTACTTTATTAAAATTAAAAAAAGTAAAAAATAGAAAACAGCGTTTTAAACGAGATACAAATACTACAAATACACTATTATGCTATTTAAGCTTACAAACGCTTTAGCAACTTTTTAAAAGCTTATTAACAACGTGTTGAAAATGCACTTAAATATCTTTGTTGTTGCCTATTTAAACAACATTTTTATTTATTTTAAAACTTAAAAGAACTATGTTAAACATGTTAAAACAGTACTAAAGTGCTTTAACAAGTTTAACTTTTAACTTAAACTAAAAAAGTGCGAATTCTATAAGCGCGAAGTTGCATTTTTTGAATACGTAGTAAAAGTAAACGAAGTACGCTTAAGCAAAAACAAGATTAAAGTAGTTAAAAAATAGCTACAACTTAAGGAAATACATTTTTTTTAAAGTTTCTAAACTTTAATTGCTAGTTTATTAAAGATTACTTGAAAATTGCTATACTTTTAACAAAGATTACGCGAAAAAATACAACTTTCGCATAAAGCAAAAAAGCAAAATAAGCTTTTTAACAGCTTAAAAACGCAAGCATTAGTTTACTATGCTTTTAGATATTTTAAGCAAAACAACTTTTACGCTTTAAAACCAACGCATTAGATTTTGCGCTAGAAGAATGTGCTAGTTAACTGTACAAAGGCAAATAGCACTTTATTGCTTATTACTTACGCAAGTTTTTAAAACTTAAAAAACAATACAACGTGCATAATAAAAAGCTGCTAGCTATTGTTGCATGCTTACAGCATTAAAGAGTTTACGCAAAAAGCTACTTAAAACTTACAATATTTACGAATTACAAGAACTTATACGCTGGCGAATGGGTAGGGGGTACCTATCGATGGGTATAGGTTGGGTTATGGGTCGCACAGACCTTGGGTTAAGATTGGGTTAGAGTTAACCTAGCGTGGGTAGGGGTTGGGTTAGAGTGGTCAAAGCTCTGGGTTGAGAGTTAGGTTAGGGTTACCTAAATAGTTAAGAAACTGTAATAAGTAAATGTGATAAATATACATAGAAAACTTAATATTAATATAGGTTGTAAATATTATGTAAGACCCAACCACAACCCTAAGCTTTGACCACTCTAACCCAACCTCTACCCAAGCTACTTAGTAACTAGCGCGGGTTAAGGCTAGGGTTGGGTTGAGGTCTGACGTAAGCTAACCCAACCCTAACCCAACCTCTACCCATTTACCAGCCTAAGAACTTAGTTAATTTTACAACTACTAAAGTACTTAACTAAAAGCAAGTTAGATAGTTAGAAATGCTAGGCTAGTACAAGTTCAAAATTGTGTATACACTAAAAAAACAATAGCAAAGCTGACGCTTTTAGCTAACAACATAATATTGCTAAAACAAAAGAAATTATTAACACCGCAATACTTAAAGTTAACTAAAACAAATTACTAAAACTAGCTAGAACGCTAAACGTGCTTTTAAAAACCGCAATTATAGTTTTAAAAAAATTGCAAGAAGCAATTATACAACAACACTACAATAACCTAGTTTACAGTTACTCTAAAATAACATGAACAATAAAATTTATTAAACAAAACTACAAGTTTAGCAAAATAAAAAACAAAGTTACTGCAATTGTTAAAAAATGTGCAAACTATTAGAAAAACAAACATAGTACCTACGTAGAATACGAAGAAATGCAAGCTTTAAAGCTACTAAATAAGCTTTAAACTAATATCTTTATAGATTTTGTAACAAAATTGCTTTTGTTAAAAAACTTTGCTATAAAAATAGCTTACAACGCTATTATAGTTATAGTTAACTAATTTACTAAGTACGCAAAAATAATACTGTTTAAGAACACGTACACTGCGCAACAACTAGAATTTATTCTTTTAAACCAACTTATTAGATACTATAGAATACTTAAACTAATTATTAGCAACAAAAACAAGCTCTTTACATTGAACTATTAAACAACTTTGTTAGCTGCAATTGAAACAAAATGCAAGCTATTAACAGCGTATTATCTACAAACAAATAGATAAACAAAAAAAACATATCTTAGGATATATAGCAACGAACGACAAACTAATTAAGTAAAGCTTCTACTAATAGCATAACTAGCGTATAACAACAAGTTATTAGAGTTTACAAAACAAACACTTTACTACGCAAATTACAAAAAACACTTATATTTTTTTAGAAAAACGTTTTTAAGCGCAAAAGCTAAGACTGCTACAAAAGTAGTAGAGAAACTCAAAAGAATACATAAGTTACTACAAAGTAAACTTAAAATAGCGCAACGCTAAAGCATTTTATATGTTAACTAAAAACAAAAAATAGCACTTTAGCTAAAGAGAGGAAATAGAGTTTATTTCTTTACAAAGAATTTGCGCACTAAATAACTAAACAAAAGTCTAGACAACGTTAAAGTCAAACTATTTTTAATATTAAAGCAACGAGGCTTAGTTAATTACAAGTTAGACTTACTTAAAGACGCAAAAGTCTACTTAGTATTCTATATATTCTTGTTAAAACTAGCTAACTTACAAACGCTACTCTAGCGAACCTTTCGCTATAAAACTAAAAAAAAAACGAATTTGAAGTTAAGAAGATTATTACACATTAAGTTGTAAACAATTAGAAAAAGTACCTAGTTAAATAGTTAAACTACTTAAATAGCAAGAATACATAGAAACTAGGCACGAACTTTACAAACTACTGCTTGCTTCTAGCCTAGTACTATAACTAGCAACGAAAGAATTAGATAAATCTATTGTAGCTTACATCGCAGTCGAAAACTATATTCTAATTAACGCTGCAAGACAATTAATTTTTTTTGCTAGCTTAGTTTCGCTAGACGCTTTTATTTTTAACGCAAAACAAAGAGTTTTTTTGCGCGCTTGTTTTTTTGCTTGCTTTAGAATTTTCTTATTTTGCAGCAAACAATTTATTACTTTTGCTAACAACTTTTTATTTTTATTTACTTTCTTTTTATACTTTTTACGAGTACGATTTAACAACTTTTACAACATGTTAACATACGCTTAACCTAAACGCGTGCACTTAGCGCACTTTAAACAAAAATCTAGCATAACAAAACAATTTAGACTTTGTAAAAAGTAGTAATTGCAAGCATTTTTAGCAAGCGTATTAGCTTAACAAATTTTAGAGCTAAAACAAAAGCAACAATAAGTTAACGAAAACATTGCAAGTTATTACTAGCTAGATGCGAGGTAACTTTGGCTACTTGTACAAAATAAGCAGCTCCTACAATTCAAGAACAAATTATTAAAAAAAAAGAATAATGTTACGATTTAGCATTATAATTAGACCTAGCGCAAGGCGCTTAGGTTATAAACTACTAATAGAGTTACATAGCAAATTAACTAAAGCTTTAGTTACGTAACTGCTTATTAGTAAGCGCTTAGTAGTAAGCGCTTAACAACAATTACTGCTTAGTAACGAGCGCTTAAAGATAAGCAAGAACACTTTCTAGTATATAGACTAAAGAAAACAACGCACTTTTACAGTCGTTGTTTTTAATTTTACAATTTACAAGTTAACTTTTACTTTAACTTTTATACTCTTTGTAGAACGAAGCTTGCTACTGCCTTAGTATAAAACGCTATACAAACTCTTTAGTCTATCGAACTTACTTATTCTCTAAAAACTAACCTAAGCATAATAAACTACTTTTCCAAGTTCGCTCAACCTTTACATTAATGCACAATTGAAGTTTGCTTTCTAGCTTTTTAGCAAACAAAATAAGTAAAGCAGCTAGTGAATTACTTGCTTGAATAAACTTTTTGTTAAACAGCAACGTTAGTTTCTTTTTTAGAATAGAAAGCTTACTACGAGATATGTTGTACAAGAGTTTCTATAGCACATTAAGCTTCTTGCTATTCTTTTCTTGCAACTTAACTACGTAGTTAATTTCTTTTTGATATAGTAGTAACTCGTTTGCTTTTTTAGAGTTAAACACTGCTAGGTACTTCTTCTAAATCTCTAGCACTAGTAAAAGTACATTAGTTTTTAGCTTTAGTGCTAAGGTGTTGTTAATATTCGCTATTGAAGTAAAAAAAATTTAAATAGTTTCTTTGCTTGTATAAGACTTTTTTTTTGCGCTGCGTTTATTTTTTTTTTAAACATTGTTGCAGCAACTTCCTATACTTCTATTAAGTAAAACTTACTTTTTTAACTTTAGATTTGTAACTCTATTAAGTGTATGTACACTAATTTCTTTTTAAGCGCTATAGTAGTGTTGTTCTAGTTTATCTAAAGTTGTTCTAGAATAATATTTTTCTTTTAATTATTTTCTACTACGTAAGCTTATGCTGTATTAGCAAAGCTGTAGAAGTTTAATAAAATCTTAGCTACTTTTCTAACGCTAGATACTTAATTATTTACTTTACAATTATTCGCTAGGGGATTAGTACGCGCTTAAGCCTAGCACGCTTTACAAAAAACTATGTTATCAAACTATAATAAAAGTAACCTAAATTAATTAACGCTAATATAAAGATTTGGTTATTAACAAAAGCGTATATAGTAATTAGCAAAAAGTTTATAACGTACTTTACGAGTAGTTGAGCTACACGAGTTCGCAGAACACTTTTGCCAAGCTCCTACCAAAACTACTCTATTCTAGCGCAAAACAACCTATTTTAGCTCTATATAAAGCAATTCAACCTAAGATATTATTTAGAGTTTACTTTTGCTGCTTGCTTACACATACGCGCGTTATGCCTAGTTTAATTGCACTATCTACACTGCCTTTGAGATAGTTTACCTGCTCTAGCGCGCACTCGCGTTTTTAGCTTTTTCTTATTACTACGCGCTTCAAACTCTTTTAGAGCAGTTAGACGAGCTCTATTCTCAACTATCAAAGTTTTTTCTGCTTAAACCTGCTTTCTTTTATGCGATTTACGTCGCGTAGCGGCTTTATTTGCTACTTTTAGCTTAGCTATCTTTTGTTGCGCTAACACTAGCTTGTGCGCGATAATAGCTACTTTCTTTAAAACCTTTTTAAAAGCTTTTACTATAGAAGTTAGCGAGCTATCTATATGCCTCTAAATTCTTGCCTTTACAAGCGTTAATTGCAACTATAATTTAAAAGTATTGCTTAAAGTTTGCGACTGCTAAAGCTTATTGCTAAAGAGTAGTAGTAATAAAGTACGTAGCTAGACGTTAAAAGCTGTTATAACCTGTTTTAAGTTAACGTAAACTACTAGTAACCTTGCCAAACTAGTAACTCAGCTAAAAAACGCTAAGACTACGAACACTAACTTGCTTCTACTATGCTTACACCTACGAACGCGCAATTACGTAAACACAAAAGCAAACTCTTTTTTGCTCTTAAAGCTTTTAGAGCTGGCAAATTCTAAAGCCTTTGCGCAGCTGCATAGTTTTTTACTATTAATTACTGTTAACTTGCTAAACGCAATAAAGAAATACTTTTTAGCTTAAAAACTACGTTTACTCTCTGTAAGCTTACAAGTACTAAAAAAAAAACAACTGTCTAATACATTCTTAACCTTAACGCGCAAAAATTTGCGCTTCTTTTATCTAAAGTAGCTAATATAGCTGATAAACTGCTAGGCGAGCGTAGTAGCAAGCTAGTAAGCAAGAACTAGCTTGCGCGCTTCGTAACGCGTTTATCTAAGCTCAAAATAGCTTTCAATTGAGCTAAAAATAGGCAAAGAATACTCTAAAAGGATCTAAAGATAATTGGCGCGTAGTTCAAGCTAGTAGAAAACACTAAAGCTAAGTACAGCGTCTACAACGACAACGTACACAACTTTAACAAGACTAGCTTCTAAATAGGCGTAATTAGCTTTATGAAAGTCGTTACAGGCTTTTAAAAACGTACTCAACTTAATTTTATTCAGCTAGGCGATCGAGAGTAGGTAACAGTTATCTAGAGCATTTGCGCCGCAAAGTACGCGATCCTGCTATTTGTTATTTACAAAAAGCGCGTTTACATTTTAGCATAGTACAAAAAGAACACTATACCTAGCAATTAAAAGCTTTTAGTTTTTAAGAACGGCTAGACAAACAACGCTTTTAGTTTTAAATAGTTAAAGTATTTTAACGCGTATACAAAAGCGCGTTAAGTAGAAAAGTATTAGCTACTTATTTTAGACGGCTATAAGAGCTACTAATCTTAGAATTTTAAAAACTATTGCTTTAAAAACAAAATTCTTACGCTTTGCATGCTAGCTTATTTATTTTATATTCTTTAGCTGCTAGATGTAGTTTGCTTTTTGCTGCTAAAGCTAAAGTACTCTCAACGCGTTTGAGACTTAGCGCGCTAGCGCGTTTTCTATATTAACAAAAAAAGCTTTCTGCTAGCCTTTAAAAACGCGTTTTTAAAGTGTTTACAATAAAGAACTGCAAGAAAGCTTTTAAAGTTTTAAAGCTAGTTTCTATTAACGCGTAGGTAGTTTTTAGTTGTCTTAAAGTACGGCTGCGTACCTCGCTACTACTTCTCGCACTAAAAACGCCGTAGCAGTCAAAGACTCCAAGCAATACACTCAAATTTAAATTGCAATTAAAGCTAGTACGCGATTTTATTACTAGATTGCTTACTTTAGCGCAGAGTAGCTTTTCTTAGCTTGTAAAAGAAGCTGAATTAATGCTGCATCAAAACGCGCTCAAAGACTACCGTATTAAAGAGCTTAAAAATCAATTAGCAGAGATAACTAAGCAGAAATTGCGCAAACAGAAGCGAATTCAGCATAGCGGTACAATAGAGTATAGTAACAAATTAGCGCAAGTAGCTGCTAAAGCGTTTACAGCGCCTTAGCTATCAAAGAAAGCGCGTAGTAGAAAGAGTTAAAAAAGAGCACAACTAGCTCTACGGCGCTGTAAAAACTGTAGTAATACAAGGCACAATGCTTAAACTTGCCAAAAGAATACAGAAAAAGCTTTTAAATCTAAAGCTAGCACAACGTACGCAAGTTCCTTGTTCAATAGCAATTAATTTAATGTTCTTTGAGATAAGTTGGTTGTGCCAAGCATTTTTGGCCGAGTTACTGGTTTAGCCGGGTTACTAGTAGTTTACGTTAAATAGAACCAATTTAACGCTTCGAAACTTTTCTTGAATATTACTAAAAGTAATTGCTGCATTATAGGCGCGTATAAAGCATAGTAGAAACTTAAGTTTTGTAATGTAAGTAATCTAGTTGCGCATAAAATCTTTAGCTTAGCGCTTGTACGCTTTTTTTAAAGAAGCAAAACAACCTACATTAAAAAGCTGCAGAAAGTGCGATAAGTGCAGAAGCATGCAAATAGTAATAATTTTATTCTCTTTGTAGTATTGCTAGAATGCGAGCGAGTTATAGCTTTTATAGCTATCAATTGCGAGTAGTTAGTAGCTGCTAACTACTTTTTTCTTTGTATGCTTATTAAAGTGCTTTAACTACTATAGCTTAAGCTTATTTGTTGTTTAGCTTTTTTTAGAAACTGCAATAACCTAGTTTTAGAGCAAATTCTTTTCTTTGTACTAAACAAAAAAGTAATAGTAGCTTTTAAAAATAATAAAAAGTAGAATAGCTTACTTTGTTGCGTTAATGCTTTGGATAACTGTTGTTTACTTTTTATTGCTTTGCTGTATTGCCTTTAGCCGTTCTCGTTTCTCTAAAGTAGTAACAACTGCTTTAGTTAATATCTAGCCTATTATAAAGCTTGTTTTGTTAAAGTTGTACGTATTTACATTTTAGATACTATACTTAGCTTTTATGTTAGCTACTAGGCGAAACTAGCTTTAGATAACTTTAAAATTCTCGCAAAGCGCTTTTTTGTAATTGTACTTGCGATTAAACTTTATTGTAAACTTAGAGCAGTGCATAACCTACGTACTAAACTAGTTTAGGCTAACTTAGCTTAGATTGCGCTTTGCGCGCAAGGAATTAGCTATATCAGCTACAGCTACGAGCTTAGAAAGAAATCCGCGCGATATAAGCTTAAGTATATACTCAACAACTACGCTCTTTTTAGTTTTTGTTAGATTTTTTAATTTAGGCTAGTAATCTACTTGTAAAGTTTGTTCTACGCGTTAGCAGCTTAGTGTTGATTAATTAACATTGTAAATAGCTGCAGCGCGTTGCTAAGAAAGTGTTGCGTTTTGTTTAAAAGCCTAAAGAGCAAGCTGTATTTGACGTTCTTTAGAAAGTTCTATTTAGTATTATTGTTAAAGCATTACGTAGGAAGTAGAGTTTAGTAGAAGCTTAGCAAAAGTAATGCACGAACCTATAAAGTACGTTACTACAATAAAAAAGCTTAGCTAGTAAATACACAATTGAATTTAAAAGAATTTAAGCTAAAGTAGACAACGTAGAAGAACGCAGCTTATGCAAGTTTTATTACGCAAAGTTAAAAGAACACGTAAAGAATAAAATTAGTTAAAACAAAAAACTCAAAGAACTTAACGAGTTAATTAAAATTGTAGTACAAATTAACAACTAACTATAACGTACCTTACGAGTTCGCGGGCCACACGGGTTCGCGAGCTACTTAATTTTACTAAAGAAAATCAATAATCTAGAGCTTAATAACTCTACAACTGCTTAATAGAATTCTCTAAAAATCAAATATGCTATTTCTGTATATATAAGCTTTATGTAATTAAGATTACTAAGCTATAGCGTTAGTACTTAGAAAGTTATTTAAGAAAAGTTAAAAACGTCCGTGCGTTTTTAGCTATCTACTCTTCTAGACTAGCTAGAGCTTAGTAATCTTAGTTACATAAAGCTTATATATACAGAAATAGCATATTTGATTTTTAGAGAATTCTATTAAGCAGTTGTAGAGTTATTAAGCTCTAGGTTATTGATTTTCCTTAGTAAAATTAAGTAGCTCGCGAACTCGTGTGGCTCGCGAACCCGTAAGGTACGTTATAGACTTAAAGAAAATCTAGACTATACAAAAGTAGCTAACTCTTAAAATAGAAAAAAATGTGCAGTTTTTCTTAAGATTTGCTAACTTTTGTTAAAAGTTTATTAAAGATTACTTTAAAATTACGACACTGCTCTTAGAAGTTACTAAAAAAATTAAAAAATTTAAATAAACAAAAGTACAAGAACAAGCGTTTTAAAAACTTAAAAAAAAGTTTACTACAACACTAATGCTACAAATGCACAACCTAAAAAAAAAAACTTAAGTAAAAACTAATGCTTTAGACTACGCATTAAGAGTAATCTCTTATAGCAATGCAACGATAAAAAGTAACAACTAGTGTTTTACTATTCTAGAAAGTTCTTAAGAGTAGAACTTAACTACAACGTTTACAATAAAAAGCTATTAGCAATAATAAGCGCTTTTAAACAATAAAAAGCATAGCTAAAAAAAGCAAAGCATTAAGTACAAGTGTACTTAAACTACTAAAACTTTACTAGCTTTACTACTACTAAGAAACTAAATAGACAATAAGTTAAATAGGCTAAATTTATAGTAGATTACGACATTAAGATTTACTATCGCAAAGAAACTAACAATAGAGCTGCAAACGCGCTTAGTTGAAAATTAGATTTTATAGAAACTAGTTACGCATAACCTAGTATTACGACAGAACCTAAATAGAACTTTTAAATACAACTAACTACGACTAGCTAAAATAGCTAAAATTACAAGTATCAAAGAAAAATGCACTAAGAATAGAGCAAAAACGACTAGCGAAAATAGATAGTTACAAACAATACTTAAGCTATACAGCTAATTTAGAAATTACATGCTTTACAAGAATATAAACACTTAAAGATTAACAAAATAGTTTAACAAATTTTAAACAAGTACTTAATGCTCTACGTAGAAAACACAGTTTAAAAAGCAATAAGCAACTATTTAAATTATTAAAAAAACAAACTTAAAAGACATAAGCTTTATAGGCTACTTTAATTGCTAGAACTACTTGCACGCTTATAGATTAGCGTTACAATAAACTTTATAGTAAAGCTTTTAAAATTGTTAAAACCTAGATTAGCACAACTATGCAACTTAATATTAGTAATCGTAAATTAATTAACTAAAAGATTATACTTTTTACTAACAGAAAAATCAATTACAATAGAAAAAATAGCTTACGAAGTTACAAAAACACTTGTCGCTAATTACAAATTGCTAGAATAGTTTATTACTAATAGAAACAAGCTGTTTACGTTAAAGTTTTAGAATACGTTCTTAGCCTAGTTAAGAGTTGCAAAAAAGCTATTAACTAGTTTCTACTCGCAAACAAACGGCTAGAGAGAACAAACTAACTAAATGCTAAAATAGTACTTACAAATGTACGCTAACAAGCTGTAAAACAACTAGGTTAAACTTCTACTAACAGCATAATTAGGTTACAACAGCACAAGGTTTACAAGTATAAAACACTTGCTACACTACGCAAACTATAGATATAAGCTAATAGCTTATTAAAATTTAAAAAACATTAAAAGCATTTCTATAGAAGCTAACGACAAAGCTCAAAAAATGCAACAATTACATAATAAATTAAGCTAACGAATTGCTTAAAAGAACTTTACAATAGCTAATTTAGCAAACAAGAAAAAGCTTAAAAGACCAACTTTTGAAAAAAGAAATAAAGTTTTCTTCTTACAAAAAGATCTACAAACCAAACAACTATGCAACAAATTAAACAACTTCTAAATAAAACTATTTAAAATTCTAAAAGTTAAAAAACTTGTTTTATTTAAACTACAGCTATTTACAAGTATGCGCATACATCTAGTTTTTTACAAATTACATTTTAAACTAGCACTACTAGACGCCGAAGTAGCAACTAATATTAAACTTAAAAACGAAAAGTACAAAGTTAAAGAAGTTAAAGACTTATAAAAGTTTAAAAGTTAGTAAAAATACTTAATTAGATAGCAAGAATAGCTAGAAAGCTAGAATACATAGAAACTAATACAGAATTTTACGAACTGCAAGAAACTAGTGCAAACATATTACTAGCAAAATTTAAAAGCAAAGAATCCAAGTTCTCTAGAAAAGTAAAAAAGTAAAAAAAAAATAACGAGTAGAGAAAAGTTAGTTTGTAACTAGCCTAAGTTAGTTAAAAGCGTTTCAAATAGCAGTAGTATAGAACTATTAGTAGAAGTTGTACTTTTAAAATCAACAACAGCGCTAAACTACGCTGCTTTTAGTTTTTTTAACTTTTTAATAGCAATCTATTTACTAGCAAAACGCTAATTTCTTTTTATTTTTGCAATAAAAAGCTCTACTTAAAGAGTAGCAGCACAAGACTTAGCTTTAGACACTAACTAAGCAGCTTAAATCTGCGCAAACAGCATTTATTGCTTAGCTAGCAAAAGCTAATCTTGCAAGTTGCAACGCTTTTGTTAAAAAGCTGCTTACTTTTTTTTTATTAGAGCGAAATTGCAAAGCGCGCTAGACTAAAGGCACTTAGTACACTTATTTAACAAAAAATTAACTAGGCACTTTAGATTCTTTTTAGAGTAACAACTGCAAAGAGCAAGCATTTTTAAACTAGTTTTACAAATTTAAGCAACTTGATTGTAACAACAGCGAGTTAACTTAGAGCACGAATTTACAAAAAGCGAAAACTTAGGCATAGTTAAACTTAAAAACTTTAAAAAAATACAAAAAAAAGCTACGACACAACGAAAATTAAAGTTAACTTACTTTTATACGAAACAGCACTTTTAATGCAAAACACAAAAAAAACTAGCACAGCATAGCAAAACAGCTATGAAAATAATATTCTTAAAAAAAGAAATAATGTTACAAACAAAGATAATACTAGGTATTGTAAACTAAGCAACGACCTAAAAAGTTGTTAAAACTTGCAAGTTTACAAAACAAAAGTACAGCAATGCGCAAAGCAGAATTAAGTTAGCAGTTACGTAATAGTAATTAGTGCAATTAGAGCTTTAGCGAACTAAGTATACTAAGTAGCAATTGCTTAGCTAGCTTAAAGCGCTTAGCAACTAAGCGCACTAAGCAGACTAAGCAAAGCGCTTTTAGCAAAGAATTATAGAACTATATAGATTAGTAGAATTTTCTTAATAGTTTTAATTCTTTGTAGTTAACTCTTTTAAGTACATGTTATACATAGATTAGATCTATAGGCAACAAATTGTTACTTTGTTATTCTATTCAAAATAGAATTAAAATTGTTTTTTTTGTTGTTATTAAGCTTTTCGAACATAGAATAGTTTCTTAGGCGGGATTTCTAAGTCCAATTACGAGTACTTTCGATAAAAGAACACTTTAAATAACACTACTATCAAAGATATAGCTAATTCGTTACTAGCTAAGCGTTACTAAAACTTAGTTAGCTAGAACTAAGCTAAAACCTTTGTTAAGCGCTAGCTTGCGCTTTAAGTTAAGTTTAATTAAAAGTACAACTACAAGAAAGCTTTGTGCGAAAATTCTAAAGTTGTTTAAGCTTAGTTCTAGCTTGTACAGAACATAAAAGCAAAGCACAGCATTTTTAACAAAAACACTTACAATTTCAACAAAACTAGGTTTATAATAAGCGTAATATTAACTAGAGTAGTAGTAATAGCTAGCAACTATTGCGAACGGCAAAAAGCAGTAGAGCAAAGTAATCGCGAGTAAACAATAGTTATCTAAGGCATTAACGCAATAGAGTAAGTAATTCTACTATTTGTTATCTTTGCAAGCAAGTACTACTTCTTTGCTTAGTACAAGAAAAACTATTTGCTACAGAACTAGGTAATAGCTATTTCTAAAAACAGCTAGACAACAAATAAGCTTAGTTTATAGTAGTTAAAGTACTTTAATAAGCTTATATAGAGAAGAACTATTAGCACTAGTTGCCTACTCGTTGTTAATAGTTGTAAAAGCTACGATTTACTACCTTTCTAGTAGTACTACAAGAAAAATAATATTATTACTCTTTGCATACTACTATATTAGTTACACTTTCTGTAGCTACTAAATGTAAAGTGTTTTGCGCCGTTGAAAAAAGCGTATAAGCGCTAAGCTAAGAATCTAATACGCAACGGAATTAACTATATTACTAAAACTAAGTTTTTACTGTACTTTAAAAGCGCTTTTGACGTAGCTATTACAAAAAGCAACATCTTAGAAAGCTTCTAAAGCGCTAGCTTAGTTCTATTTAGCTTAGAAGCAGTAATATCGAAGCTTAATATATAGTTGCACACTTTACTAGTACCTACTATCAACGACAGTTTATAAAAGTTAAAAACACTAAGCAATACTCTAAAACTTAAGTCGCAATTAACGCTTGTAAAAGCGAAAATTTAGAGGCATATAAATAGCTCGCTAACAAGTTTAGCTAAGCACTTTAATTACTTTGCTAAAAGCGTAGTAGCAATAGCGCATAAGCTAGTATTAGTGCAAAAGAAAAACGCTAAGCTTTAAGCTACTAATAAAGCTTCTACGCAACGAAAATTACATAAAAAAAAGTAAGTACAGCAGAAAAAAACTCTTATAGTAGAAAAAAAACTTAACTAGCTACTCTCTAGAAAGTTAGAGCTCGTAGTAAAAAAAAAAAAAAGCAAAAAGAAAGCGCGTGCTAATAAAGGCAACCAACGCAAATATAGTAATTGTAGTAAAACTAGAACTAAACACAACGCGCGCACTTGTAAAAACAATTCTAAAAGTTTTTAAAAAGCTTAGAATATGCTATATTTACGCTTTTTTTTGTGTTCGTTGCAAAATTACTGTAATTTATAGTAGTTTTGGCGAGGTCTTAGCATAGAGTAGCAACTTGCTCGTTCTAGCAACTCGCTTGTTTTCTACGTTAACAAGAATAAAAGTAAATCGAAACATGTTAATTAGTTACATGTAATAGATATAACTAATAATATGCGATTTTAATATAAAGTACGGCTTAACTATACTAATTAATTTAAGAACTCTTATTAAGCACCTAAGAATTTGCTTTTTTGATTTTTTTCTTTTCTTTCGAACTGTTTCTATCTATGCATTAACCGTGTTAATAGCTTGCTAAAGTAACTACTTATTCGCTAACAAAAGTAACATAATCTTAGCTAGGCTAAATACTAGCTTTGGTACTTTCGCAGCAAACTCTTTTGCTTACTTAAGTATTTTATTATTTTCAACAACTTTTTTTTTATTGGTATCGTTTTCTTTAGAGCTTTTTTTCGAACTATAGTTGTTAGATATAACGAGTTGTAATAATATCTTGTAATTATTATGTATATTATTCTGTTTATTGCATTTCAACAAAGTTGAAACGCGAGAAAGCTTTGCGCGCTAGTTTACCTAAAAACAGAAAGTTACATGCCGTATTTCAACGATTTTATTTAATATCTCTTAGATTCTACTTTTAATTTAATACATTTCTTTAGCTTAAGCTTATACTTAGCTTTAACGTTATCTACTACTAAGCAGCGCACTCTACTAAGCAGCGCACTCTACTAAAATCGTACTAAGAAACATAGTACACATTACGATTATACTGTATCATGCAAAATTATACTAAATCAACTAGTATTATTTAGTATTAGAATTACTAGAAGCAACTACTTTACAGGTTCGCGCATTATGCCTTGTTCTACTGCAGCGTTAGGAAAGTCGTTGTCGTAGTGCTGCACTTGCTGCACTATTACTACTTACTTTCTTCGCAACTGTTTTCTACTTACTACTAGGCTGGCGAATAAGTATAGGTTGGGTTAAAGTTGGGTCAGATCCGCACGGACTGGAAAACGAAAATTAAAATCTTTACTTTTTAATATCTTACCTAATACTATAGATATACTAATGCAAATTTAATACGTGCTGCAGATATATAAATACATTTATATGTAAAATTATTAGAGAATTCTAGCTAGTCTAGCTCCTTTAATATAGCTTTTTATCTAATAAATCTATAAAAGATAAATGAAATATACTCTAGACTAGCTAGAATTCTCTAATAATTTTACATATAATTGTATTTATATATCTGCAGCACGTATTAAATTTGCATTAGTATATCTATAGTATTAGGTAAGATATTAAAAAGTAAAGATTTTGATTTTCGTTTTCCAGTCCGTGCGGATCTGACCCAACCTTAACCCAACCTATACCTATTCGCCAGCCTACTTACTACTACTCTTTTTAATAGCTAACTTGGCTTTAGCTTCTATCGTAAGCGTACTTTCTTTTTATATGTACTTTTGTTTACAACTTTTACGCTTAGTTGCAGCTTCAACAGTAGTGCGAAGCTAGGCAATTTTATTAACTATCAATGCGTATTTGTAGGCTACTACTAACGCGCTTTTCTTAAGCTTTCGCAGCAACTTAACAATAGAAGTTAGTAATAAGTTAACGCAGAACCTAACTCTACAGCGAATAAAAGTAGATTGAGCTTCAAACTCGCGCGCGTTGCTTGGTGTTTGCGACTTCTAGACAGTAGTGTTACGATCAATAATCCGCTAAGCTGCTAAAAGAAAAAAATGCTTTTACCTTAGCGCTTAAGGTAACAGAGCACGGCTATACCTTAGGTAAGCTTAGCACGTAAGCTAAAGACTTCTCTTAACAACATAGCTTTTTTATATGCTTTCTTTAATCTTACGCTCTTTGTAGCACCTTAAGAGCAAGAGATTAAAGTGCTTTTATTAATCTGTTAGCTTTGCAAAAGCAAAGAGATTATACAAAGCACACCTACGTATATAGTCAAGACGATAAACTTTTATAGCTTATCGTCTTCAATTTTAATTACTTAAGTTGACTTTTACTTTGACTTTTATACTCTTTGCAGAACGAAGCTTGCTACTACTTTAGTATTAAACGCTATACAACTCTTTTTAGTTTATTAAACTTACTTATTCTTTAAGAACTAACTTAAGCCTAATAAAAAACTCTTTTAAGTCTGCTTAGCGGTTACATATTGAAAACCTTTAAGATAAGTAATACTTTAATAACTACTCTTTTTTATACTCGCACTAGCGGTACGAAAGTAGCGAAGCTTAACTTTTACTATAAAGATTGCTTAAAGCTAAAGAACTAGTTACTTTAGTTTAACTTTTTCTTTAAGTTCGAAGATAACTACGTTAACAATGTTAACAAGGCATTTCTAATAGCTTTTTACATAAAAAAAACAGCTTTTAAGTAAGTTTAACTTTACTTAAAAAAGTACTTAAATAGCAACAACGATAAAAACATAATTACACGCATGTTCAAAAATCGCGCTGTGTTTAAAAACAAGCTGCAACAATTTTATGCAATCGCTAACAAACTCGCTATTGCAAAAAAAACTATTTAACAAATACGCTAGACTAAGTTAGCTAAAAACTACGCTAACCTGTTTTAACAGTACTCTATCTAAACTAACTAAAACGACAAAGCACTTATGCGCATGTACAAGCAAAAGCTAAAAAATAATGTTAAAGCAAAACTAATGCGCTCTAGAGCAGCTACAGACACTTTAAATAACTTAATTAAAAAATCAATCTGCTTCGATAATAAGTTGTACAAACTTGCGATTAAAACGCGAGCCGAAGCAAAGTTCTACGCACTAAAGAACAATAAAAGTTATATACTTAACACTAGCTAGCGTTGAGTACAAACTTAACACTTACGCCTAGCAAGTGTATACAACTTAGCTTAAAAATACAAACTTATGCACCTTAACAACTTTAACAAAAGCAAACTAATTAACAAACAATTAAAGTATAGCAAGGAAACAAGAACCTGCTATAATTGTAGCAAGTTAAGCTACATTTCTAGCAACTGTTACTAAAAAAACAAAGTTGTTTAATAGTTAAACGTACTGTCTAATACTACAAGTAGTATTAATAAAAAATAAAAAGTAATTACTTTTATAAATGTTAAGAGTTAGAAAGAACAGTTGCCTAAGAGAACAAGTTTAGCTAAAAGAAAATTGCTTTGCAACGATACTAACTCTTTGATAAACAAAGAATATAAGTTGCTAGACGAGCAACTAAACCCACTAAATACTACAGAATATAAAGATTAGATTATTAAAAAAAAACGAGTACGAAGAATCTATTAATTTAACACTTTACTTTAAGACAATGTACTCGACTACGACGAAGCAGTGTAGAAATATTTTAACAAGCTTAACTAATAGCTTACAAAAAAAAACAAACAAGGAATCTATTAAAAGCTCAAAAAAACAAAACGCTTTAAAGAAAACATTTTACTTTTAGATCTAAACAAATTGGCTACTAAAAAACACTAGCACGATAAAGTAGCAAGAGAATTTTGACAATGCTTTAGAAAGAAACGCAACGACGCGAACTTTTACAAACTACAGTACTATCTAGACTACTAAAATCTAGAACACGCGAAAATGTTATAAATAGTGTGCTTTTACAACTACTGTTTTACTCATTACTTTAACAAGCAAAGCACAGAATAGTTCTTTAAAAAAAAAAGCTAATTCTGCTTTTAAAAGTAGTTTGACTGCAAAAACAACACTTGCGAATACTACTTATAAAACAAACGCAACATATTGCACTTTTTTAAAAAAAATAACTTAGTAAAACTGCTCGCAATGCAAATGCTTGTAAACGATAACTGTACTTAGGCTTAGTAGCAAACCTGCTTACACTCTAACTGCGCACAGCATTAAACTTTTAAAAAAGCTAACAAATTTAGTATAAATTCTTTTTTAAGCTAGCAACGCTTAACTTTGAAGTTAAATAGATTAACGTAATTAACTTAGCAAAACAGATTAAGCTTTTAGTAAAGCTTAACAGTTACTTAATAAAAGCCTTAATTAACACAGAAGCTTAAAATAACTTTGTTTTTACTTAAGCAGTATTTGTAGCTAGTTTACACTTACTAAAGAAACAACAGCTTTATTTACTTGCTAGTGCTAACGAATAGCTTATACAAGCGCAACTAGTAGTTACATATAAAATAAGTAACGCACTATTGCACATCAAACAATACTAAAAAAAATTAGCTTTTAACGTCTTTAGACTAGCTATCTACGACATTATTTTAAAACTTTTTTAGTTAAAAAAGCACAATTCTTAGATTGACTAGAGAAAGAACACGCTTTTACTAGAGTATTGTAAAAACAGCGCTTCTAACACTATGCCTACGCATTAGCAAAGTTTAATAGCAAATAAAAAAACAATTAACGTAATTGCATTAACAAAAGACAGCTTTAAAAAACAAAAGTTCAACTTAACAAATACCAACTCAAAGCTTTTAGATTAACAAGTTAGAGTAAAAAACAAAATTAGCGCACTTTTAGAAATACTCTACGAGTACAAAAAGTTTAGACATTTTTTTTAAAAAGTAGTAGATGCAAAAGCATTACTAAAATATAAAACTTAAAACTACAAAATCGTTTTACAAAAAAGAAAGCAACTAACTTTTAGCTTAATTTATAGACTATTAAAAAAAGAGTTAAGCACACTTTGCAATTACATTAAAAATAACTTAAAAAAAAGTTACATACAACTATTACAGTTACTTGCAAAATACCTAATTATTTTTGTACTAAAGAAAAACGGCGTACTACAACTATGTGTTAACTATCAAAAGCTCAACAACATTATAGTTAAAAATTAATACTTTCTACTAAATATTATAGAATTACAGAATTGATTATTTTACGCAAAAGTTTTTACAGCGCTTAACTTACAAAATAGTTACTACTTTATTAAAATTAAAAAAATTAAAGAATAAAAGACAGCGTTCTAAACGAGATACGAATATTACAAATACACTGTTATGCTATTTAAGCTTACAAATGCTCTAGCAACTTTTTAAAAGCTTATTAACAACGTGTTAAAAATGCACTTAGATATCTTTGTTGTTGCCTATTTAAACAACATTTTTATTTATTTTAAAACTTAAAAGAACTATGTTAAACATGTTAAAACAGTGCTAAAGTGCTTTAACATGTTTAACTTTTAACTTAAACTAAAAAAGTGCGAATTTTACAAGCGCAAAGTTGCATTTTTTAGATACGTAGTAAAAGCAAACGAAGTACGCATAAGCAAAGACAAAATTAAAGTAGTTAAAAAATAGCTACAACTTAAGAACGTTAAAGAAATACAATTTTTTTTTAAGTTTTTAAACTTTAACTAACAGTTTATTAAAAATTACTTGAAAATTGCTATACTTTTAACAAAGCTTACGCAAAAAGATATAGCCTTTGCATAAAGCAAAAAAGCAAAAAAAGCTTTCTAACAGCTTAAAAACGCAAGCATTAGTTTACTATGCTTTTAGATATTTTAAGCAAAACAACTTTTACGCTTTAAAACCAACGCATTAGATCTTGCGCTAAAAAAATGTGCTAGTTAATTGCACAAAAGCAAATATCACTTTATTGCTTATTACTTACGCAAGTTTTTAAGACTTGAAAAACAATACAACGTGTATAATAAAAAGCTGCTAGCTATTGTTGCATGCTTATAGCATTAGAGAGTATATGTAAAAAGCTGCTTAAAACTTACAATATTTACAGATTACAAGAACTTAGTTAATTTTACAACTACTAAAGTACTTAACTAAAAATAAGTTAGATAGTTAGAAATGCTAGGCTAGTACAAGTTCAAGATTGTGTACACACTAGAAAAAAACAATAGCAAAGCTAACGCTCTTAGCTAACAACATAATATTGCTAAAACAAAAAAAATTATTGACACTGCGATACTTAAGGTTAACCAAGATAAATTACTAAAACTAGCTAAAATGCTAAACGTGCTCTTAAAGATCGCAATTATAGTTTTAAAAAAATTGCAAGAAGCAATTATATAACAACATTACAATAACCTAGTTTACAGTTACTTTAAAATTACAAGAATAATAAAACTTATTAAACAAAACTACAAGTTTAGTAAAATAAAAAACAAAGTTACTGCAATTGTTAAAAAATGTGCAAACTATTAAAAGAACAAATATAGTACCTACGCACAATACGAAGAAATGCAGGCTCTAAAGCTACTAAATAAGCTTTAAACTAATATCTCTATAAATTTTGTAACAGAATTGCTTTTATTAAAGCACCTTGCTATAGGAATAGCCTACAACGCTATTATAGTTATAGTTAACTAATTTACTAAGTACGCGAAAATAGTACTCTTTAAAAATACGTACACTGCGCAACAACTAGGATTTATTCTTTTAAATTAACTTATTTGATACTATAGAATACTTAAATTGATTATTAGTAACAAAAACAAGCTCTTTACATTAAACTATTAAACAACTTTGTTAGCTGCAATTAGAACGAAACGCAAGCTATTAACAGCGTATTATCTACAAACAGATAAGCAAACAAAAAGAACAAATTAAACTATAAAGACATATCTAAGGATATACAGCAATAAATAACAAACTAATTAAGTAAAGCTTTTACTAATAGCACAGTTAGCATATAACAACAAGTTGTTAAAGTTTACAAAATAGACACTTTACTACGCGAACTACAAAAAACACTTATATTTTTTTAAAAAAACGTTTTTAAGCGCGAAAGCTAAGACTGCTACAAAAATAGTAAAAAAACTTAAAAAAACACATAAGTTACTACAAAGTAAACTTAAGATAGCGTAACGCTAAAGCATCTCTTATGTTAACTAAAAACAAAAAAATAGCACTTTAGCTAAAAAGAAGGGATAGAGTTTATCTCTTTACAAAGAATTTGCGCACAAAACAACTAAGCAAGAAACTAGACAACGTCAAAGTTAAACTATTTTTAATATCAAAACAACGAAGCTTAGTTAATTACAAATTAAACTTGCTTAAAGACGCAAAGATCTACTTAGTATTCTACAAATTCTTGTTAGAACTAGCTAACCTACAAACGCTACTCCAGCGAACCTTTCGCTATAAAACCAAAAAAAAAAACAAATTTAAAGTTAAGAAAATTATCGCACACTAAGTTATAGACAACTAAGAAGAATACCTAGTTAAGTAGTTAAGCTACCTAGACAGCGAAAACACATAAGAACTAAACACAAACTTTACGAACTGCTACTAGATTCTAGCACAGTATTGTTAAAACTAGTTAAGTACAATAGAACGTCGCTTTTTTACACTTTGTTACTAAGACTATTCAACGCACTTTAGGTAAAAAGAGACATCGCTAGACTATTAGAAAAACTCGCAGTCGCTTCTTGCTATTCTAGCAATGAAATGCTTGCTTTTTTAACTGCGATAGCTTTTGCTGCACGCTTTGCGTTTTCGCGCAGCGCCTGCTTAACTTCTGCCGCTTCTTTCTTTACTACTTCTAGCTAAGCCTAAAGACGCTCGCGCTCTTGACAAATAAGCACTTATTTATTTTCTAAAATCCAAATATTACAGTTTTTAAAATTTTGACGATTATACTTATTACACTGTTTTAAACAAACATGCACTTTGCAAACTAAGCCTGCAAAACAACAGCTTTAGCAAGCAACAGGCATAATGTTTCTAAACAAGTTAATAAATATTGCAAAGTTAAAACGTTGTGTAGTACTGTTAGAAGAAAAAGCTTTTAGCATAGCAAAAAGAAGCTTCGAGAACGAAGCATAGAAAGAAAAAAATAGTGTTACAATCAATAATCTGCCAAGCTGCTAAAAAAAGAAAATGCTTTTACTTTAGCGCTTAAGGTAACAGAGCACGGCTATACCTTAGGTAAGGCTAGCACGTAAGCTAAAGACTTCTCTTAACAACACAGCTTCTTTATATGCTCTCTTTAATCTTACGCTCTCTATAGCACCTTAAGAGCAAGAGATTAAAGTACTTTTATTAATCTGTTAGCTTTGCAAAAGCAAGGAGATTATACAAAGCACACTTACGTATATAGTTAAAACAATAAACTCTTATAGCTTATCGTCTTTAATTTCAATTACCTAAGTTGACTTTTACTTTGACTTCTATACTCTTTGCAGAACGAAGCCTGCTACTGCTTTAGTATTGAACGCTATACAACTTTTTTTAGTCTATCGAACTTACTTATTTCTCAAGAACCAACCTAAGCTTGATAAAAGACTTTTTCAAGTTCGCTTAGCTTTTACAAGTAGGTTGCTAAGGCAGCTAATCAAGTGTACAGAAACGCATATCAAGTTTTAATATTACAGCATCTAAGTTGTGTAAAACAAGCTTAGCACTTTTAAAAGCTTCTTTAATGCTCTTCGCTGTAAACGTCTTAAAATAGGCAGTTTTAAACGTAGTAAAAAAGTCTAGTTTAGCAATGTAAGTAACAAAGCGACGCGCTAAAACTATAATCTTAGTACTATATGCGCGCTTTAACGGCGAAAAGCAGCTAACGTTAAGAAGCTGCAGCAAGTGCAACGAGTGTAGAAGTATACACAAAGTAATTATCTTATGTTTTATATAGTAATCTTAAAAAGCAAGCGAGTTATAGCTTTCGTAGCTGTTTAAAATTAGTAGCTTACTACTTTCTATAGTACGCGACACAGTAAATGCGTTAAAGTGCTTTAACTACGCGATTCTAAGCTTATTGTTTGTCTAGCTGTTTTTACTAACAGTAAGAACCTAGTTGCGAGGTATAAAAACATTTTTGTACTACGTAGAAATGTAAACTATGCTAGCGTAGATAATAAAAAGTAGAATCGCTTACTTACTTGCGCAGATGCAACTAATGATAGTAACCTACTTGCAATTACCTAGCTAAACTATCTTAGGTTTCTTACGTTTCTCTAAAGCTATAATAACAAGCTAGAAACCTATAACGCTTATTATAAAGCTAGATTTGTCGAAGTTGTAAGTGTCTTTATTTAGGATGCTATGCTTTGCTTTTACGTTGGCTACGAGCTTAAACTACGCGTTTATAACTTTAGAATTTTTCTATTTCTTTCTTTAATTATTGTAGAATCGAGTCTAACGCGTTTTAAGCTTTTTTCTTCGCTTTATAAACTAGTCTAGCTAGTTGTTGCCAACTAGCTTAAGCCTTTAGTAGGTGCGCAGGTTGTTGGCTATATCTTGTAGTAAACTCTTTGACAGTAGAAACTCTCTTGAATTTAGGTTAAGTATACGCTCTACTATCGCGTTCTCTTTAAGCGGCGTAAAATTCTTGCAGTTAAGCTTACAATCGCGTTGTAAGCGTCGTTTGTAGTTTTGATAGTTAAAAGTCTTTTTAGGCACTAGATTGGCTCGCGCAGCAGCTCGTTGAAAAAAAAACGCGTTAGATCTCGTAGCTCGAATAGCAATAGTTATTTTAGCTTTATTACTAGGTAATACAGTAGATAGTAGTAGTTGCATTGTAATAGTACTAGTGCTCTTAGTACGATTTTAGTAGAGTGCGCTGCTTAGTAGAGTGCGCCGCTTGGTAGTAGATAACGTTAAGCTAAACTATTTAATCGCGCGTTTTTTAGAAGCTAAAAGCAAAGCTCTTTCTATTACTTTAAGTTGCTTAATTCAATTAACTATTTTTTTTATTGTATTTTTTTTAACGACAAAGCGGTTCTTGATGTCTACTAGTTTAATATGCTTAAAAAACTAGAGCATATCGTTAGCAAGTAGGAATTTAGTAATGCTGTTTGCGATTATATTATTCGTTAGCGTATAGATTACTTTAATAGTGCTTTTTTAAACTTTTTGCTTTAGCTAGTAATTGTAGATATCTACATGTTAAAGCTTAGTTGTAAGCTAAAAAGTATTTTTAGTAACTAGTTTTATTATTTGCTTGTTGTTGCATTGTATCGTAATTGTTGCGTTGCTAAGCTTAATTTTAATTTTAGTGTAAAAGCATACAAAGAACTTTGCTTTTTTTGCTACTTATGCTAGTAAAAGTAGTTTAGCTTTAGTTGTTAACGTTGTAACGGTATTTTGTTTGTTTGCTTTCTAGGCAATTGCTTTTTTAAACAGCTTTATAATAAAACTTTGTAAGCTTTTTTAATTCAGTGTATTGTTAGCAAACAACGCGTTACTAGCTACTACTAAGTTTTTTTTTTTACTAAACTGTAAACTATTCGTGCGAGTAGCTTGTAGGTACAAAAAAACGTAGTTAGTAGCAAAATAGTACTTAGAGCTTAGGTTAATAAAAAAGCGTGCAAGTTAGAAAGTTGCAAAGGCAATATCTAAGCGTGTGTTAACTACAGCGAAAAGTAAAAAGCTAATTTTTTGTTAATACAAGCTAATTTCTGCACAAGTAGCAAAGTTTTTTTTTAGCATTAACTTAATTTCAGCTATTAGTGTATTATAACGGGTGTTGCGATTAGTTACAAGTTAAGCAATTTTATTAACGTAAGCAGCTTGTAATAGCTAGAATTTATAGTTAGCTTAATTTTAAACAACTTTAAAGCTAAGAAACTACTTAAAGTTCTTTTCTCTAGTAAGAGTATATTTTGTTTTAGCTTTTTATAGCTTCGTTTCTTGCTTTTCTACGTGTAAAGTAATTACTAAGAATAATATTATTAACATAAAAAAAATTAAAAACTTTGTTGCGTATTATGCAGCAGAGTTTGTAAAGTACTAAAGTAAAGCTAATTTTCTTTAGATATTTAGTAATGTTCTTTTGCTAAAGAAAAAGTAATATTTGCAAGCCGTACAACGCTTTTTGTAGCTAAAGTATTGTGCTTTGTTTAATGTATTTTCAAAGCATTTGCATGTAGATTACGCAATTAATTAGTGCGTAAACAAAAGCATTTGCTATATTAAATTACTTTAGTTTAAAGTTAAAATAAGTAGCTATTGCTATTAGCAACTTAAATAATTTTCTAGTAAGTGTAGCAGCGTACGTTTCTTAGGTAGTAACATTGTTTTATTAATTGCTTTTAACAACGAGCTTTGCTTTATACTTTACAAATTAACTATGTTTATTAAGCTTATAAGTGTATATTTATATAAAATCTAGTATTTAGCTTCTTTCTCTTCGCACTCTAGATCTTGGAGTTTTAATTTACAACCTAGTTTTCGTATAGCTTTTAAAGTATTTTTTTTTAGCTTTTTTAAAGCTGTCGTATAGTAGATAGTTTTACTTAAAGCTATTTAGCAAAAGTAGTAGTAGCAGCTCGCTATAATGTAAGTTGTATTTTCTTATTATCTTGCGTTTAAAGCTTGCATTATTTATTTTTACTTTTTTAACTTTGTGTACGTTTGTAGCTTTTGTGCTTGCTATAAAAGCTGCAGCTTATAACTTAGCAAACTATGCTCTCGTAGTTATCTCAAATAGAAGTTTAACGCTATTTCTTTCGTGTAAAAAAAATACTTAGTAATTAACTAGCATTGCTCTATTTTTAACACGTAAAAGGTTTCTACTCAAAAGCTATTTTCTACGAAAGTAAAGCAAAGCTAGATTTAGTTTTTTTTTTCTAACTTTTAGCAGCGAATAGAGGAACTGCTTATAACTAACTAGATTCTTTAACTACGCGTGTAAAGCTGCAAGTATTAATGTGCTATACGCAAGTAAAGCTGCATGCAATAGCGTACTTAGTAGCGTAAAATAAAGTTTAGTTTTCTTTTTTGCTTAGTCGTACTAGAGTTGATTTTTTGTAGTTTGAAATATAAGCTGCTCGCTGCTTTATCTTTATAGAACGTATTAATTTTATTATTTTGTAATTAAAAAAAAAGTAGCAACTCTACTGTTTAGATTTATGTTTAAATTTTTTTACAAGTGCTATGCATAAAGTTGTTTATAACTTGCTTTTTATTGCTGTTAAAAATAGTATACTTATTAAACACAACGTTGCGAGTACTTATAACTTTCTCTATTAACAACACTTATATTCTAAAAATATTTAACAATTAGTAACTTACTAGGTATTTAACTTATACTTTTAAGTTAAGTTTTTGTAAACGTTTTTTTTTGCTTTGTATTATTTGTTATTGCAAAGGCTTTGCAGCTATAAGTGCGCAAATAGTATTATTTTAGTTTACAAAGTAACGCAACGACTTTGTTTTAATACAATACTACTATAAAGAACTCTTTATATAGTAACTTTTAGCAATTTGAGTATTTTAGCAATTAATTGTAAAAGTACACAGCAGATTGCACAATTTCTAGCTAAAAGTTTTATAAAAAGTTAGCGTTAAAGCGCATTGCGCAAGCTTTTTTCTTTACTATACTTTTTAAGCGTTTTACTTTTTTATTCTAAGCTTAAGTATTAAGTACAAAAAGCTCAACAGCTATACTTTAATTGTTTTTCTATTTTTAAGCCGTAGCAGATTAAAACGTTTTGTTATTAGTTTCAATAACTTTAACTGTGATATTAAATTAGGTTTTTATAAAGTTAACACAAGTTTAAAGTGCTTTTATAATAGAGCGAGCTAGGTAATTCTTTAAGTAAAAGTTTTATAGAATTCTTGTTGCTTTACATATAATTAGCATTTAGCATTTCTCTTTAGTATTACTTTCTTGTTTGTAATTATAAAAATTAATAGGTACACGCTTTTCTAAGCTTTTAAGAATTTCTTAAAGCGTTTTTTAATTTAGTTTTTTTAATTTAGTTTTTTTACATGCGTCGCAGTTAACGGTAAGCAAGCTAATAATTTTTACTTTTTTAAAATTATGCACGAAGTGCTTAAGTGCTTAAAGTTTTAAGTATTTTAGTTGCTTGTGCTAGATAATTGCGTTAGCTTGTTGCTATAGCTTAGTTTAACGCGAAGCTGCTACAAAACTTGCGCGCTACTTTGTTGTAGTATTGTATTTAATAACCTATTGTTTGTATTGTTCTTAGAGCGTTGATACTACAGTATTATCTCGTCTTTGTAGTACTATTAAGTTTAATTTATTATTCTACTAAAGGCTTTACTAGCAGAGTAATTAAAATAAAACAAAACTGTAGTATAAGTCTAGGCAGTAGGCAACGTTATACAAGCGAAAATTTTTTATTAAGTTATTTTTGTTTACTCTAATTGTAATAGTGCTATACGCTTAAATTTATACACGCAAGTTTTTTACTTATAAAAAATCTCTTTGTGCTAGCTTTTAGATACTTGTAAATTAATTAATATTGTTTCTAATGTAGCAAGTAGTGCTTAAGTTAAAAATAAAAAATTGTTTTAAAGAATATCTAGATTTCTTAGCTGTAAATAAAGCAGCTATAATTACTACATTAATTTCTTTAATTTCTTAGCTATTTAGTTACTTTTTAGACGCAAGCTTAGTAGTTAGCGTTGCTAATTGCAACTTCTTAATTTCTAGAGTTTTTAATCGCGGTTTTTTCGCTAATCTAATATTCTTCTGTAGGTTAGTGGTATTGCTAATTCCATTTTTTACTATTCTTGTAATGTAGTTTTTAGCTTCTATTTAGATAAAGCGTTGTTAGAAAAAGCGTACTACTACTTGCTAAAAAAGTAGTAGCCGTCGCATGCTTTGCACTTCTGCAACGATAATATTTAGTTGTTAAATAGCTAAGCGCGTTTCTAGCGTTAAACTTAACTTTTACTTCTTTTTAGTTTATTCTCGCTGTTGTTAGGTTTTTTGCTATTAAAAGTAAGTTTACTTGCAGCAAAAGCTACTTTGTTAGATTTACTTTTAGCTAGATAAGTTATCTACGCAGTTTGTTAAAACTAGAGAAATATTTTAGTCGCAGTAACAAAAAAGTTTTGTAATTTGTTTTTTATAAATTGCGTAGCTTACATTAGAAAATACTTGTTTGCTGCAGTTACGAAGTTTTTTTTTACTAACTACTCGCTTTAGTAGTCTAGTAATTTAGCTGCTTTTGCTTTAGTAACTGCGTAGTTTACTTTAGTAAGCTAAAAGTTTTATTGCGCAATAGTTTTTATTAGTTTAAAAGCGTTGTAGTAACAAGTTTTTGCTTTTTTGCGCTTGTTCTCTGCTCGTACGCTAATTATAGTAGCGAGCTTAGTAATCTAGTTTTAATATAACTCGTTTACTTTACAGCAATTGCTAAATAAGTAAGCAAAAATAGTTGTTTTAATAAAAGTAACGTACTTTACGAGCGAGTTGCTTACACAAGCGAGTTGCTTACTTGCGCTAAGCTTTTTACTAACACCTACTTTTTTCTTTTTACAACGCAATAGCTTAACTACATAACGCGCTACTAGCTTTAAAAAAAGCAAATACAGTTTGCAATTTAGGCTATTAAATGCAACGCAATACTTTTACAGCAACGCGCTGCATTGATCTACAACGTTCTACAGAAAACACTAAGCAATTAGCTTGCTAAAATACTTCTACAACGCGACTGCATACTCAACTTAATAAAACTTTGTCTAGCAAAAAAGAAAGTAATTAGAAACTTTGCAATTAAACTTAATACGCAAGGCTTTTTACTTAGGCTTGCTAGTTTAACAAATAAAGCTAACCTACTACTCGCAAGGCGAAACTAGCTACTAATTAGTGTTAACTAAGCTGCAACGTTTGTTAAGCGTTAATCTAAGCTTTAAGTTAAGTTTAATTAAAAGTACAACTATAAAAGAGCTTTTTGCGAAAACTTTAAGCTTGTTAGCAACTAGTTTAGGCTTGTAGCAAACATAAAAGCTAAGTACAACGTAGTAAACGAGAATACTTACAACTTTAATAAAACGAGTTTTATAATAGACTAGATCTTAACAAGCGCAGTAATTACTAGCTTAGAGCGTTAAGAACAGCCGAAAATAGTGCAGCAAAGTAATAGAAAGTAAACAATAGTAGTGCAAAGCGTTAACGCAATAGAGTTGTAATAAGCGGATGCCTAATGAAATGCCTTAGCTGCTAGGCCTCGGTTAGAGCAATCTCGTACGAAATAGCTTTGCTAACTTTCGGCTAAGCTTTGACGAATTCTAGCGTAGCGTAGAAAGTATAAAAAGCTCTTTTATCTTATAAATAGAACTGTATCAATTTATTACTTTCTACATTAAAACCTACCTACTCTAGCAATTCTCTTACAAAAGTAAGCTATTCTACTTTTTATTATTTTTTAAAGCAAGAACTACTTTTTTGCCTAGTACAAAGAGAATAGCCTACTTTGCAACTAAATTATCGCAGTTTCTAAAAACAGCTAGACAACAAATAAGCTTAGCTTTAAGTAGTTAAAGCACTTTAATAAGCATACAAAGAAATGTACTTTTAAAAAAGTACGTTTACTTATTATTAACAGCTATAAAAGCTACAACTCTCTTGCTTTCTAAAAGTACTACAAAAAAAGCAATATTATTACTTTTTGCATGCTTTTTTACTTGTTGCACTTTTTGTAGCTACTTAATGTAAGCTGTTTCTTGCCTTTGAAAAAAGCGTACGAGCGCTAAGCTAAAAATCTAATACGCTGCAAAATTAACTACATTACTAAACTTAAGTTTCTGCTATGCTTTATTAGCGCTTACAAAGCTTTTATTATAAAAAGCAATATTTAAAAAAGCTTTTAAAGTGCTAGCTTAGTTCTATTTAACTTAGAAGCTGTAATTTTAAAGCTTAACGTGTACTTTTGTACGCTTACACTATCTACTATTAAAAACAATGCCTAGTAGTGTAGAACACCTAGTAATACCTATAAATTTAGGTCGCAATCGAAGCTAATTTAAAAAAGAATAGAAAAGCATGTAAACAGCTTTTTTACTTTAATAGTTAATGCTTTTAAAAAGCTTTCTAAAGGCGCGAAGTACGCAGCAGCTTCTGTGCTACTACTGCGCAACTAAGTTAATAAGCTTTAAGCTGCAAATAAAGCTTTTTCGCAACGTAGGCACAAAAGAAAGCGTATACAGTAGAAAAGTACTTTAATAGTTAAAAAAAGCGTGCGCTTAACAGCTCTTAAAGCGTTTAAAACGCGTAATAATAAAAAAAAGCAAAAAAAAGCTTGTAGTAATGCTAGTAATTAGAGCAGCTAGCTTTTAAAACGCTGTAGACGCTGCGGTAAGCTAGAGCACAACAAGCGCACGTATAAAGTAGATACAGCAGTTAATTCTAAATAATTTAAGTTATTTTAACTCGTACTAGGTAGTAAGAAGAAAGTAGTAAAAAGAAAGTAGTAGGTAGTAGAGAGAAAGCATAGCGTAGGTAAGCAACTCGCTTGTGTAAGCAACTCGCTCGTAGAGTACGTTAACAATATTATTAATGTATTTGCTTTTTTGTTTGTATTAGTTGTTTAGAGCTTTGTAAATATCAAACTGTTACTTTAACTTATTTGTGTTTTTCTTAAACAACGCTTTTTTAGTGTTTAATAGCTTAGATAAGCGAACTAGCACGAACAGTAGTATAACAGCTGCGTTTAAGTAGTTTAATTAGTATTATATAGCGTACGCGCTTACTGCTATATTATTACAATCGATAATTCGCTAAGCTGCTAAAACAAAAAGCTGCTTTTACTTTAGCGTTAAAGGTAACAGAGTATAGCTATACTTTAAGTAAGCTTAGCGCGTAAGCTAAGAACTTCTCTCAACGACATAGCTTTTTTATATGCTCTTTGTAATTTTACGCTCTCTATAGCACGTTAAAAGCAAGAGATTAACGTGCTTTTACTAATCTGTTGGCTTTGCAAAAGCAAGAAAATTCTACAAAGCACACCTACGTATATAGTAAAAACAACAAACTTTTATAGCTTATTGTTTTTAATTTTACAATCTACAAGTTAACTTTTACTTTAACTTTTATACTCTTTGCAAAACGAAGCTTGCTACTGCTTTAGTATTAAACGCTATACAATTTTCTTTAGTCTATTAAACTTACTTATTTCCCAAGAACTAACCTAAGCTTGATAAACAACTTTTTCAAGTTCGCTTAACTTTTACATGTATTTAACAGCTAGTAGTTGCTAATTTTAGAACTTGCTAGAATGCGTAGCTTCGCTTAGAGTAGTAAATAGGTATAGATTGAGTTAAAGTTAAGTTAGCTTACGTAAAACTCTAGTGCTAACTTAACTTATACCTACGCTAAAACTAAATAGAGTAGGCTAAAGTTGAGTTAGCACAAAGTTCTACAATTTTATATTTTAATGTATTTTTTCTTTATAATTATAACAGCTAGGTATAACAAGTTTATTAACCTAAAAGTAGTACCTATAACCTAACTTTAACCTACGCTTTAATTACTCTAACCTAATTTTAACTTTGCGTTTGTGCAACTCTAACTTAACTTATACTTAACAATAAGTACTTTTTACTTATTCGCTAGCGTAGCTTCGCTTGTTGCTAAGCTTTTTAAGTTAGATTGAAAAACTGCTAAACTTCAAGCTAGGTGCAAGTAATTTTAAGTTAGTTAAGCTACTTAATTTATTGTGTATAATTAAGTAAAGTAACAGTTTAGTTGCAATTTAATAGCGTTGTTATTTTGAGTATTCTTCGCTAGAGTTTATGCAATAGTAGTATTTTTAAGTTTACTTTACTTTTAGTGCTCAAAGGTAAAGGCACCAAAACTCTTAATTGTTAAATATAATAGGTTGTAATAATATCTTGTAATAATTGTGTGTATTAATTTGTTTCTTGCATTTTAACAAGGTTAAAACGTAAAAAAGCTTTGCGCGCTAGTTTATATAGGAACAGAAAGTTACATGCCGTATTTTAGCAGCTTTATTTAATATCTTTCGAATTCTACTTCTAATCTAACTAGAGTAGTAAATAGGTATAAGTTGAGTTAAAGTTAAGTTAGCTTACGTAAGACTCTAGTGCTAACTCAACTTATACCTACGCTAAAACGTTTTAGCGTAGGTATAGGTTAAGTTAGCACAGACCTCTACAATTCTATATTTTAATATATTTTCTTTTTATAATTATAACAGCTAGTTATAATAGGTTTATTAACCTAAAAGTAGTACCTATAACCTAACTTTAACCTACGCTTTAATTACTCTAACTTAATTTTAACTCTAGGTTTGTGCAACTCTAACTTAACTTATACCCAATAATAAGTACCTTCTACCTATTCGCTAGCGTAAATCTAACAATATTAAAGTACTTAATAGTTTTATAGTAGATTATATAAGCTATATATAGATTTTTTTACTTAGAAAATAAAAATATATTAGTAATTTTCTAACTTTTATACTAACGTAAAGCACTAGCGAACTCAACAAACTAGTAAACTCAACAAAATTTGCCAAGACTACTACTTTCTCTATCAACGCGATATGTTTCAACTAACTAACGCGTTATTACACTAATACGAAAAAAAACTTTAGCTTGCTCTTAAAGCTTATAATTCTAGCTAATTCTAAAGCTATTAAGCTGCTACTAGTGCTTTTAACGTTAAACACTATACTCTTTCTAAACGCGCTAGAGAAATTCTATTTTAAGCTCAAACACAACTTACATTTTCAAAGGTTACTACGACTAAAGAGCAAACGATTATTTAATATATTCTTAACTTTAATTCGCAAGAATTTGCTTTCTAGCTGTTTAAAGTAGAAAATATAAAAAATAAACTAGTAGCTGCGCAGAGTAAAAAGCTAGTAAGCAAAAACTAGGCTAAGAGATTTGTAACGCGTTTAAGCGAGCTTAAAATAGCTTTCAATTGAGCAAAGAACTAGCAAAGAATACAATAGAAAGATTCTAAAGTAATTAGCGCGTAGTTTAAGCTTGTTAAAGATACCAAAGCTAAGTACAGCATCTAGAATAATAATATACACAACTTTAACAAAACTAGTTTCTAGATAAGTGTTATTAAGTTTATAAAAGTCGTTACAAGCTTTTAAAAACGTACTCAACTTAATTTTATCTAGCTAGGCAATTGAGAGTAGGTAACAGTTATTCAAAGCATTTGCGCCGCAAAGTACGCGATCCTGCTATTTGTTATCTACAAAGAGCGCGTTTACATTTTAGCATAGTACAAAAAGAACTCTATACCTAGCAATTAAAAGCTTTTAGTTTTTAAGAACAGCTAGACAAACAACGCTTTTAGTTTTAAATAGTTAAAGTATTTTAACGCGCATACAAAAGCGCGTTAGGTAGAAAAGTATTAGCTACTTATTTTAAACGGCTATGAAAGCTACTAATCTTAGAGTTTCAAAAACTATTGCTTTAAGTACAAAATTCTTACGCTTTGCATGCTAGCTTATTTATTTTATATTCTTTAGCTGCTAAATGTAGTTTGCTTTTTGCTGCTAAAGCTAAAGTACTTTTAACGCGTTGAAACTTAGCGCGCCGGCGCGTTTTCTATATTAATAAAAAAAGCTTTCTGCTAGCTTTTAGAAACGCGTTTTTTAAAGTATTTACAACAAAGAACTACAAGAAAGCTTTTAAGGCTTTAGAGCTAGTTCTTATTAACGCGCAAGTAGTTTTTAATTGTCTTAAAGTACAACTGTGTACCTTGCTACTACTCTTTGCACTAGAAACGCCGTAGCAGTTAAAAACTCCAAGCAATACGCTTGAATTTAGATCGCAATTAAAGCTTATTACTACTAAGCTTAGTTTCTCTCTATTATCTCTAAAGAATAGAGTTAATTAGCTTGTTAAAAAGTTCTACTAGATAGCTTATTAGGTTAAGCTAATGCGCGATCGAATCTCTAGCCTTAAAAAGACTATTAAAGAAGCAACAAAAAGAAAATTACAAAAACAAAAGCGAATTTAAATAAGTAACACAATAGAGTATAGTAATAGATTAGCGCAAGTAGCTGCTAAAGCGTCTACAGCACTTTAGCTATCAAAGAAAGCGCGTAGTAAAAAGAGTTAAGAAAAAGCACAACTAGCTCTACGGCGCTGTAGAAACTATAGTAATACAAGACACAATGCTCAAACCTGCTAAAAAAATACAAAAAAAGCTTTGAAATCTAAAGCTAGCACGACGTACGCAGGTTTCTTGTTTAATAGCAATTAATTTAATGTTCTTTAAAATAAGTTGGTTGTGCTAAGATATTTTGTTGGGTTTACTAGTTTGTTAGGTTCGCTAGTACTTTACGTTAGCTAAAATTTTAAGCTAAACGCTATAGAATTTTTACAAATACTTAATAATAACTATATCAAAGAATACAAGAAAGTATTATTTTTTATTATAGTAGTTAAGTAGTATATACTAGGTATAAAGCTAAAGCAAAGTAGTTATACTTTCAAGCTTAATAGAATTAAAATTACATTAGCAATAGCTATAGTTTTTAGCGCATGTTATAGCCTTAGATTAGAGCTTTTAAATAGTGTAAAAATTATCTAGATAGCTCTACTATTAGTAAAGTTATTAAGCTTTGAACCTAAGAACTTAATGCTAAAAAAAAGTAGCTAGCTCGTTAATCTAGCTAGCTTGGTAATTCAATACATTACTATATTAAGTAAAAACTCTTATTTTTAGTATAAACTAGTACTAGTTAGTAAATATTAGTAAGCTAGTAGATGAAATTATAGTAAATATAGCTATATATTACTATTTTAATCTCTAGTCTATTAGGCTTAGTACTAGTAAAGATATAACGTACTTTACGAGTTCGTGCATTACACGAGTTCGTACATTACTTTTGCTAAGCTTCTACTAAAACTACTCTATTTTAGCGCAAAACAGCTTACTTTGGCTTTGTGTAGAGTAATATAACACGAGATATTATTTAGAGTTTACTTTTACTACTTGCTTACACGTACGCGCGTTGTGCCTAGCCTAATAACACTATTTACACTATTTTTAAAATAGTTTACCTACTTTAGCGCGCACTTGCGTTTTTAGCTTTTTTTTATTACTACGCGTTTTAAACTCTTTTAGAGCAGTTAGACAAGCTTTATTTTTAACTATTAAAGTTTTTTCTGCTTGAACCTACTTTCTTTTATGCGATTTACGTTGCGTAGCAGCTTTATTTGCTATCTTTAGCTTAGCTATTTTTTGTTGCGCTAACACTAGCTTGTGCGCGATAATAGCTGCTTTCTTTAAAACTTTTTTAAAAGCTTTTACTATAGACGTTGGTAAGCTATTTATATGCTTCTAAATTTTTGCCTTTACAAGCGTTAATTGCAACTTTAGTTTAAAAGTATTGCTTAGAGTTTGCAACTGCTAGAGCTCGTTGTTAATAAGTAGTAGTAATAATAAAGTACGTAGCTAAACGTCAAAAGCTATTATAACTCGTTTTAGGTTAAATAAAACCAATCTAGCGCCTTGAAACTTTTTTGGATATTACTAAAAGTAATTGCTGCATTATAGGCGCGTATAAAGCATAGTAGAAACTTAAGTTTTATAATGTAAGTAATTTAGTTGCGCATAAAATCTTCGGCTTAGCGCTCGTACGCTTTTTTCAAAAAAGCAAAACAACCTACATTAAGAAGCTGCAAAACGTGCAATAAGTACGAAAGCATGCAAATAGTAATAATATTGTTTTTCTTGTAGTATTGCTAGAATGCAAGCGAGTTATAGCTTTTATAGCTATCAATTGCAAGTAGTTAGTAGCTGCTAACTACTTTTTTCTTTGTATACTTATTAAAGTGCTTTAACTACTATAGCTTAAGCTTATTTGTTGTTTAGCCTTTTTTAGAAACTACAATAACCTAGTTTTAAAGCAAATTCTTTTTCTTGTACTAGGCAAAAAGGTAATAGTAGCTCTTAAAAATAATAAAAAGTAGAATAGCTTACTCTGTTGCGTTGATGTTTTGGATAACTATTGTTTACTTTCTATTACTTTGCTGTATTGCCTTTAGCCGTTTTTATTTCTCTAAAGTAGTAACAACTACTTTAGTTAATATCTAGCCTATTATAAAGCTTGTTTTGTTGAAGTTGTACGTGTTTATATTCTAGATACTATACTTAGCTTTTATGTTAGCTACTAAGCGAAACTAGCTCTAAATAACTTTAAAATTCTTGCAAAGCGCTTTTTTGTAATTGTACTTGCAATTAAACTTTATTGTAAACTTAAAGTAGTGCATAACCTACGTACTAAGCTAGTTTAAGCTAACCTAGCCTAGATTGCGCTTTGCGCGCAAGAAATTAGCTATATTAGCTATAGCTGCAAGCTTAAAAAGAAATTCGCGCGATATAAGCTTAAGTATATACTTAACAACTACGCTTTCTTTAGTTTTTGTTAGATTCTTTAATTTAGGCTAGTAATTTACTTGTAAAGTTTGTCTTACGCGTTAGTAGCTTAGTGTTAATTAATCAACGTTGTAGATAGCTGCAGCGCGTTGCTAAAAAAGTGTTGCGTTTTGTTTAAAAGCTTAAAAAGCAAGCTGTATCTAAAGTTCTTTAGAAAGTTCTATTTAGTATTGTTGTTAAAGCATTACGTAGAAAGTAGAGTTTAGTAGAAGCTTGGCAAAAGTAATGCACGAACTCGTGTAATGCACGAACTCGTAAAGTACATTACCAAAGTAATTATCTAGTAGAATTTTATTAAAGCTTTAATAACTTAGTAAGTACTAGCTATTTTAAGCTAATTTTTAATTTTTATCTTAGAATTAAATCTATTTATAATATATTAAATCTATAGCTTTATAGCTCTATAGGCTAAAAAGTTAGGTTTAATTGCGTTAGGAGAATTATTTGTATTGGAGGAATAGGCTCGTGCTACGCACGGGCAATCTCTTGAGATTTTTCAGAGAAACCTTGGGCCCGAGTAGGCCTCGGCTTCGTTCCGCTAAGTAAATAGCCGAGACAGGTATGACGTTTGCGTTGGGAAGGACAGCAGACGACTACCTTCCGTCCTGCGCCTTTCGAACGGTGAATCGTCAGTTCCGTCTCTTCATTTGCGTCTGCGATCTCCGCAAGCTGCTGCACACGAGTTCGCAACAACCCCCACAACACGCGTCGTTAGCCACGGAATGGCTCCCTCCTCCCATCCGTGAGCGTCGATCCTACAACCTATTTCGACACCACCGCATACTTACGTCAGGCCTCTTTTCGTATCCACACCCGGGTTATGCCCTTCCGTCTACATCAATGTCATACCGCAATCATATGTACCCTTCACACCGACCCCTCATCGACCTGATCCCCGACAACAGCAATCTCGACGTCTCGGATGAGGAAGACGGCTTCTACGGCCACGACGACGACTACCTCATACACCCAAAGTGGAAGCATATCATCCACCGAACAACGAATCGCGTACCGCGGCGAATACAACGCTATCTCGTCATCTGGCTCGTTCTTGCTACAACTACATTGATTGCTTGGAGGAGTTATCTAGGACCACAATACAGCGCATACAGGGCAGAGTTGGCGGACATGGATTCAACCCCGAAGGAAGCATTTGGCGCGAATGTGCGCCCGCATTTCACGGATACGATACAGGTCAAGACGATGGACGAGAAACATCTCCCTGACAAGCACAAACGGCTGGTGATAATCGGCGATGTACACGGCTGCAAGAAGGAGCTGGAGGAGCTGCTGAAGAAAGTGGAATTCGAGAAGGGCCGCGACCACCTCATTCTCACCGGTGACATCATCGCGAAAGGTATGGATTGCCTGTCTTGAACACAGAGAAAGTAGCCTGCTGACATCTCATCCCAGGCCCGGACTCCCCAGGCGTCGTCTCCCTCGCCCAACACCTCGACGCCTCCTGCGTCCGCGGCAACCACGAAGACCGCATGCTCCTTTCCCTCGCCGCAACGTCCACCTCCCACACCACACCCCCCAACGCCCTCTCCCACAGCGACTCCAAAGCCCGCCAACTCGCCCAATCCTTCACCCCCTCGCAACTCGCCTGGCTCGCAGAATGCCCCGTCATCCTCTCCGTGGGCGCCATCCCAAAGCTCGGCACCCTCGTCGTCGTGCACGCCGGGCTGGTCCCGGACATCCCGCTCGCGCAGCAAGATCCCTTCTACGCAATGAACATGCGCAGCATCGACGCCAAGACGCGGATGCCGTCGGAGACGCGCGCCGGCACCCCCTGGGAGAAGCTCTGGAACCACCGCCAGGCGAAGCTGCCGGCGCACGCGCGCACTACTGTCGTCTACGGGCATGACCGGAAGCGTGGGCGCAATGTCGAGAGGTATAGCATCGGGCTCGATTCCGGGTGTGTGAGTGGTGGGCATTTGACGGCCGTGGTGATTGGGGGGAGGGGGGAGTGCGAGTTTGTGCAGGTGAGGTGTCGGCAGGATTATACGAAGTGAGTGAGTGGGTGTAGGTGTGGGTTTTTTAGTATGTGGGTCGGTATTTTGGAAGACAATGGCGTAATCGGAAGTTTGGATATGTATATTTACCCGTTTCTGGAGTTGGGCTACGGTATTGCTGGGTGGGGAATTTGCATATAGGGTGTTTTGACACCACGGACGATTTTCTGATTCTGGGCATTCGTGTACGAACCGTCGTGAAGTCAATAAATGTTGTTTTCCGCGTCGTACCCATCGTGGAGCAGTCTGTTAGGGTTCATGGAACCTATGTTAACTGATCTGGACTGGACTGAGCTGAGCTGAGCTGAACTGAGCTGGACCAGACTGGACGGTGTTAATGGCTAGATGGATATGCATGGGTAAGATAGGTCGACGGAACTTGGACTGGTTTGGTTTGGTTCCCTTTGGTCGAGTGAGAGAGGGCAAATATGTATAGTTGCGAACTCATGAACAAGAAAGACGACAGAGAGAGAGAAAATGTAGGTGGGTGGTATATAATCCTTTTAGCAACAACATGTAGATATATTTATATAGACTATAACACGCACCCGCGCCCGTGCCTGCGGGAGGGAAGCGCTATAAGCGGTGGTACCGTACCGGGCTACTTATTTACTTCGCTGAATGTACATGCCTACATGTATTTCTCCTCACCTATCATTCATTCCGTCGACAATGATAATATAGATAGATTGATAAAATGTTATAGAAAGCCCAAGTGCCCGCAACTCAACTCAGCTCAGCTCGGCTCAGCTCAGCTAAATCCCCCCCCTAATCATCCCCTAACCACCCAAGATAAGCCCCCCTCTACCGCTCTACCCATTACCCCACCAACTACCCCTACCTCCCTATCTCCCCCTCCCGCCCGCGAAACTCCATACTCAACCGCCACCACGCTCCTCGCCCCCGACACCGTCTCCCCCGGAAACGGCAGCGAAACAACCGCCGTGGGCGTCGGCGATGTAATCGGCGTCGTCGGTGTCGGCGTCGGTGCTGAACTACTCGTCACGGACATCGACGTCGAACTCGACGTCGTCCACCAAGTCGACGTCGTCCACCAAGTCGACGTCGTCCACCAAGTCGGCGTCGTCCCACTCCACTCCGTCGGCTCCCACGGCGGCCACGTCCCACGCGAGCGCGTCGACCGCGTCGTCATCGTCGTGCTCAAAACCCGCGTCGACGTATCGCTCGTTGACGCCGTCCCCGTCGCAGTGTCGATGGCAGTCTCGGAGCCGGAGCCGAGGAGTATGCTGATGGAAAATGGGGGCCGGGGCCCGGGTTTGGTGTGTAGGGGCCGCGGGTGCCAGAGCAGGGGCGCGAGGATGAGCGTTTGGGTGTGGGTTTCGTTGGCGGCGGGGCGCAGTGTGAAGGTCGCAGTTAGGGAAGGGTGGCGCGCGGGGGCGAAAGAGGTGTAGGGCCAGGAGGGGGGCAGCACGGTGGCGAAGATGGGGATAAGGGGGTGCGGCGGGGGGGTTGGCGTCGTGGGCGAGACTGTAGCGGAGGGGGGGTGGTAGAAAGTTCCCGTCGTAGTCCCCGTCTCTTCCGCCGTCGTCGTTGTTACCGACACGGTCCCCATGCCCGTCCCACTCGCACTCGCGCTCTTCGTCGGGCCTTGATTCAAGCCCGACCGTGACGTGAATCGGCTCTCCAGCGTCCTAATCCCCGGAACAACGGTGCCGAGCACATCGTGTACGAACGGCTGCGGCGCCTGCGCTTGCTCGAGGAACGTCAGGACGTCGCGCAGGAAGAGGTACAGCGAGGGCAGGCGCGTAGCGCAGAAGTTGGTGAAGGTGGTGCTGAGGAAGGTGGTGAGGTTGCGGTCGAGGGAGGCGGCTTTGTAGCAGGCTTGGCAGTTGGAGAGCTCGTTGGTACTGTGTGGGTTGGGTGGTGTTAGTTGGGGTGTGTTGCGGGGGTAAGAGGATCGTTGGGATAGGGGAGGAGAAGAGAAAAGGGGGTTATCGCAACCTTGTAAATTCATGTCTCTCGTCATCGCACAGCGACAATATCTGCTGATACGCCTCGCTCTGCGAACCATCATTCGGATTGACTAGGCCGCCAATATTCCTGAACGCCTTATGCACCTCGGAGAACAGGAACTTGCAGTGTGCGTCCCGCCAGCATACTTCCATGCCCGGAGCCGTGCTCAGTGAAGTCGACGGAGTGGACGAGGTTGTCTAAAGTACGCGTCAGCATGGTTCTTTTTCCATGTAGCGAGCATACGCTTATGTGAGAAAGCCCGTCCAACGACGATGCCCGGTCCATCATCCTGTCCACAAGCCGCCCCGCCGTCGGAACGACAACCGTAGTAATCCGCGTCTCGACCACATCGCCGCGTCCCGGCCGTGCCGCTGTAAAGTGCGCACATGCAACGTATGCATATCCCGAAGTCAGCAGTGCCAGGTAAAGCGCGCCGACGAGAGACTGGAATCGCAGCCGCATAATCGAGCATCTAGATGGTTACTTTGAGCGATGGATGGGGCGAGCAGCAGTCAGTGTTGAGGGGAGGGGCAGTAGGCCATGATGGAGAGCGGGGAAGTGTGTGAAGAGAGCGGGCGGGCGCTGCGGGAGAGGGGGAGCAAACGGACGGGCGGCGATGTCGGACGGGGGGTGTGATTGCGTAGGCGGCGGATTGGGTTTCGAGGTCCGAGGCTCGGAAAGTGTTAGGTTTGTGATGCGGTCAGGTTTTGTAGATGGATATACTTATCTGTATTTTGACTCCAAGCAAGCATCTATCATGTTAGTTAGATTTCGCGGTCATCTGCACGCCTACCTACCCCCTTTCGAGCCCAGCACTACCTCTACGTCCATATATCAGACGGCTCCCAATGTGAACGCCGCCTAATCGAAAACGCGCCATCTGTCCAGTTCAGTTCAATTCAATTCCTATATCTCCGCGGCTCATCACCGCAAATCCACTACATTCACAGCAACCACCCGTGACCATCATCCACCCACCTCTGCACTCATCCATACAAGCGCACCAAGAAAAAGCAATTACCAGTACCCAATGATATTACTACCTCCCGGTTAAGTTACCAAAAATGCCCCATACTAAACTACAACTATGTGCGCTCTGTCTGTCATCTGAGACATACATGACAGGTGGCTAAGAAGCAAGCCGCAGGAACGTTGGAAAACGCAAAAAAACAAGATAGAATAGAATAGCACAGTACAAGTGAGAAGAGAGTAGGGATTCGGGCTCACGCCAAGCCAAGCCAAGCCACGGTAATTCCAACAGAGCGAGAAGGAGAAGGGGTATGGGGGATTCAGTTACAGAAAATGTCAGCAAGTAGCAAACATCCATATCGAATGTAATCGATGGATAAATAGATAGATAGACAGATATAAGCAGGAAACAAATATGCCGGGGAGTTTTCAACAAATCTCTATGCTAGGAATGCGGAGAGGAAGACGAGGGACATGGAAAGTGAAGAGTGAGATAAATGGGTGGAAAAAATAACAGGAAGAAAGAAAAGCTGCTCTCTCTTGCTTCCAGGAGATGCGAGTGGTAGACAGACAGGTAGGTATATCCCCCATCATCTCCGCGCCTAGCAAGCAAACAAACAGCCAGCCCACAGCCAAAGAAAACCAAGCCGACAACTCAGACCTAAAAAAGGACAAGCCAGCAGATTCACTGTCTTCCCCCGCGCTAGAAAATCTCCAAGCCCTCAAAATCGACACACAGATTCCGCTGTCCAGCACTCGGCCCCCCATGCCGGCGCTCATAGGCGCTGACGCCAAAGTTGGCCGGCCGACTCGCATACACGCCAACGCGCACGGCCTTGTCCTCGACGCCCCAGAAGAACCACGTCACCTCGCGCAGCTTCTTCCAGCCGCTGGCCTCGTCCTCGTACCACACCCACAGGGCGTAGCCGATGCGCTCGATCTTGACGCGCAGGTCGAGGCGCCGGGCGTGGTGGGCGGGCAGCGAGGTGAGGGCCCAGTCGGCGCCGTCCGAGGTCGCGCATACCGAGGTTGCGTGGCAGGCGTTGTTGCAGAACTCCAGGCCGACTTTGACCCATTTGGAGGATGGCGCGGGGGGCGTGTAGGCGGGCGGGGGGAGCGCGGTCTGCGGTGGCGGTGTTTGTGTAACGTAGCTGGGGGGCGGGTGTGGGTGTGGGTGTGGGTGCCCCGCACTCGGAGGGGGCGGGGAGGGGGTTGGCGCAGCGGATGAACGGTCGGTAGCCGCGCTGGGGCTGGTCGGGGTTGGCGCAGCGGATGAACGGTCGGATGAACGGTCGGTAGCCGCGCGGGGGCTGCTCGGGGCGATGGCGGGGGCTGATGGTGCGGTTGTGGTTGTGGTTGTTGTTGCTGCTGCGATTCGTCCTGGCGGCGCGCCGGCGAAAATGACGAGGCCGCCCTGGTCCCACTCGAGCTCCCAGTCGGCCGACACGGTCACCTCGGCGGCGATGAAGGGGCTGCGCAGCGCCGTGTACAGGATGGGGGCCGTGGACGTGTCTCGCGAGGGCGGCTTGCGCCAGAGGTCGGTATTGGGCGGCGCGGCGAGCGCAAAGGACCCCATCCACTCAGGCACGGCGTCGTTGGGGATGTTCAGGGCCGTGAAGGAGGAGCTGTCGGGCGGCATGGCGGCGGTCGTCGCCGTCGTCGCGCGGTCGCGGAGGGGAGCTGCGCCGCTGGTGGACAGACTGCGCCGGGCCTCGAGGTGGTGGGCTGCCCGCTGTCGACGCGCTGCGACCGCGTCGGGCAGTATATGTAGCGTGTCGAAAAGCGTGGGCCGGGACTCGGCCTCGGACTCGCTGTGCTGCCCCCCGCCAGAGATGCGGCCGTCGATGTGGGTGCTAGTTGGCGCTGTACGACGGGCGACGGGCGGTCATTCGCTTCGTTGGGCGATGGCTCACGGCTCACGGCTCACGCAGGTAAGCTGACACGCGCCGCTTGAGATGCCCGATGGCAGATGGCAGATGGCAGATGGCAGATGGCAGATGGCAGATGGCAGATGGCTGATGGCAGATGGCTGAGCAGCAGAAGTGCCTCTCTCCGCCCGATGTGCACGAGAGAATCGTCGAGGCCGGCCGGCATCTCGCTAGGCCTACTCGGTCGTTCGATGTCGAGATCTTGTTCTGTTCGCGCCGGCCCACGCCGCATTGGTGCAGTGCAGTGCAGTGCAGGAGTTGTGCACGCCGTCCAGCATCGGGCAGCGCCATGCCAGCGGCCAGCGGCCAGCGGCCCTGGAGGTGGCAGGAGAGCACTTGTCGGCCGTCGACGACATCGGACACGGCCATGGGCGCCCCAGGCCGAGGGCAGCCGTCGCTACGTGGCAGACATGGACGGCCGGAGGGTTGATTCGAGATGCTAACTTGTTCGCCGTGGGACGGCCAGCCTGCAGTCCAAGGCCGGGCTTTCTGCAGCTCTTCCATCATGCAGCGCAGCCCGCCATTCGTGGAGGCCATCAAAGCACCCTCGATTACGTCGCCAGCACCCTGCCCAACACCACGCCCACGCCCCACCATCTATCGCGGCCGCACCACCCGGTCCCCATCAGCGATACACGCCCGGGTCACGGTTGCATTGTGGCCGCCTCCCCATCTGCATGCGCTGGTCGCCGGCGCGCTCCTTTGCTCCCAGCTCCCGTCCTGTCTGTCTCTGCCATGAAGCCTCCCTCTCCCTCCCACCTACAGCAGCAGCCCTGTCCGAGCAGGAGAAGCGCGCACTGTGCGACGCCAACGCCTTGGACCCACCCGCACTGCTGTCCCGCGTGATGCTTCAAGAGACTGGGAGCCGACGCACGGCGCTGTTGTGCCTGTCGTCAGTTGTTGTAGTCGTACCTACGTCGTGTTCCAGTTCAAGCGCTGTTCCGCGGTGCGGTGCGGTGCTGTGCTGCGCTGCGCTGTGCTGTCCGCGACGAACCCACCCACCCTTGCAGATATTGCGTTGCGAAGCCCACATTTGGATGTCCAAGTACGCAACTGGGCGTCTTGTACCGTGTGCGTCTTCGGGTAGCTACAGACATCGACATCGACATCGGCATCGGTGCCGGCCTAGACGAGACGAGACGAGACGAGACGGCCGGATGCCTCACCGTCGTGGAACTGTGAAAGAGCAGCGAAAGTTTGGTTCCCGCTTTCACGCCCACCGTCGGCCTTGCTTCTAGCGCGTACAAGATACGTGCTAAGCGTCTTCCATTCGACGACGACGGCTCCGCTGGTTTCCACTACTGCACACGCTGCAGCATATCCTCCGTCGCGCTCTTCTCCAGCGTCTGCACAGCGGGCAGTGGAACGTTGCTGAGACTACGACCCTTCTTGTGCGAGGACATGAGCGTCGTCCAACGCCGTGCAGATTCCGAATATGCTCGCAACCAAGGCCAGTTGGCGGTAGTCCAGTGTTGACCGAGTTGAGCTGTTGTGTATGCTGCGAGTTTCCCAACGATCCTGCCGATTTTCTGGAACCTCTGCACGGCCATCGCCCTGTCATGATTCGTTTCCGATGCGCACCTAGGTAAGCCTATCCTCTCCTCTACAAGCCATACTTATACAATACCTAGTATGCTATATACAACAAGGCTTTGTAAAGACAGAAGTAGACTATTTGCCTGTTGCTAAAACCTTCTAGACTGTCAAAAAGATCGCGAAGTCTTCTATAATATCGGCAATGAATTCTGCCAGGGAGGTGCGGCGAGCCCCAGCCCCTACGCGGGCCTCATCGACGTTGTGATCGCGGCAAAAAGCCTCCCATATCTGAGTAGCTCTGACTTGCATTCCAGTAATTATCATCTGCGGCTAATGACACCCTGATGTAGATCACATACATGTCCCGTGCAGCGTGGTGGTGTTCGTCCTGGAGAGAGATCGTGCGAGGAATCGTTGCAGGTTCTTGTCATGTATACCCACACGATTCTACCTGTTCGCGGTCCAACTCTATCAGAAGTCTGGGTATTCGGACACCAACGGTGTAGCCTGGTTCCAATATGAATTCCGACACACCGAATTCACAAGACAAAAATTGTTCCAGAGCTGTGGCGCTCGCGTCAAATCCGCTGATTGAATCATAGACGTCCAGTGCTCCATCGCTGCGCAGGTGGGCTGCGATCCAATGTATGTTCTTGACATTTATGCAGCAGGTATACCCCAGAATACGGTCGTCCCTTCAAAATATTTGGTTGTCATCCATATAGGCAGCGAGGCGCTCCGCGTCGCCTGCTCGACACAGCAACCCTTGTACCATGTGCGTGGGGATGTATTCGACGGCGTCAATCCTTTTCGACGTGTTGACGGCGAGGTGGTATACTATGTCGACAAGAGAAGAGTTCAGTCACGAAGCCGCTCTAGCCACGTCGGATAGTGCGACTACGAAATCTTTGCCCTTGACTGGTATCCGCGTAGTGAGAGATGGGAATTGGCCCGAAGCGTGGGCTGCCTCACACAAGAACATCGAAGAAAGGTCGCTAGCAGAAGCATGTGCCGCTATGCCTCGGATGTGGGTGGTCGTCTCTGAGTCCGGTACAGTAGAGCCAGCAACAACTGGGGTCTTGATGGATGTCCCAGCCTCGATGACTGAGACAGCGATGATGGGTGCAGCGACGACAATTGTGGCGAGGACTGGCGCTTCTTCGAGTAGTCCATCGCAAGTCCATCAACATAGGACGCAAGCTGCGGTCAAGTGGGCAGGAGTACAGGCGGAGGTGGCCCAGTAGGCCGCAGAGCTCTAGCACGTTGGACGCTGTCATGGTAGCGCTGAAACTTAGCTACGATGTGCTTCGGCGGCTCGTAAGACATCGCATCAGTTGACTGAAATGGATGCAAGTAATAGTGACAGGCGGCGCTCGAGGATGTAAAAGCAGACTCAGCGTGCGTAAAAGCAAAAGAGTAGAGTTGATAATGAGGGAGTAGAGTTGACAGTGAGGGACGACGTGTTCTGTTCTCGCAGTGGCCACCAACCAACTGCAAAGGAGGAAGGAAGTAGCGGTCTGGACAGAACAAGCATCTCATCTGAACCATCTACCGAGTGACACAGCGTCTCTGGAACCGGTCTCTTATTGTTGTTGAGCCTTTCTCGATACATCTGTGCACTGTAGATTGCAGGGCTCGGAACTTGCCGTCAAGAGTTACTGTGAGCTGGCCGCTAGGAGCTGGCTGTTAGGAGCTGACTACTGTGAGTGCTGATTACTTCGAGGGCTAGTTCCTTCGAGATATCCATCCAGGCATGAGAGGCCTGTCGAGTTCTGGTCGTCACCAGCGGGCTTCCAATACCAATTGATATACTTCCAAGGCTACATATTCCAGGCTCCTGCTGTACTCTAGACGGCGTCTTTCTTAGATTGGTACCATTGGCTCTAGTAGATTGTGGATATCAGAACACCAAGCGCACTGTACAGAGACGTATAGCAGTTCAACTCCAACCACAAAAGGAAGGACGTATAGCACTAGTGAAAGTCTGCCTGTCCGCTTGAAAAGACACCTCTAGAATAGAAGAATTCTATATGCGCCGTGTGCTGCAGATTTGATCGCAAGGATACTGCGGGAGATTCACAGTGGATTGATTAGCATGTTAGGAGCGGTCGCAAGGGCGGAGTTTAGGGTTAGATAGTTCCTGGAAATCGAGTGGATAGGTAGGTGTGCGTTATAGTCTCGAGAAAAAAAATCAAAAACAGCGGCCTTGGCGGAGCGATGGAGTCTGTGGGTACATGTATCATAGACCGCGGACTGTGGGATACTACTTGACCTGTTCTGTTGTTGACGAAATAGGGAAATAGGGACGTTCAGCAACGAGAGGTTGTTAAAGAATTCGTTGCGAAAATTCCATGCTCTGCCACGTCTAGATTAGATAGATGTAGAGCCCCTTCACAAGTTCTTCTAACTCGAAACGTTACGCGTTATAATTAGGGACCGTTTATCGACTGTGGATTGACTGGCGGTTGTTGTGACTCTGAGCACTGGAATAGTTGGATGGAACGGATGGACGAGGGGCTGCGATAGCGGAAGGCGTCGGTCTTGCGCCTGATACTCGTACTAGAAAACGTACTGGTAGAGTAATGTAAAGCATTCGTACATACATATAGGAGCCTCGTGACTGCTTGAATCATGTCTCGCTTGTGCGTAGATTCCAAGGCATGTTGAAGCAGTAATGGCGAAGTTAAGAAGGGCTACTTCTACTTAACTTCAGTCTATTCGTAGTCCAGTCCAGGAATATCGAGTCCATTCCAGGAATACGAAAAGGCGCGTAACAGTGGGTTTTGGAAGTGAGAAGTCCCAGCAACGCAACCGGCAACGATAGACAGACAGTGTAGAGAACATACAGTAATCTGCTGCAGACGATCCCCCAGACAAATAAATATATCGTTGGCGATATCGTACGGTTTGCATACGGAAACATGCAATAATTGCAGAGACCAGGAAACTACTCAAGAGCAAAACGGGTCGAGTGCAGATCGACTGCATGCTCATGCTCACTCTCGCTTCCCCTACCTGAGCACGTTCGACTGGTTTCCACGCTGCAGTGGCTCTGGACGCGGTGGAATGCGTCAACAGAGCTACCTTGACCATGGGACATAATTGGTGTGTAGGAACATGCTCAGAGTGCTCCATTGGATGGCGATTATCTGGCGCCAGTCGTACTGCGTGTTGACTAGTTATCACACGCATCCACGCCCGCTGTCACACCTATGTGCTGGGGAAAAAGACGTGGAAAGCACCACCTAGGCATCGTTGGGCCCCGTTCTACACTCAAAGTGCGTCGCTGCCTCGGCGTAGCTCTAGAAACTCTGTACGTCGAGTGTTTTCCTAGAAAGCGTGTAGAAATCTGGCAGATACCCAGAGAGAAGAAATCAGGGGAGCAGCTCGTAGCGGCTCGAAAACATGAGCACGAAACCGGGTTTTTGCACCCACCTTCCCTTTTTGCGTGAGTTTGCCATCGCCCAGGGATCCAGGATCTGCGAGATGCTCAAGGGTTCTATCCAGTTCCAAGGTTGTTTGTGGGTAGGATTCAAAAGCATCGTACGATGAGCTGCGAAGACCTTGGTATGTAGTCATGAAGGATCGTGCAATCGGGATGGGCCGGCCAGGTCCCATTGACCCATACCTATTGAATATTGCGATCAGCGTTAGAAGTCATAACCCCGCTCGCAAGATCTTTTATCCTGGCCTGAAAAGAGGGCATGTAAGAGCCGGTATCCACTTAAACCCGGTTCTCTTCAACTACAAGTACGTTGATCAGAAAATAACGGATTCACACGGTATCGGAAGGGATTGAGAGCTATCGGTCGATTTTTTTCGAGATATCTCCGGAACAAAACTGAATTAATTCCCGAGACATGTACTTAGGATAGGCATGGGTTCGTGTCGACCGCCGCAAGTAGTCGGAACATTTCAGGGTGGTACCGAGCGGCAGCCTTTCTGAGATCGCTCTCCGCCCGCACGTCCTACCAGTAGGCTCTTGATTTCATACTTTGCGGTACACGCTTATCCGACGCGGTAAAGAGTCGCAAGTTTTGTGCAATTGCAGGCCATGCTCTTGTAATATCTCGTCAAATGATGTTTCGGGGCGTAATTTCAGTTGCGCCAGGCTTTCGCGGAAATGAGGGGCAGTCGTCGGCCGAATTGCTCTCTCATACGAGTCCCAGGTTTGCAGCTCAATGACGAAGTAACCGCCTGATGCGAGCGATGACGAACATTTCTGGAAAAAAGTCACCAATCCTTTGTCGAGATGTTCGAGGTGTATCCATTTGATGACACTCAACGCTAGGATTACATCGTAAGGGCCAGAGATAGCCGGGTCTGCCGATAGGACGAAATCAGCAGCGATAAAGTTAACGCGGGGCAAGAGAGGAAGGGCAGGTGCAGCCGGTGAGCTGCGGGAGGTCTTGCTTGCGGGCTCAACCCGATAGCCATGGGTCAGGACGGCGGACACAGGAAAGTAATCCACGATAGGCTTGGAGCTTTCGGCTATGGGAGGACGCACGCGTGAAGACCGCAGGGCCAAAAGGTTTTCGGCTTGGTTGACGAGGCTGGAGTCGATATCGACGCCTGTGACAGAAGTGGCTTCGAAGTCGACGGCTGGTAGCTCAATATCAGTAACGTGAAGTAATAATCGCTTGCAGCGCTTGCAGGGGCATCCTGTCACCTACCAAGTTGGCACGACACTGTTCCAGCATTGCAGCCAATATCGAGGCAGTGCTTAGCCGTGAAGAGACCTGGGACCAGGCTTTCAAGCATGGTCAGACGGGCATCACGGACATGCGAAGACGGCGGAAAACCAGGGAAACGGCTTGCAGGACCGTTGTAATCTGAGACCGGGAGCAACAAGTGGTCAGCGAAAGCACCGACGAGTCTTGGATCGTGATTGCCGGACTAATTTCAGAAGCTAGATGAAGACAGAGTAACTTAAAGTGAGACGTACTATGATAGTTGCCGTAGGCGGTTGGCATCATGTGCCGAAGAAGAGCGGTTCCCTCACGGTTCACGGCAATAGATCGCGCTGATCGCCTCGGGACTTTTCTGACGGTCAGTAGGATTGTCGGCTGGGGTCGAGCTCAAGCAGCGCGGTGCTCTAGAGTCGTCGGTGTATGCGGTTCCTCGGTCTCGAGCGCGAGCGTAGGCTGTGGAGGGGTCGATGGAAAGACGTACGTCACGCTGCTGTGTGGCCACAGGAGCCAGTCTATTGACGGAGTTGGCCACAAGCCCGGCGTGGTGGTTACGATGCTGCTCTCTCACGATGCCCGTCGAAAGGTGGTTGGGTCCGAATGACGAATCGGGATGGTGGCGGCGCAGTTAGTGGCTCGCGTAAACTAGGGTCAGAAAACCGTTGCCGATGCCAGCCTCACCTGCGGGAACCTCCGTACACCTATCACATTTACGAGCTCCATCACGGTGTTACTACCTACTCTGCATACAACAGGGCTTTGCAGACATCATGGAAACTATATTGGCCTCGCTAGAATTCTCCACCGCGTGCAAACATCTCAAACGGTCGCGGTCGTTCTGCTAGGGCGGTGACTCGTGAGTAGTGGCAGGTGCCCCTCATCCACATGCACCAACGGCGCCTCACCACACTCAATTTTGACAACACCCACTCCCCACCCCAACCCGCATATCCACCACGGTAGGTCGCAGCGCTCCCCGGCGGATCTTGGTGTGGTGCGAGCGCGCGAGAGAGGAAACGCTTCCGTCCGATGCTGCACTAGAGGCGGTCAGAGCCCGCGCGCGTACCTGCGCCGAACCGGTGTGATGCAGTCAATACAGAGGTAAACCATACTATCTACCTACCTGAAAGCGACAACTAACTGCTCAATAGCCAGGCGCACTAGTCTGTATCTGTACACTGCCGGCAAGGATGGCTGTACAACTCGAGGTCGACGGCTGCAATATGGCTGCCGGATGCCCATTTCAGGCTGGTCAATCATGTACCTGCTGCATACATGGCCTGGTCGCACAGGCAGTAGCCAGCAAGACTCTTCACAGAGGATAATTGCGAACTTTCAACACCGCACCGGCTGAAAGCGGGACAGTCGAATACCGGCACGGGCGCGAGGCAACGATGCTGGCGCTGCCCACAATCTGCGCCGGGCGACGTGACGCTTCCCGGCAGCATCTAGCAGCGCAGGCCAGGGCAAGCCTGCGACGCCCATCTGGCTGAAGAAATGGCTTAAGAAATGCTCCGAGAGCGCTGGTCATCTCGCCGAGTCCACTGTCGGCCGCGTTTCGGAGAAGAGATGAGACGCCGGGTGCGAGGGCGTCCCAATAAACGTTCGTGCCATGCCACTCCTGCTGTTCGTCGCTGGCTCAGTGGTTCTGTGCCAGCCACAGACGAGCCATGAACAACAGCGAGAACAACAGCGAACAACAGCGAGAACCAGGGCGATCACGTCTGGACGTCCCACATCCCACACTGCCGATTGGGCGGCCCGTTGGAGAGATGGTTGCACGCTGGGGCGTTCAGAGCTGGCGCGAGGTTGCCCGCCATCCAGGTTGCGCTGCGAGTGCCGCTGCCAGACTGCTCTGCTGTCGCTGTTTGACGGCGGTGCATGGTTCAGCATGGTTCACTCCCACTGACCCGGCTGGCCCACTGACCTGGCTGGCGGCTGGGCGCTGTGACTGGCCGTGAGGCCGAAGGAGGATTTGGGATGCTTGTTTGGGACAAGTGAGCGCTGTGGTGGTGTGGGGAGTGCGTCGGCGGAAGCCAGGGTGGGTAGCGTGGATCAGCCCGCCTCTGATGCCTCAACGGCCAGCAACAGCAACCAGCAACCAGCCGCCATGGTGGTGACTAGGGACTGGTGACTGCGCAGACGACACGCTGCTGCCCCCAAGCTCTTTAGCCGGCGCCGCTGGTTGGCCCGGCCCAGCTCCTGCCCAGCTCCTGACAGATGGTGATTCCCCGGGTCGCGACGCTCGAACATGCCCCCCTTCGAGCAGGCCGGCGACAAGCCCCACCCCAAACCAGCGCAAACCCAGCGTCCCGCCCACCGCCTCTGCTCCAAAGCGGACGGTCCGCGTCCGCGTCGCTCTCCGACCTGCCCGCGCCCTGGCCTGCCCGCCCTGGCCTCGCGCACCGCTCGCGCACCCGCTCTGATGCTACACACACTCTGATGCGACGCTGGCCCGGTGCTGCAGCGAAGGCACCGAGTTACATGGGCACGCTGGGCACCTCTCCATAGTGGCCGGCTGCCGGGACACAGTGTGCAACGCCCGGGCCAGCGTGATTCACCGCTGCTTTACCCGTCTGGCGCGCGAAACCTGGGGAGCACCGTTGTTTGTCGCCCGCCGTTGTCGTTTTATCCGGCTGCGGGCCATTCGGCGCCGCCCACGAAAATCACAGCGAAGCCCGCGTCCGCGCCGGCTGCAGCGACGAGCCCGCGCCCCGCCCCCCGCTGGCGTATAGGCCACGGCCGGCGTGCGCTGGTGCGGGTATTATTGGCGGCCATTATTGGTGCGCGGTGCTGGGCGGGTGCCAGTGGTTCTTCGCCGGCCGCCGCCGACGACTCCCCCAGCGGCGCCCATCGTGATCGGAGCAATCGCAACACGCTCTGGCAGTGCCGTGCGTCCTGCAGCGTGCTGTGAAGAGACAGTGGACAGAGCGGACGCCGCGCATCGTTAGGCCGGCAGCATCCCGACCGGGCTTTTGTCTGGGACAAACTTGCCCTCCAGCACGCAGCCAGCTCACTGCGCACGCGTCCCGCCGCTCGATATCACCACAATCAACTGCCAGCCCACTCCGGGGACCTCTGTGACCACACCGTCTGCACCGTCGCCTGCCAAGCACTCGGATCCACGCTTCGCACCGCCTGCTGCTGCGGCTGTCGCTGCCCTGGCCCTGTGCCCGCGGCTGCTTTGGATGCCCGTGTGCACATGTCTGGCGTGAGGCTGGTTCGTTAAGAGAGTGTTTTGCGGGCCCATCCCCGTCTGCATCCCACCCCTCCCCCCCGTGCCCGTTGTCTCTGAGTCTGAGCGCCTCCGCCAACGTCGACGTAACTGAAAGAAGCACCAGGGCGTCGATCTGGCTGCTGGCGATCCAGATACGTGCAGGGTCGCCTACAAGGGGGACGTTTGACTATAAACCTCTCACGCCGCCACACTCGAGGCAGTGCCCGCATTCCTGACATCCTGTCCAACCTTTGCACCACTCCCTGGCGCTCCAATCTCGAAAAAGAGCCTCCGAAGTGAACACAAGCCGTGCTCCCAATGCGGCTTCGTGCATCGTGTCCTGGCTTGGATAGATAATAATACACGCATGTCCCAACCACCACTTCCTCCACCTCCGCCGCCGCTTCATCCCCCAACTACATCTCGCCCCCCAGACATGACGGAAACTCAGAAACTTCCCGCCTTCTCGCCGCCTGGCTTCCTTCACTATCCCCATCGACGTCTTCCCCAGCCCGTCCAGCTCAAGCCCTTGGAAATCCCGCCGGACGGTGTACCACAACGGTCCGACTACCCTTTCCGCTCACCCATCAATCAACTCCCTTCTATTCAGCCGGGCCCGTCACTGCGACATGAGCAGCCGCACCAGCCCTCGTCTCTCCCGAGAGCTGCTCCAGTCGACAAATTACTTCACTCACATCCCTACACGCCGCCAAGGTCAGATCCGCCGTATTCTCCGCAGCAATATGGACCTTCGATATCGCCCCGCTCCGAATTCGACTGCAGACAAATGCCGAGGAGGCTGACCGAGCAACGCTACCAATACGAAGAACCTCGACCCGTACATCATCCGCATCACGAGCAGCCATATGCGTCCCTTGCTTCTCCGGTGGAACAGTCGCAACAGAGGGCTTACGCTCCGTTGGCGTCACCTAGCTACACGCCGAGTTATGCATCCAGCGGCACTCCCTTCCGTGGATCTGTGGGCTCGCACTCGCAATCGCACTCACATTCACACCGTGGCTCTATAACTGCTCCCCTGGGCCCGCTAGCGTATTCTGAGCCCCACCCCACCGGTCCTCCTGTCCGGCAAGAGCCTCGGGCTTTCCCACTACCTGGGTCCATACCACAGCCGGTGTTGAATGAGAAGCTGTAAGCATGCCATAGTCCCCTCATTAGGAAAGGAAGTCCCGCTAACTGTTGATAGGAATCTCAACTACGAGCTTCGCGTGCGACAACAACCCATTGCGGCTCGAGCATGCGGGTTCGGCGAACGAGACCGAAGAGTTATCGATCCTCCACCAATTATCCAGTTGCTGGTGACCGATCCCAAGACCGGTGTGGCTGAGCAGGAAGAACTGCGTTATTCATTAAATGTTGTGCATTGCACTCTGTGGAATGCGGATGGGACGAACGAAGAAACGGCGCTTATTCAACCTGATCGACGAACGACGCGTCGCCTTATGGGCCAGTTGGTTGCATCTCCATCTGTAGCCAAAGACGAACATGATGTCGAGGGTTGCTTCTTCTGCTTCCCAGATCTTTCATGCCGCACCCACGGCAAATATCGGCTCCGATTCGTCCTGATGCGCATCGATCCCATGAACCTGCATGTGGGCGGATACTCGCCAATCCTTACAGAAGTGCTGAGTGACGTGTTCACAGTCTACACCGCTAAAGACTTCCCTGGGATGCGGCCAAGCAGTGCTCTCACAAGAGCACTGAAGCTGCAAGGATGCAACATCCAAGTGAAGAAAGGAAACGAAAAGGCATTGGCCCGTAAACGACTCACGGCCAGCCAAGAGCACGATGACGGTGACGACGATGAAATGGGAAAACGACGGCGCAAGGAGTAATACTTCCTACCTCTAGTGGTGATCTATCTGCGACGTGAGCCTAGGCTTGATGCGTCGCAGGCATTATCGGGATATGTATTTGATTTTAGAGCAATGGGCGGCATCGCTGATATTCAGGATATCTGAAAGCATCTTTCTCGGATGTCGACTGGCATACTCACGACCACATGAACGATTTTATTACTATCATTCTTCCTCATCCTCATCGCCGGCGGAGGCTTCTTTTCAGAGTAGTCCGCGCTTGCATGCTTGCATGCTCGCGATGCAACATGTACACGATACATGGGGAGTCTGGACGGCGGCCAAGGTGTAATGTATTTGGAAGTTTTAACAGAGCATCAGAAGCACGATACCAACTCATAGCTTTTACGTAGTGCGAATAATGAGTGTGTTTAGGTCAGCTAGCTAAGTTTTTACTTCAACTGAAAGCGCGTGTATACATAGTTGGATCTGGGATTCCTTGAAAGATGATAGACTAGCGTAAAACTGCCTGTCCTGAGCTCCACAGTAGCATTGAACAGGCAACTAGTCATCGTATCTAAATGGTAGGGCAATGCGTTGCCGGCGGTGAAATGGTGCGCTTACGAGTGGTAGCTTGCTTGGCGGTGCCCCACTAGCCTCTGCACACGGTACAAATTTCTTTGAGCGTGGCCAGCCTCGAGTTTCCTTCCTTCCCCTTCCCCAAACCGCAAAGCGGGCACCGAGCAGCAATCATGAAGTACGTGCTTGTGTCCGGTGGAGTCATCAGCGGTGTGGGGAAGGTAAGCTGGCCACCTGCCAAATCATGTACCATTTGCTAAGATCGCGGCACCGCAGGGCATAATAGGTATGCGGCTCGAGTTTCGAGTCCAGCCTACCTGGAGCTGATTTTACGCGTTATAGCCTCCTCCACAGGCCTGCTCCTCAAGACACTTGGATTGAAGATAAGTGTAGCATTCTGACATGGTTGCCCGGCATTAAACTAACCCACCAGCACGTATCGTCGATTAAGATCGACCCCTACCTCAATGTCGACGCCGGCACTATGAACCCCAAGGAGTATGGCGCCGCTCACAGACCGCATCTGCAACATGGTGCTAAAGTTTTCCAGGCATGGCGAAGTATTCGTACTCTCGGACGGCGGCGAAGTCGACCTCGATCTCGGCAACTACGAGCGATACCTCAACATCACCCTCACGCGTGACAACAATATCACAACCGGGAAGATATACCAGCACGTCATTCAGCGCGAGCGCAAGGGCGATTATCTGGGCAAGACAGTGCAAGTGGTTCCGCACATTACGGATGCCATCCAGGACTGGATTGAAAAGGTCGCGCGGATACCGGTCGATAACACGGGCGAGGAGCCGGATGTGTGCATCATTGAGCTTGGTGGCACAGTCGGTGATATTGAGAGCATGCCCTTTATTGAGGCCATGACGCAGCTGCGGCGACGCGCGGGCAGCAAGAACTTCCTGCAGATTCATGTGTCCTATATACCGGTTATCAATGGGGAACAGAAGACGAAACCCACCCAGCAGGCTATCAAGGCAGTTCGTAGCGCTGGATTGATTCCGGACTTGGTATGTTGACCTGCCATCCAATTGCTTGAGCATCTCAGCTGATGCTTAGACAGATCGCTTGCCGTTGTGAACGCGAGCTCGAGCACTCGTCTATTGAGAAGATAGCTCGCTTCTGCCAAGTCGAGCTCAAACAAATTGTAGTTGTCAAGGACATGCCCTCGCCATATCAGGTTCCAGCCCTCCTCCAGAAACAAGACCTGATACCTGCTCTGCAGGATATCCTAGACCTGAAAGCTCTAACCATATCCCCTGTGTTGGCCCAGAAAGGTAGTAACACATGGGCGCAATGGGAGGCGTTGACAGAGCCTAGGCCGTATTCTGATGAGAAAAAGGTTGCCATTGCTTTGGTGGGGAAGTATACAGAGTTCCATGACTCCTATCTCTCTGTCGTCAAGTCTCTAGAGCATTGCGCCATGCGATGCCGTAAGAACCTCGAGCTTATCTGGGTGGACTCGGAGCATCTTGAGAAGAAGACCCCGGACGCGGAATACCACAATGCCTGGTCTAAAGTCTGCACAGCGAACGGTATCCTCGTACCTGGCGGGTTCGGCGAACGCGGCACCGAGGGCATGATTCGCGCTGCGCAGTGGGCGCGTGAACACAAAACGCCGTACCTGGGAATCTGTCTGGGCATGCAGATTGCCGTCATCGAATACGCCCGCAACGTTTGCGGCATCATCGACGCCACGTCCGAAGAGTTCCGGGGACAAGCGGCCAACAAGGTCATCATGTCGATGCCCGAAATCGACAAGAAGACCATGGGCGCTACCATGCGCCTCGGCCTGCGCCCAACGCTCTTCCAATCCGGCAGCGAGTGGTCCCAGCTGCGCGCTCTCTACGCGGGCAAGAGCGAGATCCTCGAGCGCCACCGTCACCGCTACGAAGTCAACCCCGACTTCATCGCCACCATCGAGGACGCCGGGCTGAGTTTTGTCGGCAAAGACGAAAAGGGCGAGCGCATGGAAGTCATCGAGATCAAGGACCACCCCTGGTTCGTCGGCGTGCAGTTCCACCCCGAGTACTTATCCCGCGTCCTGGATCCGAGTAGACCCTACTTGGGATTCGTGGCGGCGAGCGCGGGCCTCCTGTCCGAGATCACTCGCGACTACGCACCCGGTGCGGGCCTCGCGGACGGCGTCAACGGCATCAAGCTCGAGGGCAACACAGGCTTGTTCTAAGCCGCACTGTTTTGCACTGTGTCTAGCACGCACGATTTCGTACATTCAGAGTAGAACATCCATCCTCCTGGGTGCTGTTGGAAAATTGCGCGTCCTAGCTACGCACGAGCTGAGCTGTAGGAAATGTGCGTGGATATGAGAGATGTGGCAAGGTAAAGATGGCTGATCTATCTATCTACTCCGATGGTTTTCTGGCGTTGAATGACGGTGGGCAGAATTGGTGGATAGTCTTTGGACTCGTCATTGGTCAACTATTTAGACTTTCGTAGTTAAAGAAAAGCGGCTTTTGAGCACATGTTAGAACTTGTGTTTGAATATACACTGCACTCCTGCGGAAGCGGAATCTCTAGAACTAAAGAGCTAAATCTGGGCGCAAAAGGATCATCTAACGCAGCAATATAACCATATAAAGCTACAGTTCTATAGATAGCGTTAACTTAATTCTGCAAGATACCAGATAAATCTAAGTATTTGATAGGGCTTTAGTTACCTACAGAGTTTCAACGTAGCGTGACCACCCTTATTTAGTTCTAGCGACCTGGTTTCCGCAAGAGCACTACCTCTAGCTCTCTCTACTGACAACTCACTAGATGTAAACCAAACCAAACCAAACCAATGCAAGGTTAGAAAGGCGTCTGTTCCCAGTACTCGTCGATTCAGGACCAGATATCGATGGAATCTATCTGACAACCCAAACCTGCCTAGTAGTCAGGACTTGTTTTGTTCGTTCTTTTTCACGTTATTGTATCATATCTAGAATCAGATAACAACGTTACGTTTACATTCCAAGAGCGCACACGCGTTTTGCATTGGTGATGATATGATACGGATCCCTGGCCTCGCTGCCAGAGGCTAGAGTCCAGAGTCGTCGAGAGACTGCGCCACGAAGACAGTAGGACGAGCCTATAGACGAGAGATACAGACACAGACAGACTAAGCCTTGCTGCGTAGATGCGCCCTAGTGAAAGGAAGAGAAGAAGAAAAACTCCAACTGACCGACCGGAACCGATCCGACCGAGAACCAAACTCCATCGTTACCAAGCAAGCAAGCAAGCAAAAGAGACACACACACACACAAGCAGACATGCAAGAAATGTGATTCTCCTCTCTGCTGTTCTTTATACAAGCTTCGCACAGCACCCACCCACCGCCCAGCAACCAGACCAGCATCGCACGCGCCACAAGAACCCAACCACCCTCACCTCAAGTACTCTTTGTCGACCGCTTCGCAGTGCCAATATGCGTATTGTGCACCTTCGTCGCAAACTTGAGGCTCGTAATCGTTTCCTGGAGATGGGCCTGCAGCGGCGAGACCATGACGAACATGAGGGTTTTGGAGTTGCCGCCGAGCGAGTTTTGCAGGAGGTAGGTTAACTGTGGAAGGGAGCGGATTAGCGTTTGATCAGAGAAGTGGGGGGGGTTAGAGGGAAGGAAGGAGGGGCATGTGTGTATGTATGGGGTTCTAGCATGTGGGATAGGGAGGGCTTACCTTTGAGTTGCGGTACGGGATATGCGCGCCCTCTTTACCGCTGCCTAGCGCGTTGATCACGTCGCCGAGACAGCTGAGGCTCTTGTTGATATTCTGCGTCTCCTTCAGGCGCGCGCCCTCGGCCTTGCTGTGTTCGAGGCGCTCCGAGCCCGCCAGATCGACTAGATTAAGCGTGCCCTCGCTCTTCTCGCCCGTGATGCTATTCAAGCCCACGAGCTTGAGTATGAAGACCGAGTGTGAGCGCGACGACCGCTGGTTGGCCTTCGTGGCTGCTACGCTGCGGTTCTTATCGGCGGTTTTGAGGATCTCGGCGACGCGGTCGGGGCCGTCGAGTTCGACGCTGACGGCGTTCTTAAGCGTGGTGGTTTTCTTGGCCGGGTCGTGCTTGACTTCGACGGTCTTCTTGTCGATGTCTTCGGAGCGGCCGAGAAGGTCGTTGTATGACTCGTTGTAGACTTCGACGAAGGAGCCTCCCATTTTGTAGTTCCAGCCCTTTTCTTCGAGTCGAGTTGCCTCGGAGTAGATTTGTGCTGTCGCGCGTGGGATCATACCATCAATCGATGACATTGTGTACGTCTTTCCTGAACCGGTCTGGCCGTAGCAGAAGATGCAGACGTTGTAGCCGTCCAATGCGCTCTGGACAAGCTGGCTAATCTCGTCGAATACCTCACTGTTCTCAGACTTGGGGCCAAAGACGCGATCAAATGAGTATGCATGGTTTGCAGTACTCACGTTCCCGAGGGCGCTTTGTTTCTCAGGACCTTGAACAGCGACTTCTTTGCTGTCTGTCTCGACATCCGGGAAAGCGATCTTGGCTGGTTCGCTTTCGCTTTCATGCGAGGGGCGCACTCGGCACATGACTCTAATATTACCCTTCAATTCCTGGACTTGGTTGTGAAGCTTCCGCCGTAATGTCTCTTCCTGGCGAAGCTTCTCTTGAGCAAGCTCCGCTGCTTCGATGGCATCCTGCATGCGTCGATGCAAGTCATTGAAAGCTTGAGATTGCGCCTGGCTATCCGACTCGAGGAAATGGATCTTAGCCTTCATGGCCTTATTGGCAGCATCCAGCGTGAGATTTTGTGTTGTAGCTTGGGTTAGTTGGCCCTGCAGCCCAGTCTTGAGACTTCTTTCCCGATCAAGCTCGGCCTTCACGTTCGTTAATTCGCCCTGCATGAGTTGCGTCTCGCGTTCTTTCGTGTCCGCCTCCAGTTCCGCATTCTTCAACTTCTGCCCGTATTCTGTCTGAACCTCCTGCGCCTCCCGCAGCCTCCTCAGCCGTTCATCCTCGACCTGGGTCTTCAATTTCTTCTCCACTTCAGCTAGTTCTCCACTATGTGCCTTCAGAAGCTTATCTATCTGTGTTTCGAAGTCCTTGCGGACCTTTTCTGCCGCTTCTTCGCGTTCTCTCCGCGATCGGTCGGCTGTCTTCCGATGGCTTTCTTGTAGGTCGTCGACCTCGTTACGATGCTTCCGACGGAGATCGTCGACTTCAAATGTGTGATTTCGTCGCGTCGACTCCAGCTCCATATTTGCTGAAGCCATGTAACTCTTAGCGTCTTTCAAATCCGATTTCAATTCTTCATTTATTGACACGACTTGTGTCCGGATAGTCTCGAGTTCGGTGACTAAAACGGGAAATTCGTCAGTTTCTTGTACATAATACATCGGGCGACTGGTCCAATAGGGGCAATGCTGATTACATACCTCGAGTCTGCAGGACTTTGATCGTATCTTTCAAGTCGTTCGCCTGCGAGGTCTCATTCTCCATTCTCTGCTTGAAAGCAGCGAAATCGCGCTCCATTGCCTCCATCCTCAGATCGGTATCGAAGACTGGAGCAGGATCGTTAGTGAACCTGTTCAAGAAACGGACAGGGGTAGCTGGAGTCTGTGGCCTTTGCTTCCGGATTGGGGTCCTTGTAATGATACTACTAGAGGGAGCTACTTCGCGAGTGGGAGTAGCTCGTGGAATCAAGGAAATTTGAGACTTTGAAGAAGAAAATTCCGGGTCCTTGCCAGAAACCCTTCGACGTCCCATACGACTACTTGGCATCTCGGCAGCAGAAGCGCCCAGATTGAGCGCCCCCAAGCCATCCATGATGCTCTCGCAGTCGCTATCGACAGGCGCTTCTGGGGCAGGACTGGTCGGAAGAAAAGAAGGAGAGGAGACTGAGCGTGGAGCGGGTGCTCCAGAGAAATTCCTCTTGGCAAAGGGTTCCAGAGATTGTAGCCGGTTGACAGGTCCGCGGTGGGGGCGCTTGGGCACCTTGAACACATCCTGGGTATCCACTGGATTGGTAGAGATAAGAAAAGGCTGCACACCTTTGGGCTCGGGTCCTTCCTCCTCCTCATGTTGCGTCATTGAGGTAACAGGACGCGACCCTTGATGGTACGACTTGCTGCGGCTGTGGCCGTATGCAGACTTGGGTCTAGCACTGTAGCCATTCGCGCTGGGGACTTTCGAGCCGGGCCCCACGCTGCCGCTGAACGAGGACGCGGCGTGTCGCGAGGAGCTGCCCGTGGGCATGCGCGAGGTAGAGGCTGCGAACCCGCGCGGGCCGTTCGTGGTCGTGTTCCTGACCGCGCTGTTCACGGGACGCGAGGTAGCAGGAGCGGCGAGCTTCGAGTGGGGTTCGCCGGCGCGATCTTTCAACGTCTGCCGCTTCGCCGGCGGTTCGGGAACTGGTTCCGTCAGTGACCTGACCGGTTCACTACCTAAATGCACCTTACGCCCTGTAGGCTTGTGTTTGAGGGTGCCAGTCGGGGGTGGCATCGCAGCACGAGAATTGGTCGCGGCCTCGCTCATTTCGCGGAGGCCATGAGCGCGAGGGGAAGTTGGCAGTTGGATTTTCGACGGCATCCTGAGGCCAGACGACTTCATCGGACCCTGCTATCGAGAGCGCTCGTTAGTCTTGCAATGAACATGGCACTGGGCGCCGCGACATGGCGTGTCGCGAGTGTTGCCGACTTACCTGATTCTCTGTGGCGGTGTCCATGGCGGCGGCGGCGGCGTAAAAATCAACCTTCCGAAAAGCTTGGGAAATCACCAAAACATATCCTGCGGTAGGGTGGACCAAAAGAGGCGGCGGCTGCGAAGTTGGTGATGGTCGTGTCCGCAATGTTTGGAGATGCGATACGAAGTAAACAGACCGAATCCCTGTCGTTGCGCCAACCGACGCGGGCTTAGTGTATTCTATACGCACGTGCACTATCCACCTCCGCGTTACTGCCGAAGCAGATTCTTCGTGCACAGCAATCGGAGATTGATTTGAAAGATTCTATTAACATGTCTTTGTGGCTACAAATCAGACAAACTACAAAAACAACGCTCAAACCGCAGGTAGTTCAGATATACCAGCCCGTCGCATATAGATTCGGAGCACTAGTAAGCCATGATATGGAGTGTTGCTTGTTGATAATTGCCATATACCTACATATATTTATTATTCCACCCTTTTCAATAGATACCAATGTTGGATATATAGTAGATGAAGACTTTAGTATATGCCACGCTAACGATCCCCCCTAACCACGTCTCAAGTCGTGAACGCTCACATGTCTTCTCTGCCTTGCTTCTCTATCACCACAGCCTACCTCTTCTTCTTTGTCCACACTCTCACAAACTCAATCTTGTCCCCGACCCCCAGCCCTACACGCTTCACCCTGCCCAGCCTCGCGAGATCTTCTCCCACTCGATCCAACACCTTATGCTCATCTGTACTGACCGCATCGTTCGCCTCACCGTCCCCATCCCAGCCATGCTTGATTCCATTCTTCATATGCGGGCTGTCGAAAATGTTAGTATCGAAGCCCATATCTACGGCTGTTGTAGCGGCCTTCGGCGCGCCAGCGGTAGAGAAATCGAGCGATGGGTTGTTGTACATGTGCCGCGCTATCCTGACGCGCATGCAGTGTGTAGGTCTGGAGAGTAGTTTCCAGATCCACGATGGAACCTTGCCGGGCACAGGGGTGGTGATATCCCCAGGTGTGTAGCGCAGGTTGACTGGATAGATCTTGGTTTTCGGATGTGCAGTCAGTAGACTTGGACTGAATGGCAAGATACCCCTTCCGTTTGTTGTAGTACATTCTGGAAATACGCATATTATAGACTTGGGGTATCGCTCCTGCAGCTCCTTCAAGGTAAACAAGTTGTCGCGGTTCGAGGGCGCGGTCTGGGGTTGCGAGAACGCAAGTAGTATGGCTCCGAGGAGGCTTATACGTTCCACTTTGCGGGTCGTGGGGTACGAGCGCGTAAAGATAGGGTGGAAGATTCCGGCTAGGTAAAGCGGATCGAGCGGCGAAGTAAAGGAGGACGCGATTATAGTCCCCGGCTGGGGAAGGTGGTTCTGTGCTTCAGCGAGTTTCCTGTTAAACCCGCATCAGCATGTCTTCGTAGAAGAACATATCCTCGCATATGCCAAGAACGAACCCCTGCGGACTCCAACCCCAAATGAATCGTGTGAACCTACCCTCTTTTAACCCCATCCACTTGTAGGTCCACCCACCAAACCCCGGGAATGGCCAACATAACCCACAACGCACATTTCCGTATGAAGCTCCCTACAGGGAGCCACTCCAGCACCGTGAAGTAAAACACGGACAGGAAGAATATGGCCGGTGCGCGAATAACGAAGAGGAGGATATGCACCGGAGTCCAGAGCGCGCCCGCTGGCGCCGTCGGTACAGGCAGAAAGGGCGCAATAGCCGTACCTATGCACAGTATGTGTCAGTATCGTGTTCACTTGGAAGCCAGCTATTACTCTGAAAACGCTGTGTCAAACGTACCCTTATCTCGAAACTGTGAGTATTTCTCCATGACGCGAGTGAGTGGGGTGGGTGGGGTGGCGTTGTCAAAGGCGTGGTGCTACCGGTCCATGAGTGAGAATCTTTAGCTCAAATAAATGGATCATGCAGCGATTTCCGAAAAGTGACAGTTGCAGAGTGATGACGAAGCTAAGTAGAGCGCTTCGGAGTCTTTCGTCGCTGTCGCAGTAAGAGTGGCCGAATCATCGCAAGCTTTGAAATATTTCGCGAAGCATGTGAAATCCGGGACCGGCGTGCCAAGATCCCGCCATTGCATCCAACGATGCAGGGAAAGAAACTGCAGGTTTAAGACCCTACAACCCCAACATGGATTAGGGTGTAGCACATGGTTTCCACTACAACGAAAGAGTTGGCTTCAATATATTTTCATTATGTACTTACCCTAACCAGTGGGACGGAGTCCCCTACAAAAAGAACAACGATCAATTCCGCACCCGCCAACAATGCCAGCTATGAACTAAACCAGGAGAAAACCACTTGTGGGAACGAGACCCATCCGAACAATCGAAAAGGAAACTAAAAGGCAGTGAGTAGTAGTTGTATACAAAGGAAAAGGTGTAGGCTATGTCTAGTAGAGAAAGCCCCCAGAGCATGGCTCAAGCCGTTCAGCTCAGCTCGACGCCGAAGACAGAAGCAGGGGCGGGGGATAGTAGTGTAAACATGTGCGAAATATTAATGTTCCTTCTGGGCGTTCAATTCCATCAGGCTTTCTGGATTCAGGGTCCTCAAGGCATAAGCCTAAGCCAGCGCTTGCTTGCGCTCCTCCTCCTTTTGCCGCCACGATTTGTTGCGAGAGAGGGATGGAAAGAGAATATAAGCATGGCTCCCTGATGTGGGAAGGGGTACAGTGGACAGGTACTTTTTTGTATAGACAATTCGGGTCTGCGAGCCCAGGGAGAAAGGCGGTTGTAGTGGGTATGGGAAAATGACGCAGAGACGACGGGACTCCAGACAGCGCAAAACAACAACAGACCATAGCGGGAAGAATAAGCAAACAACATGCCTTTCTGCAAACTACGACCGTGAAGCTGCTAGCCGACTCGCTCATTATGCAGATTACAAATTGATTACAAAAGTACAATCTAAAAGCTAGAGGATGCTTTCTTTCGAATCGAATAGATACGTGGCCAAAGTCGGATTGGGGCGTGGAGGCAAGGAGGTACGTCGGGGTTCCAAGGTGGCCATGGGGATGCAACGCTCTACAGAGCAACGTCGAGTACCAAGCTGACATCGCTAACCTGGGCTCCGGCGAGATCCTCGAGCACGGGTATCAGATCGAGAAGTTCGTTATCGTGAGCATCAGAGAACCAGCTGCTGATTGGAACGGCGTGCTGCGGATGGAAGATGTACGACGTTGGCGAATTGTCAATGATGATGATCTCTCGAAGATCCCGCCCAATCTGTGACAGGTCCTACGTCGATTAGTCTCGGCCCTTAACGAAGGGGGAAGCTCTACATACCTTTACGTAGTTACCCTGATGATTATAGCAGCTCTCTCGGAACAACCTATGGTGAACGACACCATGGATGTCAAGCTGGTCAAGAAGAGGGTCTCCGTACTGCGGATATGTTAGTGTAAGTAAAGCGCGCAGCTTCTGGAACATACCTTCGAAACAGACGCTGTGAAGACAACAACTTCGTACAGCTCGCCAACCCTTTTCATGAAAGCATCCACACCTGGCCGTTTGATTACGTACACGTTGTGGTACTGGCCTTCAATTTCGACAGGTATTGTGAAATCAGCCTGGTGGAGAACCTAAGTAGATTAGCATCGGGTTACACTAGGATGTACTACGATCACATACTTTAAAACTGCTGTGCACCAAAGTCTCGTCTAGATCCAGAACAAGGCACTTCTTTCCTTTGAACTCCGGCCGGAGCGGTCCAAGCAAATACTTCTGAGGACTAGTTTCGGCTACACTAGTCTCTGATGCTTGGTTGTGGACTGCGATTTGACGTTGTTCAAGCGGCGGTGGGGGAGGCAAGTCAAGCTTCGGCGAGACGTCTTTCTGTGCCTCTTCAGCAGCAGTCTCGCCTTCATGGTGCACTTCGTTCTTAGAGATGGGTACCGAGTCGCTCATTTCGATATCAGTGTCTCTCTCCTCCTGTTCTTTGGTGCGGTCGTGTATTATCTGCTCTTGGTCAACGGAGGGCCTTGGCTGCACCGGGGTGGTTCCTGGTGTTGGGCTTTGGATGTTGATCTGAGGGTGCCCTGTCTGCAACGTGCCAGACTGGTTGGGTAACGGGGGAAGTGGTTGTTCCGGAGGTTGTCTCTTGGAAGAACTTCTGGTCACAATAGTCGGTGGGCCCTCTTGGGAAGGCCGTTCCGTGGTGCCGTCGCCATGGTTGGGCTTTTCGTTCTCTCGACGGTTTGCACCGAACGTTTCACCAGCCTTCTCGTCTATCGGATCCTTTGAGTCTGCTGTGCTCGACTCGGGGGCGTTTAGCTCTTGTTTCTTCAATGGAGCGGCTTGGGTAGTCCGGCCTGGCTTCACCTTGCCGGCTTGCTTGGCGTTCTCCGTCGTCTCTCCGTCTGCCGCAGAGCGCGACTCGCGTGGCGCAAAGCAGGGCAGGCACGCAAACAAACCGCCGGATTTTTTCGTTTTACTTCTCGTAGAAGCTGGGCGATTCTCTGTAGAAGGCAATGGGGGCTGCGGTTGAGCTTTCTCCGATGCAACGGCCCGTTGCTGGGACCGTTTGCTGCTAGCTACACTGCCCGCCCTACGCTTCCCGAAGCTCCGTTTGGAGCCGCGCCCAATGCTCTCCGAGTCCGCCACGGTTGCTCCGCTCAGACCTGTCCCAGTTGGAGTTTGTTCCTCGTTCGATTGCGATCCCGAACGGGGGATGTTCAGCAACGATCGTTTCTTCTTAGGCACACCCTCTGCAGCTGCCGTATTCTCGCCTCCTTGCGCAGACTTTGATGCAGTTGTAAGGAGATCCTCCGTTGACGGCGGCCCTGCGCGGGACGAAGATCGCGGCGGCGGGACAGTGGCGTTCGAGCCAGAGACTGGGATTACCTGCGGGCCTACTCGACACGGAAGATTAGTACGGTGTTCGTCGCAGCAGGCCAACGCCATGGGGGGGGTCTCAAGGCGACACAGGCGGGCTACGTACCGATGCCGTTCGGCTGCTCAGTTCTGTCGTTGCTCACAGCGAGCTTGTCGGTCAACGGCCGTCCGGTAGTTTCGGCAGCCGTTTGCGTAATCGCCTGGCTCATGGTTGGGCGACGATAGGCTTAGATGGGCGACGAGTGTAGGTGCGGTGATGGATTCGATGCCGGTAGCTCCTTGCGTTGTCGCGTGGTGGAGCTGCCTCGTGGACGGCGAGGGGGCGGACGACCCGCGCAGGCGCAGCTTCTGCGGCAGGCAATTGAGAGCACGGTCGCGATTGAAGTGAGGGCGCGCGAGATGGAAGCGGCAGAGGCAGAGGCTGCGATGGGCGGCGGTTGAGGTCGAGGGCGCGAGGGAAGGTGTAGGGGGGAGCTGCGAGGCCAGGACGTGCTCTCGATGAGGCTGGTCTTCTCGCTAAAGCGGGCGGAAATGAGACGCCGCTTTCACCACTCCTCAGCGCCAACCTCCAGCAACAACAACAACAACAACAACAATAGCAACAACAACAGCACCCGCAGCAGAGCCGGCGCAAAATCGGGGGTGGGCGATTGGGACAGCGTGTCTTGGTGCGGTGCGAGTGGATTGCGGATAGTGACGAGCAGAGTGTCGAGGGCAGGCTACGTGAGGAACGCAACGGCCGCACGAGAGTGACAGGGGTTTCTCTTATGGGCGCTGGGTGAATTGCATCTTCTTGGCTCGCGTCTAGCACTGCTTCGTCCTAGCACCAGGCCGCTCTGCGGTGTGTACCGTCCTGGCCTGCTGCTGCTGCTGTTCATCATCATCGTCATGCTGGACAGTGGAACTGTCACTCGACGACTTCAACCACACATCTCTGGGTCTGATGGTTGAGTGGATGCACGCTCCCAGCCAATGGCAGGCGCTGCCGGGTGAAGGGGTGAGATGCCCCGTCAACTGCAGTCACTACCATCGCAGTCACTACCATCATCAGCCAGAGCAAACCCGCCGAAGAAGGTTTGCGCGCGAAGGTCGGTCTGGTGGACGGGGACCAAACTCGAGCCGCCCTGCATACGGCCATGAATTCCCTCCCGCGGCCTTTGTGACGACCGCGAGCTGCCCGCGCGCAATTTGGGCCAAGTTGTGTGCAGCCACACGCGCCGGCGGTTAGCACAGGCTTGACCAGCCCGGATGTGCACAAATGGCAGCGGCGAGCCTATCACCATGCTCATCGGCCGTGAGCGCACCTCCACACTCCACACTCCGCACTCCAGAGTCCACACCAGGCCGCTTTACGGCTGGCCAGGCTCTGCCGCCCGGTCCCTCTGCTTTCTGGGCCTTGCAACGGGCATCGCATTTCGTCGACCTCACCTCTGCCGCGACAGAGCCAGCGACCTGGGTTTGCGGCATGTCGTGGCGACTGTCACATGCCAGGCTGTCAGACGCTCTGATTCGCGCGTTCCACGGCTGTGGCGAGAGATGCGGTCCGTCGCACGTCGAGTCATCTGGGGCAACGCCGATCCTTGGACGAGGCCATGTACGGAAACGTCACGAGATCCAACCTCGACCCGCTGGGTTTGGGAGGACGTCTGGTCTGACCTTTGTGCTGGAAAGCCTGGAGCCGTGGAGCCGTGGAGACGTACATACCTCTGTCCCTCCAATCTTGAGACTGACAGTCCGGAGACATTGTATCAGTTACAGTCTCAGTGAGCTACATGCAAAATGATGGTACAACCGCAGATGCGGGACTATGATTCATTCCACAGCGTTCTACTACGGGCGTGGTTGCGGTCGTTGTCTCTTGTATCCCCCTCCACCTACTTTGTGTCATTTGCGTGAAGACGGTAGGACTGCGTACTTCATGCAGGCTTCGATCAAAGGTTCTTCAGCGTAGAGACAACACACAGGATACATGAGAAATACAGTGCGAAAAGTAAAAGCTGTGATAAGACAAGACGTGTGAGCGGAGGAAAACCCACCTGAAGAAGACGGAGCGATGCAGTTGAAGGAAGGACCAGAGAGACCGTAGCTAGAGTTTTCCGGCATTCATAGTGAGATACAAACAGTCTTGTGGTATGACTGAATCCAATCGCGCAGGCAGAAGAGAAACCTTACACAATGGCAATAACAATATATGCCAAGACTTTCAGATGGCAGTAGGATGATGCAAAAACCGGCCAGCAGAAAGGAATCGTGCTTTTCCACGTCTATACCCAACGGATTAATCAGAGTCGTGCAGTCATTGCTGACTAGTTTTACTACCACTAATATCAAACGCAACTGATGTGATTCGCAACGATAATCTTTTGCCCACCACAGTCAGTCAAAGACAGCTGTGTTTTAGGGAACGAATCACAACCCTGCTCGCTGCACAAAAGACTAAGCCTTTTCACGAATGCATGAGCCAACCGTGCATAAACATTTCTCCAACCGCGCTGCGCTCAACTCGCGACCCAACAACGCCGCGTTCGTGTCTCTCCTCCTGCACATTCTTGTCCTACTTACTTCTTGTTCGATTTTCGAGGAGCTCCAACAAATTCTCTCCTCCCAAGAACCCACGACGCACGGATACCCGCAATGACCGACTCCCAAACAGCCCCGCCTAGCGAACTCAACCCCGCGGCGACGGACACGGGCGACGCGCCCGAGCACAACCCCAGTGACGACAAGCCGAGAGATAGCAAGGGATGGGATGGCAAGCTGAGGCTAAACAGAAAATCCTTGGGAAACAACCCTCCCGAAGCCGGCGCAGAAAGCGAACCTGAAGTTTCCGAAGATGAAGGACCACCTCCAGAACAGCTTCCAGCCGACGAAGATTTGCTAGATGATGTGGATGAAGATGAAGAGGACATTGATCTAGTGCATATGAGAATATCGAACGTACCTGCGCTAAGGCTGGAGAGGTTCAAAAAGCTCCAGGTGATGTGCTCGTAGCTGTGTTGTTCGGCCTTTGAACTAACTCTCCATAGCGTCTGTGCCTCCGCCAGAACCAGATCACCTCCATCGAGATCCCAGAGTCGCTCGCCCCGACCCTACGAGAAATCGACCTCTACGACAATCTGATAGCGCACCTCAAGGGCTTCGAGGCGTTTACCGAATTGACGTCGCTGGACCTCTCTTTCAACAAGATCAAGCACATAAAGCGCTTAAACCATCTTACAAAGTTGAGAGATCTTTACTTTGTGCAAAACAAGATCAGCACAATAGAGGGGCTGGAAGGGCTGAGTAATCTCCGGCAGATAGAGTTGGGCGCGAACAGAGTGAGGGTAGGTCATGCGAACCCCATGTGTTGGGCAAACTAGCTAACTCCAAAAGTCTATAGAAAACCTCGAAACCTTGACCTGTCTGGAAGAACTCTGGCTGGGCAAGAACAAAATCACCGAAATTAAAGGCCTCGACACGTTGACCAACCTCAAAATTCTCTCCATCCAGTCAAACCGACTTACCGCCATAACCGGTCTTTCGAATCTTTCGAATCTCGAGGAACTCCACATATCACACAATCTTCTCAAGGACCTATCAGGGCTCGAGGGGAACACCAATCTTCGCGTTATCGACATTAGCAGCAACCCTATCGAACATCTCTCTGGACTACAGAATCAAAAGCACCTAGAGGAGTTATGGGCGAGCTACTGCAAGCTGAGTAGCATCGATGAAATAGAGAAGGAGCTTCGGCACAAGGAAGAGCTGCAAACTGTTTACTTTGAGGGTAACCCGCTACAGCTGGCTCAGCGAGCACTGTATCGGAATAAAGTGAAGTTGGCGTTGCCGCAGATCGTCCAGATCGATGCCAGTAAGTATAGCAATGATCCATTGCTTGCTCAGACGTCGCTGACAATCTTCCAGCTTTCGTAAAACAGGTCTGATTCCGGCTTCACCATTTCTCCGCGCTTCCCAACACATTTTTCGTACACTCCCTATCCTCTGCAGAGTTCATTGAGTACCTGGTTCATGTCTGCATTTGCATGGCGAATTGGGTCATGCGGTATGCCAAGGGACATACAGCGCGGTGTTGTGGATAGAGGGAATCACTTATGATGTATGATCAATGACAAAACACAAAGGGTCTGCGTATATTGAGGAATCTCTGCTGTCTTTAAGCTTCACTTTCCCCGCTGTCTGTTTCCGGAATTATTTGCGAGAACGGAGCTTACGAATAGCGGAGCCCGGGTGGTACCTGCCGCCCCACACGTCACTCTCCCAGGTTCTCCACAACATCACCGAAGTAGCACCGGTGGCTCGCTCATCATATCGCTCGAGTCCGAACTTGGAGATCGTGTACCATAATCCCAGGCATGGTGACGCGATGGGCAGAGGTGAGTTATATTTAATCGCTAGAGTACTCACCATAGTTTAAAGGGCGCGAAACACCTATACGAGATGATATTCCATACGATTATCTGCACGCAGTCGCTTACATCGCCCTGCGGAGCCCTGGAGGCACCGGAGTCACAGGGCAGAGGACGCTAGTTTTCTCAACTGCAGTGCAGCACGTTCGCCCTGAATCTGCAGCTTTCTCCCGTGTCAACCGGCCGTAGTGCGAACCCTGAACTCTTCAGCCTCACTGGATTGCAAACAGTTGGTTGGGAACCAGGCCTCTACCTGAGCCTTTAGGCTGAGACTATTCATGAGTGAGCACAGCTCCGCAATTGATTCCCTGGCTATCCAAGCCTCCACCGACTGAGGCCTTCCAGTCTTCTTGACCTGGACTGCAACTTCGAAGCGTTTCTCTACGCCAGGTAGATCCATCTATTCTGACCTAGTGAGCAGGGAACATAGTTGTCTAAGGTTTCTTGTAGCGAGGAACCGAATCAGGATACCCACAACCAGCGAAGGCGTAGAGCAAAGTCCGGAAAACTTCACTCTTTAAAGAATATTCTAGCGAGGTTCGGCTGGGTTGAGGACCTAAAATCATGGTCAACGCCCAGGCTCCGCATCGCGTAAAGCTTCATGCAAGCATGGCCCGATTGTTTACTTTGAAGTCTGAGCCTGATTCCAAGCTTCTATCGGAACGTTTTCCCGGCTGATCATGCAAATCGCTCTTCTCCGATCACACCTCCCGCCGAATCAGAGCGTATCTAAGCCGAAAATAGCAGATAAACAACAGTCGAATCACCTCACGAATAGAGTACTCGAGGCTGTAGGTAAGCAAACACATCGCAACCCACTAAAGAGTCTCACAGTAAGAGAGAGACTGCATTAACTCCATACTAAACGATTCTTGCTGTCTCTTGCTGAATGTTACGAGCGCGAGGGTTTCAAAAAGGCATCACATTTCCTTTGGGCCAATCAACAATATGCAGGCATTTCCTTTCTAGCAACGTCTTTTTACTCCATGCCTTGGTGTGGGGTAGGGACATACGACGAGTTTCGCTCTTCCGCAGCACTAGTGCTGTTGTCAAAGCCTAATCAACGAGGCATGACTCGGGCCCTCGCGGCGAAGTCAAACAGTACCGATCGTGTGAGTTTGCCGACTTGCAGTTTCAAAATTCGTATCATGTTCATCCGTTCAGTGCTGAGCGAAATTGCACAATCGCTGGTTGCGCTTTGTACATCCTTCTACTAAAGGAGATCGTCTGCTTGCAGCCTTGCACCAGCTCGGGAGTGCGAAGCTTGCAGTACGATTCATGGATTCAGGCTCTATCTTGATTCTGCATCACCCGATGTTGGGAGCGGGGCCCCTACCGTTGTCTGACGATCTTCCCAACAGAGACGACAGCCCTACGGAAGCGACCAGCGTTGAACTCCGCGGGCCATGAGCCTCTTTACAATAAGGTTTGGGCTATGCACCCAGACAGCCACTAGTATGACACCACTGCACATTAGCACTGCAGGACACAATTTACTTCTTACTATAGGGCCACTGTAGCAGAACCGACACGCATAGCTTGAACATTCTGGATGGAAAGAGGCGTTCACCTTTCCGCCTCGTATAACATGGATATTAAGTACTCAGGGCAGGACTTGACTATGTTCACGTCCTGTCTTGCAATCGATTGCATTCATTCATACGAGCATGTCTTCAAGTACTGTCAATCGGGCAGCAGGCCACGAGCAGGCGCAACAAGACTTGTGTACAGGAGTGTCAACTGCGTTGACCATAGTGTCTGGTGAGTTCACAAGTTTCTCAATGCCAAAGTTGAACGCTGAACAGAAACACAGTCATCCTCGTCGGTCTTCGGACATATTCGCGTACAGTTATAGTTCGGAGTTTTGGGTTGGATGATGCAGCAATGCTCGTAGCTCTAGTATAATCAGTCCCCCACTATCCAGAACAATCACTAACATCTACAGCTCTTTGCAGTCGGGTACCTCATTACGATATACGTTCTTCGAGCGAATGGCATGGGATTTAGCGGCACCGTCTTGACTCTGGGTCAAATGGTCAACTCGTTAAAGACAACGTTGGCAATCCAAATCATATATTACATATCCGTGTTCGCTATCAAGATTTCAATACTGTTTTTCTACTTACGCATCGGTATGTCTACAAAGTCCGATCACCAGGAAACCCAAACTTATGGCATCTAGCGGCGGAGCCACGGTTCAAAGCCGTCTGCAAGGGGACTATTTACTTCTTGTCACTATTCTGTGTGATATGCATCATTGTCTGCTTCGCACAATGCATCCCTCTGCACAAGTTCTGGGACGTAACGGGCACCGTCCAAGGGAAGTGTATCAACAGCACAGCCTTCTTCTACTGTAAGCACCGCCTTTTCCATCCCGTCAACACACCCCAACTAACCCGCGTCCCAGCCACCAGCTCCTTCAACATCATCACAGACATATGGATTCTCGCTCTCCCCGTTCGCACGCTCCTCAAGATCCAGCGCCCCAAGCGCGAAAAATTCGCTCTCCTCGGCATCTTCAGCCTCGGCGTCTTCAGCTGCATCGCCTCCATCGTGCGCCTGCACGCTATCCGCATCTACACCGAGTCCAAAGACCCCTTCTACGACAGCGTTCCCATCAACCTCTGGTCCATGGTCGAGGTCAACGTCGGCATCTACTGCGCGTCGATTCCGTCGCTGAAAGCGCTGTTCTCGCCTGCCCAACAGCACCGAAGTCGTTCGACGGCTCAGTACAACTATCACAGTAAAGACAAGAATGGCGGGCAGATCTCGGCTCGGATACTAGGAAGTGGATCGAATAGCACGGCTAAGGGGGGGCTGGAGGTGGATGTGTATGATATGAAGACTTACACGGGGGGTTTACAGAGTCCGCAGCAGGTTGCGCGGAAGCAGTTTGGGCCTGGCTCTATGAGTGAGCGGAGTGGGAGTCAGGAATACATTATTGCGCCTGGTGTGGAGGGAAAGCCATGAGGTTCCCAGCGGACGGTGCGGTGCATGCAGAGGCTGCGAGATAAGAAGCGATTCCCACCTTATGACTAATCCGTTGACAGGGGTGCTTGTTATCGTCAAAATCATTCAACACCCATTTCTTCAATTTAATTCCAGTCAGAGGTTGTCCGATGCATTTCCAAGGTTGTGTTGTTGGAGGCTTGCCCAGGTGTGATGTCACTACTGACGAACTGGGCTTAGCGCTTTCGTCCGACGCGTCGCTTCGTCTTCAAAGTCTTCGCTCCGCTCCGATCACTTCTAACCGGACTCGCACGGAATACACTGGGCTCCTAAAAGTGCTTATTAGGATTTTGAAGGTGTCACAGTCGAGCGTGTTCAGCGGGGGCGTCAACCTGTGCCTGCGTGGGTGCGATGAGAGTGGCTGCTGTAACCATTTGAACACTCAACAATATGCCACCGCCCTAGCATAATCGTTTCTAATACGTACCTAGGTAGTGCATACCCTTTTACTTCTACCATCCCTACTAACACATTACTTAGTATACTAGATACAATAGGACTTTGTAAGCATAGAGGTAGACTATCTATCTATCGCTAAAACCCCTTAGGCTGTGAAGAGGTCCGAGGATCAGAGAAAGCTTTCGCAAAGCTCAAACTCGCTGTGGAGAGCCTCATTTGTACAAGAGGATCACCTAAAGTCTGTTTTTGGAAATAGGTCTCGCCAGAGGGTAATGCAGAGCCGAATGAGCTACGATGCATTGATTAAAACCCCAGCCCTTTTGTTTAGAAATGGGGCGCGTCTTCGCCGCAAGCGGATTTCAGTACTACGACCAAAGCAATCGTCTGTGCTCTGCTTGTCTTGTCAAGAGTTTGGGGCAGTGGACAAAGAAGGATAAACCTTCGGTACCCAATCGCATTGAACAGTAGCTCGGCTCAAACACATTTCCTCGAATTCGCCTCTTCGCACTGCGCAACGTTTCCGCGAGCTACCCCAAGATGTCTCAGGAGTCCAAGATAAGAGTCAATGTAGAGGGAGATCTAGTCAGCGCAGATAGAATCTATGATTTCCAAACAAACGAAGAAGAGTATTACAACCGACTAAAAGGATGGAAAAATAAATTAGATTTTGGGCAATTCGTACCTGGGTACAACCTTTTGCATGGACCACCTCTCAACACTCCAGGGTGTAAGTACTTCACGTATCGGATTTTGAAAGCGTCTATTCACAGTCGCAGCGAACAACGACAACGATTATGTAATAGATGAGTGGGTTAAACTTGGTCAGGAAAGAAAAAACGAAGAGAGGAACGAACATATGCAGCGAGCAATTAACAATCCGGATCCACGTCCTCCACCAGCATATCCTTTTCGCTTACCCCCATGTCTGCCACAGAAGCTAAGGGTAGAAGATCCTGAACAGAGAAATAAGGTGGAGAATCTTACGCCTTTCCTTGAGGATTATATTCTGGAACTCGACCAGGGGCAAAGGGAGAATTTCAAGGACTTTGTCCTAGGGATGAAGTTTTTAAGGCCCACTCTTCGTAAAGGTATGTCAATAAAGCATGCCAGCTAAGTTTGGAACAAATCTAAGATGCGTAGATGGCGTAGACGAATTCCTTCCCATATATTTCCACGGCACATATCCTAAGACAGTAGTCAGAGCGATACGTGCCGGTAAAGCCTACCGGCAAGCTAATTTCTCTGCCGAAACTGAGTCTGCTTCCAACCATGACTATGTACATCATGTCGCTAGTAGAGAATTGCCGTCTCCTACGCAAGCCGATCGAACGCATATCAATAAAAACCTGCAAAGGTTGAGCATGCCTGGACACTGGGTGTTTCTCAAAACGCTCTATCAGAATGCGAACGGTACCTTTAGAAGGATAGTACATCTGCTCGTTCGTTTAGACGAGCATGACAACATTGAGAGAGTATGTATTTCGAACTCTGAAAACTTGTCCGCATTTCTAACTCAAATTCTATAGCGTGTTGTGGCCAAAATCCAAGGTTTTGACAGTTTATATGCGCTCCAAAAGGAATTAAGAAAGGAATTTGGTCTTCATCATGCCGTCTCCAACAAAGGCTGTCGTCACATTTTAGACGCATATGGTTCTTCCACACGTCAGCGTCCTGACAGTCCGCATCTGAGCTATATCTACATGGATTATGCCCCATTTGGAGACCTTGTTACTTTGCTACGCGCTATTCCTCAAAAGTAAGATGCCCAGTGTTATCATGTGTCGCATACCTGGATTTGCTTGTACGATGAGTCTCTAACTGTTTTAGCACATCTCAAATACCCGAGCCGTTCATATGGATAGTTTTCCGGGGTATGGCCGAAGCTTTACATGTCAACTTCACCGGGCAAATGGTTTCGTCGACCCACCCACTGCCTGGTACTGAGCATTACACCAATGACCAAATCCGACCCCCGGAATGGAGACCCATAACAAACACGGATATCAAAACCCGTAACATTGTTCTTGGAGACGGTAAGAAGAAGCACTCAGCGTACAAGACGCCTAAGATGATCGACTTTGGGTTGGCGTTCAGAGGAAAGAGAGAGTTCTCCATCCTGGACAAAAAACTCGGCATTGGTACGAAAGGTTGTCGACCGCCGGTAAGGGCTTCCAATATGTGGCGGGAAATGGGGCTAACATGAGGTAGGAAATGCAGTACGTACCCGGTGGGATGTTCAACAGTGCGGAGGTCAACATTCAATCAGATGTCTTTAATGTAGGGCTGGTTATAATGGGTTTAATGGAGGGCAGAGGCTACAGGTACGAAGACCCAACCCAGGACGCAAAGCACACAGAAGACTACTCTGGATTCTACAGCCATGCGCTAGAAAGTCTAGTGCAGAGTTGTGTCTCGCTCGATCCGAGCAACCGCCCCGCGCTGTACAAGATTCTATACGAAACACGAGTGGGATTGGAGAAATGGGAGAAGGTATATGGGCCCGTCAGTGACAAGACGGTTGATGAGATTCCCGATTTCGCTAGAGTCGACTTCAAACAGGAGGAGTTTCGGGTTGGGGAGGAAGCCCCTGAGAGTGTTGTGCGCCAAGTCAAGAAGCGGAAGAGCGGGGAGACTGCACAAGACGAACAACTATCACCGAGGCAGTCGCGGCGGAAGAGCTCGGAAAATGTTGCCCCTGCGACACCGAAAGGACGTCCGGCTCGACTTCGTCTAAAACTTAAACCACGTACTAAGACGACCGTGTCGGCATCTACACGCGAACCATCAGGAAGCGGACCTCTTCAGGACGAAGAAGAGGAGGAGCTACCGTCGGCTGAATCACCGAGGACGAAACGCAGTCAGTACGCGGGGAAAACGGTACCTGGGGTTGCTCACCCGCAGCTTGGGGGGTTGAGTGTAGCTAGGCCGCCTCCTCGACCAGTAGTTCGCAAGAGAAGACGTAGGGGAGATAAAGACGCGGGTGACAAACGGAACGTTGAAGATGCATTTATAGCACCGACGACACGCGCACGAGGTTTTGCAAAGACAGCGACACCACGGGTAGGGTAGGATAGTCGAAAGGCAGGAAAGTGAGTAACCAACGCTAGCCTACTATCTGGTACATCTCTGACGCACTAAAGTTTAGTTTGCTTGCTACACACCAGTTTTACCACTCGAGACCGGGCGCCAACCTCGCCCCTTCACCTCCATGCCACCTCCCCACCTCCCTAATCATGGTTCGTAGCCGTAGTAATCACCTCCCACTCCTTCAACAGCGCCTCCGTAGCCGCCATCTTCTCCCTAATAGACGGCGGACTATCCGCCCCCAGCGCAATCCTCACCGGCACCTCCTTCCCCTCCGCGACCCCCGACCTAGTCATCACATCAACCAGCACGCGACACCCCTTGACCACATCCCCCGGCTGGTTACTATCCACCTGATCCAACACAGCTCGCACCTGCCCTGCCGCCGTGCCCCTATACGCATCTATCTCGCGCTTCGCCACGACCTTCGCGCCCGCGTTCAGGAACCCCGTGCGGAAATATCCGGGCTCGGCGACGCACACGGCGATGTCGAAGGGCGCGACGTCGTGACGCAGGCCCTCGGAGATGCCCGAGCACGCCCATTTGCTGCCGTTGTAGAGGGCGTAGCCTGCGCCGCCCTGCCACGAGGCGATGGAGCCGAAGTTCAGGATCGTTTTGGCGCCGGAGGTGGCGCGCAGGTAGGGGATCAGCGCTTTGCTGACGTTGAGCATGCCGAAGACGTTGGTGGAGAAGTGTGCGAGGTCTTCGGCGGGACTGCATGCGTGCGGTTGTCAGTCAGGCTTCGTTCAATTCCGGATTCCAAATAAGACAAGACAAGTCCCGCCAACACGATATTGACGAACAAAACAAAACAAAATAAACATACGACGTTTCCTCCACCGCCCCAACCAGAATACTGCCCGCCGCATTCACCAAATGCGTAATATAGCCATACCGCTCATTCGCCTCTTTCGCCACCGCCTCGATATCCGCCAGCGGGCTCGTTACGTCCAGCGCCAGCGTGTCCGCGCCTGCGTCTTTCAGCTCGCGGATCTTGGCCGTGTTGCGCGCGGTGGCGATGACGCGGTGCCCGCGCGACAGAGCTTCTAGCGCTATGGACTTGCCGAAGCCGGAGGACGCGGCCGTGATGAACCACACGGGGGGTTGGGGGGCGGTGGTGGTGGTGGACATGTTGGTAAGGGAGGCGGGAAGACGGAATAGATGATAGATGGATGGACGAGGTGTTTGAGGTTGCGGGATCTGAGGATCGGTCGGTGTCGTGGGTGGTGGTTGTTGGCGTGAAGGTATTCCGGTATGTTTATGTATGTATGCAATGCTAGTCTCCAAGTCTTTCTGTCTTTGAAAAAAAGAAAAAAATACCATGGGAGCATACATCTCTCCTGTTTTATACCCCAATCGACGGCCATGTATGTACGTTACGCCCGTCGCTCGCAAACCCTATCCTACGCTCTTCGCGCACGCCGAAGGTTTTCGGACTGGCGGAACTCCACTCACTCACTCACTCACTCACTTACTTACAACACCCAGCTGAACCGAACTGGTGTTTTGCTAATGCCGTCTCATGGTATATGCGGTGTATTTTATCTCCGGATTGGCCGTTCCGTTCCATTTAATGATGTCAGCGCGGACTTCCGCTGAGTTGGGAGGAGGGGAGGAGGGGAGGGGAGGAGACAGGAGAGGTCTAGCGGCGGGTGTCGGGCGTTAATCTATATAATTTAGTCGTGTGTATGCATGTGTATGCATCATATCATTATTATCATAGAAATAAGTAGGAAGCGCAATAGACTTTCATTGTGGTATCCATAGAGCTTGTGGTAGGGAAGGCTACTCGTACAAGTAGAGTAAGTACTCATTAGGCATGCAGTAGTCAGTTGGATCTATCGCCAACCCTAACCGGCTGTCTTACTACAATAACTCAGCCTTTCTCTCTCTCTCTCTCTCTCTCTGACGCCCTGTCTCCTTCCTCCTTCCCCATCCTCCCCATCCCTTCTGACCGGTCTATCCCTTAAACCCGCTCCGTTACGCCTCATTGTGCCCCGCCCCGCCGCTTATTTACCCATTCCATCCCATGCCGAAACAATTCGGACACCATCGGAGGAGAGAGTCCACTGCAGGCAGATAATACGAAAATATACATATATGCCTATTAGTAGTCTACCTAATTGCCAAACATGAACATGAACATGCTAGGAGTCGACGTTATTAGCTGCACCACTGTTGAAGAACAATCCGGGATGGATGGACAGAAGAACTGAACGGGGTGCGGTGCGGCGGAGAGTACCATAATACATATCAATTAATCCGACTGTTAAAACCAGCTGCATTGCATGTTTACTTGTTTAGTAAATCGCAGAAGAGATTAAAGGTCTACCTACATGATAATGATACAGAGCTGTGTAGATAAATAGATGCATAGGTTACGGATATCAACATCGATGGAATACAGGGAATTACAGCAAACGCGCGCACGCAATACAAGGAGCCTCCCTATGCAAAAAGCCAGTGAAGGCCAGAGAAACAGTGTATGTACAGCACCCAAGACACCCACGCCCTGTCTATTATGATGTTAGGCTGGCGGGGAAAAGGAACACACCGTGTGGGTGTCCTCCTGTCTTTCAGCAAAAACGTATCCGCCATGCTTCCTCATATGCACATGCACAACTGAACTGAACTGCACGGAGCTGCCGCTACTGCCTCATCTCCCACACCAAATACGGCCCAATGACCACACACGCCTTCCACACCACCATCAAGCTCTCTACGCCCAGCACCCACGGCACGCGCCACACGGGACCCTCCACCGCGCGACACCACACAGCGTACAGCGCGACGGCGAAGAAATGATACACCAGCAGCATGGGGCTGCGCAGCACGCCGGCCAATAGCCCGCACGGGTCGCCAACGCACTTGCCGCCGCGCTGGAAGTAGCGGAAGCAGCCGGTCTTCAGCGCCGTGAGCGCCGCGTCGTCGGCCGCGAACAGCGAGTACAGCGCCATGGCCAGGATGTTGATCACCGAGGACCCGTGCTTGCGCGACCAGTGGAAGGCGGAGATCTGGGTGAGGACTGCGGACGTGTCTTCGAGGTTGGGGATCGTGGCGGGGGAGAGGAGCGTGGTGAGGAGGAGCACGTCGTTGAAGGCGACGGTCATGCCGCCGCCGGTCAGCGGGTGCCGCATGTTCATGGCGTCGCCGAGCATGACCATGCCCGGTGTCTTTTGCGTGGCCGAGGGGAGGAACGAGTTCGGCATGGAGCGCAGCTTGCCGGCTTCGATGGCGCGCTGGAAGGCGGGTTGGACGCAGGGCGGGAGCGCAGGGAGCGCCACGTTCATGAGGTGGTTCTTCACGCCGCCGGCCTTGGGCGCGGCCGAAGGTAGGTTCTCCGGGATGTCGATGAGGATGCGGGTTTCGTGCGTGCCGATCTGGTAGATGAGGATCGGGGGCGCGTCGCTGAGGATGACGTGGCCGTGGTTGGGCATGGGGAGCTCGGCGTCGATCATCTCGAGGCCCCAGAATCTGCTGCGCACCTGCGGCACGTGGGGCAGGTGTTGCTTGCGGAACTTGCTGGCGTAGCCGTCGGAGATGAGCGTCAGCGCGCCGAAGTAGTAGTCTTGCTTGCCGTCGGTCTTGCATTCGACGCCGAGGATCTGGCCGGAGTAGCCGCTCTTGACGACGTCGACAGCCGTGGTCTCGACGACGGTGACGTTGGGGGTTGCGCGCGCGGCGGCGCGCAGGCGGGATATGAAGCGGCCATGGTGGAAGCTGCGGCCCTCGGGAGGGTTCGACGGCGTGCATGTGGGGGTTTGGATCGACGAGTAAGGGATGTGGACGGGCGAGCGGTGGTAGGTGACTTGGTAGCCGTAGCACGGGATTGCGTCGATGCCTTCCAGACAGTCTGCCGCGCTGTTAGTCGCTTGCCAGATTCAGTGCCTGAATGGTGGTGTATTATGACGCACCCCGCAGCCCCAATTGCTCCAGCGCCTGCACGCCCCCGGGCTGCAACAGCTCGCCCACAATGCGATCCGGCTCCTTCAGACTCTTTTCCAGCAGCACCACACTCCGCCCTTGTTTGCCGAACGCAACAGCTGCCGCACATCCGACAATCCCAGCGCCTACTATCACCACGTCGGCTTCGTGATGGTCGCGCCGTCGCACCTCGCGGTAGTTGGGTGTGGCGATCAAGTCCAGCATGGGCTTCGGCTTTGCGCCCTTGGTGCGCAGAGTCGCAGTGGAAGACGAGCTGGCCGTCCTTGGACGTCGCGTCGTGGTGGCTGTAGTTGTAGCGGTAGAAGACATGGTGGGAGGTCTTCAACCCCGGTGGTGTTGCGGGATCGTGAGCCGTTTGCAGCAATCGAATGTGCAAACACTGAAAGTGGGTATAGCGACGCACGCGATTGCAAGCCGGTGAAGGAGAATGACGTCGAAGTCGAGTGTGGACGACGCAGGATATGAACGGGCACACTGGACGGTGGCAATGTCAAGCGTGAGGTGCAATTGCCCGAGGCGGTGAGCATCGGCCCTTATTCTGCCAGGGGAAGACTGCGCCTGGCCATCGATCGAGCCACCGACACGTGAACGTCAACTCATCCTCACTTATCCAGTGGGTAAAGCTACGGCTAGCAAGCCACTGCTTTTGGTGAATGGCGTATGGGATCACACGGAGGCCCACAGTGCAAAGTGGGCACTAGTGACTAAGAAACCGTATATTTTTGGCATTTCTACAGGAGCCGATATAATAGAAATTACGAATAAAGAGTGCAGTGCGCAATATGCGATGGTAGTCGATGGTCGAGCGTAAGACAGCAAGGAAAAGCATCGCTTCATTCGCGTCGCCGTGGTCGTCGCCGGATTTTTGAACAAAACAAATCGAGGTCCTTGCAACAGCCGTCATCCTTCCAGTACGCAACATCGGGCGCCCAAGTCCCTTCAAATCCCCGTTGTCCGAAGCCGCCCCCACCTCCAACCCAACAGCAGGCGAGTTGCAACCCGACCGTTAATTACGATTATTGCCCAACACGGCACCCGTGTCTTGCCTGACGTCGAAGAGGAAGGCCAAAAGGAGAGTGCCATAGACGCATTGATTCCCGAGAGTCCGAAACATACGCCTTGTTCCGTTGTGTAAAGCGCCCGAGATGCACCATGCGCGCCGCCCAGCAGAGGCTGAGCTGAACACGCGAACCGTAGACGAAGAGCTAGGCGGCTTGTTTCCATGTGGGCAAACCCCGTCAGGCCGCCCCAGGAGAAATCACACGCCAATTTCAACGTCGTGCCGTCACATCGCCATGCCAGGCTGTGGCTTCGGAGACGGCAGGGGTGATGGAACCTCGACAATCGTAGGCTGCGTAGCATTGGCTATTGTTGGTCGCATTGACGCATCTGACGACAGCACGTTCGCATACTGCGAGTGGCGGTAATAGGCTTCGTAGAATTCGCTGAGGCGGGAGTCGTGCGTTTGCTCGCTGGTCGATGAACCAGGAGGGTGAAGAGTGCTGGAGATGCTTGCCGGGGCGCTCGCTTCTTTGTTTGCTGCGAGCGATGCAGAGTTGCCATTCGACACTTCGGGAAACGGGTAGTCGTACGAGATGGACGGGTTGTTGGGTTCGTAGTGTTGACTCTTCCGCTTGTCACTGTAGACACTGCTCGCATTGCTGGTGTCACGCTGGTGCGTCGGCTGGTAAATGCGAGGCTGAAGACGGTAGGAAGATGACGGTTGCTCAGGATTAACATCATCTTTAAGAAAGTCAGGAACAGGCCGTGATGCCGATGAATATTCTATGTAGTATGACGACGCACCAAGAGATATCTACCTACTCGACTGCCCCGCTCGTGTTCTCGGCTCAGAATATGCGAGATACGTGTTGTCGGATTCCTCATCCCTATATGCTCGCGCAGGCATTGGAATCTGCGGAGCGGTAGGGGCGTAATGGTCGGGCTTGAAGTTGGCGGTGCGAGGCGAAAGCGATGGCGGAGTGATCTGTCCATCACTTTCGCTGTCTGAACCACCAAACCTAGGGCTCGTGGGCTGCCTTGTGACAGGCGATGGTGGCACGTTCAACCTCATATTGACTCCAGCGTTGATATCGTGCCTTCCATTGATCTCGGCGACGGATGGTGCAAGTCTTATGGCGGGAGGTGATACTCTTCGTGAAGCGGTTTGGGTGGGAAGAGTGTCCGAGTCGCGACCGCTGTCGTGAGCGAGCGGAAGACTTGTCACACTGCTTGCCATGGGATGCGTATTGACCTTGGGAGAGTTGAGGGCGCTACCAATCAATGTGTTCGAGCTCATCGACGGGCTCTCGATGTACGATCCTGCTCTTGACGTTGGTCGCGATTGAGGGATACCGGCATAGAAGCCAGCCTCGATGGCTCGAATGCCGAACAGGTCCCCTTCGTCCTTCTCTCGCTGATTCAGCTCCACTTGATCCTCCGTCGGTCCAGTCTCAACATGCTGCTGCTTCGTGAACTTCTTCAACCTGGTAGCTGAATTAGTGATAGAAAAAATCGTTAATGCGTTCAACTTACTTTCTGCGATCGAACAACACTTTGACAACCCCGGCGAGGATAGTCAAGACAAGCAATGAGCCGAAGACAATACTGTTGGAGTTAGTTTAGACGAAACTCATCACGGATTGGATGTACCTACCCATACTTGTACGCAAGCTGCAACTCCCCGAACGCACCCATTATAATTAAACTTTCTTACGAGCCCGAGAGGTGAAGGAAAGACTAGAGCACCCGACCCCGAGCTGACGGCGACGGAGCTTGAAGATATGGAGTTGCTGAGCTCCAGCGACTACTGATAAGTGAAACGTCTCAACGCGCTTTGTCCAAAAGAGTTGTTGAAGTCGCAGAAGAGGCGAATACAGGGGCAGGTTTGTCACAGAGTCCCCAAAATAGTCGGAAGCGTTGGCCGATCCTCGAAGAGAGTTTCAAATAGGCAGAATAGACCCAGACAAGTGGAGAGGTGCCACGATAGATAGGACTCCCGATAAGTGCGGAAGTGCCGTGCGAAACGAAAGGACGTGTGAACAAAAGCACACAGTTAGAAGGACTGTTGGTGACGAAAGAACACCTGGAGAGAGAATGAGCGCAGCGAGACGGTGCGAAAGGAGCAGGCAGCCCAGTAAAGAAGACAATCCCACGACGGACGTGCTGGCTGGCGCCATGCACACGGTCTTTCGTCGGCATGGTGCCCACGATTCTAAAAGGGGAACGAGAGGCTGGATCTCACCAAGGTCCGCGTACCGAGCATCGTCCGCCAATAGGGCGTCCTTGTGGTGTGGGCTCGTCCCGAACAGGCAGCCTAGATTCACGTCGGCCTAGCCGCCTTCGCTTCTGAAGTGTTTGATCGGCCTGCTGAGTGCTCACGGAGCTCCGCCTCAGGCGGCTTCTTTACGAGTTGTTGTTAGCCCCAATGACATTGATTCGTGCAAAGCTTGGACTGAAAAGAGGATCTTGCACTTGAAACCAGTTCGTTTGCCTTGCGCGCTGCGCCCGAAGAGAGTCCAAGAGAGGTGGAATCTTCAGCGGCAATTCCACCGATCCCAACCAATCCAGCCGCAATCCATCGTCCGAATTTCGTGAGAAAGGCGTGCGTAGCGGAGGCGAACCGATCCTGGCGCCAGTCCACGGTGTGCTTCGTTTTTGCGGTGTCCCCTGGATATGCGGGGGGGTAGATGCAGGAACAGGTAAAGCGGGATGCCTCGGGCCAGCCACAATTACCCACCACACATGCTTGGCAGGGGATAGAGAGTGGCCGACGCTTGAAGATCCATCATCCTCATCATCATGACAAACGTAAAAGGAGAAGGCATCAGCTTCCGGCCAGTAGTCCTCAACACGGGGGCTGTTATTATCAGCCACAGCCTCCTCTTAAGGCCTCCTTGACTCGTCGATTCATGCTGTAGATGCTAGCTGACTCTCCGCTGCTAGTCCACTTAGGGGTTTTTTCGACCATGCCGGGGCCCGTCGAGCCGAGGATAAAGAGTGATGTCGAAAGAAAGAAAAGTGATATGACTGCATGCAGGTGAACAGCCAGGTGACATGATGACATCTGCAGCTGTTCGCGAACGTCGGAAGAGCAAAAGTCCGTTGAACCCGCAAGAGGCTTCATAGGCATGTAGGTACTCCGTACAAATGGTGCCGTTAATGCCATGCGAGCTTGATTCATCTGATGAACTGTTCATTGTTGCAACAACGACAGGTGAAATTAAATCGACATGTGAATTGAATACCGAGAAGCGAGGATGCAGAGTTGCTGGTGTCGGGCAAGACTTTTTTGCAAGTGATGGCTTGCATGCTGCATGCGCCGACTCGCTTCGCCGTTAGAAATATGGTTTCGGCGCTTCCACTGTCTCGTAAGCGCCTTGTCGGCATGTCTGCCATGTCAGCGGTTGCCAGTGGCAAAAGCAACTCTTTGAACACGAAGTCGTGCTGTGCTCTGGATCTGTAAAACGTCAACATCGACGTTCAGCAAAACAAGCACAGAATCTTCTTTTGCGAAATTCGAACAGCATTGCGGCGGCGCTTCCTGCTGCTTTGACGTTGGTCAATGTTACTGCCCCAAGGAGCTAGGTATTGAATCAGGAGGTGGAATCGCTGCAAACGGCGTAGTCAGGAGAAACGTGCCAGAACCCAAGAGCCTAGAGGAGTTGATGCAAAAAGCAATACCGGCGACCAGCCTCCGTCCGCCATGTCGCCAGATGGCGTGCGTGCAGCCTTGTTGGCCAGTCTTTCGCTTGCGAATTGACGAGGACGCATTCTCGTGTGCATCGATCGGCGCGGGTGCTCGATAATGCTCGATGCTCTTCCGTCCTCTAGAGGAGCATCGCGAGTCTACACGTAGCTAATCAAAGGGCGAGGTAAACAGGCGGGGGAAGTGAGTTGCGGTATTCCATCCATTATACGGCCGCTGTACCGAGCGAAGTGGTGGAGAGGTTGCTGGTACTTGAAAATGTCTGTGAAGAACGAAGGCGCGCGCGAGGCTCTTGGCAGATACTCGCGATATGTGTCGTCATCGCCTGCCCCGCCATGGCGAGCCACAACCGCAAACCCCGCATATATTTTGCCACGACAATTGACACCCAATATACACAATCAGACATCCCGTAGGAACCAACTATCATGGCTTCCTCAAATAAGTCAAAAATCCTCAAGACGGAGCCACTGGTAAGCCACATGCCTCGCAGACCTCCGGCCTCTTCCTGATCTCTTCAGGATAACAAAGATGCCAAATGGGCCACGTTAGTCAAGTATGTGATTACTATTCGCTTTTTCGATTTGTCCTATTTGCACCATACCTTGCAAATCACGCGTCGGCGCGAATCTCTAACCGTCGGCAGAACCACATACACCGATCCCGAAGGCGTTGAGCGGACCTGGGAATCTGGCGAGCGACTCACCCGCCCCAAAGGTTCGGACATCGATGGCGTTGGCGTGGTAGCTATTCTGCAAGATCCAGCTAAGCCGGACGACGCTCCTCGGGTTCTCCTACAAAAACAATGGCGGCCCCCTGTCAACGCGACCGTGATCGAGGTTCCTGCCGGACTGATCGACCCCAAGGAGTCTGCGGAGACGTGTGCAATCCGCGAACTCAAAGAGGAGACCGGTTATATTGGCAAGGTAGTTGACGGTGGCTTTGGCGTTAGCCCTGTCATGTTCAACGGTAAGTTCTATCCTGCTTAGTCTCGAGACTCTGCGAGTAGCCATTGAAGACTGCTTTCGGTTTGTTTTCCAACTATGTCATTATTATTGTAATCACTATACTACTCTATACTATCTTAAACTGACCCTATGACCAGACCCTGGCTTCTGCAACACCAACCTCCGCATGATCCACCTCACAGTAGACATGTCCGATCCGGCCAACCGGAACCCGCAACCCGAACTAGAAGACAACGAATTCATCGAGACCTTTTCCGTCCCTCTCAAGGATCTCTGGGCCGAGTGCAGGAGATTCGAACAAGAAGGCTATGCCATCGATGCCAGGGTGGGTACGCTTGCAGAGGGTGTGGAAGTCGCCAGGCGGTGGAAGTTGGTGTAGTAGGAATCTAGGAAGACAAGAACGTGCAAATCTCGGACGTTGAGCCCTGACATTTGCTTTGAGGCTTGAATCGAGGCATCGGGTCATCAAAATGATTACGGTGAGACGAGACAGTGTCTATGAACGGACAAGTATACCTCAAAGAAGCTAAACAGAAGATGACGAATGCCCTTCTGTCCCCGAACATCAACTACTTGTCACGATCTGTCTCATTGTGCTATTGACGTACTGCTAGCGCTATGCTATAAATCCTCCTCCCTCCCACCCCACCTACAATCTCCACCCGGCAAGTCAAAATGTATTGAAAGAAAGGCACAGGCCTACTTATGTCGCTAATTTTGCGACATGAGCACCAAAACAAGCACGGCCGATGAACACAAATATTGCAGGAACTGCACAATCGAAGGGTAAACTAACAACTGCGGTTGGTGTTCGGATCATGGCACTGCTATGGTGGAGTTTTTTATTCACCTTACATCTGTGAAGATGGGGGGATTCGCGAGAAAAGATCTGAGAGATCAACAACCATATTGTAGGTTGCGGACGGTAAGCGTTCTGGAAACGATGACGCGATTGCCGGGTCGTAGGTATACAAGCCCCTCAAGTTTCTGCTCGGTCTACTTTTTACACATAGAGCATTGCGCTGCCCCCCCAAAAAAGAATATACATCCGTACAATTTCGTGTTTCGGCGGAGAGAGCAACTCAAAGATTATATTCAAGGACGACGATGAGGAAGTGCGGTCTAAAACCGTTACAGGGTTGCGGTGGTTGAAGGGGATAGATGGTGATGATAAGTATCATTCATCACCCTATCAGAGGTTCTCTCGGCTTCTCGTAAGTATATAAGCCCGCCTTCTCCCTCTTCTTCTGCTCCTCACGAAGTGTTACCCTGCATCTAGCGAGTCTAAAATTACCCCAGAAGAGATCCATGTGGCTTCCGTCGCGGTCTAAAATCCAGTTATTAGCCAAGCTATGTCCACTTTTCTCTGCGGGAGGATAGATCAAATTTCGCTGGACGACCTCGAATGGGGTTTGTGGTCGTTCGCGAGGAGAGAAGAGAATGATGATGATAAGCATCATCACCTATCATTCCGAGTTCTATATTCCAATTCTACAACCGGGTACACAATTAGCTGAGTTCTCTCTGTTTTCTATCCATATATAAGCCATTGCCGTCTTCTCTTCTTGTCATCTTCCCGACCGTGTCACTGCAGCTGCAGTAGCTCACGATAAATGCGCGTTGGGAACGGACATGGCTCTTGCTGGTCTTTGGAAAGAACAACTATGCTTTTTGCTGTCTTGGGCTATTCATGTTTAGCAGCGAGGTGAGATGATGGTAAGGCGGAGCGTCACGATTGGTCAATGGTGATGACGAGCAGAATCGACAACCAGAACCAGGACCGTAGTCTTCCGCAAAGACTAGCGCGCGCACCAAATACCATATAACTCGCTCGTTCGTGTTTTATCTTTCTTTCTTCACCCACTCTCGCTCTCCTGAGACGTTGTTCTTAGAAATTACCCATATCTCTTCACATGCTTCCTTTCCACACGTCAGCATGGACGCCTCTTCACGTTATTCGGGCCGCGATCTGATCTGTACGAAAGCCATCTCAGTAGATTATATGGAGAACTGCTCGGCGGTCCGCACCTAAATTCAAGGACTTGCCCGTCTCTGTGGTCTACGCTACAACGGCAGTTAACTTCATCACATATCCTACTCTCCTCGAAAATGACTGGAAAATCACAGTTTGAGGTTCCATAGGCATCAAGAAAAAAGATTATACAGTACTGTGTGGAGAAGGCATCTTTCCCTAGGACTACGGACAGAGAAAAGAAGACCAAAGATGTTAGATCCTCAACTGCATGTCCACCCAGCCTGGCGGGTTATAAAGAACGGCAATGAACGGTGGTACTCCCGAACATACGGACAATCTTTCGCCAGATCGAGTGTACCCGGCGGACTCGAGGATTCGATTCTGGCGCTTTCAATCATGCTCAGAGTCGGCCTACTCGAGAAGTTTCCCAACGTGCTCGACAGGCTGGAAAAAGCCAGAGGGTTTAATTTAAATAACGACACTTTGACAGTACCAACGGATCCAATCAAGCCTTCTCCAATTATGTTCGGTGTGGTGAGAGGGATGTACCTGGTCGACTTGTTGTTCTCTTCAACAGGCACCAATCAATCTTCTCTAGCCTAGTAATTGATCCAGGACTCTTCAATCATGCTCAAGGCAAGGTAGAAACGGGTACCTCGGAAAAAGATGTCCTCAAGCGGACTCCGAGAAATGTCGGCACATGAGCTTCTTCATGGCCAGTTCGAAAACTGATTTCTCAGCGATCGATGGACGACACAAGCCAGACAACAGAAGTGGATTGTGGAAAAGCCAAGAACAACTGAGTATGAGGTGTTCGGAGAAAAAATTAAACCACTAGAAATCAATAGTTAACATGCGCCGAGTCCGGCATCCAAAGGCTGTTATCCACTGCATATGAGCAGTGGTTGGAAGAAGTTCAAGAGATATAGTGTGTGTCCAGATCAAACCCCAAGATGAACTTTCATTGAGACTGTTAGTTCCTGTTTAAAACAAGGTTAGAGATTTAAGAGACGAGAAGAGTCAAGTCCAACACAGACTCTTTTATCAATATTTTACAATGGTCCCTGCCTCCAACTCAAAACAAATGGACCTTTAAAGGTGCCATGCGGCGTACTTCCTTGTGTCACAAAACCTCCTAGTAAAATCTCGTATGGAAAAAATAGGATAAATGAGTTCTTCTCGAACAAACTGGATGTGCAGTCTCCGCACTGTATCAAAAACTAAGAATACCTAGCTCGAAACCAAAGCGAGAGCTAAAGGGTCCATGTGTCGTCTTTTCTCCCTAGCACAAACCTTCTATGTTACGGCATGGAAGAAAAACTTCCAAGCCTTTATCGCCATGTGCGGAGTGGGAAAGAAAACCATTGCGTGTCAGTTTCATGTGGAATTCCGGTACAACAACAAAGTTATTCTGCCTACGTGCAAGTAAAAGGTTTGATAGAAAATCGTTAGCCTCGGGGTCGATGAGCTGCAGGACAAACAAAGGCCGTCATCGCATGCTTGGTGTGGATTTTAAAGACATAGACTTACAAACGCATGAGTCGAGTCCGAGTCCGCGTCTGCGCGACCCATTTACAATGTGGTTCTGTAAGCTACATGAGTAAAACGCCTAGCGGTAAATCTCAAGAGCATCCACTATGCGCTGGTCGACAAAGAGAGTCTATGATTGCGTTGCTCGTGTGCAACTCGACGACGTAGTGGCGAGCGTCTAGGAGTTCGACTCTGCGTCTGCAGCCTACAAAACCCCCTTTTCAACTACATGAAGTAAAAAGTTAAAAGACCACCTTCCCATGAGAGCAAAGAACCCAACAACAAACGTCTACCCCCTACTTGTTATGCGCTCCACCACTGCTACAAGAAAGGCTTTTGGGTAAAATACTTCATGCGGAACTCGAAGACACGAACTCTCCAATCCATGAATTGCGTCTACGTGTACAAAACCTAGCAGTTCACCCTACATGCGAGCGAAACGCCTATCAGCAACCTCATACTTCAAACTCGTATGTGCCGCACCATAAAGAAAAGACGCTAGCCGCCTTCTCCTGAGTCTGTGTCGACATCGATGCCTGTAGGTGTATGATCACAACCGACACGCTTACATGAATATGAGAGACGCGTCTAGCGGCGCAAAAGAACAAAACGCTTTTCGCCAAAGCTTCATGGACAGACTTGGTGCGGAAAAGAGGTCATGTCCAGCGGTGAAAAAGAACAAAATCCCAGTCGGAACCTTCATGGACGGACCCGAAGTAGAGCTTTGGAAGTATATATAGGTCATGAGCGACGTGTCCAGCGGCGCAAATCACGGATATGGACTGAGAATACCCATGGACAGTCCCAGAAAAGAAATACAAAAGGTATCACTATGAGACGTATCCAGCGGTGAAGAGGAACAAAAGTCTCCATAGAAACATTCCATGGACGAACTCAGAATACAGATTTAGAAGTATACATGAGAGACGCGGCCGGCGGCGCAAAACACAAACATGCCTCCAATAAGTCTTATGGACGGACCCAGAAAAGTTACTTAGATAGAAATATTATGAGACGGATCCGGCGGCGAGAACCCAAGAAGTTATGTCATGTACGGTTGACTGAACTACATCAAGAACTGGAGGATGTGAGAAGAGACGAAAAAGAGAAGGCATTGAAAACACAAGAACCTCTTATACATGAGTGGCTTGCGCGAGAGGAGGGACAGTCGATCGATGAGAGCGTTGTGATGGTGGTGAGTATGTGTAGGTGGTAGTGGTGATGCCAAACACCCTCATCCACCCCAACCCATCTCCTCCCAAGCCCCTAACCCAACCCCGCCAATCCTATCTCCAAGCTACCTGTCCTCAAGTCCATGTAGATATGTATCCAAGCCACACAGAGACCGGAAAATGCGCGTCCAAACGTGTCCTATTAATCTATCGCGCCCCTAGCGCGCCCCCGGCTAATCTGGCAGCGCGGAACAGCGACGCGGCGGCACGCGCAGAGCCAAAAGGACAGAATAGCAATGGCGAAGAGTGCATTCGGAAGGCGGGTATATAGATAGCTGCGTACGTACACATGGTATAGGTAGAAAAAGTTCTGGCTTGATATTGTACTTTTCTCCTGAGTTGCGTGGCTGTACATCTGCCCATCTGTCTGTTCGAATACCCCATACTACCTACCAGTGTGTTTGAAGTTTCTGGACAGAGGTTGAGAGCACAGATATCCGTTATGAGACTCGCCACGCTCCTCGTACCGGCCGTCTTCGGTGCGAGCGCCGTCGCCGCAGACGCCAATTCCTCCTCGTCCTCCTCCTCCAGCGCATCCGCATCCGCAGCCTCGCCCGCCGCAGCCTCCCCCTCCACCAGCGACCCCACCCCCCTCGGTGCTCTCTGGACCTCTTCATGGACTTCCGCCTCCCTCACCCCCTACACGCGCCATTGCCACTCAACCGCCACCTTCCGAGCCTCCATCTACAAGCTCAGCGAGCTGTACCCCACGCTCGAGACGTTCGCGCCTGAGCTTAAAGTCTTCTACAACAAGCAGCTGTACCCGGGGTCATGGTCCGGACACGACGCGCACGGCAACGGGCGCGAGCTGCTGAAGATGAGGTATGCGGACCTGCCGTTCGCGGTGCGCGAGTGGCTGCGCAAGACGAAGACGCAGCGGCACTTCAGCGTGCAGGAGGACTATGTGTTTTTTGCGCCCGGCGCCGTGTATCCGCGGTTGCCGCTGTTTGTTGACGAGGCGGAGGGGCCGGAGTGTGAGGGTGAGTTTTCTCTTGACGTGTGGGATGCAAGATGCAGGTATGCTAACTGACGCGACGGTAGGCCTCTTCGAGGACCTCGATAACTACTCGAATGAGTTGGAGGATGGGAAGGTGGTGGGCCAGCTGACGCATGAGATGAAGGGGGAGAATGAGGTCGAGGTGACGATCGAGGTCTTCCAGGTCAAGAAAGCGAAGGCTGCCGAGGAGGACGCGCGAGACGAGTTGTAGCATCTTTGCCCAGTCCATCTCTTGTATGATCTATGTCCCGCATTGACGAATGCCCGGGCCATTCAAGCTGTTCCATAGAAACCAAAAACCAATGTCTACGCACCCTTCCTGCTTTTCCGCTCCAGCGCCAGTCTCTCCCTATCTCTCGTCTCCTTCTTGACATGCGCAATCGCAGCCGCCATATTGAAGAAAAACACAATGACGAAGATGACGCCCACAAAACCCAGCACCGCCATGACACTCACAATCGAAAACACAACAAACACATACGCCGCCGTCAGGAACGTCTGGTTCTTGTCCAGCGGCGCCACCCCGGTGCCCACCTGCATGGCCGACAGCACCAGCGAAAAGAACACAAACACGACCAAGATCCAGCTGAAGTTGCGCTGGAAGAAGATCACGTAGCGATTGTAGCCGTACAGGTAGCCGCGCACAAAATGCGTGAACATGAAGCGCGTGCGGTAGATGGAGTTGATGCGCCCGAGCCGCAAGTCGCCAAACTGGTACCGCGGGTTCACCTGGTCCAGCGCGTTGACGTCGACGGCGGCGCAGAACTCGCGCACCACGGCCTTCCACCACGGCCACGTCACGAAGGCCGGTAGCAGCAGCGTGTCGTGGGCCATCTTCAGGTCGATGGGCGAGGCCAGCAGCCACACGTACGACAGCAGGAACCCGCACGCCAACTCGTGCAACGGCCTCTCCGCACAGATATGCTGCTCCCAGAACTCGTGGCTGAGCAGCCACTCCGGCAGCGGCTTGAGCATGAGGTGGTGGGAGAACTGGAGCAGGTGCAGGTCCATCTGCTGAGTGTGCAGGATGCCGTAGCCGAGCATCTTATAGCGGTGCAGCGGGCGCGCGCGCATGGGGCGGCCGGCCATCCAGAGGTGCGCGTGGATGCGGTTGAGGCGCGAGAGGTCGAGGTCGGCGGAGAGGAAGGCGTGGATGTCGTCGTTGGCGAGGACGATGCGGTTGTTGGGGCCTGTAATGGTGGGGAGCGAGTCTAAGGCGGATAGGGGGACGGAGTTGGCGGTATCGAAGGCAGGCTGTTGGGAGGCATAATGAGGATGCGACTGTGAGGACGAGGGGGAGGGCGAGGGCGGAGACGGGTTTGGAGGTATCGGTCGCGGCTCGAAGGGAGGTCTCAGAAGGGGAATCTGTAGAGTGCGTCAGGATGGTGTGGCTCGACATGGCCGTAGGGTAGCGCAACATACCGGCTTTTCAGCTATTACCTTCTCCGCCATGACGTTGGAACTTTCCTGCGAGAGACCGCAGAGACAGAGTCGCGTTCTGCCACCGATGAACAGCTGAGGGAGTGGTAGTCTGCGCCGCAAGCCTCAGGGTACCTAGCACACGACCTCATCCGCCCCAGACACCAGACCGCGGGAGCTAGCTGTACGCGGGGTCCAGATTGCTTCTTCGCGGCCGCTACCCACACCCTCTCACTAAATGGCGTCTCACAGCATGCATTTTGATTGGAGCAAACGATGCACATGTGTTATTTATACCACGTTGGACATGTTCTAGCACATGCCCAAGAAGCGCCAGCAATATGTTGAAGTATGAACGATTGAAATTATGCATATACCAAGTTCTACTTGAAGAGGGTATTGTCCTCTAAAAACGATCAATACCTCCTTTTGAAATGTTGGCCAGGAGATGGGACCCCCAAATTCACTTATTTGCAGTAGTTTGCAGGGAAGGTGCCCTGGGATCCCCGCAGCTCGCCCTCCCACCAGTCTTGGGAGCTGTTCGTCTTCTTGACCACACGGATGCGGTCGCCCTCGCGGAACGAGAGGTCGCCTTCGCCTTGGCCCTCGAAGTCGTACATGGCTGTGACATACTCGCTGTGGAACGAACCTACCTTTTTGGGCGGTGGTGGCGGCGGTTTCTTCTTCCCCGCTGCGGGGTTGGGTGACATGGAGTTTGAAGTTACCCGTTGTTTGCCAAAATAGTCGTCGTGCCCGTTCGTTGCGTTGGACGAGGCGTACGAAGCGGTCGAGGTACGCCTTCCCCATGGCTCAGCAACAGAAGAGGGACTCAAGCCAGGCGAATGCCCGCCCACCTTCGGCTTGGAGGCGTTCAGAGAGCTCATCGAAGGCTTGTTCGACAAGCTCATCGGTGGGCCATTCTCCGCCGGCGGTGGCAGGCCATATCCTGGCCGCGGAGATTTTCCACCGGCCGCAGTGGGAACAGCTTCGGTGGTGGGTCGCCGACCAGGCATGACCTTATTTCTCAGACCCAGACCGGTCAGTGTCTCTCCCTTGTCGGGTAGCCGCATGGGCATGTGGATAGCTTTGCCAGATTTGAGCACTTCAAACCCAGCCTCGATCTCCTTGCGCAATGGCGTGAAGACGCCGTCCCATAGCGGTATGACCTCCTCGGGCTCGGGGGGCGGATCGGGATACCCTTGCTCGTGAGAATACTGATTCAGCACAGTGTACAGGTTCCCGATCAGATTGTTCTGGAGCACAATCTGGTTCGCAAGGAGGTGCGGCAGGAGCGAGAACGTGGCCGCGTTCAGCTTGGGCAGCAGACTCCGCAGAGCCTCGTCGGCGTACTCGTATTCGTGGCTGGCGCGGGCGAGATCGCCCTCGTGCTTTGTCAGGGCGATGTTGTCCCGGTCGGAGCGCGTCTTCTTGTTCTGCAGCGTTTCGGCGCGGCTTTTGTATCTCTCGTAATCGACCTGTGGGGCACGGCTGTCAGCAGACGGAGGGCGCAGTTGGAGGGGCTGGGCGGCACCTTCTTGTCCTCGCGCTTCTTGAGCGCCTTCTTCATGGGCTTCAGCGAGTCGCGGGCGAGCTTGGCGGGGATGATGAGCTTGCGGTCGATGTCCTTGACCTCCTCCATCATGTCCGTCTTGAGTTCGGAAAAGGCCTCGACCAGCTTGGTGCAGCGTTCCATGGTCTCGGGCGGCGTGTCGTCGTGCACGCGGTTGCCGCCCTCGCCTGCCGCCTTCGCGCCCAATGGCTTGTATATGGCGAGCATGTTCTCGACCGTGGTGAGCTGGTGGTTGAGGATGTTGGTCCACGCATCGCGCCATTGCTTTGCGGCCTCTTCAATCTGCGGTGCATGTGAGTTGGGGTACACGATGGACGGAGAGCAGCGCTGAGCACCAACGCACCTTCTCCAGCATCTGGTCCGAGTCGGTGAAGTCGGTCAGCATCGACTCGACGTCCGCTTCGTTGGGCGTCCGCGGCAGGAAGCGCCCAAACTTTCGCTGCATGCGCTGCATGGCGGGCAGAGGCAGCAACGGGGTGCAGCGTGAGAGGCGGAATAGCAGCGATGTTGGAGCGACTAGAAATTGAGTCTAGCTGAGGCCGCGCGGACCTAACGGCGAACGGCGAACGGCGAACGGCGAACGGCTCGCTGGTGGTGAAAGGGACGCGGGACTGGCGGCCATGGGGGCGCAGGCAGCAGCTGGACGCCCCGCGCTCGAGTTGCGTTTCAGCCCTGGCCGGCCTCGTCACCCAGCAGAGGGGCATGGGGCATCGTGTTGCAAGGAGCGGCTGCACGCCCACCCGTCGATTGCAGTCTCCACCGCGGCCAGGTGAGGGGCGCGCGAGCTGCGGTTGATCGAGTGCAGCTCAAGATGTCGTGGGGGCGCGCTCAATGGCATGCCGCGTGGGTTTAGCTGGCAGGCCGGCGTCACGTGGCCTGGTGTAGCGGCCGAGCGCCACTCTGTCCACGGCGCGTCAACCTCAGGAACCCACTCCTCCCCACCTCCCCACCTCCCCACCTTGTCGTACCCCGAGCACCTCACCGACTCTATCTGCGATGACCAGCGGCTCGCAATCATCTGACGCGCCCGAGACAACTCCGACGTCATGACGGCGCCCATACGGGGCACACCCAGCCTATCTGCCATTCCCGCATCCCAGAACAGCGCGCCCGTTGCTGAATACCGCTGCCTCTTCACCCACGATCTCCGCCGCAAGCAAAAACGCTGGCAAGATGGCTATCTCAAGTTCCACACGTTCAATAGTCGGATCATGGTGTATGATGCATCGCGGAACTACATCGGCGATACCTATTGGAAAGACAGCCACGCTGTCCAGGAGGGGGACGAGCTTACACTAGACAAGGGCATTATGGTCGAGATAGCAGAAGCCATGGGCATTACTCAGACGGATCTCACCCCTCTTTTGAAAAAGTCAAGAGAGTCCCCGCGCGCTAAACTTACTGGCCCCCCAGTGAGACCGTTCTCGAAGCCCTCCATGCCCTCCATGCCGGCCAGTCGCGCCCCGCGAGGCACTCCGCAACTACGGCACAAATCTCTGAACGCGCTGCTGGGGACACCTAGGGGACCCGTCGGAAAATCGGTGGCGATGCAGTCGCCGTTTGAAGCCAGGAAGGATAAAGAGAATCATGGCGTTGAGGTCAGGGCTGCGAAACGGCAAAAGACGGCCAACGACTCTGCCACTCCGGCACTGTCTAGTCCTATACGTGATAAGACACCAGTCACTAAAGGCCCTTTACCACTGTCGGCTAGGACGTCAGACTCGAGAAATGCGAGAGCGCCCGCCGGGCCACTACCACGCCAAACGACGGTCATCAGTATAAGTTCTGAGCCTGACATATCATCGAAAGTGACTCTTCCGAGCACCCCTCCAGGAATGCAGAAGCAGGCATCTCGTCCCAGTACAACCTCAGCGCCAATAAGTGACCATGAACAACCGAGTGTTCCAGTGCGGACACCGAAGCTGCCTCGAGGCAAGCTACCATTTCCCCAGCTGAAAGTGCTGGAGACTCCGCGTCCACGACCAGCGCCTTCATCGCCCCCAGTCAGCCTCTCAAATCGCTTGTCTAATGTGGATATTCTTGCCCAACCCGTACAGGAACCTGCGCAAGAGTCGTCTCCACCACCACCACCACCACCTCGCAATGCCAAAGCAAAGTCCTTGCGGCTTTCGACTGGCGTCAAACGTGGCATGTTGCTTTGTCAAGCTCCACCACAGCAGGCTTCTAGGACTATGACTGAGCCTCCTAGAGCACCTTTAGTCCAGACCAAGCAAAGGCAAAAACCTCTTAGTCCGGAACCCGAACCGATCACTGTTCTTTCAGACGATGATGAGCCTCTTTCACGGAGCAAGCCTGCACAACTCAACAAGGCTTCCAACACCAGAGCGAAGAAGCGCAAGGAACAGGTACTGGATGAAGAGACCGCTACGTCCAAGAGGCCTAAGACTAGGTTATCGTCACCCCAACTTTCACTGGAAGATGACGATCTTGAGATCATGCAAGGCATAATGGATGAACAACTCGTCGTGTCCCCGCTGCCTCTTCCGAAAGCGATCAAGCCACCCAAACTGAAGTCTCCCGCTGAACCCGCAGCCACCAAATCGAAGAATCCGGCAGGCACGAAGACAAGTGTTCAAAAGCGAAAGGCCGCGCGAGACACCACGCCTTCCGACGCCGAAGCGCCTCCAGTGAGTAAACCCAAGCCAGCTCCACAGCGTAAACCCGCAGCCAAACCACGAGCCAAGCGGAAACCCTCACCTCACCCAGTCCCCTCACCCCTCCAGCAATCTCCCACTAGATCTCCTCCTCCCGCCAAGCCCCCACCCGCAGAACCCACCCGCACGACATCAGCGCCCCCCAAGAAAATACCGCTCTCCACCGGCGGCTTCCGTAAAAAGCCCAAGCGCACAGAAGCCCCCCACAAACTACCCCCAGGACAGATCACCATCCTGTCCGACGCCCCCGGCGCCGTGCCCATCACCGTCACACTCCCCCCACGCCCCCCTAGATCCGCGAACTTGGAAGACGATCCAATCGAGGATGGGTCGCAGAGTGCGCGTGTGCCGCGCAACGCATCGACGTTCCGGCGCGTACGCTCTGAAAACGACGCGCCGATTCCGTCGGCCAGTGAGGACTGGGAGACGCGGAATCGCAGGGGCGATGATTCCGTGGCGATAGCTGCTGGTGGGAAGCAGATACAGCAACCACCACTACCACTACCCCCACCCAAGCTGTTGCCGAAAGCCAAAGCCAAAGCCGGCGGACTGGCAGCTCTCATCCATAGAACTGATCCACGGAAGAAGTTTCTGCGCACGCAGAGCCTGAATGTTGACACGAGTGTCGCGAACGTGGGCGTCCGGGATGCGGCGGGTAGCGGCAGTCTGACGCCGGAGCTGGTGAGTCCGCCCGTGGACCACGATGTTGGGCCGTGGAGTACGGAGGCGTTTGATCTGTTTGATTGGAGGCCGCCGGGGAAGGAGGGTGAGGGGGACGAGGAGGAGGGGGCTGGGTTGCTGGTTGATGGGTGATGATTAGGGGAGGGTAAGGTGTAAGAGCATATTGTTAGGTTCAACGGCAATGGATAGAAGTGCTTGAGGGATTTGGAGTATCTGTCTATCGATGGGACGATACGATACGATACGATAGGAATGATAGTTATGATCTTTGGTATATAGCGCAGCAACGTAACTTTAGCGATAGTGGTAGTCCACCTACCACACCATCTATTCATGCAATCGAACATCTCACCACGTATATAAACTCCCAACGTCTAAAGACCCCCCTTCCCTGTCCTCAACTCCGCCAATACTGCACAAACTCATGCGCCATATCAATCAACCCCGCCTTCCAATCCCCCATACTCTCCTCAATCAGCCGCTCGAACTCGCGCCCAGCCTCAACGTCGCCCTTGCCCAACCACATGCGGTCCCTAACTTTGCGCACACTGCCCTCGCGCTCGACCTTGATATCCGGAATATTCGCGCCCTGCATCAGCGCAAACAGATTAAGCAGCAAGCTACTGCTCTTGCGCAGCGTGCTCCACGCCGTGAAGCTGTACTCCTTGAAGGTGAGGTAATTCGGGTGCTGGGCGCCGCCCAGGCCCTCGATCATCTCGCGGCAGAGCTTCATCTGCGGCGCGAAGGGCTTGGGGTCGCGGCCGAGGATGTAGCCGAAGTCGACGTGGAAGAAGGCGCCGCTGGGTGCGAGCAGCAGGTTGTCGAGGTGGCGGTCGCCGACGCCGAGCAGGTATGTAATGACGCAGTAGCCGGCGCACGACTTGATGTACGTGTCCATGGCTTCTTTGCGCACGCCGAGCGGGGCGGTGTCGTCGGGGTTGTTGGCGCGCAGGTACGCGAGCAGGCTGCCTTTGTACTTTGCGACGGCGGCGGCGAGCGACATGCTCGGGATGAATTGGAATGCGCCGGCTGAGGTCGACGTTGCGAGGATGCGGTACGGGGTTAGTTTCAGGTCGAGGTTTTCTTTGCGCAGCAGCCGGTCCATGAGAGTAATGATTTGGATTACGAGTTGGTCTTGACGGAGGTCATCGCCCGTCTTGAAAATTACGGGGTATAGCTTGTTGGGTGTGGTGGTGCGGAAGTTGAGGACCATGGGGAGGAGTGACGATTTGAGCACGTTGCAATCGTCGGGATGGATGCCGGTGATGATGACAGAGGGGTCGAGGGGGAGGGGCAGTGGCTCGAAGTTGGTGAGCTCGTTGCGGGGGTCGCTGAGGGCTTTTTTCAGGCGCGCGAGTTTGGCTGGACGGTCGCCACCGCCGAAGCGTACGTCCTTTGAGAGTTTGGCGAGAATGGTAAGGAGCTCGCCTTGTCGCTGGAAGGTCTTGCGGGTTTCGCTACCAGAGGGAGTACGCTCGAGTTCGAGCATGAAGTCGTATTCGACTTTGGCGAATAGGGCGCGGTGCTCGGGAGCCTGGTCGGTGCTGAAGTCGCTGATTTCGACCATCAGGTACCAGTGAAAGAAGTTGCCGAGCGTGAAGCTGTTGGCGGCGCGGGTGATGAGGAAGCGGGCGAGCGAGGAGTCGTCGCCTTCGCCGGGGGCTTCGTACTTCAGGGCTTGCACGAGCTGGAGGAGATAGAGTTGAAGCTCCTCGTCGTCGGCCTTTTTGAGGCGCTCGACGGCGTAGCTGCGAACGACGGGGTGGTCGAATTGCGGGCCGAGGAGTTCGAGGGCGTCGTCGACGTCTATCTCGGCCCATTTTTCGAGGAGGGGTGCGGCGCGGCCGGCTTCTTTGGGGTCTTTCCAGTTCACAGTTTTGACAAACTTTGTTAGTGCTCGTTTGTCTCGCAGTAAGTAGTAGCGGAACTTCCAGATGTGGTCGCGTTCGTGGGACGTTATTGATTCGAGGGGCCCCTTGGCAATGATGGAGTTCAACTGGTCTCGCATGTGCACGTTTGGCTTTCTGTCGCGGTCAAGAGAATCTGTCTGTCCTCCGCGCATCAGCTCACGGTGCTTGTCCTCGGCAGGGTTCACTATCCTGCCGATTTCGGGGTCGTAGATACGGATCAGTCGTCCGGCATCTGCGTCGCCATAACCGTTTCCCTCCGTATTGATACCAGGCCCGAAGGACACTTCAGGGGGTGGTCTCAGCCTGACCTCGGAATCTGGGGCTAGTCTGATATCCGATACAGGAGGAGGAGGGTACTCGACGTCAGCGAAGACGACCGAGTGATCGAAACGGGGTAGTTCTATATCCAAGTAGAATAACTCTTGATCGGCGTCACGGCCTACTGCGTTCTCTGTGCCATTAGCTGATGATTTCTTCTGACGACTTAACACGGCAGCTTCAGCTTTGATTGCTTCGTTCCTTATCTTCATCATCTTCCGGAAGACGAGGCCGTCTAGCCACAGGTTCTGGGGAATGTCGCCCATTTCCTGTCTCTTCAACAGCTCCTCGAGTCTCTGCATCTCCGCCACCTGCTCATCTACGGTGTCCTCGACCACTACATCCTTCCTGCTCTTCCGCACCGGCGGTATCACCCAGGGCGTGGTAGTGGATGACAGGCCGTCTGCTGCCTTGAACCGATGCAGCCTACATCGCTGCCTCCCCTTCTGCAGCGTGTTGTCCCTGTCAAACAGAGGTAGGGTGGTGCCGCCAAAGGGTATCGCATGCAGATTCGAGTCCGTGTCCTCGGCGGGAGACAGGTCCCACACGGTGATGGCGAGCTGTGCGGAGGCGGGGAGGTTCGAGTAGGTGACGGGAAGCGACAGCCACTCGTTCCATATGCGCGCGTTCTTGAACGACTTGTACGCGGTTTGGACAGGCACGGTGAGGGGTTTGCTGTCAGCCCATATCTGGGCAGTGACGAACAGCTCCGAATGCGGGCTGTGGCAGCTGTCAGTTCAGGAGCAGCAGTCAATCAAGGGTCAGCGCAACGGACTCAGTGGTGGACGCTCGGTGTCTGAGGTCAGGGCGCTCCAGGAGCACCGAGTACGGGATGGGCTTCTGGTGGCCGTCCAGGCGGTCTCTGTGTGAAGCTCAGCACTGGCTACCGTCCATGTATGTCTGGTATCCTCTCACATGCGAACATGCACAGACAGCTGCTTCAGGTCGGTGGAGGTAGCAAAGTGGAAGGCCTCCATCTCGAGCGGTGCGCTAGGGGCCTGCTGTTACTTGCCATGGAGGGAGACCATGTGCAAGTAGCGGCGAGAGCAGAGATAAAAGCAGGGGTAGAAGTAGAAGCAGAGGGAAAAGCAATGGTAAAAAGAGGGGTAGCAGCAGAGGTAAAAGCAGAGGCAAAAGCAGAGGCAGTGAAAGCGGGCGCGGGCAGGTGCCCAGGTGAGTGGGAGCAGGGCCCGTGCTGCTCCCCCCCGCGTCGGCACGTGTTGCTGCCCCTTTGGCGGGTGCACGGCCGCGGCTGCCCAAGTAAAGGCGCGCCGGTGGCTCCTGCGCTGGAACGGCCGGCTTGGAAGCGCGTCCTGGGGCGTCGCTTCCAAGTTCGTCACAACACCCACCCGCACCCGCACCAGCACCACCTCCCGCGCACCCGCAAATCCAGGTGCCCGCCCGCTGCCCCCGTTTGCTGTCTCTGCATCTGCCTGCGCCTGCGCCTGCGCCTTGTGAGACATTCGCCGTCCATCGTCATGGCGCGCCTCAACACCCACCTGTCGGCCACCCCCCAGCCCGCCCGCTCTGCGAGGGGCGACTCGCTGTATCGCGACCCCACGCCGAGCTCGCAGCTCCACGGCGCCGCCAGCACTGTGCGCGACTCGTCGTACTCGGTCATGAGCCCGGCGCGGTCCATGAACTCAGACAAAGAGAACGACGTGCCGGCATCGCGCGACAACACCCCCAAACCAAAGGCCCAAGGGCGGCGCACCATGGTTGCGTTTGGCTCGCGCCTGCCCACACCCAGTTCCGGCTCCACCTCCGGCAGTGGCAACAAGCGGCGCCGCACCGACAACTACGACATGGAAAGTTCGCAGATCTTCGAGGACCATGACAGCGGCGTCGCCGTGCAGCATGACCACGACGATGATGATCAGGACGAGCCGGGTCAATCGGCAACCCCTGAAGGCGACGACGAGGACGAGTCGACCCGTTTCTACGATCCGAACCAGGACCCCGAAACGCGTAGGAAACTGCGTGCGAACATCCGCAACAATCACCGCGAAATGGAGGGTGAGTTGTTTGCTCCGTCCGAGCTGTCCCCCGCTAACACCTGCAGAAAACCGCGATGAGCTCATCAAACCTGGCAACGACGGCATCATGCGCCATCTCCAGCGTCAACATGGCTTGATGGGCCAGGTCAAACAAACGTCTGATGCAACACTCGATTCGCGCGTGCTGGTGCTAGCGAGCGACCTGGCTACCCGGAAGCTAAAAAGTAGTTTGCACGGTAACGCTGGTGTCGGCATCGACGTTGACCAATTTGTCTCTAGGTGCATCAATTTCATGAGGAACGGCGGGTCCGTCGACGAGGAAGCCGCCGCTGCTGAAGACCGGGCACGCGCCCGTCGAAGACAACGAGCAGCGGCAGCAGAGGACGAGGAAGAAGACACTGGCGATGGCCTTGACTGGGCTGTCCTCGGCAGACAAGCGTGCTTCCCTAACAACAAGCGACCACCTGTGCCCAGCTTCCTTCTCGGGCCCCTTTCCGTCCAGAAGCGCACGCGGGCGACTCAGACGCGCCGCGCCAAGTCTCAAAGACAGCCCACAGGTCCCGCTACCCGACCGCAAGAATTGAAAGCGGATGACTTGAAGCAGTCTGAAAACACCAACCTCACTACCCGTGTGACCAAAGTCCGGAATCTATTGGGGCAGCACATCTTGGATGGCCAGACAAAGGTTGAACAAGAGATGGAGGAGTATAGTGATGATGATGACGAAGAGGCCGCTGATGAAACCGCTGCCATCGCCTGCAGACGCCATCGAATCCGCATGACCGATCAACGAGAACCGTGTGTATCATTATTCGACTTCGTCATCAATCCCCACTCGTTCGGACAAAGCGTGGAAAACCTGTTCTACGTCAGTTTTCTCATCCGCGAGGGTCACGCCAAGATATTGGCGGATCAGCACGGCCTGCCTCTCCTTCGTATGTACCAGCCCTGCAGTTCTATGTTCGTTGAAATACATGCTAATACATACCCTAGTCTACACGAAGCCCTTTAGCGTCCAGGAGAGACGGGAGCAGCAAGTCCAGAAACACCAGGCCGTCTTCAGCCTCGATTGGCCCACTTGGAAGAAGCTCATCGAGGCCTTCGACATTAAGACATCGCTCATCCCCCACCGCGAGCCCGAGGTAACAGCCGTCGCTGCAGGCGGCTGGTACAGCTAGGCGATACCCGTCACCTTCACTTATCGCAGTGACTCCGCAGCTCCGTTGGACTCTGCGTTTTCAAGCCACTGCGTATTTCTATCTTCATGGCATGACGAGGCACCACTGTAAGAGCTTAGGTTGTCGTGACTAACAAATGTATTAGGGGCGGGATGGGACGGTATAAACGTAAACAGCTGATCAAACATGTTCTGATTACATACCTCTTCATTGGGGGGCAATGGTGGAAATTTCTAGGGGTGCAGCTGAGCCCGGTGGTACGCGTTCGACAAAAGTTGCTTTTCCTTCTGGTGGTCATTTTCACATTGAACATTTTTTTCCGTGGGGGGTTTTTTCCCTTGACTTCATGATATCCAGCATTTCTACAGGTATCTACTGGTCTTCGATACCCCGGTTCTTCCCTCTTCTTCGGATGCTGTTCGGTTTGAGGATTGGGCGGATCGGGGGTGGGGACGGGGGTGCGCAGGTTGAGGCAATTTATCCAGGCTTTATAATGCGATTGTACGTGCTGTGTGGGTGGCTGGGTGTGATGTGTGGTGGGGTGTAGGTTTGAAGGATAATGGTGAGTATCACGAGCCAATACTTACTTCAACACCATTTCATGATGTTAATCACCACTGCTGACACGCCACTTCCTCTCTCTCTCTCTCATGCTGTCTGCTCTTTCCCCCACATGAATTCTTCGTATCCCGTTCTCCCCTTTCCTCTCCTATCCTCTTTCGTCCCCATCCATTTTACTCTTGTCTATTCATACCGCGGGTTTTGGCGCTCGATCTCAACTCTCGCCCATGGCTTTGCATAGCTCTGAGTTTGAGTCGTCTCTTCGCATTGCGGCTGTACTCGGAGTTTTACAGCAGATTCTACATGCCGTTGGGTTGCTTCGGCTCCGCACATAGGGACAGTACCGTCTTTGTTTTCATATCTTCATACGATGGTGCGGTTGTAGTGGTGGATTGTAGCGGGGTTTGGGATATATGGATGGTATGTTGATAAAGAGAAAGAGACATTGAAGGTATCTGTTGGCATCTTGGTGCGGTGCGTGGAGGTAGAGAGAGTGAAAGAGGGAAGGGAAACCATAGCAGAGATCTCGCGTGCTTTTGGTGATGTCGGGGAGTTGGAACTGCACGCACACGCACTCGCACACACACATTCCTTTTTGATTTCCACCTTTTTGTTTCCACATATTCCGACTGGACACATCATCTTGATCGCGCATCCGGTTTGCAGGGTCTAGTGCGACAGCTTGGGGATGGCAGAAGGAAGAGGGATCATGTCGACTGGTAGGTAGAGTTTTTCGTCCCTGTCGCATGTTGGGACCAGTTGAGCCGTTTCTGGTAATTGAAATGCCTATTTATCACGCCACGGTCGGTCGATGCATCTTAGCTATTGATTATTTTCGTCTGTACCCACGCTTCATAGGTAGCTTTGCAATTGTATTTGTACTTTCGCCTTTACTGCTTCTCATGCTGTTCCTATGTAGAAGTTTTTAGTCGCGCGCCGAACGCGCCCACATTGTTGTGGGTGGTTGATGTTTAGGCCCAGAAGCGGCATGATTAGGTTGTCGGTGCTTAGCTTGTTTTCACGCTTCCACATGGTAACTTGATGTTTGTGATTCGATTCCGCCCAGAAGACTCAGGGAGTGCCTGGCATTGTGGTTTTTTCAGATTTATCTCCCCCTTGCTTCGCATGCATTGTAAGTATCAGTAGTTTCTCCCCCCGTCATGCACGGCGGACATACAGTCCTTATTGACATTGTTTTTGGTCCACGAGCTGTGCCGCTTGGTAAGTGTTGTGGGCAGTTTTGTAGATGTGTTGGAGGTTTGGGCGGGGAGACGGCGGCGGAAGACATTTCCAACTTGCAGGTGGTATTTTGTGCGAGAAGGGGAGGAGTGCCGAACACATACGTCCCAAATGCGCTGGTTTTTTCTGGTAACGTAAGTTACCTCACGGCTTCGCGAGCCACACAGCTTCGCGAGCCACTTTTGCCAAGCCCCTACCAAAACCTACCCTATTATACCCTAAAATAGCTCACTTTAGCCCTTTATATTGTAGCATAGCATAGGATATTATTCAGAGACTACTTCTATATCTTCCTTACACGTTCGCGCGTTGTGCCCAGTCTGATTGCAACGCCCACAGCGCCTTTGAGTAGGCTCACCTCCTTCAGCGCGCACCCGCGTCTTTGGCCTCTTTCTATCACTACGCGCCCCAAAGTCCTTAAGAGCAGCTAAACGAGCTTTATTCTCAACTATTAAGGTCCCCTCTGCCTGAACCCGCTTCCTTTTATGCATTCTACGCCGCGTGGCAGCCTCATTTGCCGCTCGAAGCTCTGCGATCTCTTTTTGCGCCAACACTACAGTGCCCGTGCGCGCGATGAGCCAGTACAACCGATGAGCCACCCCAACATCAAAACATGTATTTCGTCCCAACCTTAACGCGTCACAACTCCACCAATATGAACTCAATCGAGGCTGCGATTGAAGCAATCGAATTAGGTGAAGCTGGCGCATCTTTCTCGTATCGCGAAGTTGCAAAACAGTTTAATGTTGATCGCACAACACTGTCGCGAAGGCACAAGGGCAGAACGCAGTCCCACGCAGCCGCATTAGAAGAACAGCAATTACTCAACCTACAACAAGAAGCAGAGCTTGTACAGTACATAGAAAGATGCACAGAGCGAGGCTTGCCACCTACAAGAGAGATAGTACGAAATTTCGCCAGCGCAGTTGCGAAACACGAGGCTTCGCATGCGTGGGTTTCGCGCTTTCTGCATCGCCACGCCGACGAGCTTACCACCAAATGGAGCGCTAGGATTGATCGCAATCGTCACCAAGCTAACTCACATGAGAAATACAACCTATACTTTCAACTGCTGCACAGGAAAATGCATGAGTACGGCGTTGAGGCGCGCAATACCTATAATATGGATGAAAAAGGCTTCTTTGTCGGCATCACTACACGCTCAAAACGCGTCTTTTCTAAAGCAGTTTGGCAGGCAAAATTGCGTACAGCGGCTATACAAGATGACAATAGAGAATAGATTACGCTTTTGGCTTGTGTTTGCGCTGATAGTGAGGCGCTGCCGCCCGCTCTTATCTACGAGGGAAAAGCTAGCTTGCAATCAAGCTAGGTTGACGACGTTGAAGCTGGAAAACACTAAGTATTTATAGCGAACTCAACCTCAGGATAGACGAACAACGATATCGGATTGGCCTAGCTTGAGCAGCTGTTTGAGCGCTACACAAAGCAAAAAGCGCGCCGGCAATGGCGCTTTTTTCTCGTTGACAGCCACGGCAGCCACCTTACGCGCAAGTTTATAGACTTTTGCGACGCTAAAAAGATTTTACTAGCTGTCTTTTCTCCTTATTCAACTCACACTTTACAGCCGCTTGATGTGGTGTTGTTCTCTCCTCTTTCGAACTACTACTCGCAAGAACTCAACTGCTACCTACACCAATCGCAAGGGCTTGTTGGCGTCAAGAAGGGCGACTTTTTTCCAATATTTTGGTCAGCGTAGGGCACTACAATGAGGAGGGAAACTATACAGAAGAGTTTTGAAGCTACGGGCGTGTGGCCGATGGATGCAGAGGTTATACTCAAACGCTTCAACACTACTACTTTAGATCAAGATGAGGATACAGAACTGCAGAAGCTTGGTGATAGAGATAGTTGAAATGATATACAAAAAATTCTAGACACCGCAGTTGCAGATAAGACGAAAGGTGAGGCTAAACGCTTTGCTAGTACATTACACTCTTTACAGGTTCAAAACGAGCTACTCCACTACGAAAACGATGGCCTTCGCGCGGTACTCACCACGAAACGAAAGCATAAGAAGAAGAGTAAAGTCCTTGACCTGCAGCAGCGCGAGGAGTATCATAGCAGCGCTGTACTATGGAGTCCTCGCAAGATCCGAGAAGCTCGAGTGCGCGAGACAGTCAAACAGCGCGAAGAAGAGCAGCAAAAACTCTAGAAAACTTAGGCAAAAGAGCTTAAAGCTGCTGCTACACTATATAAAACAAAGATAGTAGAAGAAGCAAAAGCGCTGCGACAAATTACAAAGGAGCGGCGCAATAAGGAGCAGAAAGCGAAAGCTGCAGATCTGGCCGTCGCGCGCGCGCTCAAAAAGCAGCAACGCGACGCTGCAACCTTACAAAAATCTCGCGATACACTAAAAAAAGGCAAGCGAGCAGCTTCACCTAGCGCTGTAGCAAAATTTACAAAGAGGCGTCGTGTTGTAGGTGCTGCAAGTAGTGTTGATGCTGCATCTCTGCTGCCGCAGCCTCCACCCAAAACCACCACGCGAGGCCGCTAAATTAAGGTACTACAAAAATTCAAATAGTGCAAAAGATGCGCAAGCCTCTATATAGTACTACACTAGAAAATCTTATAATAGTTGAATTAATATGTGGCTCTACAGCCTCGTTTTTGCGAGTGCTAATTTTAGTTGGGGTGGCTTATCGGTTGTACTGGCTTATCGCGCGCACGGGCACTGTAACGTGTCCGTGCGCGTAATGCACGCGGAACACCATAAACGTTCTACTAGCAATAAGGCAATAGAGCCAGCCACAATTAATATTATTATAAGAATTTTTAGCAGAGTACTATATCGATACTTGCGATTAATTTGCGCTACTTATATCTATCTAGAAACTTGACGCTGCGGCCGCGACGCGTTAGGATAGCTGGGACAGCAGATACGCCCTCTAAGGCCTCCGCAGCATCTCTAGTATCAACGCTACGTTTGTAACGCTTTTTGCTCTGTAGAGATAGCTGCAAAGCTTTTCTCTTACTCTTTTAAAAAAATTGTAGAGCTTTTGTAGCGTCGCGAGCTTCTTTCTAGCGAGCGCGCTCTGCTGCCTTTTCTGCCTTCTCTCTCTCTCTAGCTACCTTAGCTGCCTTCCGCGCTATACGCTTCTCCTCTGCAATTTTCTCCTTGTATAGCTTAGCTGCCTTATTCAGCTCTGCTGTCTCTGCTTTTTAAAGCTGCTGCTCTTTCTCTTCTTGCTCTCTAACAGATTAACGAACACGTGCTTCTCTTATTTTCCTTAGTAACTAGAAAACTGCTTTACCATGATATTCCTAGCGCTGTTGGAGATCTAAAGCTTTGCCTTTCTTTTTGCGCTTCTCCTTGATAGATAGCGCCTGCTTAATTCCATCTATCTTATGCTTAAGTAGCTCATTCTGAACAGATAGGTAGTAGAGCGATTAGCGAAGCTTCTGTGTATCTTGACTACTCTAATTCTTTACTGCTAATTGTACAAGCCTATCTATCTTTCTCTAGTCATAATCGCTAAGCCCTAATAAGAAGCTATTGCCTAATTCTTTATCCTGCGTGAACCTATTAAGGATAGGCTTAGAATTAGGTAGTAATATGCCTGTAGCTCTAAAAGAGCTAAGAATAGTTGATTCCTTGAAGGAAGCTTTCCACGCATTCTAGAATAGAGAAAAGAAGTTGCCTTTAGTAATAGAAGCTAGGCCCTAGCTTCTATGAAGGTATTCTAATAGCTTAGCTAAGTAGGCTGTTGATAGAGGCTTGAACATTGCTACATCGAGTAGCTGAAGCGTATAAGTCGAATGAGAAAGTAGAATAGCAAAGAGAATCTTGTTCTAATCACAGTAGTCGATAAAATTCATAGTGATATGGAATCCGTGGCCATCTAGGATTAGAAGTCGATAGGATCGTCGGGTTTTCTCTTTTGTACAGCGATCAAACACTTGCTTAAGCTAGGCAAGTTTAATATTGTTGTTCGTCCAGCTAGAGGGTAATGAGGTGATAAAGACTAGGTGTTCTCCTGCCTAGATATCGTCTACTTAGCTTAATTGAATGCCCTTGTTGGCAGCCTCATAGATAAGGCTTGGAGGCAGAGCAGTTCCATCAGCGCATATACATGCTAAGAGTGTAATCCATGCGCGGCTTCTATTCTAGAGCGATGCTCTAACCTCCTTCTTCTCCCACATTCGTTGGCTGAATATTCTCTTTGATCTGCTTACAATACTAATTATAAAGCTTTTCTCATCCATATTGTACGTATGACGAGGATCTATCTGATATTAATCGATCTTGCTATGTAGGAGCTGAAAATAGAAGCGATATTTGTCCTCTGAATCAGCTTTGTGGCGATTGCTGTCTATGCCAACTGTCTATTGTGATATAAGATGAATGCTGTGCCGGTTGATAAAGCGCGTAACCTAGCTCTCACTAACTAGCTCCTGGGCTATCGTTGATGCGAAATTTCGTATCATCTCTCTTGTAGGAGGTATATGTCTCTCTGATAATCCTTTGATATACTGTACAAGCTCCTGCTCTTGTTGTGGGCTGAGTTTCTGTTGGTCAAAGTTCTTGGAGGTTCCAGAGCGTGTTAGGCCTCGGTGTCTTCGGCTTAAGGTGGAGCGCACAACACCATGTTTAGTAGCAATTTCTGTATATGAGAAATCTTCTCCTGGTTCTCGCGATTCGATTTCTTCAATCGCAGCCTGTATTGGGTCCATATTGGTGGAGTTGTCGCGTGTTGAAGACAATAGAGTTTGTCGTGTTTTGGTGTTCCGCGTGCATCACGCGAATCCGTGCATCACGCGCACGGACACGTTACCGGTAGCTTGTGCGCGATAATTGCTGCTCTCTTTGAGACCTTCTCAAAGGCCTCTACTATAGACGTTGGTGAGCTATCTACATGCCTCTGAATTTTTGCTTTCACGAGCGTCGATTGCGACCCTAGTTCAAAGGTATTGCTTAGGGTTTGCGACTGCTAGGGCTCGTTGTTGATAGGCAGTACCGGTACGGTAGTGGTGATGGAGTACGCAACCGGACGTCAAGGGCTGTTATGACCCGTTCTGGGTCAAATGGGACCAATCTAGCGCCTCGAAACCCTCTTTGGATATTACTAAAAGTAATTGCAGCATTATAGGCGCGTATGAAGCATGGTAGGAACTTAAGTTTTGTAATGTGAGTAATCTGGTTGCGCATAAGATCTTCGGCTTGGCGCCCGTACGCTTTCTTTAAAAGAGCAAAACAACCTACATTAAGAGGCTGCAGAAAGTGCGATGAGTGCAGAAGCATGCAGATAGTAATAATCTTGTTCTCCTTGCAGTATTGCTGGAATTCGAGCGAGTCGTAGCTCTTATGGCCGTCAATTGCGAGCAGTCGGTGGCTGCCAACTACCCTCTTCTTTGTATGCTTATCAAAGTGCTTTAACTACTCAAGACTAAGCTTATTCGTTGTCTAGCCGTTCTTAGAGACTGCAATAACCTAGTCCTAGAGCAGGTTATCCTCCTTATACCAGGCAGAGATAAAAAGTAGAATAGCCCAACCTGTCGCGTTAATGCCCTAGATGACTGTAGTCCACTTTCTGTTACCCTGCTGCACTGTCTTTGGCCGCCCTCGTTTCTCTAAAGCTGTGACAACTGCTCTAGTCGATATCTAGCCCATTATGAAGCCTGTCTTATTAAAGTTGTACATGTCTTCATTCTAGATGCCGTACTTGGCTTTCATGTTGGCTACTAGGCGGAACTAGGCTCGTATAATCTTAGGATCCTCGCACAGGGCTCTCTTGTAGTCGTACTTGCGATTAAACTTCACTTCAAGCTCAGGGCGACGTTTGACAAACGTACTAGGCCAGTTTACGCTAACCTGGCCTAGATTGCGCTCTGCGCGCAAGGAATTGGCTATATCAGCCACAGCTGCAAGCCGGGGGGGAAATCCTTGCGCAACTAGATCAAGTATATGCTTAACAACTACCTCCTCCTCAAGCTTGGTTAGATTTCTTGATTTGGGCCAGCGATCTGCTTGTGAAGGTCGTCTAGCGCGTCGATAGCCTAGTGTTGTCCGACAGACGCTATAGATAGCTGCAGCGCGTCGCTGGGAGATTGTCGCGTTTTGTTTAATAGCTTGAAGCGCATTCTGTACTTGAGCTTCTTTTGAAGCCTCTAAGTAATGTTGTTGTTGAGGCATTAAGAGGAGTAGTGGTTTTGGTGGGGGCTTGGCAAAAGTGGCTCGCGAAGCTGTGTGGCTCGCGAAGCCGTGAGGTACGTTATATGTTTCTCAAGTTCGAGTTGAAGGGGCGAGGAGTCGCTCTGCAGACATGAAACAGACATCCGCCGGTTTTTTGTCGTTTCGCGACGAAAAGGCATCGTTGATTTGTGAGTGCAGGTTTTCAGACAGCTGGAGTCATGTATACGCTCTCGTCGAATTTTTGGATTAACGGACGGGGAGCGGATGTTGCTAGGTTCGGGGACGGGAACTGCAGCAGACATGGCACACTGTTTTGAATCTTTCTACCTTTTGGTCCTTTGGTGGAACGAATTTCGGAAGCGGACATAGAGAACTGGTCAAAACCATTCAGGAGTTCCACAGCGAGCATGAATGGGTTATGTGTAAGGTTTAGATAGACACCAGGCGCGGAAGTATTTGTTTTTCGGCTTCTGTTCCAGTCGCAACCATGGGTCAAGCCCGACCAATCTTTTCACTTTCTCATTTCTTTTGAGGTTGTTTTACAAAACGCATTTTGCCGCCACAGATATGGGCAGATCGATCTGTTGATTTACAACAAGCATGCAGCACGACGCACTTTCGCACATATCGTTGAACGCCAGGCCAGATAGTGGTTCTTCTCGAGTCACAACCATGAGTAGATACTGCGAGATTTTTATTTCTTTTCTTTTGGTGTCTGATTTGGCCGTCGGTAGTTGTAAGGTCTTGAAATGTCGTCGTGTAGAGGAAATATGTCGTGTGGGTAGATTTTAGGATGAACAGCATAAATTGTCCGAAGTGAACTTTTTAGTATACTCTAGAGTTGGCGTGTTCTCTTGATTTCCATCGATATGAGCGAACTGATTGACTATCTGGCGCAAGTGTGGTGCTGAGACGTCGATGATGTCACAACCTAGATAACGGATCGGCCGAACAGTCTCCCCCTCCACTTCCCTCATTCCCAGGATCTCCATTATCGACAAAGTCCATCTTTTAGGATCCTCTACTCCATCCTTTTTCCGTTATGAAGGCGCTCTAGCTACGTTTTTATTATCAGAAACTAGGCCAGCGTTGTTTGATTGATAGATGCAGCAAGAGTTTAGCTACAGATTGAATTAGTACCGACCCAAGGAGCTTATATGGCCCACGAAACATGGAGCAATCCGACCAGGACTTCAACAACGCCCGTGGGATCGGATGTACAGCATCTCATTGCAGTACCTCGCTGGGTAAAGAGCTGGAGGAAAAATAACCACATGAAATGTCTCTCTGGTTCATTCCACGGAGTTCCCTGCTCATACTTTGCATCTTGAGCCTTTTTGGTAACTGAAAGCCTCTCCCAAACTCAGGACATAGAGAGGCTCGGCGGGGAATTTTTAGAGGCGCTCATAGGTAGTTGACCGTTCGGTTTTACTACAGCGACTCGAAGGAAGATTGTGTGGAGAGGGAGAGTATCGAGCACGGGAGGACATATATACGTTGGAACCCTCCCGGACTCATACACAGAATCATGTATCGGGGAAATTAACCATTTAGATGGCCTGGTAACGTAAAGCTTGATCCAGAATGCATCTGTTTCTTGTACGCTTTCTATTGTACTAATTTCTCTGCATCGCTCAATCTTCTCATTGCACTCATGTTACCGCCTTCCGAATCTTCCTCTCCGCATTGATTAGTACTGCTAAGATTTTCGTTTCACTATTCTCCGATTCCCATGTATGTTGAGTTAACATCTTTCAGAAGTCCACATATCAACCTTGTGGACTCTTTCTAAAGCCGAATATTCTAGTGTATGTGCTTGAATTTACTGTTCGTCTAAGCACGACTTCGTGCTGGAGGTATTTTGAGAATCCGTATTAACACAATGACCCAACCGCACATGTTTCGCCCAGTCTTAATCTTTACGCCAATAGATCGGAGTTAAAAATACTTCAGTCCGGCAAAGCCGAGCTATAGGGACTTGGGATCCTTAAATTGTAGACAGCAGAAGGATAAGATGTGCACATAATCGAAGCGTTGGCACCGAAACGGCGAAACCAAATCATGGTGACAGCATGCAGCATTTTTGGATCCTTGGAGATCCGACTTAGAGACTCCATCGTTGTGTTCTATAACGTTTCTTGGAGCTCAAGCTACTTCACTCATATAGACGTACTTGTCTACTTTTAGGGTGCTCACGACAGAGCAGCGTGAGTGCGGCGCAAAAGTCCAGGACGCGTGGAAGCTTATATATCGCTATTACACGCCGATACCGGCGATAGCTCGTTTATTTGAATCACAAACCGATTATCTAACAAGCTATGCAGTCTAGCCTCGTCAGACCAGATGCCGATTACTTACTCACGTGAAACCCCTTGAACTCCTGCCTCATCCCACCCGCAACCATATTCCGCTCGTCCACCCGCCTCACAGCATCTTCTTGCGCTTTCTTCAGCCTTTCCTCTTTCGCCTGATCTGCCTCGCCTTATTTCTTACTATCTTCCTCCGTCCTACTCTCTGCAGCCTTTCCCACCATCACTGGTATATCCTCTGTCTCGCCCCGCTTCACAGTCTCCACTGGCACTTTCGGCTTCCGACTGCTGTTCACGGGTCCGTTCATCTGCCCTTGCCCGTAGTATGTGGCATAAGCTGCGTTCATTTCCTTATGCTCGCTCTTGATTTTCTCCCAGATCCGTCGTGCCTTGTTAGGAGGTTTAGAAGGTGTAGTAGAGGATGCGTTGTCGGGCCTGAGGGTGGAAGAAGTAGTTCCAGTGTTGTTTGTTGCGGTCGTGGCGGTTGAGAGAGTTGATGGGGGACGGTCGACGTTAGAAGGGGGGATTGTGGGGATCGGAGGAGACATTGCGTGGGTTGGTAGAGTATTTAGTTTGGGATTCTTCGAACGACGGGATTATTGGCGTACGATAGTTGGTGTAGGAGAGAGTGGAAATAGAGAGAAGCTTGACATACTAGGAGATTATGTAGTGCGGGCGGTGCGGTTTATGTAGGTGGCGATAGAGGACAAATTTGAAGACGTGCAGCGACTGATGGAATGCGGGTGCATGGAATTGAAAAGTATCCTCAACAGTCGTACTCTGTGAAACGATCACCTGAAAAATTGAAGAGCTAAGCAAAGTTGTGGTATTTTCATTAATTACTTCACAGATCCAGGATTCCACATCAGAATCGAACGCCACAAACGCCATGGTATGCTTGGATATCCTTCCGTCACGACCAATTTTCAACCCACGCCATTAGTTCACAGCCTCACTCTGTGACTCAATCCACTCCCGGTTTGCCCTTCCTCTTCTACCTTCATGCCTCCCTCTGTCTTGCAGCACCGGCGCTCATCTGTCCTTGTCCATAGTATGTAGCATACGACGCATTGACACTCTCATGGTGCTCCTTGGCGTGCTTCTTGATGGCCGCCCATGCCTTCTTCGCTACGCTTAGCGACTTTGTGGAAGAGGGCGAGGATGTGAGAGACGCGGTCGAGGTTGTGAAGTTGGCTTTGGCGAGGTCGATGGAGGAACGGGGAGTGCTTGAGTAGGAGGACATGCTGGTGCTTGACTGGGAGATGTTTGTAATAGGCGTGAGTGAGAGGGTTTCGAGCGGTGGTTCGCGGAGGTTGGTTGGTTGTATTGATAATGATGATGGAACCAGATTTGTGGGTCGAAGACGTGATGAGGTGTGCGTAATTACTTCGACTGGAGGTTGGATATACGATAGAAATATGTAGTGCTTGTACTGTTGGCTGATGGTAAGGCTGTTGGGATGCTGATGCGAGTATTTACTCGGGATCATAAATCTTTTATACTCTTGCCCACCGCCTATCCAAGTTCTACTCTTACATCGGCACTATACCTCTTTGCTAGATTCGTTTGCAAACTGCGCCCTCCACATAGGTGTCGTCGACAGATTATGACTGATGCCCCACGGAGCACTGTCCATGCAGCCCATGCCTAGCCAATGAGGACCACAGGACCTCGAGCTAACGAAAAGTCTCCATCACAAGTTTTCCGGCGGTCAGCACGGACCACAGCCGGTGTTTTCCGTCGGGAAGACACCGCCAAACGTTCTCCCTGCTCCTAGTGCGCGAGCAAACGCATGTGATTCGTGATCGAGGGCTTAGCTGGCAACATGTTATTGTTAGAGTCAAAGTGTGCTCCACGGAAAACAGGGAGTGGACCGCGAAGTGGATTCTCCGCGCCTTGCGCACGGGCGCTAAATGTCAATTGAGGCCCATTATTAATCCGTATTCGGCTTTGGTTAGGTAAAGTTGACGCCAGAACGCGCCCTGCGGATGTCCTTTTCGACTCATGGAACTTAGGAGGATTGGTTTGTCGCCCGGGAGAGATGTTGTGCATCAAGAGTGGTCTCGCTGAGGGGGGCTTGAGATGAGTCAGATGACGCCCTCGGCTTATCGATAACGGTCGGGCAAATTGCACCATTGCAGTGCGTACCGCACCATCGCTGGTGCTTCGACTCATCTTCATCTTCATCCGAGAAAACAACATTGACTCAGCATCATGCATCCTTCATCAGCGGTGAAAGACACCGGGTGACAACCGACAGCCTCTGTGGACGCCGTCTTCCAACAATGGCAGAGCCGCGCCCGCGACAACGAAAGTTTGCCCCTCGTTCACGACAAGGCTGCTTGATCTGTCGCACTCGACGAAAGAGATGTGATGCACTGCGTCCAGAGTGCCAGAACTGCACTCGGCTCAACTTGAAATGTGAATGGCAAGCACCCCGACAACTCATTGCCGAATCATCCACCTCAGTTGCAGCTCAGCTTACGCGTACGCCTTCGGTAACCGCCTTGACCGCAAGACCGCCCATCGATTCATGGGATACGCTTCGGAGTGATGAAAATGCAGGAGGGGAAAACCTGCTCCAGTACTATGTCGAGGCTTACGTTCCAAGTGTGTCTGTTGCAACTACACCATCGTCATTCTACATGCATCTGTATATCCCCATGGCCTACGAATCTGAAGGAATGCTCGATGCAATCCTGGCCCTCTCTTCTGCTCAACTAGCCAGAAGAATCGCAGATCCTGAAAGGGCACATCATCTCCGAGATCTGTCATCGAAGCATCAAGCTAAATGCCATACCTACATTCAAGACCGTATCTCGCCATCTGGAGAGGCACTCAGGGACTGCTATCAGGTTATTGGCATGACGCTTCTACTTGTTGGCCTAGAAGCACTCAAAGGGACGAAGAGTGCGAACTGGCTGTCTCAACTACACTGCGTTCGGACCATGCTCAACACAATACATCTCAGTAAAACTTGCACAGACCATGGGACAGTCGACTCTCTTCGCAGACACTTCACATACCACAATGCAATGGCGTCTCTAATGGCTCGAGTGACGAAGAAAGATGCTCCTTTACCTATGGACCGCGAGATAATTCCGACGTTTCAGCCAGGGATACCCTTGACTATTGACCCTCTGATGGGTATATCATACCAGCTATGTACGTTGATATCGCGCATTCAATATGTGACCGCGCCCCAACCGGCCTTTCCGCTTCTAGCGCAAGCAGCGTTCGATCTCATCGAGCGAGAGATCACCGAGTGGAAGTACGAGAGTCCACTGGCGTCAACGAACATCGATTTGCCTGTTGCACTCGACCTCATCTCACTCGCCGAAGCCTACCGGCTCGCAGCCCTGATACAACTTTATAGGAGCTCCGATAAGCACAAACCTCTCGTTCCGTCTTGCGCTTCCAGGACCATGGAGTTCATCTCTCGGATACCTCCAGGCAGCACTGCGGAGTCGAGCCTGCTATATCCCATTTTCCTAGCCGGCGCAGAGCTCGACGATGAGGCTGCTATCGCAAGGTGCTTCAAGCGATTGAATGAGATTCAAGCGAGGAACCGCTATGAGAATGTCGGCATGGTACAAGAGGTGTTGCAAGAGGTATGGAGGCCGGCGTTGAATGGTGGAAACAAGCGGGACTGGGAAGATGTGCTTAAAGAGTGGGGATGGTCTCTCATAACTTGCTGAGACCTGGGCGGCATCTGAAGTAGCTACAGGTTGCGGGTGGCTCCTCTAATACCGTCAACTGTTATGTTTGTGAAGCACAGTGTCCGATATCCATGGACTCTTCTCATATAAAGCGATGCGTCCTCCTACTAGATGCAGTTCAATCTGTGCCATTCAGTATTACCTCAGCTGGAGAGAATCATAGCGTCGTAGAAGCTGACCTCTTCTACGTCTATCCGTAAACCTGGACTTGTACGGTGCGAGGTACGTAGCTGTAAACTGGGTAATTAGAGTGCTGAACCTAGATCACTGCGGCACGGTGTAGGAATGGTTATAGGGCGAGAAGGCCGTGGAAGGTCTTGTACAAACCAGCTGGTGAAAATAGGAGTCAAAAGCACACATCCTAGACTTTGTATAGTGGAGCTCGAATGCGTTCTTTCGTATCTTGGGGTATGATGATATCTGTACTAAGATTTGCATTGGGTTAAGCTTTGATTGCCTGTACCCGCGCATATAGAGTAAGCGATGGACCAGGGTTTGAATGGCTTTTTTTCAGAATATAGCTCTAGGCCGGTAGTGCAGTAGATGACAGTCATGAATAGGTAGTAAATAGTATGACCGCCATACCAACGGAACACTAGCCATTCATTGGATCGCCTAATAGATCCCCACCGCACCTTCTCAGAGGCCACCTTTACCAAAAATATCCAGCGTTACCCACTTTCACTCTGCAGCATTTAAGACATGCATATATACCGTATAACTCTGAAGTTTCCCATAATTCGCACCCGCAACTGGATTAAGAATTTACTCCAGCTCGCTTGGCTCAGTGGTAGAGCGTATCACTAGTAGCCGCACAAAAAGCCCATGATAAGGTCATCAGTTCGATTCTGATAGTGAGCTTGTATTTTTGCTTATTAGGGTGTAAAAGGTAGAGGCAAAGAATTTTTTTGACAACTTTTTGACTATTAATATGTCTATTTTTCATTAAGACAAGAGGCAGCGGGCAGAAACGAGTTGACTAAGTCTTCTTCGTCGATGTACATACAGTTCTTCTATCTACAGCGTAACTTCCGATGTCTAGGTGGTAGTAGATTCGTTCGCCACAAGATCTTCGACTCCTTTCCTCGTCCCCTCAATCACAGCCTGCATCAAGCGCTCTTCAAGCACGCCGTCCAACCAGCTAAACGCCAGCGTCAAACACCCATCGCCGCCTGTCGCTGCACTCACTTCGAAGGCGGCACCTGCAACTGGCGCGCACTGACTAAACACCACGCGACCGATCCTACATCCGTCGTCCTCGGTCCCAGGCACGGGCTTATACAAGCCGATATTCGAGAACTCGAACGCCTCACTGCGCTCTTTGCCAACTTCCTCTTCGAGCCACTTCGGGATCGAAGAAACCCAGCGGAGTAAGGCGGACTTGGTGTTGCGCCCGTTCTTCGCGATTTCGGCGGTGATTTTGGCGCGCACGGCCTGCGCTTCGGCCCAATCGAACGACTTGCTGTTGCTGTTGCTGTTGTGCTTCGGCCGGTGGTGCTCGAATACGTATGTGCTTGGGAAACAGCCGATCTCGTCGCCGATGTTTTTGCCGTCGGCGAGCGTGATGAAGCGGCGCATGCTGAGCGGGCCGTCCATGGCTACGCGGTCGTGGGTCGCACCGTCGAGGTTCGACAGGAGGGATTGCGCGATCAGGCATTGTACGGTGGCCGTGAGGGTGGTAGCGTGGGAGCGGCTGAGACGAACGAGGGCTTGCGTTGTCAGGGGTGAGAAAACGATGTGTGTGAGGCGGGTGGTGCGCAAAGTGGGGTCGGCGGTGATGCGGGGCCCGGTCCAGAGCGTGCGAGCTCGGGCGAGGGAGGGGAAGATGGAGTAGAAGAGCTGGAGGGCAATGAAGGGGATGGAGAGGGGAAGGGGGTGCAGAGATCCGAGGGGAGGGAGGAGGGGGGTTGTAGGGGAACGGATGAGTGGGGAGCCATTGGGTGGTGCGGTGGTGGTGATGAGGGTTTGGAGGGCGGAGAGCAGCGTGCGTTGGAAGACTAGCCCGGATTCGCCGTCTGCGAGCGCGTGGTGGAAGATCCAGGATGCTGTGAAGGACATGGGAGAGGAGGAAGAGGAAGAGGAGGGGCGCAGGATCACGAGCCGCCAGAAGGGTTTGGTGCCAACGGCGTCGTGGTAATCGAGATTGTGCTGCTGTGCGAGCAGCGCGTTGAGCTCTTCGTCTGCAGCTTCGGGATCGAATTCGGTTTTGCGCTCGACGAACTGGATGCAGCTTCGGAGGTCGATGGTCGGGAGGCGCGCGAAGTACGCCTCTGGATGGGGTTTATCTTCATTGAGCGGGATGGCGCTGAGGATGGGGTGCCGCGCGATGACAATGCGGAGAGCATCGTAGATCAGCGACTCGAATGGTTTCGATGTAGACGAGGTGGGGATTGTGTAGTATGCTGTGCAGCCGACGTTTTTGTAGAATCCGAGGTGGTGGCGCGACGTGGAGAAGACTTCGAGGTGGCCGCAGTGACGCAGTTTTTCGAGGGTTTGGTGATCGGCCATGGTTGTTTGGGTCTGGCGATTCTTGGGTGATTGACACTATAAACCGCCTTGTAGAGGGAGGTGGGGGATTGAAGTCGCCAGTTGACCAAAAAGAAATCTCGCAAGCACTACCGAATTAGGTTAGGTATATAACAGACTTGGTGTCCGTAGCTAATAAACTAGTAGTCAACTTCAAAAGCTGTTATCTCTTTACTGACTGTTGAGTAGAAGGGTGAGGGTTTGTATATAACGAGGTAAAAGGACGGTGATACACGCACGGGCGCTTCGGAAGTCCAAGGTTGCCGAGTGCCTCCCAACGAAGAAGAGTATTCTAAGGTTGCCGAGCGCCTCCGAACGAATAAGAGTATTCCAAGCTTTACTCGGGCGGGCCCTCGACCAGCTGACTGCGTGGCGAACTTTCGGAAGCAGATGCCCATGCGAGCCGATTAGTAGGACGCGACGCTTCGAGGGTTGAACGTTGCCCCGGTGTGCTGAATCAAACGAGGGTAGGTGTGCCCGGGCCCGGGCTACATGTGGTCACGTGGTTCGATCGGGCCGACATCACCGCCGCGACCCGTTGGGTTAGCGCCCACCGTCCGTCTCGTATTTCATCCCTCCCACGCCAACCTGCAGCAACCGCTGTCGAAGTAGCGCACGGGGCACGACAATGCGCTGCGCCTAGTCGGATTCCGCCTGGAAATGTCTGGCATCTGTGAGCGCTGGGTCTCTGCAACCTCCCACCGTGAACTCGCAACGCGGCGAGGGAGTTGCCCCACACCCGAGGCCGCTCCGGCTGTGAGCTCGCTGACTGCATTGCTGCGAACTGGACACAGCCCGCGTTTCCGGTAGATTACCTGTCAGCTGTCGATTATCGATCGAGTTATCGTGAAGCGGACGACAACAGGCGGATACAATAGCAGTCAAAGAATATGTTCAGTCAAGAAGTAAAAAGAAAGCGAACACGATTCACTGAAGCAGCAGGGCGACCGCGACAGCGGTTGCAAAAGCCTCGAACCCCCCGATGCGAACAGCTGACCCGAGTACCATGCATGTGTGCGGCGTATGCCTGCAGAAGTCTACGATACCACGTACCGACGGAGCGGTACCTGACCAGTCAATTAATTTTCGGGATTATCATTGGACGTTTCTGTTTCTAGAAGCCTGTCCACCAACTATTCTGGCGGACTCCGGACAGCAGGCTCATTCGCTTTCGCTTCCCGATGCTGGGTAGTTTCTCAAACCATTGACCGGCAGGGCCCAGCTCTGTGTTGAGAACGCCATGCATCCGACCATGGCCCTGAGCAACCCGCTGTTCACCTCAATCGTACCGACATTGCGGACAATTGGACCCTGATAAGCGAACGGGCTGACTTCTCATGCAGCTAACGAATAGCTTGGTTATCGGTGCTATAAGGCACCCTCCGCAGCACTCAACACATGTGTTCAGCCTTCCGCCGACTCCGAGCCTTACGCTACTGTAAACCAGCGATTGGAACATCCACACCTTTGCGATTTGGCAAGAACGCGTCGCCTGGGTTATACACCTGTGGTCAGACCAGGCAATCCTCAGCCCAACTATCAGCATGGACTCAGGGCTTTCGACCCGCATGGAAAGTGCTATTGACGAACTTGTTTCCAAGGCTTCTGCAACTGCTCCAACCAGCCAATATGGCTCCGCCGGTGTCATAGATCTAGCCAGCGCTCAAAACGAAGTTCTTCGCCCCGAACTCCTGGAATTCTTCAAGACGACTGTAGAAGAGAGGCTCGCGACAAAGGTTTGTTACGGATGTCATTATTGTGACTCTCTTGGACTGAATTTGAGTAGGTTTTTGCGCTACCAAGTCCGAATGGCGGCGACGGGCACCTTCGTGAGGTTCTTGCGTCCTTTTTCAACGAATACTTCCAGCCGATTCATACTGTCAAATCGGAACAGATCGTACTTACCGCAGGTGCAAGTGACGCCATCGAGAATTTGATACATGCTATCTGCGATGATGGTGATAGTGTTATCGTCCCTGGGCCATACTGGTGTAAAGTAAGCCCATCAATCTGTGGAGACATTATCTAATTGTAACAGACGGCTATGAATCCATTTTAAAGGCCCGCGCAAACGTCAACATCATAGTAGCTCAACCGCCCACCTACCAGAACTACGACAACTACCTCCTTCCATCCCTACAGGCAGCGTATGACTTCTCTGCTAATAAGTCTCGCATCAAAGCTGTTTTGATGTGTAATCCGCATAACCCTCTTTCGAGGTGCTACATCAAGAAGTCACTCGTGGAGTGCATGGAATTCTGCCAGGAGCGCGGACTACATCTGATCTCGGACGAAGTATTCGCTCTATCGTGGTTGGACACGCTGTCGCCTAGTTCGCCATCGTTTGTGTCTGCACTTTCGTTGACTGAGCCTTTGGTGCCGGAGGGGGCCGTCAAGGTCGATCCGAGCCGTGTGCATGTAGTCTGGAGCGCCAGCAAGCTTTTTGGAGCTAGTGGGCTCAGAGTTGTGAGTTCTGTTCGGTTTGCTTTCCGCGATGATCTCTATACTTACAGCTTCAGGGATGTCTCATTTCGCAACAAAACCCACAGCTTCTGCGCGCGATGTCTCTTCTAACGACGAATCATACTAACAATATCGCTACACTGTTCCTGACTTCTCTGTTGACGTGGTCACAGTTACCGACCCTGCTGAAACTGAACTCTGAGCGACTGTCTGAATCGTATCGGCTACTCGCCGACGCTCTGAAGCAATGGAACATCGACTTTATTGTACCCACTCATGGAATTTGCCTCTTCGCCAAACTCGCGAAGAGGGCAAAGACGGTGGAAGACGAAACTTCATTCTATGATCGACTCGCTCTCCGTGGTGTACGCGTTGGCCCTGGACGGTTCTACAGAGGTGTTGAATCCGAGTTTGGCTGGGCGAGAATACGGTTCTCTGTTTCCACCCATCTCATGAACACGGCTTTGGCAAAAATCTCAACTTTCTTGGCGATGGAAAATACCTGAAGGCACAGACTGACCTCACTCTTCGGCGTACTTTTCAACACCCCTCTTGACTTTCATTGCAGAAAGATATTTCCAAACGGATGGAATTTCTTCTACTCTGTATAAGACCAAATGTTGGAAGAAGTCTTCCCCTCAGTCTTGGCCGGTCTTATTGTAGTAATATCTGCGGAAGTACTGGCCCTCAAGAAAGAAGGAATTTTTAGGCATCTATTCCTTCTGCCCCCCTAAAACGCAAACAGATCTTGGCGCATATCGAGAGATTTATGCGCGCGCTATCGCTCAGCTCTGACGCCTGCAAGGAACGGGCGTTATCCCTTTTGCAGTTTCTCTTACATGCATCTGCGCTTACTTCTATCACGTTAGACTGCGCTGGAGCGGAAGCGGGAACCTCGTAGGAACGTCGAGTACGGATAGACAGACTATTGAATCGAAAGATGCGCGCCTAGACACGCTGGAGTATTCAAACGCGGATCTATTTGCATCGACAGAGGATGATACTGCTTGAATACAGTTCTATTTCCAATATCAGTTCTTACCTGAGCAGGCCATCCGATCTCTCCTTTTCAAGACATAGTTTTTACTCGAAGTCGTCAACTACTTACAAAGTCCTTTACTCCAAGCTCCCAACGTTCCTCAACGCGAACACTTATCGTATCAGGCTCAGTCCCATTAGCTCTGTCCATGACCTGACTTGTTCGTCGCCAACCATTTCACGCAGTGCGCCAAGTTACAGCTGTACCTGTACTTCAGCATGACGCATGGAATCCGAAATCTGCGCAAGTCTGTGTACTTACACTGCGAACGAGCGATTCAACCGTGGCCTTGCGCGTGAATGTGTCGATGCGCGATGGCACTCTGAGCAGACGTAGTGCGCACACGCCCGCGCGAATCTGCATCGATATCCACGACCACGCTGCCGGAAATCAGTTCGTGACCATAAACTAAAACAGCTTGTCAATTCCAGTCACTCGTTATTGCCTGGTCACTACTACCCTTCTCAATGCATCCACGACGAATTTATCTCCTTGCACTTTGATGACGGCCCCTGCAGCTGTGACCCCGCCATCGGAAATCTCGCTAGCCAGCAGATACCATTGCGTGGCCAAGTTCGCCGAATCTTGTCTGCCGCTGTGCGAACTGCATCTCGATGGTTGCGACGAGTGCGGTGTTGAGTGAGGGGTGGTAGGCGGGGCGGGAGCATTGACGGACGGCGCGGTCACACGTCTCTATTAGAAATCATTACTGGTATTTTAGCAGAATTCGCGATTCTTCCTTTTAACAGCCTATAAAGCCCTATCATATCTAGTATACTAGGTACTTGTCTATGTAAATGTAGGGCTTTCAGAGGTAAAAGGGTAGGCTGGGCTAGGTGCGCATTAGAACCAGATTAGGATGGGGCGGCGAGGATGTTGATTGGTTGGCTTATGGGCTAGCGGTTGGGATGGATGGTTCTCGCTAGGGAATGGTCTTAACATGATGTTGTGGAGGGTATCTAAGGGGAAAAGCCCTTGGGAGAAGGCGTCTGTGAAAAATGGGGACAAGGGGTGGGATAAGTGCGAACAGGTACATAGAGTAATCGCCATGATGCGCGCAGGGAGGGTTGGAGTGCTGCAAGGGAGCGAAGAGGATTGTGCGGGTATTGAGTATATCGGGTATGGTTCACGACCAGATGCCGTTTGGGCTGGGAGACAGCAACTTGGACATACACAATTACCATTTCTCATTTTTATTATTAGTAGAGGCCCACGAGTACTAGCCTGGAAACCTCGATATATGAAGTGAAATCTCGAAGGTGGATGCAGAGATGGCCAGCAGCTCTAGTCTGAAGAAATGAAGAGGACACAAGAATCCTAGCCTAGGCAGAACCGCACGCCGAGCCCCGCTTACTACTCCCTAATCGGTTCCTCCTTGTAGATAGAATAGTCCCTTTGCTGGGCTCTCCGATCTTTTCCGGTCGGCGCCGTGGTAACTTACTCAAACGGACCGACTTGAATAAGGGAAAAAAGAGACGGGAATTTTGAGGACGAAGGGAGAAGTTTGGTTGGGCAAAGTGAGTCTTCGCGAATTTTGGTAGGGGTGGTTACGTGGAGGCGGGGGCGGGGGCGGATGTAGTGCTGGTAGTCCGAGGGGCCACGGTCGTGCCATCAGCAACGGACAGGATGTTGCGCACATGTTGCGCAGCTTCGGCCACGATAGTCATCTTCAGTTCGGAGGGTTCGCGGCGACGCTGTTGGATGCTGGGGTTCACGAGAGGCCAAGCAGCCGAAGACGAAGACGAGATATCTGGCGACGGGTCCTGGGCCGACTCGACGTTCACAGAGTCCGAGTAGTCCGTAGGCTCAACACCACCAGCAGGCCGGTCCGGCTCGGGGTTGGCGTCTTGTTTGACAGATACCATATGCTCATAAGCCGTTTCGTAGAGACTCGGTGCGCGACTCTCTTTGGCGGAGTCCCGCGAAGACGCCGCACGATTCAACGAGTCTTTTGGGGTGGGCGCCTCCTCGGCCACTTCCTCAGGTACCTCCTCGAGTGAGTTGTCGCACACCAATTTCGGACTTGTTGGCGTGAGTAGCTCGTTCGAGACACGCGACGACGGAATGGAAGGTGCTTTGCGGGGACTCTCGAAGAGGTCTTCACAATGGTTGGAAATCTGCGGATGGAGCGCGCCTGACATCATTGTGCTTCGGCGTCTAGGAGAGTTTCCGTTGTCAGATGGTGGCACTTGGGGATCTGCCGAGTGCTGATGGTTGTGCTTATTTGGCACGTTGCTCGATTCATTTCCTGCGATGCCTACATTACTTCGTGTTCGAGATGTAGGATCTTGACCGGTACTCCTTCTGTAGCTTAGACTAGGGCGTTGGCCGTCGCCTCCGCCAATAACAGTAACATAAGCTGGGTTGGGCGACATCGTCCGCGGTTTCAATCGGAGGATACTCGCACCGCGTTCGTCTGTGAAGGTTTGGGCTTCCTCTAGGTCCGGATCAGCACCTCCGTCGCTGGTATCGTTGACATTCATCTCACATGGGCGAGTTTGATCGTATTTCCGGAATATGAGCCAGAAAGCTATTGTTGTCACAGTCATGGCGGCTGTGAGACAGGCGTAGAGAATGATAAGATATGGATTGTGGGCAATCGGCGTCAATGCCAGCGCAAACATTGACCCGATGCCCGCCAGTAGTAGATTAACAGCTTGTATGATGGCCTTCATATCTTTCGGAGAGTGGTCGTACGCGAACTCGAGACCGGTGACGTAGGCGAAGATCTCACCAGCAGCAATGAGGAAGTATATGGGTGTTTGAATCCAGACGTTAATTTCATTCGGTCGGAATTGTGGACCCATTGCTGGGCATTCTCCGGCGTGCTCATAGCACGGCCGGGCACTGTAAACGAAGTGCTGAACAACAGTGGCATACAGCATCGACAGCGACACAAACGCGAATCCAATAGTGATACGGGTGATGGGCTGGATGTAGATTTTCCGTCGATGGAGGAACGGATAGAGTCCTTCCTGGATGATGGGACCGAGAAGGATACATGCCACTTGATTCATTGCCGGCATCATGTCGTTCGGGATATCGTAAGTCTTCATCTGGCCAGCCTGGGAAACTAGATTGTTTTGCATCTGGTCGAAACAAACGTAGAAAACAATAAAAGCCAGCCTGCCGCTAGGTTAGTACGAGTCCCTGGACAAAGGCGATCCTCTTGGACTAGTGCTGGAATCTCATCTTCAACACCAGATAGGCTAGGAAGGATATTCCGGCACTAGTCCGAGAGGATGAGTTTATCGTTACAAAGCCCTATCTGACAGTGACATAGTGTTAAGTAGACTTACAATACTCGGCATGCCTTCAATCCGCGAGTCAGTTCGTTGACCAGGCGACTACTCCATGCTACTGTCCTGTTGTAATGCTCAAGTTGGTATGCTGGTTCAGCCCGTTCCATTTTGAATCTGTGCTTACTCGCACAGAGCATGATTTTTGTCGCTTTTGGTAGCACGTTTCCCTCAAGTGGAATCTTGACTGCCCTCATGTTAAAGCTGCACCGTGCATCTGAAGAGATAAGTTGGTACATACCATACCATTTTCCTCCTGCAAATAACATCATCATGGCAATGAACATAAACACCCACGTGATGAGGTACGCCAAGGTGAAGCCATAGCGGTTTTCAATAAATACCGTTGCGAACCACGACAGCGAGCCCAAATTTCCGACCCTGTTGTACAATTAGCTCGAGGCGCAATCAAATAGCTGTCTCGAGCTGCCCTTGTGCCACAACAGTTCACGAAGAGTCTTTCTGGTTCGGCATAGGCTTACCAGTAGAAGAGATTGTAGATGTACTGTAGAGTGAGTGCGCGATTGGTGACCACCTGCTCGCCCGACTTCAGGGTTTTGAGTGTTGGGGGACTTTCGACGTATTGATCGGCTGCATGGGTTTAGTTGTAATCTGGCACGGGTGCATAGTTGTACGAACCAATGAAAGGGACCATGACCGCACGGAACCCGCCGCCACCTAGGCCAATCAGGCCCATAGCTAAAATGAGACCCAGAACACCCCACCCCTCAAAAATGTATCGCGGTAGTGAAGTAATGGTCAAGGCGGCGCATCCGCAGTTGAAGAGGCTAAAAGAGATCAGTGGCGTAACCTCATGATGTAGCAGCTAGACCTACAATACGCTGATACATAGGGTCTTGTATCTTCCGAGAAAGGTGTCGGAGACAACAGCGACTAGAAGCGGTGAAATGTAGTAGAAGATGTAGAATGCGCAGTAAGCCCGTGTAGCCGTCGCCTGACCCAGACAGAGAGCACCTGATGGGTGCTCAGGACCGGAAAAAGGGCAATGCTGCATATAATTCTCTGTTCAACACCTCATCAGTGCGCTGGAAGTCATGTCGATAATCGGGTAGAAACGTACGCCACGGAGCTGTCAGACCCCAGAACGCTGCCCGCTCCCAAAAGCCGATGACGGCGACGACCCAAAGGCGCATTGGCACACCATCTCGGACAAGCCGCAGCTCCCGAGTCCCGTTCGGAGAGGTGGTGGCATCCAGTTTGCACGCGACCTCATCTCTGAGAGAAGTGTTAGCGAAGATGATGATCATCGGAATCGCACGTACTGAGCGCTCTGGTTCTCGGAAGAGGCGTTCATCGGAGCTGCACCAGCTGTCGTTTGCTGTGCATTCAAGGCAGGGAGATGCAGGACCAGCGAGACAGAGGGAAAGAAAGAGCAAGATCAAGCCTCGGTACGAGATTTCTTGAGAGCTTGAAAAATTTGCACTGTCCTCATCGCGTGCTCACACGGTTGTTGGGATGAGGTAGCAGTGAATCGTGCCTGCCCGATGCCGCCGGATAGCTTGGCGCTTCTTCACGTGTTGAGTTTGAGCACACGAACCAAGAAAAAGACAGAAGTTGATGCTGGAGGGGCCGCGTGTTTGCGGGTGAGGGGGGTGTCGAAGACAGGGCCGGCGCTCGGGCCTAGAGAAGGTAAGACTCATCGCGGCGCGGCTCCGTCCACGAAATTGTGCCATGCACTACTACCCACCCGGACAAACGCCGTGCTATCGAAACCATCACCGGTAAGTAAAAAGTGAGCGTCAAAGTGTTCGATTGTATCAGTTACCAGCATAGTCAGAGCTATTTCCCAAGTATGCACCCACTCCCCTGTCATGAATCGTTGCCGACAACGACAGACTTTAGGTGATTACTTTGGGTGGTGCTCTTGACAGCCTAAGAGATTTTAGCAATAGGTAGATTATCTACCTCTATGCGTACAAAGTCATATTGTATCTAGTATACTAGATAATGTCCAAGTAGGGCTTGTAGCAGTAAGAGGGTAGGGGCTACCTAGGGTGCGCATCGGCAACGATTTCTGCCAGGGCGGCGGACCGGAATTCTGAACATGGAACAGACGAGGCTGAGCGTGAGTGCACTGAGGAGAAAAGAGTTCGCGAGCCCATGGACGAGCCTTATTTGATTCGTGCACCGAGAGCAAAGCAACCAGAAACTGTGGCGAGGATCAACCGTCTTTCACACGAACGTTTTGTACAACGCCCAACTCTTTCTATACTGCACGGAAGCGCGTCTCCTCGCGATGGACGTCAGTAGATGGGGGACTTGAGCGCCGGTTATGCAGTAGGCTGAGGACATGTACAGTTAAGAGGCGTGGTGCGCGTCGGCCGTGGTGATTCCTACGATTCTAGAGTTCAATTCACGAAGGAAATTGAGACTAGACTCGTATACGTTAAGCGCTTCGCGGAAACAGCACGCGTGAGGGGAAGTGTGCGAGCGAAAATAAGTGAGTGTGCGAGTGTTGGAAAGCTTCCTCCGACGTTGGGACGGACGTGGACGTGCACTTGATTATGTAACAATGCTTGGCTTTTAGTTCCGAGCCGAGGTTCCCACCCGCGCTACGCCAACCTCCAACCTTCATCAGAGCTATCATCACTCCTGTCACCACTCCACAATCCAGCATTCGTGCAACATGCGCTCGCCCTATCCTGTGCCCATCTTATCTCAGTATGTGTATCGGAACCCTGGTGTGTTCTCTAGCACGACCTCCCCGCGATCAGCCATCCTGTTCCGACGTAGGAAGTAGAGGCCATTGCAAGAGACGAGGACCACCGTGATGGCCTGCGAACAAATCACTGCGATCATACCAGGGAGATATTTTGGCTTATCCTGGGTCCTGAAGACGAACGAGGCTGCAATACCCCCGAACCCGCCTCCCATGAGGAGCATAGCGGTTGCTAGGGCTCGCTTCGTTTGACCAGCTACGAAACATCAGCGCCATTGTTACTCTACCGGCACATTGTTACTACTCACTGATGTTGTTGTGCTGGTAGCTATATATTGTGGGGATGTTTGAGTTCGTGCCACCGACCGCAAGGAAAACTCCGAAGACTATCGCAAGTTAGCAACCCACAGAACAGGATTCGATTGCGTCTCACATCTTGCAGCTGAGTTCTTGGCGAAAGCCATTGTACAAGCTCCACAGACGATGATTCCCGCCTGCACTACGAGAGTTGGGCCTCTCATTCTGATGCGGTCGTTAAGAACTCCCGCTCCAAACATCCACTGTTGCAGTCAGCTAATGCCAGAGGGGCACATTTAAGGCAATCATACAAACGCTGCCAGGATATACGGTGGGACGGAAAGTACGTATGTCATCTTGGTCGAGTAGCCCATTGATTCGTGCAGAATGATGGGAAGGAAGTACGAAAATGAGTAGACGGTGAGATTCTGAATGTGTTAGCACCAGCATTTAGGACTTGTTTGTACTTACGTTGCAGAAAAGCAAGAATGGAAACTGCCACATTTTCCAGTCGCTCAAAGCCCGCATGATGTTCGGCAATGTAAACGGCTCAGGCACGGCGTCGGCTCGGTCTCGCTCCACCCTTGCAAGAATGACAGCAGCTTCAGTCGACGTGAGGAAACTCTTCTTGAGAAAGAGTCCGGGACGAGTCGCTATATCCGTTAACGCATTCTGGCTTTCGAGGACGAACACTAACCTTTATCGGGGAAATCGACCAGAATTACGGCTGCAGTTATTCCCACAGCCGCACTGATTATACCTTCCTGCTTCAATCAGCGGTTGTAAGCGGATGATTTCGATAGGCTTACGATGATGAAGATCCACCTCCATGCCGCGATCCCACCGACAGGGCCCATGGTGGTGATGCCATATGCTAGTACACTAGACAGACCGGAGCCGAACACACCGATACAAGCCTACGCCGCAAACATGGATAGTTGAGTGCAACCCGGGTATCTTCGTTGAAGAACTTACCGCTTCTGGACTTCGTATCTCGTATACCAGCAAGAGAGAACTGCGCCAGTCAGCTTAAAATACAGCATCATGTTTCCTTCAAAAGACGGACGGTAGATGCTTCCTGGAGCCATTCCAGCCTCAAATCCACCGAATATTAGTCTACAAGCTATCAGGCTATGTTAGTATGTTCCAGAGAGTCACAGAGTGTTGTGATCATACCCAGAACGGCCTGCCACGACTGGCAGAAGCCCATCGCAATAGTCAAGCACCCCCAGCAACTATGACTTCTCAGCACTTTGATAGGACAGCAGGATCGGAGCCACATACGTTCCGATGAGACCGAGCCATCTCGCCGCACCCAGTTTGCGCAAGCATATGTTTGCAGGATAGTCGAAAAGGATATACGTTATGAAGAACTGAAACGCTGTCATTAACAACTCCTCGTGTTTTCATCTGGGATACTTACGGTCATAGTAATCAGTGTATATCTGTTTCCTATGTTTGTTCCAAGGTCTTTTCCCATACCCGCGATTTGAATCTTGCTATCATCAGTAGGGAACCTCGATTATTGCAAGCGTGGAGACGTACGTTTGGTAGATTGACCCGGTCAATCAGTGCCCACATGTACAGCAAGCCTAGGATGGGGACCAAACGAAAGCCGACTTTCCGGATGATCCGCCGAACCTCTTGCTCATCTCTGTCGACCTCAGCTTGTATCGCGTCGTTCAAGTGGATGTCTCTATCGAGTCTCGACTCGTCAACGACATGGCCTTTCGTGGGAACGCTTTCAATTTGGGTGACGTCTGTCTTGTAGTTGGTTGACATTGTAACAGGTTTTCAGCGATTGCACAAAATAGACAGTGGCTATCGATGCACTCGTGGTCTTATATAACTAATTCTCTGAGACAGAGAACTTCCCCGGTTATAACGTACTTCCAACTATGGAACACGATGATCCCTATTAGACCACCCCGGCAGTTCGATATTGCTTTGCTTCTTCGCGCATCCAAATTCATTACGGGATGGTAGTACGCTAATTTCGAATAGGACTGCCAAAATCTTGGTTTAGGCCAAGCTTTATTGGCTACTTTCTTGGATGCTTGCCGGGTCGTGGGGTTGCCAAGTTGCGGGGCAGCAGACGAAGGATTACTAGAACCGTTCCTCCCCGACGCATGACCATACACAGCAGTATCGGCATTTTTCAGCGACATCTGCCGGGTTTTGCGCTTCGATATAGGGCCCAAAGAGAAGAAGCTCGAATGTTTGCCAATTGTTAGTCTATCCTGCTCCACACGCCGATCCTTTGACGAAGGCGTATATCTATGTACCACCTGGACGGCATCCCATGCTTAGAGACCACCATCTTGATCAATCTGTTCAAACCCACAACTTCAAAATGCCAGGCCTTGTCCAGGAAAATGGCGCCTCAACCGCCTTCAAGACAATTACTGTCAAAGAGCTCCACCCAACTTTCGGTGCCGAAGTCCAAGGCGTAGATTTCCCCAATCCGTCAGAGGAGCAATTCAACGAAGTGCTCGCTGCGATGGCGAAGGTATGTCCGCTCGCCATCTTTTATTTAATCAATGTATTACAGTGCGTAGTCTATGCTGACGTTTGGAAATACAGTATGGTGTCTGCGTCTTCAGAAACACAGGCATGGATGATACCGCACATGTCGAGTTTTCCAGACACCTTGGCGACCTAGATGACATCAGGCCATATATGAAGAGTGGACGCAAGATGCGGTATGAGTACTACGAGCTCTTCGATGCCGGCAACGTCGACGAAGAGGGCCAGGTCATCGACCCCAACTCTCCCAAAGCCCAATACCAAAAGGCAAGATTGAACACTGTTCCCAATACTCACCGAGAAACCTCCCTAACATGTATCAGGGCAACTCACTCTTCCACGTAGACAGCTCCTTCAACCCGCGCCGCGCCTCCTTCTCCCTCCTCCGCTCCTTCGAACTCCCACCCCCAGGCCACGGCGGCAACACCGACTTCGCCGACTCACGCACCGCCTTCGACGAGCTCCCCACAGCGCTCAAATCCGAGCTGCTCTCCAACGACTATGTCGCCGCGCACTGCATGGCACACTCACGCAAGCAAGGCGCGCCCGAGTTCTTTAAAGATCTCGACGTCTCTACCGAGCCCATGCACCTGCACAAACTCGCGCAGAAGCACGAGCCCAGCAACCGCATGAACCTGTATATTGCCGCACATGCACACCACATCAAGGGCCTGCCGCAGGAGCGCTCCGCCGCGCTGCTCAAGCAGCTGCTGGAGCATACCACGCAGGAGAAGTACCGCATGAGCGTGCCGTGGGAGAATGTTGGCGATCTGGTCATCTGGGATAATACGTGTGTGTTGCATAGGGCGGGGGGCGGGACGTTTGCGGGTAAGTATCGCCGGGATTTGAGGAGGACGACTGTGCATGATGCGAGTTCGACAGCGTGGGGCGAGAATGATCCGGAGGTGAGTCAGAGGCCTGGGTTTAGCTTGGGGAGTAGCAATGATGTGCCGGTGCAGCAGCAGCAGCAGACTGTGAGTACGTAGGTAGAAGCAGGATCGTCTCTATTCACCAATATCTAATTGTTTGCCTCTTCTCTCAATCCCGCCTGCTGTGTAGGCGCGCGTGCGGTTAGGTGGGGCTATGTCATGAAGGTATGTTCCTGAATACCTAGGTAGATGCTTCTCGATTGCAGAACCGAGATATAGGTGGGTTTGCGGAAAAGTGGGGTGTGCGGGGAAAGAGCGCTATGCAAGAGAGTTACTAGGTAGACATCTACTTTTGTAGTGCGCTAAGCTACGAAGACATTGCCAATGCATTAGCTCTGGTTCCGGGAATAGACGGATGATGTATTTGGCCCGGGTCTAACTGGACGTTTAGATAGCTTGATCGGCCGTGACTATTTCTGAGTTGCTGCACGACTTGGTTATCGGGCTTAGATACGTGATGCTGCTTGGATGATGAGGCATGCGGGCCGCACGTGTACTAGTCTGGACCTCAAGATTTCGAAGTCTGAGCTACCCACTGGAATATCCGTGTCTACCCGCATGGCATGGGTAGACGACCTCGGGAGAGAAGCTTGGTGACAGTATATATACTTTTTAGCATGCAATAATGTTGATACTGAGTGTTACAAGGTAATAATCTTCGTCGCTTAAGTTAGTCGAAACTAAGGTTTCGTGGCGATATAAACGATGATGACCAGTTTGCTACAACAGATACGGGTGGCGATTGAGTGTAGATCTCTTGTATGAGGTTCGAATAAAGTTGGGTTACAATCACAATATCGCAAGCTGTAGGCTCCTACTCTTTGATAACCCTTTGCTTTGCCGAGGTTGAAGTTGGCCCGTGCCGCTGCTGCCTAAAATAACCTCGCGAAACCAGTTCGTTGTCAACCTTTTCCTCATCTTTTGTCCCAGGATGCGGACAGTCTTTTACGTTCTTCCTCCATGGCTCATGTAACGGACCTTTCCGGAGAGCTCCTGCTGCAGATATTCAGCTACTCCAAACGCGATCTAAGGAGCCTTCTCAAATTCGCACCCGTATGTCGTCTCTTCTCCCGTGTCGCACGCACCCTCATATTCCGCGACGTACCAATCTCCGCATCAGACCCCCATGGCCTACACCTTCTAGAGCGGAGTTTCGCCGAGAACCCGGATTTGAAGGCCTTGGTACGATGTACAACTCGCGTCGGCGTCAGTCGAAGCCAAGGGATTAGCGACGAGACCCTGCGATCGTTAAAGTCTTTTCCATGGCTCACCGGGATAGTGATGGAGTTTGCAAAGTCCTTCGCAAGGAACCACCACACTGGATCCACGACCTACCGCACCTTACGGAAAACATGACGGCCGTGGGCATGCGGTATCCGAGCAACAATGTGCATCTGCTAGGCTGCCTGCTGTTTCCGAAAGTCCAGGAGGTTTTGTTCGAACCTTTCGAGGGCACATTGCTCACTTTAGATGAAGAGAAGGCGGCCGACCTAGATGCCTTTGTCAAGCTCCCGGATCGATTAAATATCAACCGTCCGCTTGCTCGCCATCCGCGGTCGGACGCGCCACGCGCTTGCTCCCGCATACGGAGGCGAACACATAGGCCAAATTCTCAAATTGTGCCCCCTTTTAACGAGTCTCACCTACCACATGGATATTGCAAGATTCATTAGAGCGCGCGAGAACTCCACCCTTTCATTGCTAATGCAAGGACTGATGACTGCCGCAAAGACCCTCTCCTACCTTGATCTAAATGTCTTACAAGGCGCGGTATATAGTCCTGAATGGCCCTTGTTTGATTTCTCGGAATTTTCAGAGTTAAAGCATCTAAAGACCGATGCTTATTGCATGATACCGCATAAGCAAATGTGGTACGATATTGAAGGGCGGTTTGCATTCGGAGAGGGTTCCGACAGACCCAAGTATCTATATGAGATGTTACCCCCATCAATACAAACAGTCCACGTATGTACCTAGCTCTTGACATAACCTTCCCCGACTCCATCCGTCACAATTCGAATTTTCTCTATCCCTACTGACAGGACTTGTAGTTCTTCTTCCGGCTCTTCGGCATGGACTTCCCTAGTCCCAACCAGCTACAAACGGACAAGGGACAACGACAAGTACACGGACGTATGGGGCCAAAATACGACTTTGTGTTTCAGTTTCCAGACCACAAGAGCAGGAAGTTTCCGCAGTTGAAGAAAGTCGGATTTTGGGAATAGCGGGAAGATGCCGACGACAAAGGATACGAGGAAGACGACGCACTGAGACAGAGATATTTGTGGGACACGCCGGACGACATCAGCAGTGCTTTCGAAGCTATGGGCATCGAGTTGGAAGTTTGGACAGTCGAATTCTTGCGACAGCCTGATGCGCATCGTTCTTCATGGATGGAACAGAATCAGTCCAGAGCGCTCCCGAGGACCCATTATCTTTCCGGGGAGCGGCGCACAGCCGGCTCAAGCTTTTACGATTTCGCTGGGGGTAACATAGGTAAAACATGATGCATACCGTAGCTGTAAGCTTGCGCAGTGGTAGAGGGATACCTAGTTAGGCAACCCGCGACTATTTCTTAAATTCCGTAGATGGAACGAACGGGGATGGAGCGCGAGGAATTACATCCATGAAGAACGCTGATTGCGACGAATTCCAGTCTGATCAATGCCTCTCATGCAGGTAACGTCTACACTCTGCAAGAGCTAGCAGGGAGGGTCGCCCCAAGTCTAACCAAAACCACGCCATGTATCTATATAGGCCTACTCTTCCCTAGACATTTGACAGCGACCTTGCAGGTGCTAAAGAACTTGCAGGGCTATGTGGCATTATCCCATCTACCAGCTCGAATCCCAATCATCGCTACTTCTCCCCCCATGCAGAAGTTTCACTTTTCGCTCAGGCGGCGCGTCGTCCCATATATCATCCATGCTCTTCATATGGATCTGTACGTTCAACGCGATTTTGGCGCTAGCAAACGCTGCTCGAATCTGTGGTGGTTGCTTCCAGGGACGTGTTGGCACCTGCCTCACCGCGTAGTACTCATCGGCTTGTGCTTCCACATACCAGACCTCGCTCATAGCCACCTCCTTCAGATGAGGCAGAGCGCTAGACTTGTGAAAGGGAAACTGGTGTAGCCAGATGTACTGTTCGTCTGGTACTTCCTTGTTTGGTTCTGAGGGAGGGAAGAATATGTGCTGCTCGGAGTAGAAGTTGACCTACGGCGTGTCAAGAATTTTATGTGGGCGGTAGATTGAGGTCCAACACGATTAGTCACATACCTGAAGCCTCTCCAGCGAGTGAGGTAACAACCTACAGACATTTGTGTCCGCCGACAGCGCTTGTTCCGGCACCATATACACTGCATCTATCCTCAATACCTTCAAACTCACAAACCGCGACAAGTCCATTGGTTTACCATAGAACTCCAGACTCTTTCTGGCACACACGTACAGATCCAGCTTCGTCAGCGTGCTGCGTATCGGATCCAACGCAAAGGCGACGAGCTCGGGCCGGAATATGTAGGAGTTCCCAGCTGGTTGAACCGCGACGGGGAGATGGCAAGTCAAGTTCCGGGTTAGAGGGCAGCGTCTCAATATGTCTCGCAGGATTTCTGGTTCGTATAGCGAGTCAGCCCGACCAGTATTCTTAGCCGCATACAGAGCCAGCGTCTGCAACGTCGACGGCTCCACCACGTACTCGGCAGCATCCGGCAAGCGGAAAGGCACGCGGGCACCAGTAATCACCACCTTTTCGACGCCGGGCCACGACGTGGCGGCTAGCACGTCCGGCCACGTGAGGCCGGCAATGACTCGCACGGTCTTGATATTGTGTAGCGGCGCGCACTTTTGCGCATCCCAATGGTGGGTCGCAGTTGCGTGGAAGCCGAGCGCGGGTCTCTCTATGGTCATCGTATGCACGTTCGGAAAGGTACGCAGTTTCGCGAAACTGAGGTACAGTTTCGCCCACTCGGTCGGCAGCCGGATGGGACCATACCGGCGGACTGCGTGCCGCAGCTTGGGGTGCGTGGCAAACGCCAGCTCTAGGTACCTGTTTTGCTTCGCTCGGGCATCCTCGAGGAGTCTTTCTTGCTTTATTCTCTCGTCTCCGGGCTTTTTGTAGATACCGTTTATATAGTTGTTGACGAGGCTGATGTGACGGTAGAGGAGCGGGCGGGCTATGCGGTGGAAGCGACGGCAGACGAGGATGAGGGAGAGGAGGGTTTGGTTGGAGAATTGGAAGAGGAAAAAGATTTCGAGAAGGAGTTCTTCGAGGAGATTGAAAAGTGAGGGCATCTTGCGTTGTACTTCAGTAGGATCGAGATAAAGATATCAAGTGTTGATGTTAGCATGCTTCTGTGCCCGGTGCCACCTTGGCGCAGATACTCGTTGTCTTGTACTACAGATGGTAGTGGGGCCCAATGTGTCAACTGTGTAGTACAGCCAATTGTGTCATGTACTTCATGCAAGTGTCCTGCAACTAGATATATGCGCAAGAGGTTTCATGTGATAGTGGGGTGTGTCTAGAACAATTGGGACTAAAGTGAAGATTCAAGAAAGGTGAAGTGGTCGATGATAGATGTTGAACGGTTAATGTGGTATCAATTACTGAAGATAGAAATATAAACTGCTCGGGATGAAAGATCAGGCCGCTTGAACGGTCCCCGTGACTGCTTCTCGCGACCCTCGAAAAGGCTGACTCTGGTGACAGCTTGGGTGAGTTTCGATGTGCTCCAGAGGTTCCGCCTTCACGCTGGCATTGAAGACTTAGCACTGGAGTGGTGCAGGGCCGGGAATAGTGTAGGTCTTCCCACCCATGTAAGGGGTTCCCTTGGTGTCGTAGATGCTAAGCTACATCAATTAGTCTCTGCAGTTTAATAGTTAACAGTACAGAAGTCTGAACTCACCTGGATTCCTGGGTCGTTCGCCTTGTACGCTCCCGGGAAGCTAACGAAGCTGCTACCCTTGTTGGTACCGGATCCAGTAACACGGATCTGCGCGCACTCCATGTAGAACTGGGCCTGGCCCTGGTTCGAGGCGCTGTGCAACGCGATCAGCTCCACACGGAGGAGGTAGTCGCCCGGTGCGACGCAGGTCGGCATGGTGAAGTAGTGCCATCCCTTGTTGTTTATCATGGTGTCGACGGCCCAGACGCCGTTCGCGAGACCATCATGGGCGACTTTGAACCATTGGAGGCCGGTTGTGCCAGCGGTGGCGGCATTATCGACCTTGGCGAGGTAGTAGTTGATTGGTCCTGGCTTGGATTAGCATTCAGAAGTGCGGCTCGGATATGGGTGGATACGCACCCTTGTGGCTCTTCGCAATAGGGTTATCTGGATCATTAGCACCTTGGGCGCCTCCGATCACATGGCCCCACCATCCGCCGACCTTTGCGCCAGCTGGTATCGAGATGACAGTGCTGTCCTTATGCTTGAGATCCTTGTTGCAAGCGAAGCTTCCGTCGTTCACGTTCTGGATCGGGTAGTCGGAGTCGGGGGCTCGGACACCCTTTAGCTGTCCTTGGTCGGCTCCGTCGACAGAGATCTTCTGCAGAATGGTGTGCGCGGAAGCACCTGCGGCGAGAGCAGCGGTGGCGAGAACGGAAGAGAACTTCATGTTGAGCGATAGTAGTCGAGCTGTGCGTGGCAACTGGAGAAGGAAATGCATGTGAGCGGATCAGGGCATTTATACCTTACCCGCACTCCACAGGCGCAAAGTACACGCCGGAAGTGTGGATCTGGGCGCAGATAGCTTACTGTACGTATCATATGAATCTCTGGGGACGAAATGAAGTGAAATTAAGCACGTTATTGAGATAACTGGGCGGCGGTCAAGGGCATGAGAATCGTCGAAAGTTCCCCGGATTTCGGCCCAAAGCGACTGCATCTGTAGCACCCGTGTTTGCGGGGTGCGCTGCAGCGCTCTGCATCGTGGCGGAGAAATCTCAGAAACATCGGGTCCGGCACCGTGTGATCAGAACAGACGGCTTCGTGAGTGACGGAATAGATTGCATGGAGATGAGCATGGTAACGCGCACTCCACAAATGAGGCTCTCAGCCAACCGGACGGGCTGCCTGCGGCATTTAGTACCGCTCTGCCGATAGTATGACCGACCGATGAGATCGTATATCGGAGGTTCGTGGCGGTCGGGCTGATATGAAGGCGTGTGTCCCGGTCCGTGTCTTCCGTGCCGGAAAGCGTATAGGTGTTTTAATCGGGACACTATACAGTTCTTGGTGCAACCTGTAGCAGAGTGCTTGAAACAGTAGTAGAAAGAGATATAGTCGCCATTGAAGAGTGGGGGTTAGGCACGCGGACGATGGGGATAGATGTGACGTCATCAGTCAGCGTCTACGCCTGGGCACTTTGGGAGTCGTATGACGCTTGCAAAGGGTATTTTATATGAGCTAAGCTGTTTCATAGAAGAAGAGCCCACTCGGAGAAGTCTATACAGGATCATACGGTCGAAGCGAAGGACGGTGAATGGGTGGTAGTGAAAGAGCTTGAAACCTGGAGTGGATACGGCAGCTGGGTCCGCGCTAGTCTCGTAAGCGTGTCATGGCAATCGAGAACTCGACACTTGCCTGTCGTGTTGTCCTGTCTTCGTCTCACCAAAAGATACCTCACCGAATTGCCATCGGTCACCGTTCTTCTCCATCCTCTTCGCTTCGAGATGTTCTGGACTATTACTAGTTCTAGGCCTACCGGAGAGGAGCTCCTAGTTGGCGCAATATGATGACGGCACCTCCCTAGCAGAATCCATTGCCGATGTTATAGAAGACTTCGCGATACTTTGGACAGAGCTAGGAGGTTTTAGCAATAAGCAAGTAGTCTACATCTGTCTTTACAAAGCAGGTATTGTATGTTTATAGCATGTAGAGGTGAGAGAGGTGCGCATCGGAAACGAGTTATGACAGGGCGGTGACGGCAAGGTGGCTGCGCCACTTAATCCAGTGACTACGGACAGGATATTATTTCGCACCATGGCATCCAGGATACCATTCAAACTTTCAGCGTAGGCAATGGGAAAATGACTGGCAAGGCGACCTAACCGAGTACTCTTGGGAGTCGTCACTCATGGGGCGGCAGTGTAAGAGATATCAGAGGGCAAAAGCTACTAGGAGACTAATGTGGACAAGAAGAGGTGAGACAGAAGATTTTACACGTGTTGTCAGCTAATCTGCGGGATGAAGTTGCTGGAATTTGGCAAAAAGCATGAGCGACGTTATGCGTCAGCACAAGACCTTTGCGGATCGAGAACTATCTGGCCTAACTGTCTGGCTTGAGATACCTCTACTATTTACCATGCGACTCCAGGAACTCCTCCCTTTCCATCGACCCTCAGCCGCACTGGATCCATGTTAAGGCACACCGGGCGCCTGATCAGACTCTGCTCACTATCGAAAGAACATCAATATTGAGTCAACAACGCGTCGGTAATTCAATCCATCTGCCAGGTCGGTCGGACTGTGCAGTCGGTATACCTCCTTCATCCACTATGGTCGTTCCGAATTCACATCCTTAGCTGTTACTGATCGAGTCCCCGTCGGTCTGAGGCATCTTGAACGACATACACACTCTACGCCACGTGTTCGATATCGCAAGCATCCGGTCTAGAGATGGTTCTACCACCCAAATCTCGTCAAAACGGAAGTTCTGTACCGCGGGTACGCACCAAATCTCACAATAGCTCCAGCCCCGAAAACTCCTAGTGCTTACTTTACCGCGGGAAATAACAACCCAACACCATCCCATATCTCGCCCCATGAACCACAATCCAGTTATTCGGAAATCCCGAGGTCTCGATGTGCTCGCATGAAGAAGGGGCCTTTCATGCGCACGTTTGACGATAAAGGATTCCCTGGCAGGGATACCTGTGATTTGGTGTTGCTGTGTCACATCCCAACTTGGTACCCTGGATAAGCCCATGTGTTCAGTGCATAAACAAGGTTTGAACGATTACCCGCTACGGAAGCGGCAGGTCGCGGCGGCGGCGCGGCGGACGGGACTCGGGATGGAACCCGCGTGACGGGTCCAATTGGCTGCAGTACGTTCATGACATGACTCGAAGAATCCTTCGACTACTCCCACGAGCTTATCTGATCGCCCTGTCATCCCCTCCAAGTTCGAGGGAGGATGAACATCACGGAACAAGCAGCAGCAATTTGACCATCAATAAATGGGGGCCACTCACGCAGCGATCCCTAGTCGAATACTAGGCCTTACGGTGTTTATAAAGATACCACCACCAGGCCTCCCCGAGGGCACAGGGATGGGATGGGATCGTCATCATTTTCACTGTGCCGTGATGCGCCTGCAGTCTTGTATCACATCGAGGGTCTGTGCACAGATATGTACTCCTGACTCTTAGGCACAGGCTTTTGTATTTCTGGAAGCCTGTCCCCCTTCCCTTGTGTTACGCTAAACCCCTACTCTGTGTCCCCATCCGGGCCGCCTTTCACACCGATTAGATGCCGCGATGGCCGAGTCGGGTTTACAACCCACAGTGTTTTTTCTGGCGATATTTCCATTTATCCTCTCATGCCCAATCGTGGTTTTAAGGGTGTTGAAAAGATGGCGAGATCGCAGGCTTGCCTTGGGTGAGATATCTCGAGTCGATAGAATATCAGGAGCTAATTCTTGCGCAGAGGACTACTTGATTGTCATCGCGGAGATCCTTATTTTCGCATTTACCATTACTTCATGCATCAGTGAGTGTGATATTGATTCAAGTGTAAGAAGTACCTCTGACCCATCTAGCCATAAGCTTGTCCTACACGGGGTATTACCCATGGAAAATCCCGAGGGGTGCCTTGAACGTTCATGAAGCTCGTAAAGTATGTTTCCTTCTTTCGCTCACTCTATCAGAGACTATAGTATATGTTGCAAACATCAACTTACGTTGAACGCCCAGTGGCGCTTCATCAACGCAGTGATCTACAACCCCATCATCGGCCTTATCAAAATATCCTTCCTCCTCACTCTCATCAAACTTCAATCGCCGAACCGCTACATCCGCCTTGCACTCTGGTCCATTATGGTTCTCACCTTCATGACCATGATCTCCGGCCCTCTGATCATCATCTTCGAATGCTGGCCCATGGAAGCTCATTGGGATTACACAGTCGGCCACTGTGTCGACCGACGAATAACAATTCTCTCGGGCGTATCATTAGCCTTGTTAACCGACGTCCTGGTCCTATTCATGCCAACTTGGATCTTGTACGGTCTACAAATAGAACGGAGGAAAAAGTTCCAGGTCATCGCATTCCTGAGTCTCGGCGTCGCCGTTACAGCAATCGGCGCGTACAGACTTGCGTCCTTTGTCATAGTGCTGAATGTCAGCAACGGCGAAACCGAGTCCACACACACGATCCGACCCACGCTCTCCAACATCGAATGCAACCTCGCAGCCATCGCGGCATGCGGTGCCACAATCAAATGGCTGCTAGGTCTCTTCATACCCTATTTCGACTCATCGCGAGACAGGCCGACATACTACAATGATCCGAGTTTTGCATATGGCAGCAACCGCAGGAAGAGCCGGACTCGTGCGAACAACGGCAGGTGTGACATCGACGACGAGGAGTGCATAACCAAGAGCGACGTTGTGGTCGAAATGGACCCGCAGACGGGGAGAGTGTACGCCAGCAGTCGGGCGGAGTCGACCGAACCAGGTATCACCAAGACGGTGGATTGGAACGTGGATAGTAGTGCGGCTGTGAAAGGTCCGAAGCCAGCGGTCAGTGTCGAGGCTGAGCCTCGAGCAATGGTCTGAAGTGCTGCCTAGAAGATGCTTCAATATGTACCTGGAATACGGATATCGAAAAGATATCTTTGCGTAACGATCATTACTCACGTTTACCCGGTTTTCAACGTTCTTCCCGGCATGGTTCAAGTTACCGAAATGAAATCGCCACTAGACTCGGCCCACCCCTCTAGCCTTGCCGACAACGTAAATTTCAGGCGATCATATTGACTGTCTAGGAGTTCTTAACAGCTAGAAGATAGCTACCTCTTTTATTACAAAACCCTACTGTATCTAGTAGTCTAGGTAATGTCTAAATAGCGCGTGAAGATAGTAAGAGGGCAGGCTTACCAAGGTGCGCATCAGAAACTAACTATACCAGGGCGCTGGGCCATCGACCTGAAGCGGGTAACATCGGATGACGGGCGATAGGCAGCATGTTCTAATGTAGGTCGGAGGTGAGTCATGTTTGCTTTCAGTTACGCTTGCATAACTAACGCTTTCATCTTTGGCATCAGCATAGACTCGAGGAGATATTTCAACTCCGCTTAGATTTCAGGGTTACGATCGATACCACAACGGATTATATCTCAATTGAATTACTAACACGATTTCACAATGCTTGGGGTGTCAACACTCTCTGCACCGAATGGTCATCTAATTCCCTAGCTCATCCTCCCACATCTCGAACGTCAAACTCAACGTGTACCCCCGATCATCCTGGAACCTCACCGTTCGCACTGCCGGCAGTATCCAAACGTGTCTCAACGACCCCACGCCTACTTCCGTTACCTGGATCGTCACCGCCTGGCTGTGAAAATCGTGTTGGTTTATCCCGATGATATCTTGGTTGTGATCTCCAAGATAAAACAAGTTGCTTGCCGACGGATTCCAAAGCAAATGTACCTGCAACGTAATTACATTGCCAGGCGTTCTTCTTATGATAGTAACGTTCCGCGGCACCCCGTTGAATTCCCTGTCTGGCCTGATGATGTAGTGGACCTGTTGCACGCGCCAAAAGAACAGTATCTCGTTCATTTCCGGCTGGTAGAGGAGCGAATCGAATAACTCGCGGCGCATTGTACATATATCGATCCACTGTTCCATCGTCAACGAGCCCCAGTATCGGACCAAGACGAGCGTGAGGACCGAGAATCGGAGCGCGGGATCCGAAAGCACCAGCATCGGCCAGGCGGCTCTCCATGCAGGCGTGACATACTGCATCAATGTATCGATGGCCCGCGTGAGGCCTGGCATCCCGTCCGCGCGGCGAAAGTCAATGTTGTTTATGTACGCCATTATAAAGATGAAGAGTTGCTGGTCGACCTCCCAGGGCTCAATATCCGGCATCGGGGGCCTAGAACGGAAGACTGTGTGCCGGCACACAGGGCAGGTGTTTGAGTTACTGCGGCCGGCGCGGAACCATGCAGCGATGCACTCGTGGTGGAAGGTGTGATCGCATTCGAGGAGACGCACGATTGCGTTATCAACCCACTCCCATGGGCAGGCACAGATGGGGCAGTCGAGGTCTTCAGCGAGGGGCGCGGTAGCGATAAGGTGGGTTTGTAGATATTCATCTCGGCTGGGAAGGCCCGGCATCTTGCAGGCTTCCAAAACTTATCGTTCGTTCGAGTTGAGTTGAGTTAATAATACGGTGGATTTTCTGCGGTTGGAGATAGCGATGTTGTGTTGAGAAGGAGCATGTCGAATTCCAGGTCTCGAAAATAATGGGCTTCTGTCATAACGGGGGTAGTGTAGCCGGGGGAACACAAAAGTTGCACGGAAAGAGTCCGCATATACGTAAAATCTGGGGCCAGTGTAGTGGAGCCAGGTTAGCGAGGCAACCGCATCCGACTGTACGCTACCGAGGGAAACAGTGTGTGGAAACTGACAAAACTACCAAGCGCGATCAAGCCGGCGAGGTTCCGTTCTAATACCTAGGTACTGGAAGTTTGTAGTAGTCACACGGGTCGGACGCAATCGGGAAACGCAGCTGTGATGCCGCTTAAGTTTAGTAGGGGAATTTCTTTCGAGCAAATAAGAAGGTTAGTAAGTTGCTTAATAACATCAAAGCAGTTCTACTTTTTCTCTTGTGTGTGTCCATTATCTACGTCGTAACTGTATGGTGACTGACCGACTCTCAGAGGTTATCCACCACAGTGTCCCTATGATGCTGAAAACATTCACACATATCTTCTCAGTTTTAACTTCACCTCTTCCCCACGCTCAAGAACCACATTCAACCTCTCCGCCACTTCCAACAAATCCTCCTGTCCCTCCCTCTTTCCCTCCACGCCCCGCAACTGCGTATCCACATTCTCCTCCAGCCCACGAAACAACATCGGCAGCACCGCCCTCTTGAACAGATACACGCGATCCCGACTCTGCACTACCGTCACCACAAACACAACTATCGTCATTAGCACCAGGCTAAACGGCGCCGCCAACCACCCCCAGCGCACCCGCACAAACACCTCGTGCAAGTACACGGTACCCGTGACATTCGCATACTGCGACACACGCGGATTGCGCATCAGAGTCGTCGTCACGCCGGCGATCTGCCGGACAAAGTGCTCGAAGTCGGCGGGGTTGTCGCCCATGTAGTCAAAGAGCGGCTTCGTCCAGTAGGCTTTGTTGCGCGTGGCGCGGATGGCTTCAATGACTAAATTGCGGAAGAAGCGACCGACGTAGTAGTAGTGTGCTGTGAGGTGAGGGAGGGGCGGGTCTGGCACGAGCTTCATGCACCAGGGGTCGTAGCCGTGCGCTGAGGCGACATCGGCGAGGGCGACACGGGTGACGTCTCCAGAGCGCAGGCGAGAGCTGTCGAAGACGGCGTTGCGGACGTCTTCGACGCAAAGATCGAGGTTGCAGTTTGTGACTGTGCCGTTGATGTCGCCGAGGTGGTCGATGGAGTTGTACAGTGCGAGGTCGGTTGTAGAGACGAAGTGGGCGACTGTGTATATGGTTGTGTTTGCCAGGGTGGGTTGGTTGACACTCGCTGTTGGACCGATGCTGTAGCTGTACCAGTCGACAAGGCCTACGAGCATGTCGTCCATGATGTCCTGGGTCTAATTGCGCCGCTGAGCCACACCGGACCGTACTGTGTTCACCATTTGAAGTTCTACTTCTTCGATGTTCGAAATAGTGCGGGTTCCGTGAACGTCTTGTACGGAGGTCGTGTTCCCCAGGGTCATGTTCATCTTAATTGTCAAGGGCGGGTAGAGGCCCTGTGCTTTCTTGCATCTTAGACAAACGTGCCGCAAACCGCGTTTGAGATGCATCGAAATGTCACGCTTGAACTCGGAGAATTCGTTGATGCGGATTATGGTTTGGGTTTGGAGTTTAATCTCTGCTGCACACTCCAGATCATCGACCCGGACATCTTGGGTCTCACATTTGGCGCACACTGCCAACGAGCTGAAGTTTTTGAAGTGGCACTCCCCCGGGCAATTGACATTGTAGGGTCTAGAGAGGGGTTGGCCGGCTTTGGTGACAATTCTTAGAAGTCCCATCTCCATTGGCAGTGAGACTATGGTTTCATGTTAGCAGGAATTCTCGTCTTCAGTAGCCACTCAGGTCACAGCACTCACTGTACGGGAGGCTGATATCAGCTAGCACATCACCAGAGTGGTTGGAGAATGTCGTGGTTGTAGAGACAGATCCGGTGGCATTTCGTAGCGGAGTAGGACGAGACGAAAACGCTATCACTTGTTGCGTGACCGGCTCGAAGCCCAGCATGAGTATAGTTGCCAGAGCACCCAAGCAAGCGAGAAGCTTGACTCCGTTCCAACGCCACGTCCTTGTCGACATCAAAAGCACCATAGCTCCCCATGGGCCCCGAGATGCGCCATCGAAGATTTCCAAGTTGTTCAGAGTCCTCGGTCGCTTCTCAAAATACATCCACTTCAGCTGACCGAGACATTCGGCGAGAAGGAATAAAAGTGCAGTTTTTACAATGGTTGAGAACACTACGACGAGAGATTTTGGTTGAATTCTGAACCTTCACTGTTGTAGAGGTTTGTTGTCGATCATGAAGAGAACCGCACTGATGAAGGAGAAGCAGCCAAGGTTGAGGAGGATGGCGGCAGATTCCTACCACCAGCCCTGTCGAAGAAAGCGCTCTTTGATCGACAGAACAGACTTCACTGAAGTTTTGGCACCCATTGTAGATACAGAACAATCTCGGCCTTGGGGACCACGTTCGCCTGTTAAAAAGTGTTCGCATGCTCCTGTGCCGTATTTCATTTGTTTCCAGCGTGTGTTGCGTGGTTCGTGCTATTAGACGTGATTGAGAAAAAGGTAGCAAAGCTAGCATGCGTAGAGTAAAGGCAACATGGTGCGTTGCCGGCCTCCAGTAGCATACATGCTTCACTTTTGAGACTGCGGACTATACCTGGGACGATTTCCTAACGTGTATTGTTGGGGCTTACTGCATGCGTGGATCCCTGAAGCTGGCCTCCACAGGGCTGGATATTCTCAGCCCTGCCCAGGCGAACTTCTCTGTATATGTAACTAGCTAAAGAAGAGCCAAACATGATGTTGGGGCGGTAGGCAACCATGCCATTCAGCCTTGTCCGCAGTTCAGCTGCTAAATTGATTTCCCGTAACGGGCCAGGAGAGGGGAGTCTTCGGAATTGCCGATAAACTGGGACTTTTACAAAAGTGGATGAGCCAGGAAGGTCTGTTACACAACAGTGGCACAGCGCATACCTGCGCATGCGTGTACAGTCTAACGCACCAATTGTGCCATAAGTCCCACCACCATTTCAGTCCATTCCGGAAAACTATTTTAGGTAAGTGAGTAGTAGCTCCGCCTCATCGACACTATAAAAATATGTATTACTCCAGAAGCCGATTATCTGCTTGCGAAGGGCGAAGAGTATGTCTGTATACCTAGCATTTTTTCAACATGCTGTTCGGCTCGATGTCTAATACCCATGCTCTCGTCAGACTCTTTCCACCATCCAATCAAAACCACCCCTGTCATTCTTGGACCCATAATCGGCGCACACCGGCAAGGAGTTGAGGTTCTTGATGTGGTACTCACCCATTGGGCAAGGAGATGGTGTTCATTTCTTACGAACCTGGCGCAAGTATGTATGTATGTATGTATGTATGTGTATGCGTGTATGTCGGAACCAGGCTGAGCTCTATCAACTACGAGCTAATCCACGGATATATGTGTCTAATGCCCGCATAGTCCAATTCCGACACCTTCTCAGGCAAGGGGATAATCTCCACGTTGTCATGAGTGCGCCGCGAAGGCACATTGTCGCCGGGGTTCTTCCACTTGACCAAGGGCATGTTGTCGATGTCAGTCATGTCTTGCGTAGAATACATGCCGGCCGTGGAGGCGTACATCATGATAGACTCGACGTCCAAAGGCTGTCCGTTAGTAAGGTCATACTTTCCCCCTCCGTCCACAAACAATCGTGTCGCCCATTGGTCGCAACCCAAGCCGTAATGGATGCAGAGCTGTGGATCATCACAGACTTGGTCCATCGTGTAGTCGTTTGCGGTGTCGGCTTCGACTCGCTTCTTGGCGTCGTCGTAGCCAAAGAGTTTAGAGCAGTCGAAGTGAAGCCACATGTTACCTGGTTTGAGGGTTTAGATCGAGTAAAAAGATGTACGGATGCTTCGAACTTACGGTCGCGTCGTTGATGTTCATGCCACAGGCCGAAAACATGTCCTAGACTGGCGTTAGCACGCAAGCGAACCTCTAGGAAGAGGTATAAAACCTACCAATTTCGTGAGCCATAATGCGGACAGGCGAATCTGGAGCTCCGATCCACCTTTTGTTCACTACGAGCCTGTGACGACCCTGTGCATCACCTGGTATGTAGCCCGTCGTAGTAACAGCAGCAGCAAATGAACCGGGGTTGGACTCGATGACCAGGGTTTGAGGGCTGAATTCAGGATTCCAATCCCCGTTGAACTCTTCTGACTCTTGCAAATAGCAGTATGGCTCCTCCGGGCAAGGTGGTTCTTGCTCTCGAAGAGAGAGGCTGTGTCCAGTTCTACTGCCAGCCTTGCCAATACGATCTCGCCACATTTTCCAAGCCACTTTTACGATGTCTCGAAGATCATCGTCGGAATTCTTGTCGCTGAAGCAATAGTCGATGTATGTCACCTTTCCGCTTCCTTCACGAGGCCATGGTTGGTGAGCGTTGCCTTCCTTGGTGACAGCGTCAGACCATCTTTTCGTGACTGCGAGTCGAATGAGGTCTGCTGACGAGTGTGTCTTGTTACTGGCGTAGAGCATATTGTTCAATGGAGGTGGACACGCGAGCGTGACGGTTGCCAGGACGGCGGTCAGAACAGCAAGGAGCCTCATGGTGATGTTGATTCGACCCTTGCTTAGAGATAGAATTATGACGGGCGCCACTCTCGAAAAGGTCAGCGAAAGTGCTGGGCAAAGGTACCGGAAGAAGAGGGAAGAAGTAAAGGGGGGGGAAGATAATTATAGACGTCGAAGGAAAGGGAATAAAAGTTTTCGCCCCCTCATATCGAGAAGCCGCATATGTTTTTGACGAAGGTAAGGTTAAACCTTTTCGCCGTAGTAGCAGATGGTTGCATGCGAAGCACGGACGCGCACGCGGAACCTGTACCTACAACAAAATGTCATACTCGCGTTAATCAGCAGAACAGCGAAGGCCCTGATTGTCCCGCTGCGCCACGTTGTAGCGTTTGCAGAGCTCCATTTGCCAGAATCGACTAGAAAAGGAAAAGGATGCCTCTTTTGCACACCGTGCCTACCCCACCTCCTACCAAGGGTAGTGTCTACCTAAGGTGACGTGACGTGACGTGACGTGACTGACATGTGAACCGCACGGTGTGGGCCTAACGGCCTTGGCAGAAGGGAAGCTGTAATAAGTCGCATACAAAGCCAGCGACGCAAAAGCCTAGTTGCAAAGCTGTAGCGCAAGAGGACCCCGCTAACTATGTACGTAATTACTAGGAGATATTGTGTAAATAAGCTTAATAAAACTTAACGAAAAAACTAGAGAAATCCAACAACCCGCCCATACACAACGCTATGCAACCATGCCGGCGCAACGTGAACCCAACTCCCGGCCTATGCAACCATGACCTTCAAGCGCCTTCCAAAACAACGTAACTACCGATGCCGAAAATAAATGCTCACTTGTTCAGCCGTTGCATACGGTCCATGTCTCTCCACCACGCGCACTGGTCCATGCGGATTCCAACACCCTCGACCTCGGGTACCACACCACCACGATGAGCCGGGCTCACAGCAAGCACAGACGTTCCCAGTCCCGCATAGACAGGCCATGCTGGCGCAGTATCAATCGCATGAGTGTTCGGGTTGCCGCTAACGATGAACGAGGCGTAGTAGCTGCTGTATAGATCCGAAATCTCGGGATATTCTACGTTGGGCACGCCGTTAAAATACGCGGCGTCGGAGGCGTGCGGCACACCCATGTAAGCCGCCGAGTAGTTGGGCGTGTTGAACCGTGCTTTGTAGACTGGGGCGCCGGCTTCGGCTAGTCGGTAGGCGGTCTCTTGTACGGGGCAGATGTAGCTGTAGTCACCGTAGGCGGCGGAGATGCGCTCGAACTGGGTGGACACGTAGGTGGCCGTTTGGGGTGTGTAGGGTCCAATTCCGGAGCTGGGGTCTGGGTATAGGGCTTCTAGATCTGCGAGATCCTCGTCTGTGAGGCCTGGCGCGAGATAGTCGAGGAAGTCGAGGAAATGCTTATTGGTCGTTAGGTTTTTCGGCGCAAACGCCTTTCCCTCGTCCGTCGTTGAAGAGATGAGGATAGGGACTCTGAAGACTGAGCCATCGTCTCCAGACTGGCTACCTCTCTTCTCGAGAAGGGGACCCGGGGAGACAGGTTGCCAAGGCCAAGTGATGTTGTAATTGGACTGACCGTACATAGCCGATGAGATATGCTGAATATCTTTAACGTCAACAGTGCGGAGACAGTCGAGAGCAATCGCATTCGGAGATTTCGGGCAATCGATATAAGACATGAACTGTTCAAATTGACGTTGGTAAAGCGGGTATGTGGCCGGCGGGAATGCGCGTGCTGTCGGTGATCCGGAGGCGAGTATGGCCTGGCTGAACAGATATTTTCCCTCGTCTTCACCGTAATTATGGAAGAGATGAACGCCTACAGAGTGTCCGCCGGCACTCTGGCCGCCGAGCGTGACTCGCTCTGGATCTCCGCCAAAACTGAAAGCATAACGTTGCACGAACTCCAGTAACATCCTCTGATCTTGCAGGCCCAAGTTCAGCAGTCCCTCTTCCTCCATCAGCTTGCTCGGCAGACTCCCTAACGCACCTAATCGATACTGTACGGTGATCGCAATCAATGGTTGTGTACTCTTACTAACGAACGCTGCGCCATCAAAACTCCGGCCATTTCCTCCCACGAACGATCCACCATGCAAAAAGATGAAAATTGGCAATCTCTCGTCGAACGGCAGGCCAGACGTCCGATAGAGGTTGAAGTTCAGACAGGCTTCGGATTGCGGGCGCGTATCTCTTGGATCCTGGATGCACATGGGGCCATATTCCGATGCGTCTTTGGTGCCGTTGAACGCCTTCGGCCAAGTCACGGGCGCGAACCGTGATTCATTGACAGGCTGGGTTGAATACTCGACACCTAGCCACGCGTCCACTGGGTTCTGCAGTTTCTCCCCTGAACCCAGCATCGTGAGCACTTGAGTGCCCTGGAAGCTGCCATAGCCCGGCAAGGTCGCGACGAGCGGGGTGCTAGGCACGTGTGAATAAGGAGTACTGCGACCATAAAGATAAGAGAGTAGCAACGCAGTAGAAAGAAAAGCGATAATAGCTGCAACCCATGCACGACTGATGGAAAGAGAGAAAAGGGAAGACGGGGCCCAGCGCGTCTTGGTGGGCGGGCCATCGTCGGGGTTCAAAGGCTCGTACTCCATTGTCGACACCGTGTACTGGCTGTGGACGCGCCGCTGCGCCGACAGTGTCGCGGGCCTGGGTGAAGGCCCCAGTGATGGTGTTGCGGCGACGGATCCTGGGTGGGGCACAAGCTGAGGTGAGGTGGATGCATCATGGCAGGATGAGTTGAAACCGGCGGGGACGGCGCGGATGCGGCTTAGCCCGCTAGTTAGGTAAGCAGGCACCATGCAGTCATACGCCCGAATCTGCCTGGACCAGGTCAAATTCATCGTCGATATGTTTGTTTATCGGTATGCATCAATAATCAGTTGGGTGCCATCGTATCCAATCCAGTACCAACTGCTCCGTCCCATCTGTCACACCCCCAATAGTGTTTTTGGTACATTGTTAAGGAGGACACCTTTCCCGATATTTCCCATTCGGGTTATCTTTCCCAGGGGCATTCATTATTACTGCCTTTTACAGTCGCTACTGGATACCACTAGATAGTGGGCGTGCTACCCAGGAGGGTATACCAGGCGCACCACACATCACCGCACCTCCTTTCCTCAGATACCCCCCTCAGAGTCTGCAAGCGTAGCCAACTCCTGCAGCGTATCAAACTTCCAACGATACACCGGATCATCCCGATTTCCCATGATCGCGTCCGGCCGATAGATCCACGCACTGTCCATGCCCATCTCCCTCGCCGGGTGATGGTCATGGAACTGGCTCTGCGCCGTTGATAACACCTGTTCTTTCTCGAAGCCCCACCTGCTCTTGACCTCCTTGAGCATGTACTCGAAGTTGCGCAGATCGGGCTTGTAAGATCCGATGTCCTGGGCTGTGAACACAGCATCGAACTTGAAGCCTTCTAGGGGCCCGGCATTGGTAGCAGCGAAAGACGCGTTGTCGACGTTGGAGAGAACGACGAGTTTGTAGCGTTTGCTGAGTTGTTTCAGGGCCGATACGGAGTCGGGGAACGCTTCGAACTGGCCGACACTCGCGCCGAACGCCTTGCTTTCCTGCTCGGTTGGTTCCTGGAGTCCGAATGTTTGGCAGATTTTGGGGTGGATGGTGGTCAGCAGCTCTGAGTAGGCAAGACCTGGGCTCTCGCGCTGTGCCGCGGATGAGACTTTGTGGCAGGTGGCGAGGGTTTGTTTGGGGTCGAGGTCGGACTTGCCGCTCTTCTCGAGCATGGGCTGCAAGGCCTTGAGGATGCCTGATTCCCAGTCGACGAGGGTGCCGTAGACGTCGAAGCAGAGGACTTTGAAGTCGGTGAGCAACTCGGTAGTGGTGATGCGTTGCTCGGCCATGTTGCTAGTTCAGTGATGTGGTGTTATTGAAGTGAAGCTTTTGATTTTCAAGCCATCGACGTGCACGGCGGAATATTTATTCAAACCAAGGATATTCATTGAAACCAAGGATATTCATCGAAACCAAGGATATTTATTCAAACCAAGGTAGTCTACCCCACACCAACACCAATGACGTACCGGGCAAACAAACACACGCCCTACGTGTAACGGCAATGACGATCTAACCATCTTGGATGGAAAGAGGAAGCGGTATGGGTAATTCGATGCGCCCTACCGTCTACATGCCTAGTAGCTGTCGAGATGCATATGGGACCTCTAAGCGAGAACAGGCAAGTGTGGGAGCTAGGCATGATCAATCATTCCGATCCACGATCCATTGGAAGCAGATCGTCCGGCGCACACGCGGCCAAAACACGAGGCACAAACATGCAAGTCAACCAAGGAGGACAAGTGTATTGTAATTTAGGCCTTTTGGGCAATTTTTAGGTGTTGTACTCTAGTTCTCACCCGGCGCATGCCACACACACACGTATGCGTCTACATGGTATAGTCCAAGTCCCCAATCTTTGACTTCAGGACCTGCTCGGTGAGCTTCCACAAGCTCACGGCCATTTTTTCGTCCTTGGCCTGGCTGGACGGCTCGGTGACCTTGCGATCGGGCACGATGTACTGGCCTTGGACCTTGTCCTTGACAATAGCTTCACTCGTCGCCGCAAACAAGGCAGGCCGGCATCCTGACGAGACTGGGTCTTTCAGCAACGGCCTCGTCGCCGCCACGGCGACCTTGCCAAGTGTGCCATATGCTTCCACAGCCTGTTCCTGCTGGTCTGTACTGACGCCACCGGGATGCGTCGCGTTGATCCACGGTTGGCCCTTGTTCTCCGACACACTGCCGAACTGGTCGGCCTGGATGCGCTTCACCAGCTGGCGCACGAAGAGGATCATGGCCAGCTTGGTGCGGTTGTAGAGGTAGGAGGCGCCGATGTCTTGGTTGATCTCGTCAACGGACGCGAAAGCGACTGACGAGGGCGCGGCTCTGTGCAGGTCCGACGACTGGAAGACGATGCGGGAGTCGGTGGTCTTCTGCAACACGGGCAGCAGCGTCAGGGTGAGGTGGGCCTGCGCGAAGACGTTGACCTGCATGTGGCTGTCGAGGCCGTCCTGCGTTTCGTTGTACACGCCGACACCCAGGCCTGCATTGCACACGAGAGCGTCCAGCTTGTCGAGCTCTTTGGCCAGCTGCTTCGCAACCTCGTCCGTCTGCTTCAACGACTCCAGGTTGCACTGCCGCCACTCGACCTTGCTGGCGTCGCCCCATTCGCCGAGCGCTGTCTTGGCCTCGTCGGCATGCTCTTGCTTGTTGGAGAGGAGGTAGATCTTGGCCGCCTTGTGCTGCAGGAGGTGCGCGACGATGCCGAAGCCGATGCCTGCGGAGCCGCCCGTGACCACGTACACCTTGCCGCTGAGGTCGGGGATGTCTTTGTCGGGGTCGAACGTGTTGCTGCTGAGAAGAGTCGCCATGATTGCGATGGGAGAAGCTGCTGCAGTCAGTGAGTCGCTGCTCAGTTGCCTCTTATACGGTAGACCAAGTAGGAAGTCTGCTGGAGTCGTGTCGTCATCGTGACTGCATCCAAGAGCACCATGTGGTGGTGGTACCAGGCGCAGGACCGCATCATGGAGCGCCACAAGTCTCTGGCAATGCAGTCTGGCCGCACCTCGAGGGCCGTGGGGCGGGGTGGGCAGGTGTATGGCGAGCCAGCGGGCTGCGGCACGGAGGCTGGTGTGGTAAGAGATGGCAGTTCGATAAGCCTCGGCTCGGTCTCGGCCTTTCATTCCGCCGGCGTCTTATCGATAAGATACCTGATCTAGAGACTCCAACACTCTACTCATTGGAACTAACTTCCGAAGCTCCTATTTCCCCCCAAACTCCCTCTCAAACCACCCCTCAAGCGTCAGCAACTCGACCTCCTTCCCACTCTTCCCTCCCGCCTCTGCCCCCTTCCTCTTCAATCCAGCAGCCGTACCCTTCTCCGTCTCCACCCCCCAGTACTTGCCCCCAGCCTCCTGCACAAACCCAAACATGAGCTTGATCGTCTCCAATGCCCGAATTCCATATACCTCGAGATCATGCCAGTCAGGAATCTCTTCGTAGCGAGACTTCTTCCCAGTCACTAAGGAACCATGTCAGACCAGCACTTCTTCCTAATATACCGAAACACCTACCTTTTTCAAACGCTGCTACCACACCCGCGAGGGATCTGATATCACTAACCCCCTGCACCAAATCCCCAGCATACTTCTCCGGCTCGAGAAAGATGCCATGCACGATATCGCCATAGTCATCACCAATCGCAATAAAGCCAACATCCTCGTTGCCGCCCCATCTCGGCGCCCGAAGAACCAGAGTCCCGTCTTCAGATGGCGCGAACGGGAAGCCTCCAAAGATCGGGGCGACGTCCGGCACGAGGAAGTTCTCAAAGTACCAGCCGGCACTAGGAATAACCACAGCCTTGAACGCTCCAGTGGCCTTCGCATATTCGCCAATGGCATGCTTGTCTAGACGGATGTATCTCGTTAGTTACCCAGCATGTGCCTGTCCGAGGGGAATACCGCACCATCAAATGCCGCAAGGGCGAGCTTCCCGTTCGTCACCTCCCTCGCGCTCGCCATCCCACTATACACAAACACCTCAACGCCAGCCTCAACCGCCGCATCGACAATAATCTTGCCGAGATCGAGCTCCGTGCGCGTCTCTTCTGGGTTCTCGAAGACGGCATCATCGGAATTGGTGTTCACGAAGGCGCCCCAGGAGCTGGTGAAGGCCGCAATGAGGGCCTGCTTGTCCCAGCCATCGGCCTTGACGAGCTCGATGCCAGACGCCGCGAGTTGCTTTGCGGAAGCCGAGTCGGGGTTGCGCGTAATGCCGCGCAGGGTGAAGAGGGCGCTGGTGTTGGAGGAGAGAGAGCGAATGACGGAGGAGCCTTGCGCGCCGGTGGCGCCGAAGACGGTGATCTGTTTGGGAGACATGATGGGGGATGATCTGAGGAGACTAGAATCGAGGCAGGCACTTGGGAGATGCAAAGGAGAACGGTCAACTTGCAGCATACTTATACCTCCTCCTCTCGGCCTTCAATCGCTCATTCGTAGCACGCCCCTTCCATCAACCCTCAGCCACCCCACCTCCACAAAAACAATCACTCCGACTCCGCTTTTGCCCCTCCCATACTCCTCTCCTTTCTTGCCCAGACGGTGCAACCAAGTCTCCAGTACCGCCAACTCCAGTTCAATCCGCCCTCTGCATTGCCCCGGTGCCTCCTTGGCGCTTACAAAGTCTGCCTCCAATACGAAGCCAGCCTCACGCGACGTCTACGCAGCTGAGAAAAGACTACTACCCCGCCTGTTCAGCTCTCGTATTGGGGCCCACTAGCGAATAAGAGCAGAACGGGCGGGATCGTGGCGTTAAGCATTGGAGATCAGGTAGTAGAGAAGTATGTGAGCTGGCAAATGGATATCAATACTCAGGCCCAAGGTTTCTCCGACAAATCACATGAGATTGTTTGTGTGTAGGTCTTCAGATTTTTCGGAGAAACCTTGGGCCCGAGTAGGGAACAGAATGGAGAGGGATTTGTTTGGATTTATGCGGGCGGGCTGGTGGTCAGGCGTCAGGTGTCAGGTGTCGGGATGAGAGTATAGACTGCCTACCTACGTCTGCGGTCTTAGAGCTATGGTGCTATGTTCAGCCTAGAAACTTGCTACTCGAGCAGTCAGAGAGCTTGAATCCAAAGAGCATTGTTTTAGAATTCTATAATAATGAAACAGTAACATAGTAACTACTACAGCTCCATATGCAGCTCATATAGTATTTACGTAAAGCAACTTATGTCACTCTGTTACTAGGCCACCACTCAAAGGGCCTCTTCCAATTCCATAGTCTCGCACAACAACACCTCTGCTCTGCCACCTTCTTATATACAACAAATTACACCTAAACATACTAGACTCGCAGATAGGTCGCCACAAAAAAAGAATAGCAGCAAAGACTATACAACTCGAGCCCAAACCATTATGATACTTATTTAGGCTATCGTATACATTGTTTGTCGCGTAGGGGACTAATTAGGGCAGTCAAGTACAGCAACACTATACAGAGGCCTCCGGCCTAGCTAATGGGCGTAAAGCACATGTCTTTAGCGTTGGTGCGCCAAGTGCAGCGACCTAGCTACAGCTTCCTGTTCGCGGACCGATTAAGCTACGGCGGAACTATTTACCTCGTGTCCTAATGCATAGGAATGTGTTTGGAGAGCCTAGCTGCGGATCCGCATCCGGAGTCGGCATTGACTCCATCTTCCAACTCTCACACATATACTATGTACGATTGACACGATGACTGGTGACGGATGGATTAATGTTTTTATATGGCTTCAAGGCCAAACGAGCTCAACGAAGAGCGAGATTCTCCATGCCTTGCCCTCTTGACATTCACTGCATGAGTAGATATTTGGACAAGGCACACCATCATCAGCCGTAAGTCTGTTGATTATCCATTACCCTACTCTAATAAACAACGGCCCGCCGTGCGTCCCCTTGACGACCTTTCCCGTCTTGCTCGCAGCCCACCTCTACCTTTCCTCCGCCTCAACCTCTCGTCTCACACACATCTAAGCAAACTGCCCCCTGACCGCACCCGGCAACGCAACACTCGAATGCGTATCCGCCATGAACCCAGCAGGATTCTGCTCGATCTGGCTAACGTGGAAACCCTCGCCCGTATCCTTCTCCATCATCAAGACACCAACGGTGAACGGCCCCGTCAAGCAGCCAATGCTGTTCCGCACCGCGCCCGACGCATCCAGCGGCTCCGGGTTCGGGAACGCGATACGCGGCGGCCCGCTCGCGCCGAGCGCCGCCTCGTGGATATGCGTGGCTGTGTCGGCGGGCGACGAGAACTCGCCCTGGAAGCCGTGCAGCGTGATGTTGTAGCAGATGATGTTGAGCGCCGAGTTGATGCCGAAGGAGAAGATGCCTGAGGCACCGGCGATACCGCCCGTGGGCGTGGTCTCGTTGACGACTTGCTCGGGCGTGGCGTGGAGGGTGTGCTGCGAGGTGAAGGTGAAGATGTCGCCGAGGGCGGCGGCGGCGGGGGTCACGGCTGCAGCGACGGGGGCGCCGGCGTTCTGCACGACGTCGACGCTGATGAGGAGCGAGGAATGGCCGGAAGACAGGTCGAGCGGGACGGCCGTGGTGGTAGCGGCGAGCGCGAAGGCCGCAGTGGAGAGGAGTGTTGAGGTCTTCATTGTTGTAGATTTGGTGGAAAACGTAGGCGTGCGGAAAAGGTATTAAGATGAAAGGGAATTGGGTATCTGTAAATTAGAGGATGGAAAGAATTGGCGTGCAGGAAATGAATGAAGCAGCAGACTACGGCTGTGGAGAACGAAAGACTTGAAACGAAGAGAGACTGTTCAACAGTGGGCAACTCCTACCCTCTCACCTGCAGCGCGCAGACACGTCGCTCTTATACTCACCCCCACCACGCGCGCAGAAGGTTCTGCGCAGCCAGAAACATCCCAAGAGCCTTAGGAGCCGCTGGTATGGCGACCTGATACGTGAGGCAGCCTTGGGACGTGATGCCTCAGTTTCACGGAGCCTTGGCGGCGGTGGCATCCGGCGGGAGGAGCGGACGACGCAGGCGCGATCCGGGGCGCAAGCGAGTGCACGGGCCGGTGAAAGCCCCGCCGCCCGCCGCGCCTCTTCCCAAACAGCGCGCCCGCGACACGACGTGGAACAGAGGCTCCCCCGGCGACGCAGCAACCGGCGAGGCCAAGCAGAGGTGGGTAGCACATGTGGGCTGATTTCCAGGAGTGCCAAGGAGAGACAGACGCGTGCCCCCGCGGGATCTTCTCCCCGCCCACGCGCGGCGCCTGCGCGTTCCGACGAAGGGGCGATAGTTCTTCTGGAACTGTGTAGCCAGATGGGGTCCTTGACATGATTGCGAAGACGAAGATGAGGGTTCGTGGTTCTCAGGGACATGGGAATTCGGAATCTGGCGTTCAGACGAAAGGTAGTATCCAGGTGGAGAGAGCTCATTTATCGCACACAGCTAATTATCGCAGTTGAAAGCAGATACTATCACGCCGCTAGCTATTAATCGGAGTCCTCGTCAACTGCATTCTCAGGATATCACTTCTTAACAGAAATCGCCTATAAAGTGCCCCTTCTATTGTCAAAGAAGGAATCAAAACAAGCTGCCATGCTGTGCCCCTTCGTTAAATCTGTCTGCAGAAACCGTTCAAGATGACCAACGCATGCTTGTGCCGCATCGCTCGGCCGTCTGGAAGCAGATGCTGCGGATCGCCGACATGTATCGTGACCCAAGTGGCACATGCGTTTGCACTCTGAACGCCCGGCGGCCGACGATACCTGACAGTGCCCGATGCGCCGGGCGTTATTTCTTTAAATTCTACGCAGAACAGTTTGGTCGTATACGCCTTTGCGACAGTCATTATCCTGGGTTGGGTTCAGCAGCCCGATCAGCTCAGCGGTATCCTTGGTTCCGCATACCCGTCGTTGCGCAGATGAGCTCAACGCTCTCCGAATAGTGCCGCCCGGCTTGCAGTTGTCGGTCAAGTTACCCTTCGCGTATCTGGCCCGTTGTTATCCCGGGCATTTCTGGTGTAGACTTCTCTCTCCGGTGACGAATCTGACAGAAAATAGCAGTCCCTCTCCGCCTCCGGATACAAGACTTCGAAGGCTCGCTCGAAGTACAAGAGGTAACAGCGTAACCTGTTCAGGTATTCGAGAGTCTAACTCGCAGACCTTGGCGGCAGATGCACAGCAGCGTTGTCAACCCACTAGCTTGAAACCCCTTCCATTGCACAACAGAAAAGCTATGCTGGGCGGTTTGGCAATCCGGTTCGTCGGTAATTAACCCAGAATACTAGACTACTAAGCGCTAAATTGATGCACAGTCTAAGAAGTACCGAGAGAAATTACGTGTGAGCGGGTTATATCTGATCACGTGGGTGTTGTGACAGAGAGTACCCGATGCCGTTTAGCGTTGCGACCGCCATATCTCGTCCCATCGCATCACAGACAGTCAGGATATGAACTTTCGTTCAAGACCTCTCGACTAGATTTGAATTTCGGGTTTTGGAGCGTGGCATTACTGGCCACGCAAGAGTTGGGAGGTGCTACCTGGGCAAGCAGTGTTGGGGGGGCCAGGTCTTCGACATGTGATCATATAGTGCCGCATTTTCACAATGTCGGCCACGACACGCGATATATTCATATGGGTAAGAAATATCTCTTAAAAAGATAATATGACAGAAATCCAGTAATTGTAATGCGAGTTATCTTAATATGTACAGAAAACAGCCACTCGAAAGTACGGTGTCAGAGAGGGAAAGACGCTCACTTGACCCTACACAACCTGCCATCGCTCGCCACCTCAAAGAATTCGTGCCCCGGATTCGGCTTTCCATACAACAAGAACTCGGGATCGTACTTTCTCTTCACCTCGAGCAACTTCTCGTAGTTGGCGCCGAAGTAATCCGCCTTCCAGTTCGGGTTCGAGAAGCTTGCCTCGTTCATGTACGCCCCGCTGCCGGGCGTCACCGCGCTCAACTTCGGCTGCACGAAGGTATCGATCGCCTTGTACAGCCCGGCAAGCGTTTCCATAGAGTCGGTCTGCGGCTTGAAAGGCGTCATCGAGTACACGTAGACGGTGGCGTCGCGCCACGCAGGCAGCACGGCGTTGTCTGCGGGCACGTTGCCGACACGCGCGTTCGACGCATTGAACGCCGCGCCGCCGACCATGAAGCGCTTGTCGGCGAGGATCTCGCGGTACGAGTTGGTGAGCGCGTTGACGTTGGTCTCGACGACTTTCTGCGGGATCAGCCGGCTCGTGATGAGGTCGGAGATGGAGAAGGGCCCGTAGGGCAGGTTTTCCTCGTAGCGCTTGAAGTGGTCGACGAAGGTGGGGTCGTCGCTCAGCGCGAGGTTGTACGTCAAGTTGTGCGCTTTGAGGTAGTTGGTGAAGGGCACAAGCTCTTTCTCGACTTCTGACGAGTCGTGGCCGGGCCAGGAGATGAAGTTGATGGCAAAAGTAGTTTGCGTGGTCTGGAATGCGCTCATGAAGCCGGGCAGTTGGTTGAGGGTGAGGAGCTGCGTCTGCCAGAAGGCGAAGGCGTTGAAGAACGTGTCTGACATGGTGTGGTTCAGCGAAAGCACCGCGCCTGCCACTTTGCCGTCGGAGTGCGTTTTGGCAATGAGCGAGATGGCGATTGCGTATGCTCCGGCGCCACCTCCGGAAAGCGCCCAGTACAGATCCGCGTTCTTGTCAGGGCTTGCAAAGAGGTGCTCGCCTTCGGTTGTGACGACTTCCCACTCGAGAGCTTGGTCCGCGCCGAGTCCGTAGGAAGCAGACAAGGCGCTGAACCCAGACGTCTGCGTGTATCCGCCAACGACGCCGACTGTCGGACAGTAGCCGGCGACAATGCGCTTTTTGCTCTTCTCGGCGGCCGCGAGAACATCGTAGCCTTGGACACCGGCTCCCATCTTGACTGCGCTTCCAGTGTACTTGGAGTTACTGTACGAGTCGAGGAAGTCGATGCTCTTGAGGTTATGGGTCCACAGACTGAGCGCGCCTTGTCCATTGGATCGGCCCAAATAGTCATGGCCAGTGTTCTTGACAACCAAGCGGATATTATGCTTTTTGGCAAACTTGACGCCGGCGACCGCGTCTTCGGCCTTGGCTACGTTGATGCTGTATGCTGGGGAATTGCCAAGCGTACACTTTCCAGGGTTGACATTTGGAAATGGGCTGCAAGTGTTGTTCTGGAAGTAGGGAGCCATCGGCGATGCAGGGTCCTGCATACTGAGCAGTGAGTTAGTCACCTTCTTGGAATCAATATTGATATACATACTGAGGCGGAGTGAAGATCCACTGGTCTTGGAGGTTCTTGCATGTTTGGCTCTCGAAGTTGGAGTCATGGCATTCCTTCGCCAAAGGAACATTTGCAATGAGTCGGCCTCCCAAAGTCTCATTAAGGCGCGACCACTCCTTGGTGCCTGGCCATTTCGCGTCGCCAGGAAGAACTTTGCAGTTGGCTGGCGGATCGGCACGAGGGATGTAGGCGGCGAAAGAGCTTCCAGAAAGGAGCGTAAGACCGAAAAGAGCCTGGGCCAACATCATCTTGACGACGGATCTGCGCGTGTTGCAGTAGAGTAGAAAAGCGGGGCCGAACAGGATAATGAAAGAATGTAGTAGCCGTCGATCAGCCTGTCAAACAAAACGTTCCAAAGGATTCCTCACGTCTTAATAGACCTGCCCGGCGTTTACTCCATTCGCATTAGAATCGTTTGGTTCGTAGCGAGGGGGCAAAGATGGGACGGTTCGTATGGTGGCTGAAGGAATCCGAGCCGCGCCGCCTTGTCTAAGACTTATCCAGCATGGGCCAGCCAATGGCCGTTTGGCGAACATGTGAGTTTCTGACAGCGGCTGATCGTATTGCTCCGTTACCGTTAGTGCTCAGAGGCTGCGCGGCCGCCACCCATGGTAGGATTGGTATTTGTAGTAGATGATGCACGTTCTCCTGTAGTGTTGTGTATAAAAACCGCTACTACTACGTACATGCCTTTAAAAGCACTCCAGCGCTAACGTAAGGCCAGTCGTCAAAGTTTTTACCACATGGCTTGGTCGCATCTACGATTTTCCAGAAGATTGCACAGCATGAATACCGAGAAAACTCACCACGGGTTTCTGGGAATAAGCGGGGAGTCGTCCACGCGACGCGCTGCAGGGGAAAGTCTTGTCGGGTCTGGACATGGCGTGGCATGCAGGCTGACAAGGTCGCTTATTTTCGGGCATTACCATCTTTAGTAGGTCGAGGGACGATCACCTCAGCCGTGGGAGAGGCTACACGTCAGCTGAGCGCAAGATGTACGAGATAACTGCTCAGTACTGGGGGCTTTTCTGGCAACTAGTTCATGTTAGGTAGTAAAAGCGAGAAGGAATCTTCATGCAGAGAGTTTTAGAATGGTTTGGAAGTGGGTATTTGGATCTTTTGCTGGGTTCTTTGGGATCTTTTCATATTAATCCAGTCATTTCACGATGCACGAGAGTCTTAAGCTTCTGCCAAGATGGTCTATCGATCGCAACAGCTGCTCGACCCGGTGGCCGGATCGTGAGATGCACATGTGCCAAGCGGTTCATCATTGCGGTTTGTGGTGCAAGATGTGCGCCTGATCTATTTTCCTCGCCACATCTCTACAGATCTCCGGAGTGAATGGCGGTAGATTTACAATTCGGATTGTCAATGTCGGTTCACAGGTGTGAAAGGAAAAACAAGTGCACAAGTAACTAATCTCTGTATATTGGTTCGTGTGTCCTACCTACGATAGGACGAGATAGTTCTATATACCCCCTCTGAGCTTGCCCTGTGTTTGCTACTACACGAAGTAGCGGTAAGGAAAGCTGCATGCCTGCGCCGTGTGTACGTTACACAGCACCCAGCTGTGCAGAAGTAAGAGGATACAAACAGTCAAAGTAGATACTCAGGTATGCTAGTGTTTTGATATACATAGTGCACCAGTTATAATAAATAGTTTCTCTGTCCCAAAGGCCGGGAATCCTATTATAATCTCTTCGTAACTAGAAGTGTTATAAATAGTTTCACTGGGAAGCTCGAAAACGTGAGTCGCTTCTCGAGCCGACATTGATGATACAAGAGGTCAAGGAACGACACAGCTACCGTGAGGCTTGACCGATATGGTGAGATATTTGCGTCCACCTGTGCACTCTTGTTCTCTATTGGTTCCTATTATGGAGAAATCAAAGACCCAATTATCCTAGATGCGCACGATAAATACCGAATAATCAGTTTATTCATCTCAACTTCTCAAGCGCCAACCAAAGGATTCTAACTTGAAAATATCCTCACTGCACCACATCGCTCTATGCAACTACTTCTATAGCTCCCATCGATCATCTCGTATTCTTCGTATAACCGTAAAATCCGTTCGCGTTCCGTTCTTCTCCCTACAAGCCCAACTTCTGCCCAAACCGAACAAACACACCATAGTCCTTGAACAAAGGGACAAACCAGAGGATAGCCGTCCACGCCGTCCACAACCACCACGTCCGCTTATCTGCCGAAAACCCCCGCAACGCCAAAATTCGAAACGCGATCAACGCACCAACACCCACCGGCAGAGCATATCCAACGAAGCCCAAGTCCCAGAACAGCGGACACACAAGCGACCAGACAGCCACGGGAATCGCAATCGTCCACCGCGCTGGCCCGTCCCCCAGTACCAACGGTGCAGTGCCTCGGCCCCGGGCCCGGTCTCCTTCTTGGTCCTTCATGTCTTGCACGTGCATCGTAGTTCCAATCACGCCGCTCGTCATGAGCAGCCACCACCATGCCGACACGGGGATATCGAAGCCCATCTGCGCAGCGACGCGCATGGCGCCCTTATTGTACTGCGAGAAGGCCACGGCGATGATGCCGTTGCGGACGATCCAGTTGTGATTCCCGCCGCCGAGATCGTTGTACATCCACGTCAGCATGAACAGAAGTACCGTCTCCTCCCACGCCCCAATCAGATAGTTGAGCGCCAGTACCACTGGCACTGCTACCAAGTGTAGGGTTGTGGTCTGGGCGCAGGTTATGCGGCCTGAGGGGATGGGCCGCCATGGCTTGTTGATTGCGTCTTCGACGGACGAGTCGGGGTCGCGCTGGTTGGCGAGGTCGAAAATGAGGAGGTTGAGCCAGTTCCAGAGCATGACGAGGGGTATGCGGCTTAGGATATGTAGCAGGTCGGGGGAATCGTAGTTGGTTAGGGCGGATCCGGACAGTGCGGCTGCGACGCCGAAGAGAGTATCCGGTCCTACGAATGTGGCAAAGTCACTCTCGGTGAAGAGCCACAACGTTTTTGCGAAGTACTTTGGTGCCCATGGATTGTGTTCCTAGACGAGACGGTCTTGTTAGCACGTATAATTCTAAGCTGTTGATGTGGTCTACAACGAGGTGTATTCTTACCGTACTGACCTGATCACGCCCATCTGTCTGTGGCGGAGCTAAATCAGCCCGCTTCTCAACCTGAAACCCCATGACGAAGTTGTCTTGCTCTCTAGTCACTAGTTTGAGAGCTCGCATGCAAAGAAGCCGCACAGCAGCAGAGAAGGTACGATGAGTTGAGCTCGAACAAGGTCTAGACACAATAGACAACAGTCGTGGCGTGTAGATGGCGTGGTTCCTCGGTAGTAAAAGTAGATCCAGGCTATAAACTAGAGGTGCAAATGGTAGCCTCTGATTGTGTAACACGGAGATTACTGTTTACCCTTGCAGCATTAGGACTGTTCGTAATCGAGTCCGGACCCTCCCGTACGCAAATGGCCGTACCGGCTTATGCTATCTCGAGTAACGGGGAGAACTCGGTGTTTCAGTCACTGTCACATGAAAAGACTTACCAAGGTATTGAGTCTACCGCTTCAGGTAATGGCCGTAGAGGATCGGAAAGAATGGAATGTACAGGGGGAGGCAAGAAATTTCATTCTCATCCGGCATGCATCTTGGCTATTTTAAGTAGCTCAATGGGTGTCTGACCGTTTAGGTGTCACCAGATCGGTACCTTGGTACCTAGATAATATCGTAACTCTTTGGCACACCATTTGCCATATTGCATCGATCTGGTTGATATCCAAGCACAATTGCCTAGGGGCTTAGATTTCAGTGGTTCCTGCTTCAAGCTAGGGATCAGCAATGCAATGCAGTAAATGGTGAATATTTTAGAGTCAGAGATTTTTGAACAGATAGACGGATTCGTCGGAGTAAGTAGCACGTCTGGGATACATGAGGCGTGGCTATGGCTGCGCAGAGTCGCCCTCACAATAAGCATTATATCCAAGAATACGCATAAGAAGCGGTATTCTGGTTATTTGTTGAATACTTATTCTGAATTCTAGTTACAATGCTAATGTCGCCTTCGGCAATGCCCCATATCCCGAGGTCATCTATGCACGGGGCCGGAACGATATCATCAAGTCACCGAACCCAATCGTGAACTTTTCCCTAGCTTTCCCTTCAAAGTTGTCTCCGCTCTCACCGGGCGCAAACGAGATGTCGAAACTCGTTACTATTCTCGCGAGTGTAGTGCGCACATTCAGAAGTGCCAGTGGTCTTCCAATGCATCCGTATGGACCTATGAAGTGCAAAACATAAGTAAGCTTTATGATCTTGCAGCAAAGGGCACACATCAGCGAATGAACTCACCACTCGAGAATGGGGCCCAGGCACCTTTCTCCTTGACCATCGACGGCGATGAAGTCCAGCGCTCGGGGACAAAGGCTTCTGGGTGCTCATACGCAGCGGCACCTTAGTACATGTTAGCCATCTGGAGCCCATGATCAACGACCAACTCACTTCTTCCAATGACATATTGCGGACAAGAAACGATACTGTCTCCGGGGATGAAAGTGCCGTCAATCACAATGCCTTCAGGAGGTGTTTTGCGCTGGAGCAACGACGGCACCGGGGGATGTAAGCGCAGTGTCTCGTAGATGACAGCGTTGAGATGGTCCAAATTCGCGATCTTTTCGTTCAGGACGTCGCCGCTGGGGTCAGTCATATAGGGCGCGAGCTCGGCGCGTAGCTTGTCAATTTGTTCGGGATGTTGCGAGAGTTGGAAGAGTGCGGCCGAGAGCGTGGTCGCCGTGGTATCACTGGGCGTTGTCAGGCCATGTTATATAGTGAAGAGCAGTACTCCGAGAGTGAGAGATCGTTACCTGCCAGCAACAACGATCAGCTGCGCATCGCCTCTCAGAACTCGCCAATCTTTGTCGGTCGGAAGCGCGCCTTTGTAGGGAGCTGATAGTGCCGACATGATATCGGGAACATCCACTGTAGTCTAGTCGTCGTTAACACGCGTTTGAGAAAACCGCAGGAAACCCTGTTACCTTCAGCCTCGCATCCATGCGCTCGGCACAGAAATCAATGAAGCGCCACCAATCTTTCGAGAGCCCCGGTATCGCCGTCACAACTCTAAAGAACCAGACTGGAAAAGCATACGCGAGCGGCTCGAGCGCGTTATTCAACAACTTGACCGCCCAGTGTTCCCGGCTCGTTTCCAGCATGTCGAACGATCTGCCAAACGCGAGATCGCCCATGAAATCGAAGCTGAACAAGTTGAAATACTTGGTGACATTCACACCCTGCCCATTCGACTCAACGAGGTGACTGATGAGCTTGTTGCGGTAAACGCGCAGTCGCTGCTCATATCCACGGAGTGCCTTGTCGCCGAACGCCACGCTCCAAACACGACGTCGCTCTTCGTGCAGCCTCTTCTCCCTGAATGTCTGCAGCGAAACCATCGGCTTCGTCAAGTCGTACCACGCCGCTTTCGTGCATTTCGATCCCGCTCCGTACACCGCCTGCACAGCTTTCGGATGCGAGATTGAGATGTTGTTGGGCCCGATGCGAACGAAGGGGCCGTGGGTATCGTGCAAGTTTTTGATCTGTCGGAATGTGTCGCCGCGTCGAACCTGCCACGAGAGCCAAAAGCTCGTGACTCTCGCGCCTACAGATCCGGGGAATTGGCGCAGTGGGTGAAATAACAAGCGGTGGACGGCGCGAGTCCCATAAAGCCCGAGGAGGTAGCATGCTGCAAGACCGGAAATATGGCTGGCAGCTACGGTCACGGGAATCTTTTCCAGATACGCCCATGCGAGGGTCCCAGAAGTGACGGAGGTGAAGAATGTTTGTATGTAGAGGACGATGTGGAGGTGATGCTCGCCCCGCATGAAGTAAGCGGGGAACGAAAGCGCTCCAATGAGCAGCGAAGCACCATGGGCAAAAGAGACCGCCATTTTTGACACTATCTGGACAACGTGGTGTAGAAATTTGGATAGTATATCCAAATTATGGAAACGATACTCCAAAACCACCATCATCAATAAGTCGTTGAAACTCGAGAGAGACGTTGAGGCGTTGGGCGGCACGTGCCGGACGGGTATTACCCCAAGCTGGAGGGTGCGCGCAACGGCCGACGGGAGGCTCACATGCGGCAACCCCAGCACACTTTGGGCAACGGCCATCCATCCATGTCCACAACATCGCCTCCGTCGAAAATCAACTCTCCGGTCGTGGCTGGGGATGCCGCTATTCGGCCCAGGCCGCGCGCCTCCGTGAACGTCTGAAGCTTCTCCACACCCGGCAATGCCCAGCGCTACCCGGAAAAGGCTAGCGAAGACCTACCAACAGACACCATGCATGAACGCCTTTTGTATTTACACAGCTCAAGCTGGTTGTATAGTAGCCTTGAATTTAGCACCTCGACACTCTCCATCACTCAACTCAACATGTCGCTTATCGTGCTCAACGGGCTGAGCAACTTGGGCACAGAAGTCTCCAAGCGGCCCTTCCTCGCCGGCGCAGTCCTGTTTGTGTTCGGCTTCGCGTACTACCTTTTCACCGACTTCCTCAAAACCTACGTCAGGCGGCCTTCACATTTCGTCCATAAGAGTGTCTTCAGTGGCCTGTTCGGCCGCAAGAAGTTCGACGCGCCGCTCATAGAGCGAAGGGCAGGCGAGACGTACCGCGAAGTGCTAGCCCGTGGATCATCACTTGTACGTCTTCCAGAAATGTCGCTTAACGATGGTAGCTGACCAAGTCGATCTAGTATCCCGACAGGCCGTATAAAATCAAGCATTTCCCTGATGAGATCGTCATTCTTCCCCACCAGTGCATCGAGGATGTGAGGAACAACCCCGAGTCGACTCTCAGTTTCCAGCAAGCCTCTTACGATTTCTTCCTCGGCGACTTCACGGGCATCACGGGCCATGAGAAGGCAACGGCCACCACTATCCGCCGCGACGTCGGCCGCCTTCTCGACTCGGTCTACGAGATTGTGCAGGACAAGGCGCTGACTGCCATTCTCGAGGAGATCGGCCCGTGTGATCAGCCCACCGAGATGGTGCTGTATCCCAAAATCGTCAATATGATTATCAAGATCTCGCAGCGTGTTTTCGTGGGAGAGGAGCTCTCAAGTAACCCTGAATGGGTAAGTTGTTGGCACATATTCAAGATGAAGAGTTCGGCTAATAACTTTTCTAGCTCGAGGTTATCCGGAACTGCACTGGTGGTGCTTTCAAAGCAGTACCCGAGTTGTGGGAGATCCACTGGATGCTTCGTCCATTCGTCGCTTGGACAAGGATGCCACAGCTCCGGGCAGTTCGACGACACAAGCAGAGAGCCACCGAGTCAGTCCACTCTGCCATCTGACCATCTGTCTGTCATTAGCTAACACAATTTTCGAAACAGATTATTAAAGCCCATTCTTGAAACGCGCCTTGAGAACATGAAAGACCCATCCTTTAAGCCGCCCCCAGATTTACTGCAGCTCGTCATCGAAGGTGCACCGGACAACAAGGGCCGCGACCTCGGCTACCAAGTGGAAGCCCAGATCGGCACCGGCCGCGCCGCTCTCTTCACCACCGCCGCAACCGTCTACCATCTTCTCTACGACCTGTGTCTGCGCTCCGAATATGTCGAGCCGCTCCGCCAAGAGGCGCTCGACGTTGGCGAGGTGATGATGACCAGACAGAACGTGGCCAAGCTGGTCAAACTCGACTCCTTCATCCGCGAAGCTCAACGATTCAACAAGTTCATGTTGGGTACGCTATTCCACTTCTCCACAACCGTAACGTTTCGTTAACCGCAAATCTAGTGGGAACCATCCGCAAAGTCACGAAGCCTCTGAAGATCGCGACCGGTGATGTCCTCCCCGTGGGAACCATGACTGGCGTCGACACGCACTTCATCCACTTCAACCGCTCTCCCCTACAAGACCCCGAGAAATTCGACGGGTTCCGCTACCTCGATCTGCGGTCCAAGCCCGGCAACCAGGCCAAGTACCAAGTACGCACACCACTCTTATCTTTTCCGCTGCAGCGCACTCGCTAACGCAACCATAGGCTGTCACCTCCGGCGCCGACCATCTAGTCTTCGGCTACGGCACCCAGGCCTGCCCCGGTCGCTTTTTCGCCATCCACGAGGCCAAAGTGGTTATTGCGCGCGTTCTACGGAACTATGAGTGGAAGCTGGTGGATCCGCCCAAGGAGACGTCGGTGATGAACGGGCTGGATGGCATCTTGAATAAGGTGGAGCCGACTGTGAAGTTTGTGTTCCAGAAGCGTCAGAAGCAGGAGTGAGGCGGTGGTTGGTAGAGACGTTACATAGAACGGATAGACTGGGACGCGCATGACTTCATGAGTAGAATGAGAATGGAATGTTTCAAGGACGTGCTAGATGTTTCCTCTCCGGTTTTCCATGCAACCTATATTTATTATCAATGTTTCAATGGAGTAAATTGATCCCAAGCGACTGTGTTCAACATCACCACTTTTGCTCGTCAGATCCTTTTCTACACTTGCCATCGTGTCTTCAAACTCTCCACTAGTTTGATAAGACCATTGTATCTACCCCATACTTACCGAAGTCTTCGATGCAGTAACTCCGATACAAATGTATACAGTGATAACACGAAATCTGAAACGCTATGTTGTGGCAGAATTGTCAAGATACTGACTCGTTCCCGCCTCTCACAACAAATTCGCCGTATACTCTATACCTCAGGTGTTTCTACCATGCCCTCTGGGCGTGGCCGCTTCCCAGCATTTGACCTTCTGGACCTGGTGCCGGTTAAGGTCTGAACCACAGCAGTTTGGTTCCGATCCCGATCTGCATGACATGATGTCGTCCTTGGTTTCTTCACTGGCCTTCGAGGAGCCATATCGGTTTGATGCAGATCCACCTGTGGTTCTAGAGTGTCTTCTTCGTCTTCCTCGCTGTTGAGACTTGTCTGAACATGTGTTCTCTTCTTCGCCCGATCAGGTGTATAGGAAAAGCGGTCTCCATCCGAAGAAGCATGCGGCGTACTAAGTATGTGTTGGATTGATCTCGCTGGGGAGGAGGGGCTGGGGCAGGGTCGAGCTTGGCTATACTAGCAGAGCTAACTTCAGACTGAGTAAGCGGAGGAGCTATAGATTACAACATCAGCGGGCGGACTTGGATGCAGTGTGAGAACGGAGCACCTTACCTCTCACATCGTGCTCAGGCGGCTCGAGCTTGATCGAACCAGTGAGTTTGATCGCAGACAAAGCATTGACTTGATCTCTTGACGGGACGAGAGGGCTAGGTTTCTCCTAGTCCAGTTTCCGGGGCTCACCATTCCTAATCGCTCGGAGCGTACTCGGGCCCAAGGGTTCGAAAAATTTCAAGAGATTTTTAACGCGGAGATCGAACGGTGGAGCGTCTGCAAGCAGTTCACGAGCACGCTGGGCCGCAGAGTGGTGACCTGTATTTCGCGTCGATTCCGACACTGCTGGTCTTGCTCCCTGCGAGCGGACGCTGTTGTTTGTCTAGTGCGTGGCTCGTTCGCTGATGGGGACTGAGCAGGGTAGCGGCTGGAGACGTGCCCTCGTGTGCGAGCAAGCTCGAAGCGGCCTGAAGCGTAAAGCCTTGCGGCCACCATGGTTGCGATCTTGTGCCTCGCGTATGGAGTCCATGTACCCCCCAGGCTCCTAAACAGAGAATGCTTGGATCTAATCTGAGCCACTAGGTGGTCCACGGCGGCGATCAGATCGACATAGATGCGCCGAACCTCTAAAACATTCCGAGTAGTCCATTCGAGGGCGACATGTGCTCGTTGTTCCAGAACTATGGCAGGATGAGGTGCAACAGCTTATGTCATGGTTGGGCATACTTACGAGAGGACCGTTGCGACGGCGTAGGTTTCGTCCGATTGTTGACAGCCAGAGACGGCATTCTGAGGCAGTGCAGAGAGGGTCCAGACCTATTGAGTGCCGATAGAAGAGCCGGCGAGGGAATACCTGGCAACTCGCCAGAAGCACCTGACGCCAGCAACGGTGATGTGAAAGGGATTGTGAAGGCTCGCGGGTTGCTGGGGAAAGAATGACGGCCGGTGACGTGGGTGACGTGAGTGCTCACATTTGAGGAAGCGACCCCCGTCGTCGTCGCAGCTCAGGCAAGAGCAGCGCCGCCACCCGCAATACCGACGCGCTGCGATGGAGAAGAAACAGCAGTGGCAGATGGGAGAGAGCGTTGACTATCAATTGCAGTAGACTGCAGTAGTGTAATCTACGGACACAGTCGCGTCTCTTATTCCAGCAACCATACTTGAGGTGAGTGGGTTGTTTGATATGATCTCAACACCAACCCGTATAGAGTCGATCATGATGATAGAATTGGACAAGCCGCGCGGGGCTATCAATGCACCTTACCACGCAGCAGTTGAGCCTCATCGGTGTTGTGTCTTGGCGGCACGGGTGTCGAGCGGAACCAGAACGATATTTCCCCTGCAATGTGAATGCGGCGATCACAGATGGTGATGGTGATGGTGATGGTGATATAAGCCGTACGTGAACCACAATGGAGCCGACAGTCATCGAAAGTTGCAGAAAGTGGCAGAGCTGGCCAAATGTATGGCCAGGGGACTACAGTAGCACGTGAGAGAATCTCGGCCCCATGGCTCATACCACCTATTCCTAGCTGTACCTGGCAAGCATATCACGTGATATCTCGGCTGTAGGTGCCGGCTGCCGGCTGCCCGAGTGGACTAACGCCGAAGGAGAACTGGAAGTGGTATTCTGAGTTCTCTACAGAGTGCTGCAGATGACCGTCGCTCCTTACTCTTCGACGAATGGTCTCGCACACGGCTTGCAGGCACGTAAGCCTGCAAGCCACATACGCCGCTCGGCAACACCTCAGTCGGGCAATCGCCGAAGATAAAGGCCGTGCCCGCACCGCGTTTGCGCCCTTCCTGCCCAGGTGGAGACTGCCACTTTCCCATCTTCCAGCCTCGGAACACCTATGCACGCAGCATCGGCATCCAACCCCACGCAGCGCCGCCATGCTGAAGCCGGAGATGACTATGCGCAAGTTAATCCAGCGCGGCGGTGGTGATGGCGCCAGCACTCAAGAAAGCAGTCCCCAGCGGACGGGCCGCAAGCAGTATGCAGCGTGCTAGCCCTGTCTGGCGCCGGCTTATCACATCTGGCGTCGGCCTATACGCACAGTGTTTGTCACGCTTTTCAATAACAATAAAGCCAGGATAGATACTATCATCGTCGCTTGGAACTTTTCGAGCGGGGGTCAATCATGTGTGGACTTACGGCTTGTATTGCCCTGCAACAGCAGCTGCACGGACCTTTGGCGAATGGCGCGCCCACGAATGGTCACGTTGAAACGAACGGCTACGCCAATGCAAACGGCCAGAGCAGTACCGATGGAAATCCGAAAACCAATGGTGACGTCAGAAGCAGTGTTGACACTCTCGAGACCGAAATCGACAATAGCTTGGAAATCATCAAACATCGTGGCCCAGATGCTCGAGGTGTATGGGTCAGCCCTGATCGCCGTGTCGGTAAGCCTCATCGGTGTAAAACATGCGAGCCTAGTTAATCCATCGCCCAGGTCTTGGGCACGTCCGTCTTTCCATTATCGATTTGAGCCCGCTTGGAAACCAGCCCTTCCACAACACCCAGGACGACGTCCACGCAGTCGTCAACGGCGAACTTTACAACTACACGGAACACAAGGCCCAACTAGCCAATGAGTATGAGTTCCAAGGGAACAGCGACTGCGAAATCGTGCTTGCTCTGTATAAGCACTACGGCCTCTCGTTTCTGCAGCACTTGCGGGGAGAATTTGCCTTGGTCCTTTACGACGCAAAACGCAATGTGTTGATCGCTGCAAGGGATCGGTATGGTGTGAAGTCGCTTTACTACACAGTGCAGAACGGCAGACTGCTGATTTCAACGGAGATGAAGTCGTTCTTGGCCTATGGGTGGAAGCCGGAGTGGAATGTTCAGTCATTGAGAGAGAATGGGTGGCGTTTTGACTCGAGAACATTTTTCAAGGATGTTTACAAAGTGAGTCTCCCCAGTTGTCGAGACAGGGCAATTACTTGAGAAGGATCGTTTTGCTTACCATATTTCCAGATTCTACCAGGTCATTATCTGGTCAGCAAACAGTTCAGCGATCTGCACCAGAAGGTTTATTGGGACATTGATTACCCTGACAAAGTGAGTAAAATTCAGATATGTAGTTGAGTGCACATACTAAATTTGTAATCAGAGAGAAGTGGACACCCGCTCTGAAGAAGAAATCGTTCTCGGTCTTCGGGAACGCTTGCTCGACGCAGTGCGATTGCGACTCCACGCGGATGTGCCAGTAGGCGTCTACCTGAGTGGCGGGCTCGATTCGTCAGGTCTTGCTGGCATGGCTGCCCATCTCATCAAAGAGGAAGGCGCCAAATTCGGCAATGATGCCAGTGGGGATCAAAAGCGACTGAAATGCTTCAGCGTACAGTTTGACAAGGATAGTGGAGCAGACGAATCCGGTCCGTGACTTCTGAACTCTTTCTGTCATCGAAAATGCTAACATCACTAGAAATTGCGCAGCGCACAGCGGACTGGCTTAGTGTAGACTTTATTCCCGTGCACATGGATGAAGCAGCTATAGCCGCAAACTTCGAAGCAACTGCTTGGAACAGCGAAGCGGCGAACCCGGACGCCAATGGAACGGGAAGGCTGGCTTTGTCCAAGCATGTGCATAACGAAGGCATCAAAGTTGTCCTTACTGGTACGTGCTTTATCACTCATTTATTCTGTCAATGTGCATTCTAACACCCATTCTAGGAGAGGGAGCAGACGAGAACTTCGCGGGCTACTCTCTCTTTGCAGCGGACACTCTGATGGAAGCCGATCCTGCATGGCCAGCATCCGTCCTGTCCGATTCCGAAAGGGAAGAAGCTTTCCGAAGTGCATGCCAGAAGCTCGACGTCTTCCGCTTCGGCGAGGTGCCCAAGAACGTGGCACCATCCACAAAGCGCATGCTCGCCAACACCAACATCTCACCCACCCTCTGCACGCACACTCCGCTCCCCTTCGCCCCCTGGACCGACAAGTTCGCCGTCAACGACCAAGAGACGACCATCGCCGAAAGCTTCAACGGCCGCGTGCTGCACGACATGCAGAACAAGTGGCACCCGCTGCACACGGCCGAGTACATCTGGAGCAAGACCATTTTCACGAACTTGATTCTGCGCTACCTAGGCGACAACGTCGACATGGTCGACCACGTCGAGAGCCGCACCGCCTACCTCGACAACCGCGTCTCCGAGTACGCAAACCAGATCCCGCCCAGCCTCAAGATGCGCTACGATCCTGCGACAAAGACGCTGCGCGAGAAGCATGTGCTGCGCGAGGCGCTCAAGCCGTTCATCACTGAGGAGATCTATAGCCGCCGCAAGCACCCGTATATGGGTCCTATACGGTACTCGGCGGACGGCCCGTTCTATCAGCTTATCAAGAGGCTGGTGACCAGGGAGAATGTGGAGCAGTTGGGGTTTATTGATTGGAGCAGAGTGGATGGATTGGCGGAGAAGGCGTTTGTTGACCATGAGCATCTGGCGTACTTGACGGTTCTGAGTGTAGCTCAGTTCGTTGTGTTTTCGCAGAGGTTTGGAGTGAAGAGGGCTGACGCGGAGGTGTAGATGGTGTGGCAGTGCTTGCTTGGGTTCATAGAGAAACTTTGAGGACTTATCGCTAGCTCATGATGGAGCACCAGAGATCAGGGCTTTGACATATTTACCAGTGACGATACGGAAATCCGTCTCGAGAACGTTCTACTCGCTCTAGCTATGACCAACTTCACTTTTCTTTTGGCAGCACTTCAGCATGATGAGGCCAACTCCAACGACTCAGATGCAAACCATCTAAACACTATCTACTCTATCCCAAGCAAAACATGCACGAATAAAATCTATCATCAAAAGCATCATCAAATGCGTTCATAGCTCATCTGCTTCAACCCCTCCATCAAACTCCGATGCCAACACTCAATACTCTCAATCTTCTCGCGATGCCCCGCGCCACTCTGGCCCCGCACAAAGCTCTTCAGCTTCTCCAGAAACAGCGCCAAGCTCCGGCCGCGCACAATCGCCAGCGCATACAGCACCTGCAGCTGCTCCTCGGACGTGTCGATCGAGTACTGGCCCAGCGCGGCGGCCCGCCCGGTGAGCGCCATGTTCATGTTCATGTCCATGTTCATGGGCATCGTCATGGTCGGGTGCTTGGTTGCGCTCGCGTGGTGCATAGTGGTCAGGTCGCCCGAGAGCAGCTGCTGGAACTGCGAGACCAGGTTGCGGCAGATGAGGATGAGGAGCAGGGCGCAGCCGGGCCGGTGCTGGCATGCGGCGCACTCGAGTACGCGGCTGCACTGCAAGAGCGCGCTTTTGTTGGTTGATAGCGTGCCGCTCATGGTGTGGGCGCAGGGCGACTTGGCGGCTTTCTGTGCTTCAAGGGCGTCGAGGGTGACGAGCGCGTCCGTCATGCAGCGGCACGTGTCGGGGCTGTCGGTGCTGCTGGACGATGCTGTTGTGCCGGCAAACTCAGCGAAGGACAGGGCGTCGGCGTCGCCTAGCGGGGGTAGTAGCATGGAAGAGGGATCGGCGGGGTGGTGCGGGGCGTTGGGGAAGGGGATGTTGAGGCTGGGGTCGCCGAAGATCTCGGAGGAGAGGGCTGAGAGGGCGTCGTCGACGTTGGATTGGAGCATGTCTTCGCCTGTGGGGGTTAGTCAATTGGGATTCTACTTTGTGCGGCGATGTAGTGTTGTGCTGTGCTTACTTGACGACAGATGGGGCTGGTCCATGAAGAGATCATGTCCGGCATCAGGAAAGACTGCGCCCGCAGTCTCCCCCAGCAGATCTTCCAAGCTCGTGGGGCTTTCCTTCCAGAACGAGTCCAGATAGCCTCCTGATGGGTCGGACGTATCTGCCGGCCACGCGAACTGATCGAGATCCGGCTCTATCGACGTTGACGACGAGGATGTGGAAAGGCGCGGCGTCGGAGGATTTCTGGACGTTGGCGAAGGAGGGCTGGTTTGTGTAGCGGGGCTTTGCGCTTGAGATAGAGTGCGGGTTCGTTTGGCCGACCCGTTTTTGGCCCGGCTGGGTGGTGGGTATATACATTCCAGGTTGTTTGATGCGCATGCGGTGCAACTGTCGCGATCGCCGGAGCATTTGAGCTTGTTTGGGTTAGCTGTGGTTGTGCTTTGGGTGTGTTGCACCCACCTTCTTCACCCGGCATTGCGTGCAAGCTGCATGGCGGGGACGTGTTCCTTGAGCGGTGCTTGCGCTTGCTTGCTCTACGGAAATATTTTCTTTGTTGCACTTCAATGTGATGAACATGGCGGGGGCGAGGGTCAGGTATATTATTCTACTCGTATTCTTCGCGGGGGTAAACAAATATATGCAGATGAGATGTGTGTGCCGTGGTGGTTTTGGATGCAGGATGTATGATCAGCAGCTTACGGTGCTGGACGGTACGGAGGTTCCAGCTGATGATCGGTGAGCGCTATGGGCGTCGTGTAAACACAGGTGGGTTGCCTAGACGGCTATATGTACTACCTTGTGTAACAGTGTTGGCCTCTGTCAGGCTGATCCGTACGGAGGACTGCTGAGCGCATTGAACGCACCTCGTGTTTTAGCGAATGGCGGGCTGCGATCGGTGCTGAAACCGGTTACTAGCTGAGCTAGGATGCAGACCAACGCGTCCACTTGCTGCACTGCTTCAGGTCGACCGAGTTCCTGGGTGGATTTACGAACAGGGTGCGATCGACGCGGCGCGCTCTGAAGTTGCCGTGTGCGACCTTACCGCCGTTGCAGTAAGCCACATCTCACTGCATCGAATCTTGTTAAAAGAAGCCGGTCTTGCTTATGAAGCGGCTGCGTGTAGTAGAAGAGTGTGTGGAGGGCAGTGAAGTCGTTGAACGCGTATTGCATGGCGGGAATAGAGCTTGCACGTGACTAGTAGCGTCCAGTCCCGGCTTTAATAGCCTGTACGCAGTCCATGCGGTCAGCCCGGTATGCGCGCAAAAGCGTTAGGATTCAGGCGTAAAAACGACTGCGCGGATCGGCGGTGAGGTTCAGTTAGAAGTAAAGCACCTTCCGCGGGGTCCTTCGAACATTGACTGCTTACTGTAGCCTGTTTGCTGCTAGCGCTCCCGTGCAACACAGTTCCTTCCCTACCAATCCCTCGTTAGGCTCTACTCGCACGGCTCGGGGTTCTTGTGCAGGGTGGTGGGGTTGAATTTGGTAAGCCCACTGATCCTACGGATAGCCCACGAGGCCCGGCAGGCGTTATCTAACCATTCAGCGGGCGAGTTGTATGGAGGGATTGCAGCAGGTAGAGCAGGTAGATGCCAAAGGCGTGATTAACCGGACGCTAACGGCCCGGGCCCTAAGTGAATGCACGACAGCCTAGAGAGCCAATCCCACCCTTCTCTTCGACACGCAAGCTTTCGTGTAAGCAGACGGTTCATCGGCTCTTCGACCGACTCTCGCTTTGCTCGGACCGTCCCGCGCCACTAACAGCACATCTATTGCGCATTCGGTACATGCTTCATCTCCTCCAGCGCCACGATGGCCTCCTGCAGCTGCGTCCATTGCGTCTTCGCCGTTGCACTATCTATGAACTCCTCGATCCGGTTTAACGCTTTCGCGTCTGCCGTGGCGTGGAGTATGAAGATGTACTCCATGTCGTACCGGGGTCCAATGGTAGTGGCTCGACTCTGCACGTGGAGAACCACGACGTTGCGCTCCGTGTCGGTGAGAATGCTCTTGGTCTCCATGCTCATGGAGCGGAAGTGGCGGAGCACTGACCCGTAAGCGGAGCGGAACCTTTTAGGCGAGCACGCGGTCAGCTCTACAAACGTGGTACACACACGGGGCCGGATGGTACGAATATTCCAGGCAGCACAGTGGAGAAGGCAGCTGGAGGATGGGGGGCCCAGAAAAAAAGTTACTCACGCTGCATTGTCCATGGCTGGCCGGTCCATGGACGCAGGGCCGATGACCTGCACGCAGTCCGAAGTTCGGATAGACAACATCTGGTCCATGTCCAGGCTGCAGAAGTGGGACAGGAAGGTGTTCGCCAGCGCGATCAACGCCACTGATGGCGCCATGGCGATCGCAGATGCGGGCGCTGTGCTGCCAATAGATGACGGCTGTGGCTGGCAGAAACTGGCGCCGGGGTTTGAGGGCAAGCAGCCACGCTGCGGTCGGCGACGCTGCTCGCTATATACGAGACGAGGCTGGTTGTGGTGAAATTTTCGGGGGTAAAGGGAGTTAAGCGGCTTTAGGCAACGCCCAGCCGCCCATATCGCGCTGTGAAAGGCAACCCCCACCTCACGTTGCCAGATGCGGCGCAGACCGGTAGCAACTCTTCACTACAAATACGGGGCCAACCGAAGGCCGGTCATCCCCCGCATCTCTCCTCCGCACTCGCAGCACCGAGAAAGAAACAACCATGGCGACCATCAAGCGCGACCAACACGACATCTACCCCTTCATCTCGGCCAAGGGCCGTCTGGCGGGTGCCGCTACAGGCAAGAGCATCCTCATCACTGGTGGGGGTAAAGGTGTTGGCAAGGTAAGCCCAGTTGCCCAATGGATCTCCTCTAGCGCGATTCCGTTCGTGACTGACGCCCTTCTTGGCCATCGCCGCCCAGTTTGCACTGGCGGGAGCGACCAAAATCACCATCACTGGCCGGGAGCAGAAGGCTTTGGATGCCACCAAGTCGGAGGTCGAAGCCCAGTCGCCCGGAGCCACCGTCACCACGGTTGCGGCCGACGTGACCACCGAGGACGCCGTCTCTTCAATCTTCGCTGCACTCCCCTCGGGTCCGCCCCCGGATGTTCTCATCAACAACGCAGGCATCAACGCCGACTTCTCCATCGCTGACTCGGACCCCGCAACGTGGTGGCGTGATTTCGAAGTCAACCTCAAGGGTACGTACCTCGTCACTCGTGCGTATCTGCGGCTCCTGGACGGCAAACCCGGAACCATCATCAACGTGTCGACGAGCATCTCGGATGCCGTTCTGCCGAACATGAGCAGCTATGCGACATCGAAACATGCGGTGAACCGTTTTACCGAGTCCGTGCAGCTGGAGTATGGGGCTCAGGGCGTGCGTTGCCTGGCGTTTCATCCGGGAGGAATCGCCAGCACAGGAATGGGCCAGAGAGCCCCGTTGCAGTTCCGCGGCAGCCTTCTCGACACCCCGGAGCTGGCTGCAGGCACTGCACTGTACCTCAGCACCCCCGAGTCGAGTTACTTGAACGGGCGTCTCATCTTTGCCGACTGGAACTTGGAGGAGGTTGAGAAGCTCAAGGACTCGATCGTCAAGGACAACCTGCTTGTGTCGCGCGTCAACTGGGGGCCTTCGATTAGCACAGAAATTGTAGGATTGCCACCACGATGATGATTGACGGATGGTGCAGGTGAGAAGGAATCAGGATGGAGGATTCTGCTTTCCCCATCCAGTCGACCCTGCAGCTGCCACGTCAGTGTGCCATTACGTGGCATAGCCGTGAGTGGCCGTCATACAGTAGCTTACTATAGCCCAAAAGTATTCCTCCTGGTTGAAGAGTGGCGTGCTCAAGTCCAAGTGCTGTCGTGAGGTTCGGATTAGGTGGAGTAGTCAGCTAGGCTCGGTGGCGCCGTCTCGAGCCATGGATTAAGCTTTGCCCTTTCCGCATTCGGCGGCTCTCCCCATCTTTATTCCAACCTCATCCATGACTGCAGCGGGTACAACGAGTGCAGTAATAGCCCAATGGTGAGTCCAGAGTCACCGGCTTCAGCCGCTGCCGGCGCAGCTGCTACTCCAGTTCCCGCATCCCCATCCGACCCCGTTTAGTGCTGACGGTGACCTGCCGCCCGCGGCCCGACTGATTGACCGCATATGCTGAACCACGTTAATCAGACGTGCAGTGACCAGCCATCTTGACTCGTTTCGTGCGTGACTCCCGCGAACCCCCTGTTTGCCGTGTTTCCGGTCAGCTTACGTATCCGCTTTTCTGCGCCGGTCCCGGACTCCACCCCGTGTTGCGTCTCTACCCCTCGTATCTGAGTGCTAAAGTGGCATACGAGACTAGTTTTGGCCCCTACATTCCGCTAGCTCACTTCTCCAGCTCAGCGTATTAGTTCCTCGAAGTAGTGAGGTTGCGGCACTTTTTTCCATCCAGCTGTTCAGCCCTTCCTCGACCTCGTTTTTCCATTTACATCCTACGCAAGACTACAGAAGCACGCCGCTAGGGTTGCTGACGACTAGTCTTATGCAAGCACTAGTGGATATGAAGCACAACCATGTGGCCTTCACCATACGCTGTCGAGGCCCCACCTGTAGGGTGACCGTCTCTGGGAATCTTGTCCCACCATCACTGCAGACAAGCTTTTGCGGTCTAACTTATCGAGGAAATGAATCGTTTAGGAGGCTGGTCTCGGTAACTCGGTATCCTTGGGTCTCGCCGAATTGCATAAGCTAACATTTGTTAGAATGACGCTGAAAACCCTCTATAGCACCGACATAACTTTTTCGGCCTCCCGACGGGCTAACAGACTTGCCGATTTCCTCAGTAAATTGCTCCGCCTAGCAGCACTATTCGATATAGGGCATAGAATCGATGCACCTGTTCCGCACACAGCCGCGTCTTCGCTCAAAAAGCGAGTCAGGATACCTCGTTACCGGATGAACTAGTCTCGGACGCCCGGCCTTCCATCGAACCCGCGAGGCCAGCTCTTCCCTCGACGATTTCAAAGCAACATTCGTCACGGGCTCTTACTTCCACGGCAGTGCGTCTCGACTCTCCCATGTGCCGGACCCCCAGCCTCTGGTGGATCTACTAGCACTCCCCAACGCGAAACAAGCTGTACGTTGTCCAAGAGGGAAAGAAATGACGCACTAATCAGCAAGAAATGCGTACGTGCATGGCGGAACGTGGCTGACAAAAGCCTTCGTTGTACGACCCATCCCACATGAAACTATAGCTCCGCGGAAGTTCACTAGGGAGCGCATACAGGCGGTGGTGAACAACTTGTAGACCATAGTCTATATGCGTATTCCTTTTTTTTGACTAACACGCAGGTGTGAATAGGCAGCAATAAGTGTAATAGTAGAAAAAGGTAGATTTATAGGAACGTGTTTTTATTAGTTTTGGAAGCAAGAAGGGAAAGTTGTTAATTCTACTCAAAGAGTCTGAAAAGATTGTTTTCCCTATTAACCTTGACTCTAGGTTGATAGACGTCGTACCCAAGCGCCAAGAGTTGGGGACCACGTGTGTGTGGTGACAAAACTACACGTGACATGGAATAAGCTCGGGCACCCGAACGTCGACACTCCTCATGAAAGCTGCGCTGCAGAACAGTGGGAACAAATCGGAAATTGAGATGAGCACAAGTCCTCCTCAATTTCAAGGGCTAGCCAACTCAGTCAATATTCACGGACAAAATTCTTCTTCAGCATCAGTTCACTCTCTCCTCCCTCCCCCGCCGTCCCTCACCAAACCAAACCCCCAACTACCGCACCCCACACCAGAAACCAGAAATCGCCCAGTGGACCCACCCGCGCCGGGACCCCACCCGTAAAGTTCGCCGGAGGGGATGTCGGACTCCCGCCACCAATCCCACTCCAGATATAACTCCCAAGCCCGCCACCCGTCTGCGCTGTCGTCGCCGTCCCATTGATTACCCCGGCCGTAGCCAATGCCAGCGGTATAGTGACCACCAACTCAGTTGCTGAAGACGCGAGAACCCAAGACGTTTCGTTGAGCACGGTCGTGCTGCCGGGAAGCAGTATTTCGCCGTTGGGCAGGACGATGCCACCTCCTGAAGCAGTAGGGTGGAAAAGGGTGTATGGGGCTGCGGATATGCTAGTAGTAGCCACGGGAAGGCCCGTATTTTCGGCGGTGTTGTACAGCGGGATGGTTGATGGGGCGGCGGTAGAGGCAAAGACTATGAGGGCGCTTCCGACTGAGTTGAGGGAGAAGATGTCGCCGGAATAGGTTAGGATGGAACCTGGGGAGAGGGTCGCGGTTCCGGGGAAGATGACTCCTGGTTCTGTGCTTGGATAGGAGAGGGATATTGTTTTGGTGCCTATAACGATGGTGGAGGGCGGGTGTGGTGGTCTTGGGGTCGCTATTGCGGGTACATCGGTTCCTTCTATGTTATGAAGGCCGTTTGTCAAGACGTCTAGATTCGGCGCCGGATGCCCGTCTGAAGTCGCAGGGCGAGGCACGTCTCGGGGTATGGTTGTCGTAAACAGAGCTGGCTTCTGATCTGGTGCTGTGGATATCCCGCTCACATATGCGGCGGAAACAGATATATGTAACTCAGCGAAGTTGAGAGGTAATTCAGATGGTCGAAGGAATTTTTGAGAGCTGTCGGTCGCTTCAGAAGCATGGTTCGTGGGATACGATTGGACTTTTGTCATTTGCAAATTTTGCTCCTGCTGGGGGGCTGCGGATGTCCCGCTCGTATATGCGGTGGAAACAGATATATGTACCTCAGCAAAGTGAAAAGGTAATTTAGATGGTTCAAGGAACGCTTGAGAGCTGTCAGTCACTTCTAGAACATGGTTCGTGTTATAAGATTGAATCTTTGTCGTGTACAGAGTTGGCTTCTGCTCTGGTGTCGTGGGTATACCGCTCGTATTTGCGGTGGTTACAGAGACATGTACCTCAGCAAAGTGAAAAGGTAATTCAGATGGTTCAAGAAACCTTTGAGAGCTGTCAATTACTTCTGGAACATGGATCGAGTTATATGATTGGATATCGTCAGCGTTTGGGCTGGGTACCTGAGTAGGGACGATCGGTGACGATGTTTCTTGAAGAGAAGTGACCGCTTTCATCGCAGATGATGGTTCACTAGGTCCCGAAGTTCCGGACGCAGCACTGGTAGATTGTACGATTTGATTCGGGGAGGAGACATCTTGATGAGAGGGTGCTGCCTGCCCAGAACTCTCCTGAGGCGTAAGGTGCAACTCGACTGGTTGTACAACGGGAGGCGCAGACGAAAGAGATGACGCGTGAGGTGTTTCTGCGGGTGAATGGGAGGGTTGCGGGACAGGCTTCGCTGTTGACGTCGGTACCTGTGTCGCCGGATTTGATTCCTCCGACAAGTCTCCCGTAGATTTGGCAAAAGCTCCCGGCATCTGCGTCGTTGTCTCCGAATGCTCTGTCAAAGCATTGACGGGGACATGCACAGTCGGCGCACCCTCGCCTTCCTCTACAGTGCAAGACTCCAGGCCCGGAATCGTAGTTCCCTTTGCTTCGAGCTGCGTGACGAGCATACCCATGAACTCTTGGCCCAATGACACATACTGTGTGCGGTCCCACCAACCAGAAGTGTGGAGTAGGATATCAACTTCAAGCGATGAGAGCACGGTCCTGTCTACGTGGGGATTCCCGCAGTTGGTGCCGTAGGCGTTGACTGTTTCGTGGGCTGTTCCGTAGTCAACTAGATGGACCGTGACAAACGGGGTTGGAGAGGCACTGCCCGATGAGGTTTAGCGCAGGTCTTGGTGTGAAAGATTCTCAACAGTGGAAAGACTTACAGCGTGATGCTTTGCGTGACTATGTTATCTCCAAAGACAACAGTTGTCCGGATATATTGAGTTTCGACGCCTTCGTGAACAAGGTTTGTGGGCATGTCCAGGCTTTCCGTGTTTGTAGCATTGGTGTTGTAGTAGGTTGTTAACGTAGTGACTGTCGTGTCATCGTATTCAAGATACTGCGTGACAACGGTAGCCACTGTCGCAGTGACTGTCTTGTTGTACCATTCTCCTAGGCCAACTCGGTTTGGTTCGACGTAGCAACACGGTTTCCCGGACGCTGCGCTCGCGTCTGGACTCGAAAAAGCACTTGAAATACTTTCATCTTGGCTACTTTGTACACTAGATGCTTGAACGATTTAGCGCATTATCAATATAGTAAAAGACCCAACGTACAGGAATTCGCAATTGCAACAGAGCCCTTGAACTGGATGGAGAGCAGTAGACACACAAAGTGCAACATGATTAAATCTGCGAGGAAGATGAGAAGATGAAGCGAGCGAGAGGACGCGAGGCTGGCGGGAGGGCGCGATGCGCTACTATTGGAAAAAGAAGGCAACTCTTTTGTTGTGAATTTCGTAAGTGAATGCAAGATGCGGGGCTATGTTGCCCTGGATTGATGAAGATGGCCGGAAAAAGTATTGTGTGCAACCGTTCTCACCAATCGTGGAAGGCTTATGCAGCCACGCGATAGCGACATGCTGCGGGGAGACATGGGGTCCAAGGCTGAGAATATTTTGCCCACTTCATGTGCCTTTCGCCAGTTCCGATAGTTGCAACCTCAATTTTCATATTCCTCTCACATGTCATCTTCCAGCCAATCACCCTCTCCATTCGTGTTCTCGCCATCACAAATATGGGACGGGAACGACGGAAGTTGGTCGACATTCATCCTGCGCATCGGAACCCCAGCGCAAACGTTTCGAGTTCTCCCCTCAACGGCTGGGCAGGAGATATTTGTCCCTGTGCCGGAAGGCTGTCTTCCCAGTGATCCTCAGAACTGCGGTGAGCTACGCGGCGTGTATCCGTTTCGAGGGCAGCAAACCGGCTTTCAATCGAACCAATCTTCGACGTGGAAGCTCATTGGCCTCTATGATCTTGTGCTCGAAAGAAACCTGAACTACAGCGGGAATGGAATGTATGGACTCGAGAATGTGGGGTTGATGGTAGACGGAGATGTGACACTGGAGAATCAGATCGTTGCTGGTATCGCGACCAAAGACTTTTACTTGGGCATACTCGGACTAGGGCCCAAACCCTCAAACTTTTCGGATTTTGAGAACCCTCAGCCAAGTTTGATGCAAACTTTGAGAGACAAAGACATGATACCTAGCCTTTCTTATGCTTACACAGCGGGCGCGCCATATCGTCAGTACTCTTGAAGCGATGAAGAAAACTGAAATAACTTACCTAGAAGTATAGATATACCCAAAGCCCTGGGAAGTTTGACTCTCGGAGGCTTCGACCAATCCAAATTCGACGCACCGTCCTCGCCCATCCCTTTCCCTTTCAGCAGCGACGACTCTCGATCGCTCAGCGTAGGAATCCAAGGCATCACCGCATTCAATACCCTCGAAGGTACAATAACTTTATCCGACGCTTCCAATCCGATCCTCGCTTTGATCGACTCGACCGTTCCACACCTCTGGCTTCCTCGCTCCGTCTGCGATAAGTTCGAAGCCGCATTGGGCCTTGCATACGATCCCCACACCGATTTCTATCTCTTCAACAACTCTTCCACATACGACACATTCCTGAGAAATAAGCCATCCGTAGTAATCACACTAGGGAACGACAACGATCCATCAAAACTCGTTCGGATCACACTTCCGTCCGCTGCATTCGATCTCCACGCCTCCTATCCAATTTATGCTAACTCTACTTCTTATTTTCCAATCCGGCGCGCGGCAAACGACTCTCAGTATACGCTAGGCCGAGCCTTTCTCCAGGAAGCGTATGTCATCGCGGACTATGAGCGATCGAGTTTTTCCGTCCACCAGGTTCGCGACGGACCACACGAGGCGGACATCATCGCCATCCATCCGCCAGGCTCGCAGCAAGGAACGCCGCCGGAACCGCCTCCAATTAGCTCGAAACGAACGCTGAGCACCGGCGCAATAGTGGGGATAAGCATCGGCTCAACGCTCGCAGTCATCCTCCTTGCAGCTCTGCTCTATATGTATTTCCGGAAGATAAGAGTCGTTGCTACCCTTGAACTGCGCCACGAGGGTGAACCGCCTGATTCCGACATTGTACACCAAGACCGGGACCCAGGCGAGGAAGCCATGGGCGAGCCCCGATACGAGATGGAGGAGACCCGGTCCGAGATGGCTCACTCGGTCGACCCGACGAAACCCGGGAATACGCAGGTGGAGCTGGACTCCCCGGGGCTTTATCTTCTATCAGACGATGCGAGGAGACATGAGCTACCAGGATCAGATGTTCGGAGTCCTATTCCCGCAATTGTGATCCATTGAATGCGAAAGTTGATACTAAGGAGATTTGACTTACTGAACTGCAAACGCGAACATCCGCTGTTCTAAGAAGTCTATCAGATAGCTGGATCCATTCAAATTAAGCGGTCTGTTCAATACGCCAGCCAGGATCGACGGCAGTTGTAGCATTTCATCCCCTGGTCTTTCTAGTTTATGAAATTTTGGCACACCTTGGTCCCTATCTGCAACGGTTCGGACTGCATGTGATGCTGCAACCGCTTCTGTAGGCGGGGGAAAGAGCTAGATTGCTCTTGTTGTATACTCGGTTGGCGAAACTGCTGAGCGTGATTGGAACCTAGATATAGCTACTATGCATTAGAGGAAAGGATGCCTGTTTTACCAGACGTCAAAAGATTAGAGCTCGATTCATGCATTCGTTCATTTCATAAGCCACTTCTCCACTGCTAATCGGCAGAAAGAAAGTGAGCGCATCTCCACTGCGCTCTCTCAAGAACACACTCCTCCTTGGATCCTAGTCGGGGGCGAACACAGAGTGAAATTTAGCCCTTTGGAGCCGCATCTCCCTTGATCATCTGCAAGAACTTGTCGCCCAGAGCATCGGCCGCAAACGGATTTCCACCGCTAACCACCTCCCGGTCCACAGTGATCTGGCCCATCTTCTCCCCAGCGCCTTCCACCATATCCGCACCCTGCTCCCTCAACGCACTCTCCACCTTCTCGATCTCGCCCCAAAGCAGCGTCTCCATCATCTTCTCCTCGGCATCGCTCCAGCTCGTAATCCTATAGCCCTTGTACGCGAACTCGCCATCGACCTTGGTGGATAGAAGTGCATATGGGCCATGGCAGATTACGGCGGTCGGCTTGTGGCGGTCATGGAAGTGTCGCAAGATGCGGCCGAGGTCCTTGTTGTCGCCAAGATCGGAGAGCGGCGCGTGGCCGCCTGGAATGAAGATGCCGGCGTAGTCCTTGAGCGAGGTATCGCGGATGTCGGCGAATTGAGTCGGGTGCTTGAAGTTCTTCTCCGTCTTCATCTTTCCTTCGACTAGGTCGTGCTGGCGCTGGCGCTCGTAGTAGTTTCCCGCGTAGGACAAGAGCGACTCCGACAGGGGATCCGGCTTGGGCTCCGCGCCCGTGGGCGAGGCGAAAGTGACATCGTAGCCGGCATCGAGGAACTTGGTGAGAGGCTTCGCTAGTTCCATTAAAAAGTAGCCAGACGGCTGTTCTTTGGTGCTGCCATCGGGCTTCTTGAGTGGGAAGCTGTGGGCATCGGATACGACGATGAGGATCTTCTTCGGCGTTTCGGTTTTGATGGTGTTCATGGTGGCTACTGTCTGTAGTTCGATTGAAAGTTGTTGTTGTGAGGTTTTTGCGAGGGGAAGTGCACCGCGCTCTGATTTATGTCATGCTGCGCAGCAGAGTATGCTGTCACGATGACGTATCCTGCGCGACGGCCCATCGGAGAACACGCATGTGAACATGCGATAAAGACGAGGAAAGTATCAGTCAAAATCTTAATGCAATCACCAGAGCAAATTCTCTGGTACTTCCAAGCCTTCGTGGTAGGGTACCGACGGCGAAAAGGCCTGGGCATTCATGGTGGATCCACCTGCACGAACGTACGCACGTGATCGCCACAGACCTCCGCCTCACATTCCCCCGACGATATGGGAAGCTACACATCCATCGTTAGTATGAGATCCAATGTACCTATATATGTTACGCCATCTAGACTCTAGCCGTTTATGGCTTTCTCTACGCTCAAGAGTTCCCCATTCTCGAAACACCTTGCTTCTATGCTACCAAATCTGCGCAGGATCTACTGCTACATATAATGGAATATTTTGGTATCATGCCACGTGCCTTCGATCAAGGGGCCCTATTGAAATCCAATACGATGCTAAGTTCATTGCAGTCTTTATTTTAGAGGGATCAAACGCAGAATATGGAAGCGCCCGTAAGCTATCTCCTAGTGCAACTTCATCTGTCTCAACATAGGGCTAGGCGTTAGGCTATATTTTCCGGTCAAGCCGTACTATCATCCGAGGTACGTCCTCGGCCCAATGAATACTTGTCGTTGTTTTCCTATGCGCGGCGGCAATGCTCGTGACTGGGATAGATAGGCTTAGAACACTCGAGATGAAGCTACTGCGCCTCTCGAGCGCCTAGTACGTCGGCGCTAAAATATGGCACAGAAACAACACCGTATATCGTGTCTGCTTTTGTGCCGCTCAGCAAACTGCCTGTTCCAAGGCGTGTATATAAACTCGTACGGTCTAGTGCTTTATTCTGTGTCACTCATCACATACCTATGAACAATATTCCTTGACACACCACTATCTTCTTGCTTTTTTATCACCCTTACCGTGTCCGTGCGCGCTATGCGCGGAGACGCCAAATGCGCGCCCGAACAACATGACCACCGTTTCACAAATGAGGTTATTGAATCACCTACAATAACTACTATTACGAGATTTTGTAGAGGAGTAACGAAGTTATGCTTGCAATGAATTTGTACTATTTATATTTGTGCGGAAGGTTGATTGTGCGGCCGCGACGACTAATTATGGGCGAAGCAGCTGGTGCAGCTTCTAGAGACGCCGCACGAGCTGCAGCACCACCAACGCATCGCTAGCGCTTAGGCTTAGATAAGGTTACTTGTGAGGCCTTGTGCTTGCCTAATTGGCACTGTTGTATAGCTTTTCTGGTGTTGTTGGCTTCAATTTTGGCGACGCGTTTGGCTGCCTTCGCAGCCCTCTCTTGCTCTTTTTGAACTTTAGCTTTCTCTCGCGCTACACGCTTCTCCCCTGCGATTCTTTCTTTGTATAGCTTTGCAGCCTGTTTGAGAGCCTTAGTGTCAGCTTTTTAGAGTTGCTCTTTGTGTTCTAACTGCTGCTTTACGCTCTCTCGAAAGCGTGCTTCTCTTATCTTGCGCAGTGAGTAAAAAACAGCGCCACCGTGATAATCCTCTCTCTGTTGCAAGTTAAGTACTTTACTCTTCTTATTGTGCTTCCTCTTGACCTTAAGAGCGTCCTTAAGGTTCTTGTTGTTGTGTTTAAGAAGCTCGTTTTGAACTTGCATGTGATAGACTAGCTTAGCTAGCTTTTTCGACTCTTCTGCAGCAGTGTCCTTGACTGCAGAGCGTATAAAACGCTCTATCCGAAGCTAGCTAGTATCTTTAAGAGTTAAAGGTTGTTCACCCTTGTCTAAAGGCTCTGGGGTAAAGCGTTTGAGTATTACGTTCGCATCCATCGGCTAGACCTTAGTGGCCTCAAAGGACTTAAGTATAGTCTTCTCCTTGAACGAGATGAGCCAGGACCTCTAGAATAGTAGGAAGAAGTTGCCTTTTGTAACTGGTAACAGTCCTTGAGAGCGCTGGAGGTAAGTAGTGAGCTCAGTAGTGTAGGCAGTAGAGAGTGGCTTGAACATAACGACGTCAAGCGCTTGAAGCGTGTGAGTCGAATGAGGTGGAAACACTGCAAGTAGTATACGATGGGCCTCGCAGTAGTCAAAAAAATCCATTAAGAGGTGGCTGCCATGGCCGTCGACGATGAGGAGACGCTACGCTCGCTCGCGCCGCGCTTTCTTCTTCGTGTAGCGGTCAAACTCCTGCTCTAGCCATGCCAAACCAACGTCGTTATTGGTCCAATTAGATGGAGATGAGGTAATAAAGACGTCGTGCTTTCCTGCTTCAACGTCGGCCACCCATGATGACTGCAGTGTACTGTTTGACGACTAGAAGATGATGCCGGGCGGCAGAGCCGTCCTATTTCCGCAGACTGCTGCTAGAAGCGTTACCCACTCTCTAGAGCCATCCTAGAGGCTTGGAGTTACTTATTTTTTATCCTATTAACGCTTACTGAAGACTCTCTTTGAGCGTCCTGTGACACTAATTATGAAGCCCTTTTCATCTATATTGTACGAGTTCTTGGGCAGAATATCGTACTCTTTCATCTTGCTATGCAGTAGGTTAAAATACAGCTTATACTTCGTGTAAGAGTTGGCGGAGTAGCGGTTAGCGTCCATGCCAGCGCTCTATTTGGAGATAAGATGGTCACTGTTTCGGTTGATAAAGCGCGTAACCTACGCCTTGGAGACACGTGTTTTAGCAACACTAGAGGCGAAATTTTGTATTATAACTCTTGTTGGTAGTAGTCTATCCTTTGTTAAGCGCTCCATATAGAGCACGAGCTTATACTTCTGTAGTGGGCTAAGTATTTGTTGTTCGGCTGCGAGCTGGTCCCGGGAGCGTGTCTAGGCCTTGTGCCTTCGCGTCAGCGTTGACCGCACAACGCCATAGTAGCGGGCAATTTGCGTGTAGCAGATCTTTTCTCCTAGTTTTTGCGATTCGATTTCTGCAAGCGCGTCGTCAATTGGAGCCATAGTGGTAGAGTTATCGCGTGTTGAAGTATAGGTGTCAAAACAGCGGATTGGTGTTCGGCGCGCATTTGGCGTCTCCGCGCATACCTACCGTGTCTGTGCGCGCGATGCGCGGATTCGCGCGATGCAACACCAACACCAAAAACGCTCTACTAGCAAAAAGGCAATAGAGCTACCCACAAGCAATATTATTACAGGAGTGTTTAGATCAACACTATATTAATCCTCGCGATTAGTTTACACTATTTATATCTATTAGGAAGCTTGACGTTGCGGCCGCGACGCGTAGAGATAGCTAGGGTGCCAGATGCGCCCTCTGAGGCCTCCCTAACATCTAGAGTATTAACACCACGTTTCTGACGCTTTCTGCTCTGTAGAGATGGCTGAGACGCCTTTCTCTTGCCCTTTTGGGATAGTTGTAGAGCTTTTATAGCGTCGCGAACCTCTTTCTGGCGAGCGCGCTCTGCTGCCTTTTCTGCCTTCTCCTTCTCCTTCGCTACCTTAGCTGCCTCCCGCGCTACACGCTTCTCCTCTGCAATTTTCTCCTTGTACAGCTTAGCTGCCTTCCTTAGCTCTGCTGTCTCTGCTTTTTGAAGTTGCTGCTCTTGATTTTCCTGCTCCTTGATTGACTGACGAACACGTGCCTCCCTCACCTTCCTTGGTGACCAGAAGATAGCCCCACCATGATACTCCTGGCGCTGTTGAAGGTCTAGAGCTTTGCTCTTCTTCTTACGCTTCTTCTTAATAGATAGAGCCTGCTTAAGCCCATCTATCTCATGCTTGAGTAGGTCATTTTGGACAGATAGGTAGTGGAGCGATTGACGAAGCTTCTGTGTATTCTTACTGCTCTGATCACTTACTACAGAGCGTACAAGCCTATCCATCTTTCTCCAATCATGATCGCTAAGTGATGATAAAGAGTTTTCTCTTGATTCTTGAGCTTTAGTGAATCTATTGAGGATAGGATTAGGATTAGGAGGTGATATGCCTGTTGCTCTAAAAGAGCTAAGGATTGTCGATTCCTTAAAGGAAGTCTCCTACGCTTTCCAGAATAGTGGGAAGAAGTCGCCTTTAGTGATAGAAAGGAGGCCTTGGCTTGTTTGAAAGTAGTTTGATAGTTCTACTGAGTAGGCAGTTGATAGAGGCTTGAACATCGCTACATCGAGTGGCTGAAGCGTATGAGTCGAATGAGGAGGTAGGATAACAAGAAGAATCTTGTTCTGATCACAGTAGTCGATGAAATCCATAGTGATATGGGATCCGTGGCCATCTAGGATTAGGAGTCGATAAGATCGTCGGGTCTTCTCTTTTGTACAGCGATCAAACACCTGCTCAAGCCAGGCAAGTCCAATATCGTTGTTCGTCCAGCCAGAGGGTGATGAGGTGATAAAGACTGGGTGTTCTCCTGCTTGGATATCGTCTACCCAGCTTGATTGAATGCCCTTGTTCGCAGCCTCATAGATAAGGCTTGGAGGCAGAGCAGATCCATCAGCGCATATACATGCTAGGAGCGTAATCCATGCGCGATTTCCATCCTGAATTGATGCCCTAACTTCCTTCTTCTCCCACATTCGTCTACTAAATATCCTCTTTGATCTACCAATAATGCCGATTAGGAAGCCTTTCTCATCCATATTGTAGGTATGACGAGGATCTATCTGATATTGCTCAATCTTGCTGTGTAGAAGATGAAAGTAGAGGCGATATTTATCCTCTGAATCAGCTTTGTGGCGATTGCTGTCCATGCCGACTGTCCATTGTGATATGAGATGAATGCTGTGTCGGTTGATAAAGCGGGTAACCCAGCTCTCGCTAACTAGCTCTTTCGCTATTGCAGAGGCAAAATTCCGTATCATCTCTCTAGTAGGAGGTGTATGTCTCTCTGTAAGTCTTTTGATATATCGTACAAGCTCCTGCTCTTGCTGTAGGTTGAGCTTTTGTTGATTGATTGCCTGCTCTTTGTGTGGACGCGTTTTAGCTTGGTGCCTTCGTGATAGAGTTGAGGGCCAAACACTATGCTTGGCTGCGATCTTTCTATACGAAAAGGTCTCCCTAGGGCTTAGCGATTCTATCTCTGCAAGTGCATCATCAATCGGAGCCATATTGGTGGAGTTATCGCGTGTTGAAATTAGGGGTGTTTTGGTGTTGGTGTTGCATCGCGCGAATCCGCGCATCGCGCGCACAGACACGGTACCGGTACCGGTAGCGCGCACGGACACGGTATTCAAAATGTCCAAAGTTTTCAAAGAGTTCAAAAAGCACATCGTCAGCGGAAACCTCTACAAGAAATTCTTCAATAATCAAAACCCAGGACAATGCATCGTTCCAAACAACACCAAGGTCGAGAATGCAAAGCACCAACTTCGCGTCGATGCCGGCGAAGTAATAGATGGCTACAAAAATATCTACCTCCAAGTCAACAGTGAAGCCAAGAATACCGCGCTCAAGAAGTTCAAGAGCAAGCATGGGTCCGACGCAAACGTCGCAACCGCCAAAATCAAGGTGGACGTACCGGAGGACAAGCAGGAGGAGGAAGTTGAGGGAGCCTTGGAATCGATGACAGAACAGTACTCGTCGAAGATCGGTTAAAGGTAGGTAGAAAGGAACTCTACATGCATTCCGTCCTGACAATTAGAGTCATAGGACCCCCATGAAACAACACTCGCTCGCTGGTCGACCCAATCCTCCGTGACTGAGTGTTCTACTAGTTTGAAAGCTGTGCAATTGGATATTCATGGAGTCGAGTTTCGTGTTTCAGGATAGAATAGCATACATCAATTCAGGCTTTCACTTCGCTAAACAAGCTTCTATTATTGCATCAAATCACGTCTTGAGTGTTCGAAGCTCAGCAATACTTCAGCCTAGGCTAGCCACTATACCTTGGGATTGAGCATCGTTCAATACATAACTGATGTGATGGCGTAGAGTGAGGCGCTCATCGCTATTACTTTTTAGCTTGTTGCGTACCGTTGAAACTACTGAACTTGACCTGATACAGATCGAGACCTGTTCCAGCTTAGACCTTGCCGTGCAGGTCTCAAAGCAGAGATATGCTCCGGGGAGTGTTAAGCAGCTTAACAGATAGTGATGTAAGAAACGTTTGTCCGAACTTATTGTGAATGGGTTTTGGTCTTTGATCTATCCAGAAAAGGCCAGATCCTTTGCACCTCTTCGGGCGACTTGTTGTACTCATGGCTTCTGCGCATAACGTCTCGAAGCAGCTCTTCATTCTGCTGCTGTTTCAATGAGAAGTCAAGTTGAGGTGCGATCCAACCCTCAGAATCAGTGTCAAGAAGCTTTCTAGCGAGCTCTTGTATTTTGTGGAAGTCGCGATACTTCTCAAACTCTTGATCGTGCTTTCGTATGTCCTCATCACTGAAGATGAAGGGACATTGTCCAGTAAAGCCTATTTCAGCCCACTCCGTGGACAACTCGATTAAGCAAGCACGAAGCGGCACTATGCCCTCTTCTGACGCCTCTCCGCATCGAGTGAAAAGTTCGCGTAGGAAAGATGGTATGAACAATGCTTTGTAAGCCTGCTTGTTCTGAGACCCACTAGACAATTCGTATGTCTTAGCCATCTTTGCTTCCTGTAACTTATAGTCAGCCAGCTTTTTATCCTCTTCATCCATTTGGTCATAGTCTTTCGGTAGCTTGGGGATCTCGGTTCCGAGGGCGTAATCTTCGTCAACCGATAGAAACTCCGGAAAGCGGGCTTGTAAAAACAAAGGTGAGATAACAATCGACTGCCAATCAATAATGGAAACAATTTTCGTGACGTCTTCGTCTGAGACGTAAATATTGCCCATGTGGAGGTCGGTATGCCACAAAACTGGTTGAGACACCTTGTCGATGAGTGTGTCCGAGTCTAGCCTCAACATGACATCTCTAGCCATTTTTAGCACGGCGATCTGTTCTTCGAAAGATCCACGAGGTGGGTCAGACATGGCAGTCGTTGGATTTTGTTCGATGCGCGCCAGCTCTCGTTCTGCAAGTGCAATCCCGAAAGAAGATAGGCTTGGCCCTGTGCCTAGAGTCAGCTAAAGAGGTTATGTTGGCGTATCCTACTCACAGGGTCCTTGATCGAGTTGCGAGTGCGAAGACACTGTCTTGGCCTGAATATCCCACCCTCGTTCGCATGACGGACCTATGCAGAACCGTCCTGAAGGATCTGTTTCCCGGTCCAGAGTGACATATGTATCATTTTGACCCATGGACTCGCAGGGATAGAGACTTCCACTGGCAGGAAAGCGGAGCGCAGCTAGCTCACCCTCCAATCTCGTCAACTGTTTAACGAGGCAAAACTGATCGTAATCCGTCATCTCCCCCCATCTTTTAAATAGTTGTATCCCAGAGGCCTTTTCCATTATGATATATTCGGCGCCAACGGGATTCGACGGATCGGAACTCCAGGCCAACACCTTGGGAACTGGGATTTGAGTGTGCGCGTGTACTGGACAGGCGATATGATTAGCCTCGGGTACAGTGGCCGTTGAGTGGACTTGGGACAACCTACGATATTGGAGAACAGCCACTTCGGCGGCGGTTGTGTACTTTGGAGGCCCAGCAATAGGGAACGGAATCTTAGCAATTATCTCGCTTCCATCCTCCTTTCGCAAGAGTAGTGCCTTGCTGAACCCTCCCTCCATCTTCTCGATCGCGTTCACGGGCGAGTTCTGCCCGCCGGCGGATGCTGCTACCGCACAGAGTTGATCAAGATCGAACTTCACATAACGACGAAGAAAAGCGTGATTTTCGTCCATCAAGAAGCGGCCATTCGTGTACCTGAATACTTCTTCGCGACTAATAGACTTGCCTGCGGTGGTTAGCTTACGGATGAGATTGGGCGGCACCGATGACACATACCCCGACAAGTGATGGAGAGGGCTCTTGATGGCTGTGCCGACACAAATCGCCCCTTCGCTTTCCAATATCGCCTGCCCACAGCCCTCAGCGAAAGCCCGAAAGGCATGGCGCGTGGCACTTCGTAACCAGACGTGGTGTTGTTGATTGAGATGTCGGAAGGCTTAGCGGCGTTAACGAAGCTGGCGAGGCGCTTAGTCAGACGGAGCTGGTTGCGACTAGCCTCTTTCGCGACAGAGAAGTTTGCAAGCTTGCGAAAACCTGCCAAAGCCAAAGCGAGGGAGCCTGATTTGATTTTTCTCAAGACAACAACCTCACGGATATAGATTGTACACGTATAACATGCGAAGATGCTTCACAGCTCTAGTATCACTATACGGGGACCTAGGTACGCTCGTACATTGGTTCTAATGGGTTTACAATCTCTACTATCCTGAGTTGCTTTCTTTTCGATAGCGAAGCAATAGAATAGAAACGGTGTTGAGTTATACATCTAATAATGCATACACTCCGTAAAACGTATCTCTCAACGGACCTGGAAAGTTTAATGAGGCTCGTCGTAGGAGCACACCAAAACCTTTGGTCTTGAGAGAAGGCATATACATGGTGTGGAGAGAGCACTAGAGGAGCTGCAAAAACAGAACATCCTGCGATTGTGGCCTCGCCGAATCATCTATACTTCTGATAGCTCGGCTCCATTATAAGAAAAACAACACAGCGCGCACAAAGTTTAAACTTTTGTAGAGGCCGCGGAAAAACGTACATTATAGAAGCTAAGAAAGAAGACCAAAATTCTGTCTCTCACTACTCCTTGTCCAATAGATATCCACCAGGGCGGCTACGCATGTCCCTCATGACATGAGCCTTCTCTACCCAACCCATGTCGAGAAACTCTTGTTCCACACGTAACATCCTCCCGACATCCTCTTGCCTCTCTACCCAGGTGTACTCCTCCCGATTGGGAAATACAAGCTCCATGATAAAGGACGCCTGATCCTCAAGCCAAGTGTAGCACCCCCCGACATCAAACCACCGGCGCCGCACGCCAGTGTTATCCGCACATAGCCCATGAATGATAGCGACCTGAGTAAAAGCGGCCGTTTCTCGGTTCCGCCACATTCTCTGGCCAAGTTCAACATCCCACTTTAAGTGGACATGCGACGCCATCCTGGCGTACGTGTAGATGGCCATTTGCACGGCCAACGCGATGGTGAACAGCTCCTGGTTATTGACGAAGGGGGTGTATGTGCCGTACTCGCAGTAGTAACGCAGCCAGAGGACATGAATGGTGCTGTCGACGACGTGGATGTAAGCTAGTCGCACGGCGATGGACGGCTCGGTGAGGAACGATGCATCGCCAAAAGCCCAAGGTCTCATTCTCTGTGTAAAACCGTTCTGATCTTTCATCCTTTTCGTGTCCATGTCGAAGTAGAGGTCCTCGTAGTCGCCGAGGTAAGTCAGACCCCAGGCTAGAGAGTAGATGAGGGCAACGAGGAAGAAGATCTTGAGAGCGGAAGCGGAATGCCAGAACTGGACCAGGGTATATTTGTACGGTTCTGTGCGATTGAAGTTGTCCCAGGCGGAACGAGCGCCGAAGATGCGGATGGCGAACGTCGTGAGATAGAGCGGGCAGAGAATTCTCTGCTTAAGCTTCGCAGGGGACCGGAAGGACAAAATAAGCGGTGCAAGGGTAACTGCGACGAGCAGTGTGTAGACGAACATATTGGGCCGTTCAAGGTCATACCAAGGCATTTCTCCGTGGTAAGCCATTCGCTTGCTAACGGAGTAGTAATCGATGTCATCCGTTAGATGGGAAGGTTGTTCGGAGTACAGGCAGAGGCGCGCCTCATTGCTGTCCAACCCGGCCAGCAAGTACAGGGCAATGAACCCGACGACGGTTTGTATCCAGAGTGTCATGAAGGCCCCCACCGCCTTCCGTAGCCATGCAGGAGTACCCTTGCTGAAGAAGAGAGTTTTGATGACGAGGACGAGGCGTGGCTGTTTATTTTCGTTCATTTTGGTTATGTTTGACGAAGGGTTCGATATCGGGGTTGGTATGTCAGGCGTGTGATGTGAAACAACAGAAATAGAGGGAAAGGCGGCCGACTGTATGCCTTTAGGCGGTAAAATTTGCAGACGAGGTGATTCTTTGAGGGTATTTCCATGGTTCATCGTACGGTTTTGAAGGGTTTGGTCAGATATTGTAATCTGCGGACCGTGGTTGGTGGGCTGCTGCCAACAGAATCTTTACAAAGGGTTCGCGCTCGGTACCAGCGGTCTAGTTCCACAGCGAGCCTCGAATTACGCCACAGCGAAAGAACCAGAATTCGTGCCCACGCTAACATGTTGTCCTTTAAACTCTAGACGAAGACTGTTGTGAGCGTCCGGGCGCGGATTGTAGGAGAGCCAAGGGGGAAAACAGATGAGTATCCGTGCATGTGATACTGTCCATCATAACAGACTGTCCAATGGCATGCTCGACCGTGTTGGCCCGTTGCGTATCACCTCCTCGTTCTCCGACCGCGCATATCCTCAGACGTGTTTCGCGAGCTCAGCACAGAGCCTCGTTTGGTTTCAGCGTAAGCTGAATAGGTGGCCGTTTTGTGGAGCGCGCTCTCAGAATCATGCGCAAGGAGGACACGATGACCACCATAGGCCATTCATACCCCAACAACGTGCGATACTTTGTACGTCGGCAGTGCTAAACGGATGCTTCGCGGACCGATGCTCGACGGACCGGCATTTGGCGAACCGATGCTCAAAAAATTGGTGCTTGATGGTTTGATGCTCGCCGGATTGATGCGGGTGGATTGATACGGGCGGACTAATGCTCGGCGGACCGACGCTCGAAGGGAATGTTTCAGAACCCAATACTCGACACGACCTGTTGTTCAAGGTTAGTAGAGCTTCACATTGCAGCAATGTGCCCGAGACTCACCAGCTATGTTATACAAGGTTTTTCCTTCTTCCCTTTTTTTCTTTTTGTTTTTTATATTTTTTTTGGTGTCCGCCTGCCCTCCCCCGAGGCCATCCTCCGTCTATCCTGTCCCTGAGAGTTGAGACAGGTGGGGCGGCTGGACACCAATAGTCAGTCGGTGTTGGTGTGATGGTTGCCACCGCCCCAGTAGGTCCGAATGGCGCGTAGAACGTGTCCCTATGAGTTACTTGTTAGCAGCAGATCCGACGAGCGAGAAGGGGGAAAGTGGAAGCTACCGTGACTTTCATGATGAGAAAGACACTGATCATCTGGAACAGTGTCGCACCACTGAAAGCACGGGACAGTTCTAGTAGCTGTTGGACCCATCCCGTCTCAAAGCTCTCAGGGAGTAGATAGCAGAGGAGGCGCTCGAAGGAGTAGCAGACGGACAGTTTTATTAGGCCGAAGCCTATTTTCCACAGCCAGCGACCGCAGGCCCGCGAGCGCGCCAGCTCGCGGGCCTCGCGGCCGCGGCGGTGATAAAGCAAAAGAGTGTTATCCATATTTTTTAACAATAAAATATAAATAACGAGGGTAAGTGAAGAGGAAGAGTCAGAAATCACCGAAACATCTTGGGGTAACACCTTGCAGTCGGCAGTTGCTTCTGTGATCATGATGGAAGCCATCATCAAGGGGACCATTGCCCGATTGGAGAAAGAAGCAGGTACGAGCAGAAACTTCCTGACTCCGAACTCGAGAAGAAGTCGCGAAACAACACCTTGGAGAAAAGAGATCGTAAGGCCATTGACACCTGGAACATATTTTGACTAAGTGTCGTCAGTACCTAATCTGGTGTGGCGGCTACAGTCTTGGAGGAGGGGTTGGACAGTTGATCCTTTCTAGACGTGCTGAAATCTCTTATACTGCCAGGAGCTTTGCAGGAAAGACAATTCCGACCAGTGGCAAGTCTAATAACTGCAGTGGTTATGTATGGTGTAGTGGCAGGCGAACCATTGTGTGCGCGTCTGCAAACGGTGCAGTACTACATGCACTTTACGACCCGTTCTGCAAGCGCACGACCAGTCTTTTCCGAGACAACTCCCCCCCACTCTTCAATCTCTCCAGACTCGGCTCAATTGCATCGAGACCACCATCCTCGAACATCGTTTCCGGCAGTTTCGAATCGTGAAACTTCCTCGTGCTGCAGCGTTCGCCCTTGTGGTAACAGCTCAGTCGAAAATGGCCTTGGGTTATGGCTTCGCGTATATTGTGCTCAGCGCCATCAGTATATTCTCTTCTACAGTGGCTGCAGATTTGCTGCTCATGCGTTCTCCGACTCTTCCTAAGCTAGATATGTTGCTAGTCGAACTCCAGGATCCGGCATTATCGAAGCATATGGGATGGCACCGTACAGCTAAGCAACGTGTTAGGCTTCTTCAAGATCCGTATGTCTAGCCCGCGAATAGAACAGGTTGCTCTGCTGCCGATTGATGTAGTTTGGACCGTGCTTGTTCTGACCTTTATTGTTCCATCCTTGACTACAAAGATAGAGCGGCCTACAAGCCGATCACTATCGAGATGTCGCGTGAATGGAAGCAGTGGAGGTGGGATTGGGGGATGGCCGATGATGTGACAGCGACGATGATTGCGTTCGCGGCGTGTTGTTCGGTTGGCCCCGGGAAGATTTCACGCGCCGCAGGCTAATCTATCATTGACTAGTGGCTTGGCAACCCACCTCCGAATGTGATTCCGTTGTGCTTTCACCCGCCACATTCACTCCACGACCAGCGCGGGGCATCCGGTGGCTGTCAACGCGGCACCACCAGATAAACAGTATTCGAGGCATTTTGCAGGCAGATCTGGCGAGTATGGGCTGTACGCTCAGATTTCCCCCAACCCCCTTGTTCGGGTCAAGCTATCTGCTCCCCATCCATCGCGATGCGCCCCGCAAGATGGGCCGTAGCTTTGGAACACGCCGCCGCCAGGTATATAGGTACCACTATTGACATTGACGTACATGTTCGCTTACTCTTTGGACGGCCCTACGAGCTCCGGGACCGTAAACGTTCGCATCAACGGCTGCCGGTGACCTATGCAAAGGGTTGCAGAACGGCGGTAACCACGATACGCGAGACAAGGAGAACACGTCCCCTCCTGCTAATGTCGCTCTCTTCAAATGTGGTCTCTTCAATCCTCGCACGAATGGAACAACGTAGGTCTCCGCCTCACGGAGTGCGGTTGACAACGTTGCTGTGCCTTGGGAAGACGCAGAAGAAACCGAATTGCGATGTACCCAAGATCTCGTTCGGGTCTTTGATTCTACCCAACATCCAACTCGTCTTCAGTAACTTCCATCTTAAGATTGGACGAGGAATTCAGGACCACGCACCAAAGTACACGGTCAAGAACACGCGGGTGTGGCCGGCCATTCGGCGGAGATGTAAGTGTTGCTGTCTTAAGCGTGTGCGCTCAGTATACTGACACATTGCAGATCAAAGAACAAGCAACGGACGAGCTCTAGATTCTCTCCACCTATAGAGACTCCCACGTCCATCTCCGCCTTGTCATCGCTCTAGCAGATCGCTCTAGAGAGCAGGTCAACGAGATTTACGAGAAGTACTATAGAAATATACAACCCGTGCGAAGGGTACTCCACGCGAACGCAGCGTACTCGCTGTGTGAGTCGTCAACACTAAGGTCGACACCGGACTTCGTGTCACCGTTGGCGTGTGCGAAGTCAAAGGCGACGAGTCAAAAGGTGGGCATGGTCCGCTTCTGGAGGGATATTTGTGCCCATAGGCACCATGATCCTGTGGCTTATAAGAATCGGGAGTTGAACGGGTATCAGCTACTGGATGAGGTCTTGGAAGCTACTTGGTACGTAGTTTTAGACAGTTTCTCTTAAATCCCTATTTCACTTGAACAGTTTGGGGGTCGTTCAAGTTACCTCGTGGTATCTACATATGTCCAGGTGTTTTCGGAACTGTTACTACGTCATATTAAATGAATCAATACCGGGGCTCTCCGTCGATACATCTGCGCTTCATCATTGCTGCCCTGGCCATAACGCTGGTCTTAAGCCCACCCCCGTGCGAGTCCTTTGTCGAACCAGACAAGCTCTCTAGATATAATAGAGAATACGATAACTTCTACTCACTCCTGGACGGTCTCTCTCGTGTGAATTGTACACTGTGTACCGCGTCAAACAGATCGATCAAGCGAGAATACCAGCACTGGATTCGAAAAGCGGCGGCGAGGCGTGGTGACCGCAGTGGGACCGCTAGATATCCCCTGTCCCTCCATTAAAATCGCGTTTTGAGGGCACAATAAGAGTCGGTGGCAATCCGGTATGGCCCCACCCCGCGAGGGAGTGAATAGTACTTTTGAAGCAGTACAATACTAGGACCCGCTTATTGTAGTGTATAAGAGCTGGAAAATCAGTGGGCCCTCCGAGTTCCTATAGGTTGCATGATCATTTCACTCGGAAATGTCGACTCGTCCCGCCGACACAACCTCGATTCACCTGCACTTCGACCCCTGCTGATCTGCACGAAAGCCCTTTTCACTTGAAGAACACCTCCACTGCCACGCGACCTTTCCAATCTGGCGCCCGAGCGCCTCGAGTCACTGCCGATAACGTCATCGCCGCGCTGCCTCTGCCTATATAAGCCCTTCCCCCCTCCGCTCCGATCCTCCCTCCTTCCTCAACCAACCTCGAGACCACCCACCTACCATCGGTTTCTCCAACTTTCTCCAACTTCCCAGTTCTTTCGTGCAACATCTACACTTCTCCGGTCTTTCAACTACAATGACTCGTCGCAAGGGCAGAGGCCGTGGCAAGGGCAGCGGCAGTCACAGCGATAGAGGCCGTCGCAACGACAGCAATGACAGCGGCACTCGCAATGACATCGGCACTCGCAATGACAGCGGCAGTCCCAATCGCAACAAACGCGGTCACGAGAACGACGACGATGGTCCGCGAAAGGCGCCGAAGTTCAGGCCGACCGACAAAGCTGGCGCAGGCAACTCTTACAACAATGATGCCAACAACCCGTCTGCTCGTCAAGCTCTCTCCAACATACCGGTCGATGCTGCTTCCCCTGGTGCGTCCGACTACAACAACCCGACTTCGCGTCAGGCCTCCTCCAACGTCTCAACGGATGCTACAACATCGAGTGGTTTGAACGTGTTCAGGCCCATCATGCCGATGAAGACGAAGAAGGCCGCCTCTCCGAACACATCAACCACTCCTGTGTCCCCATTGGCTGCCCTTTCGAGCCCATTGACCGCCCCTTCGAGCACATTGACCGCCCCTTCGGATACCTCGGTCGTCCTTTCGGATCCATTGACCGCCTCTTCGAACTCATCGCCGACCCCCGCGAGCGCATTCGTACCTCCGAAAGCAACTTCCAAGGCTCAGACAAAAGCAACCGATGATGTCACAGATGAGGAACGTCAGCGATTCGACGACATGCTCTTCGCCGACATTGATGATGACAACAACCCGCCGAGCTCTTCACACTATCAGGCTGCGGACCTGTTCAAGACTGATACTGACGATGGCGACGGCAAGACTAAGACCCCTTCGACCCCATTGGCAGCTCCGAAAGCAGGCTCAATGGTCAGCGGAAAAGCAACCGATCTGCGTCCGGTCACAGACGAGGATCGACAGCAATTCGATGACATGTTCTTCGCTAGCGATGATGATGACAACCCGCCCAGCTCTTCACACGATAAGGCTGCGGGCCTGTCCAGCACGGATACCGACGATGGTGACAGCAAGACTAAGACCCATTCCACCCCATTAGCTTCTCCGAAAGCAGGCCCGATGGTTAAGGGTAAAGCAACCGATCAGATGGACGAGGATCGCCAGCGATTCGACGACATGCTCTTCGCCGACACCGAGGTCGAGGACGAGCCGACTGCCGCTACGTCCGACATCCCTGCAAAGCCGCTCAGCACCGATACCGATGGATATGAGGACAAGAGCAAGGATATGAATAAGACCAATGGCAGTGGTGACTTGGCTGTTGGCAAAGACGTTGATGGTTCACTCAAGGTGGAACCCCATGGTAACGATGAGAAGACCAAGAGCAAGGACAATGTCAAGAACAACGAAGTTGACGGGTCACTCAAGATGAAACCCGATGCCGACAGCGAGAAGAGCAAGGACAAGGTCAAGAATGATGACGTTGGTGATGCAGCTGTTGGCAAGGACGATAAGACTGGACCGCCAAGCGCTGCGAACGATGGAGCTGCCAAGTCACTCAGCATCCACGACGACGACGAGAAGATCAACGAGAAGAGCAAGGACAAGACCAGCGGCGTTGATACAGCTGTTGGCAACCACACGAAAGACGAGACGAAGCCTCTCGAAACTAGCTTTGTTCTGTCCCCTGATGCCGCTCACGCTATCATGAAGATGCTCGCCAAAGAAGACGTAGACATCTCGACCGTGTTCTCCGGCATCTTCTCACATGGTGATGTCGAAGCCACCGTGTCTTTCAACATCGGTGACGTGAAGCGAAAGGCTTCCGCACATGTTGAACAGAAGACTCCTCCTCCCGCGCCTATCGAGCGAAATGCTTCTCCTTCGCCTGTTGAGCCAAAGGCTTCTCCCACTCCTATTGAGCCAAAGGCTACCGTACCTGTTGAGGTAAAGGAGGAGGAACTAGAACCAGCAACAGATTTCTACCAGAAAAGGGATCATTGGGGCCGGGTCATACCACGGGCACCTAGGGCCAAGGCGAAAGTTGCCAAAGAGGAGGTTCCAGCTCCGGCCCTCCCAGCGGATTCAAGGAGCGAGATTCCTTGCCGATTCGGAGAAGCTTGCTTCCGCCCGGACTGTGTCTTTGACCATGGCGGAAAGGACCGCACCGCAGCTTTGGCGGCTGCAAAGCCGAAGAAGATGTGTCTGGCCGTGAACACTTCTCTTGGCTGCAGCAAGGGGTCGGCCTGCCCCTTCTCCCACACCAACGAGGGCGTCGTCTGCAAGGCCGTGCAGTACGGCGGAATGTGCCCCCGGGGTGACAAGTGTGCTTTCGAGCACCCTGGTGCCGTGGGTACGCCCATGGTACCCTCCCCGGGACCATTTGCCCTGAAGAAGGGCCCCTCCGGGCAGAAGCGTCGTCGCGGCAACGATGACGGCGACGACCAGGAGTGGAAGCGGGCGAGGATGGATGGGGGCCAGCAGTTGGCGGCGGGTGAGGGTTTCGGCATGGGCGCCGGAGCCTTCCCCGGCTATGGCTATGGGGATTATGAGGGCTACGATGGGGATTATGGTGGGGGTTACGGCGGTGGATACGGGGGCTGGGGGGGTGGCGTCCCCCAGGCGCCCCAGCAGACACCCCAGAATGGGAACACGGGGATGAAAATCCGGGGCTTTGCCCAGAAGAAGAAGTAGGGGGTTAGCAACCCTCTCGACAGTATGAGAGATCGGAGAGAGACGTAGTTAGCTTGTCTGTGCCCCCACTAGATGGGGTCTACTAGGGCTCAAAGCCGCCGCCATTAAAAATCCAAAAAGTACTATAAAACATATATCCCACACATGCTTTCTCGTGATGTACGTGCGATGTCTTAGAGATGACATGGAAAGATGTAGAGCATTGATGCTGGGGGATGTTAGTACGAGTGACTAGCCTTAATTACGTACTCCTCTAGCTACTACCTCTATTAAGGTATCACATAGTATACTAGATACAATAGGGCCTCGTTGACCCAGAGGGTAACCCTTCTACCCGCTGGCAAAAACCCCTTACGTTGTTTAGAGGATCACAATCTAAGTCTCTCGAGAGATGTAGAAGCCTATCAAGGCGGCGGCTACGAATGAACTAGGCTTCTGCAGATATAATTGAGTAACGTCTTGGACAGATGCGTTGATTGCTGGCTTGCTGAACACCTAGTGGCGTGATCCAGGCGGACCGTAGCACAGACACGAAGAACCCGCTTCCCCGACCGACCACGAGCCCAGCACAGCCCATAAATTTCAACCGTGCTTGGTATTGGAGGAACCTGCAAGCCAAGTCGGGTCTGTTGCGCCCAACAGCGCCCTGTACTACCTGAGATCTCCGATCTGACATCTCGCGTATCTGGTTTTAGGTAAACGATTGGCTAACGGCTTTTCAGCCTGCAGGATGCTGTAAGAATCGGGATTCGGGCTCTCAATCTGGACGGATGCGTGCGGGGCGCAGTTGATCGGTCAGAGTGCGCAGATGCCGTGATAGAGATATGCAGGGGTTGTATGGTGTTGTGTACTGAGAGGATGCCTCGCCGTAATCGGGGATCTGAGACAGTGCAGCCGTAAATGCACGAGATCGGAACCGCGCCAGTTTCTGCGAGTGTTGTAAGTGGAGGGGATGGCGTACCGGTGAATTTGAGGAGAGCAGGCCTTGACCCGGCCACGCAATACCCTCGTGGCACGTTGGTGAGAAGGCAGAAGCACATAGAAGAAAGATAAATAGGCCCATGTCTGACCGATATTCCTGTCTCATTCTGGTTCTCGTCAGCCCGGTATTTGAACTTGGCAAATCTCCATTACGCTTCATCAGACATGGCGGCCAAGAGGAACACGCAACACCTACAGCCCGTGGTCACTGCGCAACTCCCGGCAGATAGGATGCTCTTGTATGTGAGGTTTCCGATAACACCACTCCAGTCTCTGCCTCTTAACGATGTCCAACATTGCTCGCGCATGTCTCCTCTGTTAATTCTCCCAGAAACAAAACTTCGACCGAAACGTCCACTCAAGACTCGAACGCATACTCTGTCACCGAAAGGTCGAGGAGGAAGGCAACCAAGAGGAAGGATGGACCCAGAGAGATGCGAAGAAATACGAAAACTCCCGTAACCGTCATCTGCAACGAGAAAGCTTCTTTGTGCAACGCCTTCCACACGGAGAACTTCTTGTCGGCAGCTAATCTCGCTCTGCACGAGTCATTCGTCACATCCGATGACACCGAGGACCATATCGTGAGACTATAAGACGCAGCAAGGAGCCTAGGCTTCGAACTGACCCGAAAGTCTCTTGAACCAGAGAGGTCACACGTATGGAGTTGGCTAGACGTACAATGTACCTGGTACCCTGATGAGGTTAATACGTGTGTCTTAGGGCCGCAGGAACGTCAGTGATATTGGAGGTTCTTGGTCGTTTTGAACGGAGGCTTGGCATATACATCCAGGCTTGCGGAGGTCACCTAGCAGTATAGTTCCTCCAGCATGTTTGGGCGCGGAGAGTATGAGTTTTATGTGATTATTTCTCTCGTTCTCTGCACTGCAAATTCTCTCCTCTTGGATATAGGAGCGGATAGAGGAAAGCCGGGAGAAGAAAAGAAAATCACTGTGGATAAAAGGTAATGAGATCAAAGATATGGGTAATCACTCGTAATCGATCAGCGTGGAGATTAGCCTTTATGGTTTGATACAGCGGCAGTGTGAACCACCTCAAGGTGTTGGTGTCGGTGGTGGGGTCAGAGTTACGTTGCCTCGGCCGTTTCCCCAGACACCCTAAGCCTATCTGGGAATAGCTGCATTTCACACCCCCGCTTTTCAGCCCTAACTGCCTGCCTTAGAGACGGCACCTTCTACCACCTCTATGTCCCCTCCGTGTACGGAACACCGTTTGTTGATTCTCATACTGTCACCCAGGGTCGCCCGATTCGATCCGGTCCCTCAATCCTTGGAGAAACGTGCAAAGGCACCTGCGCACCAACATCGCCATCTGCGTAGCCTTTTCTATAAGCAAACGGAGGAAACCCATTCTTCAGAGTTTCGGGAAGAGCTACTTTGTATGCACGGAAGAACAATCATTTCGAGCCCATGAAAATGGAAAGTGTAGCGCCTGGGGTCCCTCTCGACGGCGATATCGGTCCTGGCCTTGTTGGACCAGGACACCGGAGCTCAGTGTTCCATGACATCCCAAGATATATACACTAATAAAGATCTAGACAATATATCTGCGTCTGCATCGAAAGGATGCGAAGCTGGCACCATTAATCATGATGCTGTGACGGGCACAAGCTCGTTACCTCCGAAGAGTCTGATCACGATGGATTCTTATGCGGATCACACAATCAAGTACTCTTTCTGGACATTCTGCTCGTTCAATACGAGAGCCCGAACATCGAAGTTGAGTTTCCTGGACCAATGCGTCTCTTTCACCCCTGGGGCATCTCTGGGGCAACTATTTAAAGGACTCCCGCGCCATTGACCAGTTCCGGGACAAGATGCCGTGGCTCGAGCTCCACAATACCTTCTAAGAAACAATCGCATTCGCTCGGTTACCCGAAGAAATCCCACTCCTCACCAGAACCTGGGTGTACCAGTAGCGTCTTCTCTCACCAAAATTTCTTCATTTTGCAGGTGGTGAGCTGTATTGAGAGTGTAGCGCAACGAGGACTCACCGGTATTCCCCATTGGTATATTAGGTGCGAAGTCTGACTTTATGAAATACCTAGGCCGCGACGACTACGTCCGAGGAATGGCAGTATGGCCAAGAGTGACGACATATTTCCCATTGGGACTGGGTTCACCAAGGAATGGAACTAGTCTAAGAAACCAGTACCTTGTGGGGCTCGGGAAAAACAATTTTCTGATTGACATATTTCGGCAAGCCAGAAGGGGAAAATTTCACGAAGACGAGGCCAAAACCTCCGCAAGCAGCCACCTGGACTTGGGCTTCGTCTCCATAGACCCTCGCGCAGCTCTCTATACACCGCCCATCGACTTTGACGTACCAGACCCAATCGCATATTTGTCGGACGATCCGATTCGACCAAAAGTACACGTTTGATGCTCGTGAGCATCGACGCATGGGAACCATGCTTGAAACTTCAAAAACAATCAGTGGTGGCGGCCGGTAACGAGCAGGTTTCTTTTCCCGGTGCGAAGCCGTCCGAACCACTTTAGAGTAGTCTAAGCTGCCGGCGGTCTTTAAAAAGGTCCATTACGCGATGTGGGAATTGAAACAGAAGGAAAAAGAACACAAGCTCCAATCGAAACGGCGGCTGACGCATACGTGCAGCCCTAATTGGACGAATTTGATGCCTAGTCGCAACAGCACTTTAAAATCGTCCGAGCAATGTTTGGTAATTTTGAACTTGGTCTATGTTTAAATGGTACTTACGGAGTATATCGAACGGCTTGGTGTGATGCGACGCGTCGCCCCACTTACAGTCCCTTAAATGGTTTAAACAACAAACCCCTTTATGTGCTGCTAACTGTTCAAGGCTCAGTCGAGATGTACAGTAAGCGGGTCTTCGTTGAGGCTTCTACTAGAAGGTATGTACCAGCTGAAGGGGCTATCGACACGATCGCGCAAGTCCGTGGAAACTGAACGAGTCATGTACCAATCTCGGGCCGTGCGGTAGATCCTACGTGTTCCAAACGAGCGATCGTAAGGCTTGGTCTAGAGTTCCACAATCGAGAAAGTGGCATTCAGTGTGGAGCTATGGGAAATTAGTTCGAGCGCTGGAGGTTGACAGAAGGGGATCGAACGAATGCGATGATAGATACCGAGGAAAATCATGCAGTGTGAAGAGAATACGTGTACGCGGCAATTTCATGAGGGAACAGGGCTGGGTTTGAAGTAACGGCGTCTGACTCCTGACAGCGCTAAGGACGATCGGCGGGTCCTTCCAAGCAGTTCCGAAGCCAAAATAACTCGAGACCTTAAAGTCCACGTCAGGCGTTCCACGCTTTCGGCGTGTTCACGGCGCTTTCAACACCACCGAAATTAACCAAGTGGCTAATCCCAACAGTCAGTTCGATGGTCACATCAGCACGTCTGCGAATTCCTAGCTCCCATACCAATTTCTTCCATATCAACCATTCTCGATCTGGACCATGCTGCAGGCTGAGCTATTATGTGGCAGGGGTTGGCGCCAAGAACCTTGTCAATTGTCCGAGCGCGACTAGACTGATTAGATAGTCGGAGCTCGGTTCGTGAGACATTGAGCATCGGGCCCAGCTCTGGTATCATCACAGACCTTCTACGGGCCACGGCCTAGGTACTCAGTCACCTCGCAAAGTTCAAATTTAAAACATGTCGCGGGTTATTTCCGTCAGCTACGATGACGAACCTCAAACAATGATATGCGAGACCTAACAGCTTCAAGTTCAGTGGTACGTAAGATAGTTCCCCACTGTCGATTCGAAATTGTATTAGAGATAACGTGGGCCGTTGACGGCTTCATGCCTAGACTTTCCGCTATCCACATCCCGCCAGCATGTCACTGTTGACTCCAGTACCCCACCCCCCAACTAAAACAAGGTGCAAGACTGCCTAGTCCACCTTGGGAAGGAGCTTCGTAGCGTGGAAAGACACGCCAACCAAGCTTTGGTGAAAAAATTAGAGAACAGTTCGTCCATAACGTGCGGTGTACTCCGTACCTAGGACCGAACCACTATTGATGTGCGCCTCACGAAACAGCTCGATTGATGGCCTCTTCTCTAAACAAAACCGCGTCTATACTTACCTGCACAACTCATATTCCCGTTTTCAACATCGAACGATAACTCAACAATTAACGCAGCGTTCAGGGCCGAGATCATGAGGCGCTTGTCGCATTCGCCTGGCGAACTACTCTTTAGTACAGAATATTCGAGGAGCAATAATGTTGTTCTGTGGCTGTCGTGTTCGGGCCCACATGCCGATACCGGGAACATCTGGAAACCCACATATTGAAATAGGCTGCAGCACCCGGCAGCCCCATTACATCATAACAAGGGAGTACATCCCACTTTCGAGTACGCTAACGTAGGTTGAAGCTCGCGTAGACTGTGTCACCTGTAACTAACAAAAAGAGCGGAGCTGTCGACCCGATTGGGGGGTAGTGCTGACAAGCGCACAATCTCCACCATTGAGAGCAGGAAGGACCGGACCCCATCGAACGACGAGCCCTCGCATGGGGGCCTCACAGACCCTCTGCTTCATTTGGGAGGCTCAACGTTGGGTGTACTTTTTGTGATAGCACTCATGTCGATGGCGAGTTACCACCGGGTTTGTGTACGAGTCAAGCATCGATCTTAGCGGTGTACAGGCTACCGCACCTAATGAAGCAATCAAAAAGCAATGCATATCACGGTCCCGACCACAGGCATGATATACATATGTCCTGCAGGGTCAGTCCACCTTGGAATAGAACCACTCCTTCCTTCCCGAATTTCCAACGCCCGTTCGAGCGGTTCGACACTCGATCCACTACCATCCTTATGGCTGATAGCCCTCGTTATTCCGCGCCGGCTATCGTCTGCATAATAACTATCATCACCAATGTAACCTTCGTTGCATTGCGAACATGGGGAAGATTTCTACAAAAAAGTCACCTTATGTTCGCGGACATATTGGTACCGATCTCGTTAGCCATGAACATCGGACAGGCAGCCTTGATTATCTGTACGTCTTCAGCCTGAGTCTTCAAGCCGAGAAATACTGACTCGGTTCAACCCGTAGACCTATGGAACACATATGAGAGGTACGGCGAGAAGGGGCCCTTGGCAGCTAGAGGATTCGCCTTCCCCTTGCTGAATGCTTTCGCAACCGCAATACCGAAACTCGCCGTCATAAGTGTCTACCTTCAGATATTTCACCAAAAGACCTGGGCGAAATGGGTCTTGCGCGGGACAGCAGCCATTGTTGTCGCCGCTGCGCTCGCGCTCATCTTTGCCACGATATTTCAGTGCAGGTAGGTCATCACTGTTGCCGTTGTTTGTTGCTGGGTAGCTATCGTAGCCATCTTTGTGTCTTGACTAGACAACTGAAATTGACGAGTCATATCAAATTCTAGGCCAACGAAATTCATATGGGATCACTCCATACCGGGAGGAGTATGCAGTGACCTCCACTCATTGTTTAGCTATCTCTTCATCCCGAATGTTGTGACCGACGTTATCCTCCTGTTGGTTCCTATCCCGATCATCACGCGCCTGCAAATGTCATTGCCTGTGAAGGCCGGAGTCCTTGCCACATTCCTCTCGGGCAGCATGTAAGTCATTTTCGCAGCACCCCACATTCCCAGACTAACAATTCGCCCAGCGGTGTCGTTGCCGCCAGCATTCGCCTTCACGTTTTCTTCCAATTCACACCCCGCAAAGGCGACGCCGGGACCCAGCGAATTGCCTCCAACGTCGAGATCAGCTCCTACTTAACCGTAGCGTGCCTTCTGCACATGCGCCCACTGCTCGCACGCATCAAAACCCCTCTGAAATACATCACCGAATCCTGGGGAACGCGGAACTACGGCAATACGAGCTCCAAATCACCCAGTCACGCTCTAGCGACACTCACCGACCGGCGCGCAAACAGACGACTGCCGTCCGAATCCACGAACTCGAGCGAGGGGCAACTGGTTCTCTCAGACCAAGACGGAATACACGTGCTGCATGATATGAAGGTTGATGAGATGAAAGCTTCCACTGCTACAATGCCGCAAAACGGGCCTGCGACTACGATATCGAGCAAGTACGACTCGTATAAAGACCAGTCAATTGTATAAGAGGGATGACAAGCGTGCGGGCACGGCGATCGACGGCGTACGGAGACCGCTGGAAAGGCTCCAAACCCACTAAAAACTTAACGGATAACGGTCGTTACCGCACCTTAAGATAACTCACACCAGAATTTAGCCTCCATGAGGAATGTTCAGCATTGTTCATCTTCTCGTTGCATCTACCTAAGTTTAGAAACTGGATACACAAAAGCATAGACACGGTCGGCTCCCGGAGAGTACATCTGGAATATTTAGCGTTCATATCATAGACAATCGGACGAATCTCATGATGGCACCTGGTTCGTACTTCACGTTCTTTTTGGTCGCCTGGATATGACTTTAAGCTCTGTTCAGCGCTTATGAAAGTGAACGCCGCGACAGAGTTTTGCTCTAGCTTCGACCGCCACAGCTGGGTCCTGGATGGAGAGCTGCGATAAGAGTATGATGTGGTTCGTGATTCACATTTACCCCAACACCCTTCCCAAGGTCCCGATTGCGGTCCGATTACCGTCTCAGGTTCCATCGGATTCGACAACAAGAGGCGTCCTGGCAGCGCGACAGGCTTAAACTCATAGTTGCAGCCTTGTCGAGATCAGGCGTGCTGCCTTCGCCACTAGGAGATAAACCTGGCGCCGTTGACGCCATATGTTGATTGAGAACGATGTGCTCGAAAGTGTAGAGTACGTACGACGGTATTAATTGCGCTAGCCGCTGGCATGAAGATTTGGTCCCGGTGATGTAGTGAGATGCCTGTCTAGCCGCCTGCATTGCTGCCCCAACGTAATGCGGGCCATCATCGAACCACGGCGCCAACAACGCATATACCACCCGTTTTGGAAACATGCCACTCCTGCTCGTCTCATGCGACGATCTCACGATGCAGTTCGACCACGAAAAGTCCACCAGCTCTAGATAAACAAGCTCGAGGTTCTTTAGCATGGCAACGCAAGGCGAGTGCAAATGGCTTGCTACTCACTCGACTTTTCCAGACGATACTTGTTATAGATATAAATAATCGCGTTTATATACGTCTACCTGCGCTTGCTTGTGTCCATTGACTAAGCTTGCGTTATGACAGTTGGTCTCGAAGATAATTATCTCGGTGCTCAAAGTAGACACGACTGCTTGGAAGAAGTAAAAAAAATAGGACAGAGGGCAGAGAAGAGACAGTAGACGCATCATGCATAGTGGGCAAGGAGACAGTTGAACACTAGGAGAGAGAGAAGGATTCAAAAGAGAGACATTCAAGCAAGCCATCACAAGTCAAGCTATCGAACGAGAACATCTTCCTCAAGACCAACCCCAAGGGATTGGAACTCAATGAAAAAAAAATTGTGGCAATTTTAGGGTTCAATGCCAACCTACTTCACTTTTTGGGGCCCAAAGTAGCCGGTGGACGGCAGGGCCCATCTAGCTAAAAGATCAGTAGGGGTTAGGAAAAGAACCCCATCCAACTCGCTCCTACTCTGACATGTAGGGGCGAGAGGAGGGAACCGATCTGCAAGTGGTCATTATGGATCGTGAAAGCAGAGGAGGGAAAGTACTTACTAAACCTGAAGCCGAAGATAGCAGAGAGATACTTACCTAACCTGTTACCTGCGCATATATAATGGCAGATGTGGATAGTTGAGCGAGGCGGAGGAGGCAGCCCGAGGGTAAAAAGGGAAAAGTCGAGAGGCTGGAGAGAGAAGAAAGTAGGAGGGAGCGACGGCTTATATAGTGCCCTCCGGAGCTCGGAGTACCGTTAGTCATCGCATTTTAAGCGATCACGGGGAGGTCGTCGGCGTACCGTTTGGGAAAAGCGCGCGCGTGGTGGAGGTCCAGGTGAAGGTGAAGGTGAGGGTGAAGGTGAAGGTGGATTGACGGAGGCTTGGCGCTCGCGCGATTTGACAGTGGGCGATAGGAGGGGAGTGGCCCGATAAACCAGCTGTAGGGCCAGGTGGGCGTGCCGCGCAGCTTGGGGGCTTGTTAGGCAGTGGGTTGGTGTGTCGTGGTGAGAGGAGGAGAGCGGTGTGCGACAAGATGAACGGAGGCGCACGTGATCACCACGGGCGGGCGAAAACCAAATCAGACGTTATTAGAGCGGCGACGGAGCTTTTAAATACAGTATTGGTATGTCTAGTAGCTACTAGCTACGAACCGCTCGTCGAACCGCGCGAGAATTACCCGCTGATGTACGTGAATCTGTGTTTGATAGCTTGTCTACGAGCTGCACACGAGCTACTTCTTGTAGTCAAGCAGGCTCGGGGATGGGAGACGCTAGTAGGCGGAATATATTCTTCGTGGAAGATGATGATGGAGGACGGCCCAACGTACGAAGAAGGGGACAGGTACTCACAACGTAGTGTTGGTGATGCGATAAGCCCCATTGGCAACTACCAACTCAACAATATTAATATCTAGTGGCTAGACTAACCGTCGTGGCCAAATCTTCGAATAGCTTGAGATTCAAATTGTCGGTCAACTTCAATGCTCCACGAGAGATCTCTGGCAAGCCAAGCTCCGCGCTAGATCTAGCTCTCTTAACGCACAGCCGCAGCAGCGTTACGAAGCCACTAAGCGCTAGAAGACTCTTTCTTAACAGTCGATCAGCCGTAGCAGCTGGTAGTATTGAGGGCAAATGCTCACATACGTGATCCGTCGCGGCTAGCCCCCCCTAAAGCCGAATTCATTGCTGATAAACGCAATTTTAGGCAATCCTTTTGACATTAGAGGATTTTCTAGCAGTATATAGAGACTTTGCCTGTATCTTGTCAGAGCCCTATGTGTCTACTACTATACGAGATACTGTTTAAGGAGGGTCTTATAAAGAGAGGTAAGAGCGTAACATGGCCCAAGGCGCGCATTGATAACGAATTATGCAAGAGAGGACGTGAAACCTTCTATCAACGACTTGGATGCTGGAACGGCATAGGAAACGAGAGAGAAGAATCTGGCGAGTACGGAAATTGGAGTGTTTAGATTTCTCGCAAATCGATGGAGCTAAGAAAGGAGATATCATAACGAATAAACATTACTGTTATGATATTCGCTTACGGATTTCGCGCACGATGTCTTGCAGACCGCGTAACCGCTCATGGCGCGTTGCTCCCAAGTACAGCGACGCTACAGGCCACGCATGGATCCCACCTCTCTCTTCGTACTGGCGGACAGCCACGCCCGTACTTTTCAGCAGCGAAATCAACTCTCTTGTCTCCCCACCCAAGACCTCTTCCGAGCCAAACAGAAACACCCATCCCTTCTCAGGGGACGCATTCGTCCACTTCTTGATGTCTTTGCAGTGGCCAGGCGACACTAACGGGTCGTTGGCAGGAACCTTTGTCCCGATATATTGACGCCCATACAGCTCGAGGCTGTCTGCGTTGAGGTAGTCGCTAGCGGTGTTTTGGTTGTTTTTGGAGATGATACTCACCCAGGGCGAGATCATGATGGCGAGGCCGGGGCGCTGGTGCCGCAGTTCGGGGTGGTCGGTCATGTAGAGGAGAAAGCTGAGGATCAGGGTGGCGCCGGCGGAGTCGCCGCCAACGCATATGCGGCTTGAGCTATGAGCGATAGACAATACGTACTCGTACCCCGCGAGCGTTTCCTGAAGCTGGGTTGGGTAGACGGCATCTGGGACGAGGGTGTATTCTAGGGCAAACAATGCTGGGTTTCTGTAGCCAGCGTCTTTCAGGAGGGCGACTAGAGCGAGCAAGAATTCCATGTAGAAGTAGCTGGATCCCATGGAGAAGCCACCGCCTTTGAACATGTCAACTACATTAAGAAGCCGAAACTAGTGTGGTAAGTTACTTACCATGGCAATAGTAGAGGATGACGTCTGGTTGCTCTTGCTTGTTATGCACTATCCAGATTCCCTTGAGGCCAGGCTGCATTGCGGTGATGAGCTACTAACTAGATATGCAAGACGGCACAGGAAACTTACGCGGTCGATTTCGGTCCAACGCAAAGGCGCGGTAACGATACCATGCCGTAGCATCCGGAACCGTAGGAAGGGGAGCGACACGGGCTTAGAGAAGAAGACTTGCCCAATGGCGGCCGGCATAAATGCGAACGCATATCGGACACAGCGAATAACGATGTCCTGGAAGACAGTGGCGCGCTGCACAAAAGGGCTCCGGCGTTCATGCGCGGTGAAGTATCTTTCTTGGATGAACTGGAACGGCAAAACGAAGACTTGGGCGACTGTGAGCATCAATACCCCTGCAATGACAATATGTAGTGGCTTACTCAACGAAGGGAGGGCCTGGAGAAGCCATGTTGCGGTCTCGATCGGGCCGACGTGAATGAGCAATTGCGGCGCAAGCAGGACAAGAAACACAAGGCAGTCCAGATAGGATATTTGGCTTAGTATCATGATGAAATTGGTACGGAGCGAGAAGACAAGACGTGCGGTTTGTGCTGTGGTTGGAAGGTTGCGGCGAGCCCAGTGGTGACGATGGATGGCAGGTTGACTAAGCTAGACTGGGTTAGCAAGGCGAGGCTTACAGCAGCAAACCGGGCTGCATGTACGAAGTAGAAGCGCGACTACATTGGCTTCTCGGCAAACATGGGTGAAAGCAGAGTGGCAGTCAATTTGGGTATCCCGAGTCGTACCGAGCTAGGTAGGTAGGTAGGTAGGTGCACGTGATGGTGGCTTGGCGGGGCGCTCGGAGGTTAGGAAGATTTCAGCAGCCGCAGCAGCAAACCGACGCACCTCAACCACCACCACCACTTCCACCACCGCCCGCCCGCTGCTCCACCGCCCGCCGTTGATTCAACCTGTCTCACGGCAACACGACTGCGCGAATTCGCTCTCGATCATTGTTATCGCCCTGTTCCCGCCCTCGGGTTGCTGCAGTGAGCTGCGAGCTTCTGGGCCGTGTCCTGCGCTGTAGCCTCACCGTCCTGCGGAGAAATCCGCGAGCTCGCGGCATCTCGTCATGGCCGACCCCGCAACAGACGCCAAAGCAGCCCGGCTGGCCGAGGAGCTGAAAGAATTTGCTCTGTGAGTGTCGCTCCTCCTGAGACGCGGTCGCGGTGCTGACCAATGTCTAGAACCCTGCCGACCCCCTCTCTGCCCAAGAACTTGCTATGCGCCCTCTGCAGCGAGCTCGCTGTGGATGCGTGGAAGCTTCAATGCTGCAACAAGCCCATCTGCACACCATGTAAGGCCCTGTCGTTTTCATGCAACATGCAATTGAGACGGCACGAAACTAACGGCATCACGCAGGTCAAGCAAAGCTCGAGTTCCCGACCACATGCCCCTTGTGCGAGCACCACCCCCTCGAGAGCGACCTATGTGTGCCGCACAAGGCTCTCCGCAATACCATGCGCGTCTGGTTGACCAAGCAGAAGAAGAAGGAGGAGGCGAAAGCGGCTGCCGCTGCACCCGCGCCCGTGCCCGCAGCAACAGGACCGGAAGCTGCAGCTGCAGGCCCGCCCTTGGGTGATACCTCGGACAAGCAGGCCGATAGCGTGGGAGCAGCACAGGAAGGCGATGATGGCCCGAGTAATCAGGCCGCCGTCGCGACTGAGTCTACCGAGCTGGGTCAGCGGGTAGGCTCTGCCGGCGCCGAGCACAACGGGGTACGTTTATCACACCTATTGGCTCGTCCAAGCTCTTGCTAACGAAACGATGCACAGAAATCCGAACCGGAGACCACTGATGAGCAGCGCCGCGAGAGCATTTCCTCATCGGCTGCGAAGCGTGATGGTCCTGACGGGGAGGCGGTAGTGCAAGACGCCACGTTTGATCAGAATAGCATGGATAACTCTACCAACGGAATGCAGAATTCTGATGCGATGATGAACATAAACATGAACAACATGGGTGGTTACGGCTACAATGCCAATGCAAACAATTTCAACATGGGCTTTGGCGGAATGAACGGGATGAACCCGATGATGAACACTGGAAACTGGGCTAACATGCACAACAACATGGGTGAGCTTCAATCCCACATTCACAATCATCTGTATAATCTAACCCTTTATTGCAGACTATAACATGATGGGCAATATGAACGGCATGCCCAGCATGTCCAATGGCATGTACGGCGGCTTTGGTGGGAACATGGCCAATATGAACATGATGAACTACGGTGGCGGATTTGGGAACGGGTGGAATGGCATGAACAGCGGGTATGGCTACGCAAACGGTGGTTTTAATCAATCTGGATCATATCCCGGAATGAATTTCCCGAACAATTCCTTTGCCCAGAATCGTTCCTATGCTCCCGGGGGGTCGTTTCAACAGCGGAACAACAGGAACGGCAGTTTTGGCGGAAACGGCATTGGCACAGGCCCTGGGAAGCTCCCCTCCAACAGCCGCCCAGGCAGCCGTGCTGGTCCAGCGCAGCACGTACGTTCCTTTCACAATCTTCCACCAGCTTCGGCAACTCCTCCACGACGTACTGACGTCTCTTGTCCCCAGCAGAGTGACGGTCAGTCGCCTGCCGCTGCCCGTGAACCCGTGGTCGGCAACGAGCAAGCTAAGACTTCCCTCGAGACCGCGCATGAAGGTAAGGACAATGCTCGAGATACCTCTGATTCCACGTCACCGTTCACCCGTGGTGGTGCGGAAGTTTTAACCCCCGCAGCAGGCGACCAAGGTTCGGTGGGCGGACTCAATCCGATACAAACCGTCGATTCGATCGAGACGGACGAGCCGAACTACGGGGATATGTCGATGGGCGCATATGTGAATCCAATGGGTGGTTATTCTAATGATTTCGGGGGCAATGGAGGATACAATACGGCATATGGGGCTGCTACGGTTCTGACAGGGGAGCCTCGAGGAGTGGGTGTGGAAGGGGCCCCGACCGGTCCTCGTGCAATGCGAGAAGGCCGCCCGAACACAGGCTTTTCGAGTAGGATCTATAAAGCACAAAGCACACAACCGCCGCCTTCCGCAACCCCAGTGCAGGACGTCCGCCCCGGTAGTCCACCAAGAAAGCCCCGATCGTGAGTCTACACCTTCTATATGTACCATGACTAGTGCTAACATTGTGAAAGGCGATCGCCGGAGCGAGATGAGACTTTGCGTACCAAGGACAAGTCGGTGACACGCTCAGCATCCAAGTCGCCTGCAAACGATCAGCGGATCAAAGACGAGCCGAAGTCACGATCACCAGAACGCGAGGCAGGTGAAGGAACGCCTCGCGAGCGGTCCACAACGCCCAAAGTAGATGAACAGACCGAACGTAAGAACCGACACGAGGATGCTCGCAAAGAATCATCTCGACACGATGAACGCACTGACCGTGGAGAACTCCATGACGAGCAAAATGGAGACTACCGCAACGACCGACAAGAGCGCCGGGATCGGACGCGCAGCGCTTCAGTCGACTCCAAGTATCATAGTCACCGGAACAAAGACAAACATCGGTCCTCGCGTTCACACCGGGACCGTAGTCAGGAGCACCGAAGGCGCCATCGATCGCGCTCCCGATCGCCTGGATATGAAGCACGACTAGGAGACGATGACTACGTGCGCGGAGTTGATCAGCAGTCCGAATCTGGTGCACGACGCAAGAGTCGAGCGGAGAAGGACAAGCATCGTGAACGTGATAGAGACCGTGAGCGACATCGTTCAAGAGAGAGAGATCGCGATCGGCGGGATCGCCGTGAACGGGAACACGACCGCGATCATGAACACGACAGGGAGAAAGATCGTTCCCGCGACAAAGACAAGGACAGGAAGCGTCGCCGTGATCGTGACCGTGACGATGAGGACAACCGCGACTACGAGAACGAGAAGTCGAGGTCTTCGCGCCGAAGCCGACGAGATCGTGACCGTGACCGTGATTACGACAACGAGCCATCGTCAGCGACATCTGCTCGTCCCTTGTCACCGCCACCGAATGCTCCAACGGGCCCCTCTGCAGACGGATTCTCCATTCGCGGCATCAGTAAAACCAAGAAAGATAGCGCCCCCACCATGCCCCCTCCCCAACCGCCCGCCGGGCCACGAGGCTTCGTCCCACCCAAAGGCCCAGCCGCCGACCGCGAGCGTCGCGACTCCCGGGACCACCGCCGCAAATTCAGCATCAACTCCGCGCCCCCAACTCCCTCGTCTCCCAGCGCGCAACCCCAAACCCAAACCCAAACCCAAGACCACTACGCCGCCGAACGCGAGCGCAACGCGCGTGAACGCGACCGGCTCGACCGCGGCAGCCGCGACACCTTCGCCAGCGACTCGCACTCGCACTCGCACGACCGCGCCCTATCGCTGCTCAGCACCAAGCGCTCGCGCGACGACTTCGAGTTCGAGCCCGAGGCTGCAGTCGACAAAGCGAAGGACAAGGATAGAGATATCCCCACGGGGCCCGCAGCGCACAAGAGCAAGCGCGCTAAAGCTAGCTCTGGCACGGACAGTATTTCCAATTTGTTCACGGCGGGGCTGCGCAAGCAGGCGGCGAAGAGGGAGAGGCGCGGTGGGGTTAAGACGGAGGGGAGTGCGGAGCGGGATTTGGAACGTGTGGAGAGGGAGAGGGATGGGAGGAGGCGTTGAGGGGGGTTAGTAGGGTGGGTAGAGGGCATGTTGGGCGAGTGGAGGGAGAGGGGGTAGGGTGCGGTGTATTAATAGGGGCTGAGAGAGGAGACAGATATATAGACGGAATGGTATGCGTGGCATGGACTACTCGACTCGACTCCTTTTTTCCTTTCTTTCCGAGAGGGCTAGGCGGGCGGGGCGGGATGGGACGCTTCGGTGTGTCTATCGTGTATCGTGTATTGTGACACCCCTCCCTACCCATGGTGGGTATAGGGGGCAAAGAGCTTAGTTAGCTAGCAATGTGGATAGTGTAGATAACTACTGAATGTCATGATAGAACTAGGCGAGGTTGAACGCGTTAGCAAATTCCTCGTACCCAGGAACAGACTATCTGCAACGTAGATTTCCTCGTTCGTGTATATGATAGTATTGAGTTGACGCTGTGTGGGGAGTTGTAGCTTTGTAGCGTTAGTATTGCTACGTTGGTAGAATCGTTTTGGAGGTGCGCTGATCCATAGGTTCTGGGGATGCGAATTTCCCCTTAGATTGGGCGAACATGTTGGGGTATTGTTACAAGTTTTTTTTGGGGGGAATTTGACGTTTAACCTAGTCTTCTATGTAGGTTCTTGTTTTTGTACGACTTGGGGTTTCACACTCTTATCGTGTTTGTTATTAACTCTTGAGTCGACTACCCGTCTAATGCCTCGTCCCATTCACGTTCGTCGCGCCCTGTCCCAGCTGGCTCGCCACAACCGTAGCCTCCCTGATGGCCCGCGACACCACGCCCCGCACCGTGCCCTCCTCCAGCACCATCAACCCGCCAATCGTGCACCCGCCCGGCGTCGACACCTTGTCCCGCAGAATGGCCGGATGCTCGCCATTCAGCACCAGCCCCGTGGTGCCCCGCATTGTCTGCGCGGCCATCAGCTGCGCCTCTGCGCGCGGCAGGCCCATGGCGACGCCGCCGTCGGCCGCAGCTTCCAGCATCAGCGCGAAGAAAGCAGGCCCCGAGCCGCACAGCGCGGTGCTAGCGTCCATCTGCGCGGGCCCCAGCGTCACGGTGCGGCCGATGGCGTTGAAGATGAAGGCCACGAGCTTGGCTTGTTCGTCCGACAGCGGCGGGTCCGATGTCTCGATGACGCTCATGCTCTCGCGCACGAAGCTCGCCGTGTTGGGCATGACGCGCACGACGCGGCATGCATCTGCCGGGCTGCCCTCCGGGTACAGGAACTGCTCGATCTGTGGCTGCGTGACGCCGGCGAGGATGGAGATCAGCAGCTTGGAGCGCAGCGCGTCGCGCATGCCCGGCTCGCCCAGGATCGTCTTGAAGCCTTGTGGTTTGCACGCCAGCAGGATGATGTCGGCGGATTGAACGCCCTCGAGGTTTTGGTTGGTGAGGGTGCGGAGGGGGAACGAGTAGTGGGAGAGGGCGACGCGGACGGTGGCTTCGGCTTCGGTGCGCTGGTCGCAGGCGATGAATTTGGCGGGGAGGCGGGCTGGGGTGGAGTCGGAGGACGAGGACGAGGAGGTTTGCGAGGTTGCCGAGCGTAGCTTCGCGTCGGCGAGGGACGACATGACGCCGCCCATGATGGCAACGCCCATGGTGCCTGGGGAGGTGTTAGCGGTGCTTCGTGGGGGTTGCTTGTGCGGGGGGCGCGGGGTGCGATGGGACGTAGAGAGGCGTACCGGCGCCTAGGACGGTCAATGTCAGGCCTTCGGAGTCTTGCGGGGCGGACATGATTGCTGTGGATGTGGCTTGCCGCGACTCGTGGTGCTGGGTCGTGGAGAGGGGAAGGGTCGTGGTCGAAGTGCGATGCTGACGATTTCTGGAGCGTACCTAGAGTGCCTAGGTCGGTAGAAAAAACCGAGCACGGGCCAGGCGCCTCACCCCTCCAACAACCGGCGGTCGGCCAGAGCTCAGCTGGGCAGCTCTCACCTCTCACGCTTCAATCGAGGGCCGCGCTGCTGTTGCTGTGCTTCTGCCCGCGCTTCCTCCCCCTCGCCCTCGCCCTCGCCCTCGCCCTCGCCCTCGCCCTCGCCCTCCCCGCCATGGCCGACCCCTTCGAAGTGCGCATGCGCTTCACCACGCTGCTCTCGCACCTCTCGGCCTCGCACACGTCGCTGCAGAAAGCCGCCGTGTTCGCGCTCAAGAACCGCGAGATGGAGGAAGACCTGCACAGCTGCATCCTCGAGCAGCTGGAGCGCACCAGCATGAACACGCGCGCCAACATCATGTTCTTCATCGAGCACCTGTGCGACCTGGCCAACCGCGAGGGCGCCGTCGAGTTCGTGCGCCGCATGCAGCGCGATGTCTTCCGCGTCGTCGAGGCCGTGGTGCCGGTTGACGGCACGGGCGCGGCGAACGTGAGGGTGGTGAGGAAGGTGTGTGGCGTCCCCGTGCAGTTCAGGCTTCGCTGTCCTGCTACGGCATACGCATATGGTTTGGTGCTGACAATGCTCTCAGGTCCTGCAAGCTCTGCAGGCCAAAACGCTGCTCCTCCCCGAGACCGTCTCCGAGCTCGAAGCCGTGCTGCGGTCACGCGACATCGCGCCCTCGCACCCCTTCATCGCAGACGACGCCACGCCGGACGGCACTGCAGCTGCGGGCGCCGGCGCGAATGCGAGGAACGGCGGCGGGCGGCTAGACAAGACGCAGGTGATGCAGCGCATTGAGGAAGATCGCGAGCGGCACAAGAGGCTGCGGGAGAATATCTGGACCGTCGACGGCGACGAGGAGAAGGAGATGGAGATGATGTGGGACGAGTGCAGCGAGCTGGGCGAGGATGATTACTTGGGCGGGGTGGAGGAGCGGGACGATCGGGAGAATGGGATCAAGTTTGGCTGAATACTGGAAAATAGTCCAATTGGGTGTTGTGGCGCTTCTCACGGTTCTGGGTAGGAAAAGTCGCGTCTTTGGCGGGCGTTTGGGTGGAGAGATACCATGCAGCATGCATTTGTTGCGGATTAAATACGTCAACAAGTGCAACTAGATCTGTACACGCGGAAATGCCCATGTTATAGTACACCTCGCCCCTGCCAGATAGACTCGGTCCCTCTATACACACAGCCCATCTACTCCATGACCACCGTCGCCCCCAGCGCCTTCAGCGTCGCGACAATCTTCTCCGCCTCCTCCTTGGGCACGGCCTCCTTCATCGTCTTCGGCGCGCTCTCGACAAACTTCTTGCTGTCGACCAAGCTGAGGCCCAGCATGGCCTTGATCTCCTTGATCACCTTGGGCTTCGCGCCCGCGTCGAACTTCTCGAGCTTCAGGTTGAAGAGCGTCTTCTCGGCGGCGGCGGGCGCGGCTTCTTCTTCTTCGACGGGCGCGGGTGCGGCGGCGGCGGGGCCGGCGCTGAAGTTGCCCATGGGCATGTCGGGGATGTTGAGGCGGGTCTAGAGCACGGTCAATACAGATCCTCTGCCCGCCCACCCACCACGGCCTGCCATACCTTCAATAACGACACCAGGTCTGCCGTCTCCAGTAATGTCAATTGGCTGATCTGGTCGACGATGGTAGTGATTTTGGGATTCGTAGCAGCCACAGCTTCGGCGGAAGCCCACCTCCGCGGTGTTGTTCGTTGGTGTGCGAGCGACGCTGTGGCGGGGCGGAGGTACGAGGGCGAGGCCCTGACGTTGCACACACAGCGCCTCAGGGCGCGAGATGCAGGAGCAGACATTGTGTGGGCGGCGGGCGACGGACGACGGACGAGGGGCAGCACTGCGCGTTGATGGTCCAGTCGGTGGTGTTGAGCTTTCTCGAGATTTTGCGGAGCCCGGCTGCAGCCCGGCGATGGAAGCGGTTTGGCGGCTTGGCGTGAAAGTTGAACTTCGAGCTTTTTTTGGACAGCAAGCGCTGCACTTGCAACAACATCACCGCGTGCGTCTGAGGCGATAGAACTGCGTGAAAACTATGGGACGGCGCCCAGACGGTCATATACGAAATTCTCTCGCCAGACATGGAGGGACACATCACGCCTTCGGCCGGTAAAACGGTCACGATCGAATCGCTCGCCACGGATGCGCTGAATCCAAAATTCACCGATGGTGTATTGCTCCAGCATGAAGGATTGCTTGTGGAAATATGCGCTCGGTGGATCTCTTCTGGCCCCCACTCTGAAGCAAAAATCGCTGCCTTCGGGCGCATCTTACCGCTTGCGCCTCATCTCGCAGAGCACGCCGAACGCTTTCTAGCCTCTAGTTCCCAGGTTGAATTTCTTCGTTCCCGGAAATCAGCACCGCTACAAGCCCACGGCCATGCTGAAAAGGAACCCACTCTACTGCTAGCCCTATTAGGCACGTTTCGACTCCTCAGCTCTGATTGCCGCAGCTTCTCAAAATATGTGCGCCCGGCAGCATTGGAAAGACTGTTTCGCCATTCGAGTAGAGCTGTGCGGTATTTAGCGGTCCGGGTCTTCTGCACATATGCCCACGCTGCGGATCATGCGACCCAGGAGATGCTCAAGAGATATGTTGGTGAAGAGAATGTATCTGGAGAGTGGGAAGGCCGGACTATCGATTACAGGTTTCTGTCATTATGGGAAGAGAAGAGGTGGTCCAATCTACAGTCTAGTCTCCAGGCAAAACGGAGAGAAGGGAGCGGATCGGTTGCTGAAGACCTACGCAGACAACTGTCGCCATATACCGTAGATATCAGCGGCATCCTCCTACCGCGACTTGATGGAGTACCATCCGAAGGAAAACCATCTGACCTTGTTACCACGCCGACTACTGCCTCCAATCTGAAGAGTGTTGCGCAGGGACTTCTCGGCTCTAGTCCTCTCCTTCTTACTGGTCTGGCAGGCTCTGGAAAAACTCTCCTAGTACGGCACTTTGCGTGGCACTTGAACAAGTTGAATTCAATGGTCACTCTTCATCTCAACGAACAGAGCGACGCGAAACTGCTAGTCGGCATGTATGCAACTGGATCGAAGCCTGGTACATTCAACTGGCGCCCAGGTGTGCTCACGACTGCGGTGAAAGAAGGACGATGGATATTTATTGAGGATCTGGATCGCGCACCTAACGATGTGATCAGCACACTTCTTCCTCTCATCGAACGGGGTGAGCTGCTCATACCGAGTAGAGGAGAGTCGATCAGAGCAGCAAGGGGCTTTCGCATTATTGCCACCATGCGTAGCACCCTAAATTCCAGAGGACAAGAAATTATCCCTAGACAGAACATGATCGGCCATAGATTCTGGACTTCAATAACCGTCGACATGCCAGCGCTCTCGGAATTCAGGGAGATTATCTCAACCAGATATTCCACACTTGAAAAACATATTCCCGGAATCATGGGAGTGTACGCTCGGCTCCTCGATCTGTGTTCTGACGCCAAATTCTCATCCGAGAACGGTACATCTTTGCGAGCACTGACACCCCGAGACCTTTTGAAATGGTGCGATAGGGTGGCTGTCTTACTGGCGAAGTCTTCCTCGTTTAACGCGGCTCGAATGGACGACATATTCATGGAAGCTTTGGACTGCTTTGCTGGCAGTCTACGGAGTGACCAAATGCGTGTCAGGTTGATGGCTTGTGTGGCCGAAGAGTTGCACATTGACCCTCAAAGGCGCGATCACTTACTTCGAAGCCGCGAGGTGAAACTCGAAGTTCCGGCCAAGAGTACAGGGTCGGGTACCATCCGCATTGGACGAGCAAGTCTAGCAAGACATAGAGTCGCAAAGCGGCCGACATCAGGACGACCGTTCTCCACTAACGATTACACGTTGCGATTACTCGAGAAGATCGCTGTGGCCGTTGACCGTCAGGAGCCTCTCTTGTTGGTTGGTGAGACAGGAACCGGGAAGACGACATGCATACAGTATCTGGCAGAACAGTTAGGCAGGAAACTGGTTGCATTCAATTTGTCGCAACAGAGTGAGAGCGGAGATTTGCTGGGAGGGTATAAGCCGGTCAATGTTCGCAGTCTGATTATACCACTCAAGGACGAATTCGATGATCTCTTTGACAGCACCTTCTCGCGGAAGAAAAATGAGCGGTTCATCAACATGCTTGGAAAGCGCGTTGCAAAGGGCGAATGGAAGCGCGTGTGTCTGCTGTGGAGCGAGGCTCTAAAGATGGTTGATGCAGCGCGCAAAACACACGAATCTCAGACGTCGTCTCCAGACCCCGAAGGAGGCCAGCCGAAGAAGAAACGAAAAGTAGATTCACTTCCTGCCGGGTTCCCCAAAGCACGATGGCAAAAATTTGCGACAGACCTCCACGATCTCGAGGCCCAGCTAGCGAATGGTTCTGAGGCTTTCGCTTTCTCTTTTCTAGAGGGCAACATCGTGAAAGCTGTGCGGAATGGTGATTGGGTGTTGCTTGACGAGATCAACCTGGCTTCTTCAGACACGCTCGAGGCGCTTGCGGATCTGCTTGGTGGAGGTCCAGATGGGACGCCCTCAATCCTACTTACAGAGACAGGAAACGTTGAGAGGGTGGTTGCACATCCAAACTTCAGGGTGTTCGCAGCCATGAACCCTGCCACAGATGTTGGCAAGAAAGACCTTCCACCAGGCATTCGCTCAAGGTTCACAGAGTTGTATGTTGAAAGCCCGGATAGTGACAAGAGGAGTCTATGCAACATCGTGGAGAAGTATCTGGGTGGAGAGACCAACGAGCCCGCAATTATTAAGACCGCCCTTGATGTTACAAATCTTTATCTCGACATTCAGCAGCTTGCCAAGGCAAACATGCTGGTTGACGGCGCGGACCAGAAAGCGCATTTCAGTTTAAGAACCCTAACCAGGACTTTGTCGTATGCAAACGATATCAGACCTCTCTGCACTCTGAGGCGTGCTCTATATGAAGGCTTCCACATCAGCTTTTTAACCTTTCTCGGAAAAGCCTCTGAGGATCTAGTTGCTCCTCTCATCACACAGCATCTCTTCCCACACAAGTCTAGTGTGAAAACAGAGCTCGGCAAGCCCCTTCAGCAACCTAGCGATGAGAGGAGCTACGTTAGGCAAGGCCACTATTGGCTACGGCAAGGCATTCAGCCTGTCGAAGAACAGCCTCATTACATCATCACACCATTTGTACAGCGAAATATGAACAATCTTATTAGGGCCGCTTCGACACGACGATACCCAGTCTTAATCCAGGGTCCGACATCTTCAGGCAAAACCAGTATGATTGAATACCTTGCGAAGCGTTCCGGTAATAAGTTTGTTCGCATCAACAATCACGAACACACTGATTTGCAAGAGTACCTTGGCTCATACGTTTCTGGAGTCGATGGAAAGCTCACTTTCCAGGAAGGTATCCTTGTACAAGCGTTACGAGAAGGACATTGGATTGTGCTCGATGAACTTAATCTTGCGCCCACAGATGTTCTAGAAGCGCTCAATCGACTTCTGGACGATAACCGGGAACTCTTAATTCCGGAAACACAGGAGGTAGTTCGACCTCACGAAGACTTCATGCTCTTCGCCACGCAGAACCCTGCGGGTCTATATGGGGGTCGAAAGATTCTATCACGCGCTTTCCGCAACCGTTTCCTTGAACTTCACTTCGACGACATACCTGTCGAAGAGCTCACCGAGATTCTGCATCGGCGTACTATGATACCCGAGTCATGGTGCAAAAGAATCGTGAAAGTATACGAGGAGCTCTCGACACTCCGCCAGGAGAACCGGCTGTTCGAGCAGAAGAGTTTTGCGACCCTGAGAGACTTATTTCGATGGGCTCAGCGGAAAGCGGACACCATTCAGGATCTTGCCAGCAACGGCTACATGCTGCTCGCTGAGCGTGTACGCAAAGATGATGAGCGGATAGCTGTGAAGAAAATCATCGAGACAGTTATGAGTCGGAACGGACCCCGAGTTCAAATAGACGAGGATCGGCTCTATAGCGAGAATGCTTCAGATGAGATCGGCCTTTACAAGAACAAAGGCGGCTCTGACGCTGGCGTAGTATGGACACGGGCAATGCGTCGTCTGTTTGTATTGGTTGCCAATGCTATCCGCAATAATGAGCCGGTGCTGCTAGTTGGAGAAACAGGATGCGGGAAGACCACAGTATGCCAAATGCTTGCTGATGCCTTCGATAAGCAACTTCATATTGTCAATGCGCACCAGAACACAGAGACTGGCGATCTGATTGGCGCACAGCGACCCATTCGCAACAGGGCAGCAGTCGAAGAACTGCTCTCTCGCCAACTATCATCTGTTTTGCAGGATACTGAGATGGATTCACCACCTGTGCAGACCGATCTTGTACATCTACTTGATGCGTACGATAACCTCGATGTAGCAATGCGAAACAATATTCCTGTTGCTCACCGAGAGCAGATACAAGTCAATCGTATCAAAGCTGGCGCCTTATTTGAATGGGCCGATGGAAGCCTAGTGCACGCCATGAAGACTGGCCAATTTTTTCTCCTTGACGAAATCTCACTGGCTGACGATTCCGTTCTAGAGCGCCTGAACAGCGTTCTTGAACCCTCGCGAACATTGCTGCTAGCTGAAAAGGGGCCCACAGATTCATTCATTGCAGCTACCGATGACTTCCAGTTCCTCGCAACGATGAACCCTGGCGGCGATTATGGCAAGAAAGAACTCTCACCGGCACTTCGCAACCGTTTCACCGAGATTTGGGTCCCTGCCCTAGCTGACGTCGAAGACATCTTGCAAATCGTCCGATCTAAACTGAAGACAAACATCGCACAACATGCGGGAGCAATCGTTTCATTTGCGCAATGGTTCAACGAGAAGTACAACACTTCGGTTGCATCTTCCATTTCTATCCGAGACACCCTTGCTTGGGTTAGTTTCATCAACAATACTGAGAACGACGATCCTGTCTTTGGCCTGGTGCATGGGGCATCGATGGTTTTCATTGACACGCTTGGGGCAAATCCCGCAGGACTACTCGCCATCTCTGCGAGTTCGATCAGTGAGGAACGACAGGCATGTTTACACCGACTCAGCAAATTGCTAGGTACAGATGTTGGGCCGTTGTACTTTGATCAAGTCGACGTAGTTGTTACGGATCGGTCTCTTCAACTAGGCTCATTCTCAATCCCGAAAGTTTCGGAAGCCGTGGAGACGGTGGATTTCTCCTTCGACGCACCAACAACCCGCTCCAACGCCATGAGAGTGGTTCGCGCACTACAGTTGCCAAAGCCGATCTTGCTTGAAGGTAATCCGGGAGTAGGCAAGACTACGCTCATCACAGCAATCGCGAAAGCCATAGGCAAGCCATTGACGCGGTTAAACCTTTCCGAGCAGACTGACCTCATGGATCTATTTGGATCCGACGTTCCAGTAGAGGGCGGTCAAGCTGGCACATTCGCCTGGCGTGACGCGCCATTCCTCAAGGCTATGAAGAACGGTAACTGGGTCCTGTTGGATGAGATGAACCTCGCTTCGCAATCTGTTCTTGAAGGACTGAACGCTGTTCTCGACCACCGTGGTAAGGTTTACATCTCCGAACTCGACCAAACATTCCAAAAGCATCCCGATTTCCGTGTATTCGCTGCGCAAAATCCTCATCATCAAGGTGGTGGGCGCAAAGGCCTGCCAGCATCCTTTGTCAATCGCTTCACCGTGGTCTATGCCGAGGTGTTCCGCCCGGAGGACTTGGCACTGATTTGCGCCAAAGTCTTTCCAAATATCGAGGAGGCCGAAGTTAGGAAGTTGATCAATTTCGTTGCTGAGCTTGATGACCAGGTAGTGAATCGACGCGCTTTCGGTGCCCTTGGTTCTCCCTGGGAGTTCAACTTACGAGACACCCTACGATGGCTCCAATTGCTTGCATCGGAAGTGTGCCCGGGGTCAGCAAGGGACTACCTCGATACTGTATTCGTGCAACGATTTCGTACCGAGACTGACAGGCTCCGGTTACTCAAGCTATTCGAAAGCATATACGGGACTCATCGGCCTCGCATGACCCTTTACCATAATTTGAGCCCCGACTCATTCCAAGTCGGTCTCGGGTTGCTCCGGCGAAATCCATCCATCACTCAGTCGGCTTCTGTGTCCAGCCTGCGATTATCTCAATTGGGTCCACTAGAAGCACTAATGGTCAGCGTACGGCAAAACTGGCCTGTCGTCATCGTGGGGCCATCTGGGTCTGGGAAAACGATCATGGTCGACCAGCTAGCTTCCTTGGTCGGTGCCAACATGGTGACCTTTTCGATGAATGCCGATATCGACGCCATGGACTTGGTTGGTGGATATGAGCAGATAGATCCTTCCAGGGAGATCCACCACTTCCTGACACGAGTGCAAGACTTCGTGCGACGCGAAGTAGTATCTCACGGCCAACCCTCAGCATCATTGATTGAACTGATAGAGCTTATCGAGAACGGCTCCTTTGGCTCCGTCCAGGATGTTCTCTCTCTTCTTGATCAGATAACACAAGATGACCAAAGTGCGGATGACGCACTCCAACTTCTACATGACCTTCAACACCTCTTGGGGGCACCTCAGCAAATCGATGGCGCGCGTTTTCATTGGGTTGATGGCATTCTCATCCAAGCTCTCGAGCAAGGCAAATGGCTTGTTCTTGACAATGCCAATCTCTGTAGCAGTGCAGTACTCGATCGGCTGAATTCCCTACTCGAACCCAATGGATATCTTAGCGTCAACGAGCACGCAACGAGCGACGGAGAAGCTCGCATCATCAGACCGCATCCCGATTTCAGAATCTTTATGACCATGGATCCTAGGTTTGGAGAGTTGTCAAGAGCTATGAGGAACCGCGCTGTGGAGATATGTCTTCTTACTGATGACTCTGTCGAGATGCCCCAGCAGGGTGAGCGACATCTGCCTTCATATGCTCTTGAGTCACAGCTGTACCGTTTTCGGCATTTCGGGGTTAACGACAAGAGTTTGAGCATTACGATTGATGCTACATTCGAGAACCTTTCTACATTGGACACTCACCTACTTCAAAGCTTCGTAACGCAGGCTTCATCGGGACTCGTTCTGTCCAATTCGAACTCGGTGACAAATGGATCTCTGATTACACAGGTTGACGTCGAGTACGAGCAGATTCGGGCAAAGCTATCGCATGATGTCCACTATCTATCTAAGAGATGGCAAGCTCGAGCGGTACAATATAAGGATAAGATAGGCTGCATGGCAAACAACGTCCCCAGTGAACTCTTGGCCATGGTGGTAAGTCAAGTTAGCTTTCGCGTCAAAAACCCTGCTAACTGTAAACAATCTAGCCCTATCATCCGCTCAATAATGAATTATGCTCGAATGGAAAATATTCTTCAGCCTCGCTTTCCGTTTGGTTCGCTTCAATGTACGATTTCGAGATGGATCTGCACAACATGCAACAAGCCATCCAGATCATTCCATCGACCAAGTTTGAGCGTAGGAAAGAGAAGCAAAAACTGCCCGGCTTTTTGCGTGCGTATTTGCAGGTCATGATGAAATGCGTGGAAGAGATATGGAAGGCCTCAGAGTTTGAGCAGGTATGAACATGCGTCTACAGCTAAGCTTCAAGAATGCTGACGTTACTTTAGTCCCACGAAAAGTCTTTGGAAGCTGTTCGAACGTTGTTTTGGGCCTTCTTAGAGATGACACATGGATCAGGCTTTGACCGGGCGACATTTCAAACATATTTGAAGATGTATGCCGGGCAGGTCTCCGCGATACCGAACCATTCGACTGCTTATCTGACAGATCTCACCACCTCACTATCCAAAGAAGCGACCATATTTGGGTCGGAAGTGAAACTCACGACTGGACTCGGCATGGAGAGGATTTGGCGCTACTTCAAACCGACTACGCCGAAAACGCAAAAGCAACTTCAAGGAATACTCAGTCTAGAGGGTCTTGCAGATCGATTGGATGCAGCCATGTGGAGATCAAATCTTAGCCTCGATGGCATGATCCAGATTCGAGACAGGTTCTCCGGCGCTCTTGAGCTAGCGAGGACGCAGGATGTCGACGCGGTCGAACTCATCACCGTAAGTTGTTAACTTTCACACTAGAAGACCCCGCGATCCTAACATTTTTTATAGAATCTTGAGGATGCGGTTCGCGAGCTTGAAGAACGCGTGTGCGAAGAAGATGTCGCCATCATCCCATATTTTGAGGATGAGTTTGAGGGTCTCTGCCAGTTCTTGGATCTAGCGCGGCCATACCTGTCACCAAACAACCCTCATTACCGTGAGCCGCCGGCCGGAATCTCTGTTGTACGCGCAAAATCTTCCTTACTAGCTCGGAGACGGACGAAATTGTCGCCCGCCACAGTGGCGCAGGAGTGTTCACCTCAGCAACTTTCAACTCTAGCACGCTTTGTGGGTCCAGAGCAGCGTTCAGGGCATAAGATGGTCCTCCAAGAACGATTCCATATTTCGTTATTGGGAAAGCTGGGACATTCCGATGAAGTGTCGCTTGCCCAGCTCAACCGGTTCGAGGCGGAGTTGTTCGTTCTCGCCCAACACGTATCGCTTGACTGTAACCGTATCACCAACGAGCAACAGGATGCAATTCCAGGCGCCTATCGGAACTTGGCCAATCACCTAACATCCTCACACTCAGATGTTATCAGCTCGGTGGATTATCGCGGTATACAGTTCACCACTGAAGCTCAGCTACCGAGTGATTACCGACTCCTTCTCGAAGGGTCACTCACACGATGCATTGCATGGACCAGAAAGAACGATCCTATAAACTCGGAGGCGTGGGTCCAGCTTGCCTTGGCTGGACTGTCATTATACATACCCAACTATCCCCATGACCCAGCATTGTGGCCGATGATTGAAAGGAAGCTTTTCAATAGAAAGAAATCAAGCTTTGAACAAAAACTCCAGGGCCTTCAGCAATTTCAGAAGGGATTCACAGGACAAGACACCAGCCTCCGGATTCGACAGATAGAGGAGGCCATCCATTCAATGGGCGGCGAGCCTCCCGTGCCGCCTATCGTGCGACCAGAGGTGTCGGAGCTGGATGCCCTGCAGGGCGAATTTACCAACTTGCTTAGCATGATACGGCCTTTGGTGAATGGTTCCAGGACAGTTCACGAAGCATCTTTAGACGACACACTGCGTCAAAATATCTCTCATATAAGCCGACGGTTAAGCGAAGGATATCGGAGCTACGACGACATCACTGCCCCTGCAGTTGGGTTTCTTGCGTGCCTTGACATTGGGTTGTCTCTTGGCGTCCAGGAACAAGAGCAGCTAGGTGATATCGCAAAATGTTTCCGGTACATTTCCAGTTACACACCCTTCTTTGGACTCCACGGATGCTGCAACACAGAGTCCGCAACGCTCATCGAGGTCGCGAAACAAGAGTTTACACACGGGCAACGTGCTGTGGATCTTCGCTGGCATGCCTTACACACCCTGGTTATCATTCGAGGTGTGGATCGCCATTATATGTCGGACGCGAAACCCCAGGGACTCCTCCATGATATCTTCTCATCTTTCTATAGCGAGTGGAAATCAAGATTACTCCAAGAGCAAGACAAGGAAGCCAAGAATAGAAGCCTGTACAGTTATCGAGGCGACGATGAGGAAGCGGACGAGGAGGACCCGGACCTGTTTCCGGATTACGAACGAGAACAGGAAGTGACTAGTTCGCCAGTATCTACGTCGCGTGAGCATACTATCCGACATGCTAACATCCATTCCGAGCTCTTCAATGGTGGCGACAACGCGTGTAAGGCTATCACAGACTTGCTTGAGTGGTGTTCAACCGAGATAGCACGAGTCTCTGATGGTAAATCTTACAAGACTAGCCTCGATAACGCCTTACCTGCTATCCTTATGGCTTTACAGAAGAAGTCAAATGCGTTGTCGTCTTCCAATGGCGGTCGGAACTACAACTTCTACTTCGATGCAAACCTTTCTGAAGCGAAACATTTTGTGACCCTTATTCACAGGATCCAACACCGATATCGCCAAATCCAGATGATCTGGCCAGAGCATGCAACCTTGGCTGACGTGCTTCGCACCTGCGATGAAGCGCTGGCTTTTCGACACGTCGATCCCATCGCAAAGATCATCACGAAAGCAGAGAAATTGCACGGGTACATTTACGAATGGCAGCGACTCGCTAGCCGAGAACTTAGCACTGCCAATTTGTACGACGATCTGACGAAGTTGCTTGTCAGCTGGAGGCAACTAGAGCTTACGACATGGGCGCGTTTATTCGACATGGAGACAGAAAAGTGCCGCGACGATGCCAAAAGCTGGTTTTTCGTGGCGTACGAAACTATTGTCGCCGCCTCTGAGTCCATTTCGGATGAAGAATCTATGAAAATTCACGCTAGAGAACTTTTGAAGACTCTAGAGGGCTTCTTTTCTTCTACTACACTCGGCCAATTTCAGGGACGGCTTACACTCCTACAACAATTACTTCAGCACATTGCCATGCGTTTGAATGAATTACATGGTCTTCGGCACATACATCTCGCCCTTCAAAACTTCATCGAATATTTTTCGCGTCTGAAGCAGCCTGTGCATGAAGCCCTGATCAAGGGTCGGCAGACGCTAGAGAAGGAAGTCAACGACGTTATCAAACTTGCTAGCTGGAAAGACACGAACATCGAAGCTTTGAGACAGAGCGCTAAAACTTCTCATCGCAAGCTATCCAAACTAGTGCGCAAGTTCAGAAAATTGCTTAACCAGCCAGTCTCTGGCATCTATAAATCTGGATTCCCAGACGAGTCTGCCGCGGTTAGAGATGTTGAAATGACCGAAGTGCTCACCGGAGTCCGTTCGGAATTCTTGGAGCTCTGCGCGCCTGGTATCTCTATATGGGATGAACGACCTAGTCGGTATAAGAACCTTCCCATCACCGTCTCGATGATGCGCAGAATCTCGACTCCATCCGCAGTCTGTGTTGACGGAGCGACGTATGTTGACAGCTTTATTACCGACTTGGAATTATCAATAGCCCAATTGCAGAAAGCTACGCCAAACATTCTTACAGAGGAGAACAAAGAGACAGTGCAACATCTGAAAACCAGAAAGCGGAAGCTGTATGCGGACACGATGAAGGAACTGCGGCAGATGGGCATCAAGTCGAACCTAAGCAGCGACCTTCTAGCCAAGCAGGACGACCTTTCTACGATTCTGGCAGCCCTGCCGGCCGTTTCGGGGACTACCTCGGAGCATGCACAGCGTTCCGAGTACTTCTTGCACAAATCGTTGAGTATATTGCCTCAGGTTCGGGACGTCACTCGAGAGCATTCAGGCGATTTGACAGGTAACGACGTTGCGAGAAGTATCGGGTACCTGGAAGGCCTGCTCCAATCAACTATTCGACAACGTGGTATGCTTAGCAAAGCAAGCGAAGGCCTAAAGCTACTGCAAGGACCCATGGCTCAGGTCGCTCATCTCTGCGACGCAGATGTCTCGAACATCACGTCAGTCTCCGAGCAGCAGATGCAAGCCACAGTTTCTTTACAGCCTAGCGTCTCATGGCTCTCCACAATGCTCAAGACCGGAAGCGAAGTCGTAGCTGCCCAGGCCCAATTAGGCAAGACGGAAGATCTGGATCATGTCGTTAGTGGTGCGCGAGATTGGAGCGCCAAGCTCAGGCAGCTGTCCCTCGCGTTTGATCAGCTGCCTATTCTCCCTACAAATGTGTGGTCCGCCGCTCATCAAACTCTCGATACATCTGTCAAGCAGTACATCGTGGAAGTTCGTGAGGCGTTCGACAGTTGGCACATCGTCATGCCAAATATTCTCCTCAAGCACGTCGAGCCTTCCTTTTTCAATTACCCAATAGTGAAGGATTCCACATTCTCGGAAAATCAGCGCGTCACTTTGGACGACCACGTGAAGGATATACTCCATGCGCTGGACTCCATACTAGGATCGATGCAAGACGTAGAGACGTCACTCATAAATATACCGGCTTCAACCGAAGACACGGCGTGGCTCGCCAAGGAAGAACAGGCACTTTACTCCGCCATATCAGCTCTTCACACACCTCGGATAACACAAGAACTTGAGATAGTGTTGGGGAAGATGCAGTACCTGCATGAGAACGAGAATCTGCGGGTTGGTACTGCTTTGCTCGCGGCCGTTCAACCGATCTTGAAACAATACGTCGCTTCGTGTGAGTTCTTGTATGAACGCTTCGCAGCTTTGCATCTATCATCTACGAAGTTGCTCTATCGGTTGTCAAAATCTCTCATCCTGGTCGGCAGCCAAGGATTCTGTCAGCCCTCGGAGAAATCTGCCGACCAACAAGCGGGTAAAGACGAGAAACTCGAATCAGGTACCGGCCTAGGAGAGGGCGAGGGCGCTGAAGACATATCTAAGGACATCGAAGAGGACGAGGACCTCGAGGATCTTGCACAAGAAAAGAGCGGAGAACGTGAGGGTAGCATCGAAGAGGAAGAGGATGCAGTTGACATGGGTGAGCAGGAGATGGAGGGCGAGACGGGGGACGTCGCCGAAAAGGAAGATGAGGATGGCGAGGGCGACGAGGGAGACGACGATGTACAGAGTGAGGTGGGCAGTGTCGATGATCTTGGCCCTAGCGCGGTGGACGAGAAGATGTGGGATGAGGGTGGGAAAGAGGACGATGCGAAAGACAAAGAAGGAAATAAGGATGTGGGCACGGAGAACAAAGATGAACAGGTTGCCGCTGACCAGAAAGATAAAAAGGATGAGGATAGTGACAACCCCGAGGAGCAAGAGAATAAGCAGGATGATGAGGAGATGGAGATGGAGGGTGATGAGCAGGAAGAAGATGTCGGAGTGGGCGAAACTGAGAAAATGGATCCGCACGCTAAAGAAGAGGAGACGTTGGACCTGCCTGACGAGCTTAACATCGATGGCAATGATGAAGAAAAAGAAGACAAAGACCTCGGAGACATGGACATGGATGAGGATCTCGGGGAGGAGGAGATGGATGCTGAAGTTGGAGCTGAGCCTGACAACATCGACAACGAGATTGGTCCCGAGCAGGAAGAAGAGGAGCAGAAAGACACCTCCGGACATGTCGAGGACGAAGAAGACATGGACGATGAGCAGGAGGGTGACGAACCTGTTGATGATGATGCCATCCCTCTTCCAGATGATCATATGCCGGACGAAGAACCCCAACAGACGAAGGACGACCAACAATCGGACCCTAATGCTGAAGCAGGGGCCGGAATGGAGGCGAACGAAGAAGCCCACCAAAACCAGAATGAGGAAACATCTGCCAGCGCTGCCAATCGTGACGACGGCAACGAGGGCGAGGGCTCAGAGCAGAAGCAAGAGACGACGGCAGAGGATGGTACTCTCGGTCAGGCTTCCCAGCCTGAAGCTGGTGGTCGCGGCGAGGAAGAGGAACAGTCGCCGGAAACGCAGTCCTTCAAAAAGCTCGGAGATGTCCTCGAGCGATGGTACAACCAGCAACGGCAGATTTCCGACGCCAAAGAGAAAGACGAGAGCCAAGTCCAACAAATTGACAAAGAAGTTGACATGGCTGATGCGGATTTCGAACATGTTCCGGATGATGAGACTCAGGCCGATACGCAAGCTTTAGGCACTGCGACGGAAGATCAGGCCAAGGCTCTGGATCAAGATATGGGCATGGCTGTTGATGAGGATGAGGAGATTCCAATGCGACCGGACGACAGCGAAGATCAAGTCCAAGATAGCAGTAAGGACGTGGATATGAGAGACGAGGATCTGCATGAGAACCAACACACCGAGCAGCCACCAGCAAATGTGGATGGTCGGCCTCAGGCTTTCGTTGGAGAACAAAAGCCATTTTCACACGAAGAAGATCAGGATATGCAAGATGCTCTATCGCTTGAAGATGAATTCTCTGACACTTCCTCCGTCGACGACGTCGAGAACCAGCTCGAGCTTACCCACTTGGAACCTGTCGCCCCTGTATCAACAGAGGACGCCAGAGCTCTTTGGATCAACCACGAAGCATCCACTCACTCCCTATCGCAACAGCTAACCGAGCACCTTCGCCTCATCCTCGCACCCACTCTCGCCACCAAACTGCGCGGCGACTTCCGCACCGGCAAGCGCCTCAACCTCAAACGCATCATCCCCTACATCGCCTCAGGCTACAAGCGCGACAAGATCTGGCTCCGCCGCTCGCAGCCCAGCAAACGCAGCTACCAAGTCCTCATCGCGCTCGACGACTCCAAATCCATGGCCGAATCCGGCGCCTCGAACCTGGCGCTCAAAACCCTCACGCTCGTCACGCGCTCCCTCGCCATGCTCGAAGTCGGCGAAGTCTCCGTCGTCGGCTTCGGCGACTCCGTCAACGTCGCGCACGACTTCGACAAGCCCTTCACTTCGGACGCCGGTGTGCGCGTCTTCGAGCAGTTTGGCTTTGCCGCCAGCAAGACGAATGTTAGGGGCCTCGTCGAGCGCAGTCTGGAGCTGTTCGCCGAGGCGCGCCGCAAGGGCTCGAGCGCAGCTGGCGAGGACCTCTGGCAGCTGATGCTGGTGGTTAGCGATGGTATCTGCGACTCGCACGCTGAGATCCAGCGGCTGGTGCGCCGCGCGCAGGAGGAGCGCGTGATGATTGTCTTTGTCATTATCGACTCGTCGAATCCGCCGGTACCTGCCGCCCCCACGCCTGCTTCAACCTCGGAAGCACAGGTACAAGTACAAGCGCAGAAGCCAAAAGACAAAACTAGTATCCTCGACTTGCAGTCCGTGGAAATCACGCCTGATGGCAGGGTCGTGCGCTGGAAGTATATGGAGCGCTTCCCGTTCCGGTATTACCTGGTGGTGCGCGATGTGCGCGAGTTGCCGGGCGTGTTGGCCGGGGCGTTGAGGCAGTGGTTTGGGGAGGTGGTGGGGAGTGCGTAGAGGTTGGTTTTGAGGTTTTGAGGTTTTGAGATTTCGATTTTCGAGGAATTGTGTTATTGTGGGGATTTGGTGTTTCGGTGGGAATGGAAGGCGTTCTCGGAAAATGTGAGGGGGTCAAAGTTTAAAAGTGTTTTTCGCGTGGTGGATGATGCGGGCTGGAGATAGATATGTAGATGCATCGTGTTGATTTTTAGAATTGGCTTGCTAGTGTTTGTGTGCTTGTGCGTGTTTGTCGTTCATAGAATTCGCTTGGTTTAGGTATCCGCATTACAGATCTACACGGTAACTAATAACAGGGGAGAGACGGCGAAAGGAGCTTGCGAAAAGCCCTATGGTGATGGCACGTGCAAGGGCTCTTACCTAGTTACAGAAGCGGAATCTCCGGAACTAGGGAGATAAACCTGCGCGCCTCTAGAAGGATTATCTAACGCAGTAATGTACCTATAGAAGGCTACAATTCTTTATACAGTAGTTACTTAATGTTGCAAGATATAGTATGAAATCTAAGCAAGGTAGGGTCCGGATAGGGCTAGCCCTAAAGTGCGGGGTCTGGATAAGCGCACCTACGTCCTATTTTGAACGAGTCAAAAAACATGCACAGATATACCAATGTCTCTGAGATCCAAAAATGTGATGACTCTAAGAATAAGGGGTTGAAGATTTGAAGAAGATAGAGGAATAGAGAAGTGTGTTGCTAAGGATAAGCTGGCAGCTTATGAAAGTTCCGGAAGATCGAGCAATAGAGAAATAGAAGATCAAAGATTATCAGGGCAACATGGATGCCGGAGAGGGATCAGGGGAGAATTACCAATTTCTGGACTTGAAGCCTTCTGTGGAGGCTCTACTTTGAGGGTGGTTCGCATTTCTGCGGAGTGCAGGCAAAACGAGGCAACCCGCCTGAGCAAGCGGCTCTGCTCTTAAGGGTGGTTCGCATTTGCGCGGCGTGCAGGCAAAACTAGGCAACCGCCCGAGCGGATGGAGCCTCTCGTATTTAACCCGCCGCTTCTGCAGCCTCTGCAGCCTCTGCAGCATCTAGCAGATAACGAGCATCATCATGCGCACCCACACCTAGCGCAGAGAAACTGCATCACCAAGCATCTGCTGCCCTATCGCCGTCATCGCTAAGCTAAAACGGGCAATGCGGCTACGATTGAAATGGAGTCAGTTGCCAAGGAATCTCGTATTCGTGCTCCGCCGTTTTCGCGATCTTGTGAAAGCATGCCACCGCGGTCCAACATGATACGGCACCCATGCTCTGCATTGTCCACAGCGGCATGCGCTGACTTGGACACCTTGTTGATTCCTGGATTTGCGGCCCAAGATCTCCGTTTGCTCATTGGGTACCTAGGCACGATCTTCTGTTTTTATGCACTCTAGTACCAATCTTCCACCATCACAGGTGCTTCGCTTTTCGCTTACATCACGCGAAAAAAACAAGGCAAAGTCCCAAGCTTAAGGACATGCTCCGTTTGTTGGGCGTCGATGCCGGCGGAGAACGAATCAGTGGGCGCTTCGGCTGTGGAGATCAGGCACGGAGACATTTTGAGGCCGGGGGCGTCCTCCAGCGCATACTACCCTGCGCTTGGTGGGCTTGCCATCTGGATTCTGGACTCTTTCACTGGACGTCCTTTAAGCCTGTATTTGCTGAAAGCCGGAGGGCTTGAGTCTAGAAAGTACCAGGATACTTCAGATGGGTATAAAGTCTGAACGTATCCCGTTTGAAGTATACTTAATTGGCATCACTGAGCTTCAAAAGACCCTTTACACTTTACATCTTAGCGTCAACTTCTTCAGTGGCATCTAGTCAAATGAAAGACATATCGCCGTGAGTGTATCTCCCAGCAATTTCTCACTTGACGTTCAAGCAACTACTTCATCGGTAACTTGTATGGCATATACTGTTAGCGATACATCGTGGTCCATGCCTATGGCTATAACCCTTCTTCATACTATCGCAACTACGTTGGTTTGCTTACAAGCTCTAGCATCCAGAACTTCCCACCTGCAATGTCGAACCAGTATTCACTTCCCCAGACCCACACTAGGTCGACTAAACCACCCTACGTATATAAACCTCTCACTCTACACGATTAAACACTAACGCCGTGACCTATAGAGTCGTGCTGGGCATATTGATACACTATACCGGGATGCCTATTCCACTACCGCACCACCACCAGCGTCACCCCAATTGACTGAGCGTGCCCTTGCACAGCTCCAAGAATACCTTACACTCCATGCATCCACGAAGGAGGCGAGATCTAACTCCCAGATTCAGGCCATTCAGAAAGCAGCGATGGAACTCGGATTTAAACTTTCGCACGCGGAGCTCGAGCCGGAAAAGTATGAATTGAAGGATTGGCTTGAAGCCACTGCCGCTTCTGGGGCTGTTCAACTACAGTCTGAAATTTGTGAGGCCATGGAGAAATAGTATCAAAGTGAAGAGAATAGAATGTGGTAGAATTGTATATAGGTTATACTATCATAAATTTAATGCTCTTCTATAATGGCTTGCGTTGATCAGCTAAAGCTTCGGAACATTTTATTAATCCTTGTTTGCTGATAATTGCCCCGTAGTTGAAAATAATTCCTATAGCTGACAAAAGCAGACCTTACGGTATCCTCTTGACACGGTAGAAGATTTCAGCAATACGGAATCAGTCTGCTTTTGCCATTACGAAGCCCTATTGTATCCAGTACAGTAGGTAATGTAAGATCGTATAGAGCTTGTGGAGTTATGCGAATCCAACGTTAGTTTTCATAGCGATAGACAGGATCTCACTGCGTCTGCAATTTGACGGAAGATTGCTGAATGTCACGTGCTTGAATCACGTGCATAGGTTATCTTCATGGAAAAATGACGTTTGACTCGGCGTACAAGAACCCTTGCTTTACATCTGACATGGAAGGTATCAAGATAGCCAGTTTTGATTGTGACGGGCCCCGGACAGCCGGGCGCTGTGAGTGGCAACCACATGCACGGAAGTCGCGTCTACGTCATAGACACGTCGAACAAAACCCACTTCTCCAATTCTTCAATCAGCTCTTTCTTTCCACTCCACAATTACCACGCAACCATCACACCACCATCATACCTCCAAACCACGATCCATCTACAACAATGCCCGCCTCAACAGCCACCACCCGCCTCCGCTACGCCTTCGCCCTCGAATCAACCCTCAACCTCCTCGGCGGCATCACCATGCTGACCTACCCCTCCGCCATGCTCTCCCTACTGGTCTCGCACCCCACGCTCATCACCAACGCCGCCGTCTCGCTCACACAGTGGCTCGGCGCGCTATCATGCGGGCTCGCGGTCCCACTGCTGCTCGCGCTGCCCGAGAGCCCGCAGGCGCCGGCGCAGAGGAAGCTTACGTACTCGACGCTGCTAGCCGGCGAGGGATTCCTGATCCCCGTCATGCTCCTGCAGGCGGCGGGCGCGCGGGATGCCACAGGCCTGACGCGGAAGGCGTTGGTCGGCGCGCTGCAGGTGCTGGTGCCGCCGGCGGTGGGGAGGCTGTATGTTTTGGTTAGGAGGCCGGAGTGGTTTGGAGGTGGGGAGACGGCGGCGAAGAGGGATTGATGAGGATGAGAGGGGCCTTGCTGATGCGTTGGTTTGAGGAGCGCTACTTCCTCCTTATGCTAGCTCTGCAGGTTCGGTTCACGGGTAGCTAGCATCTCAAGTTTTCACCGCCATGGAGACGCATTTGAGGATGAGCGTACTTTAAATGAACACGCATCGTTGCTTTGAACCAAATCGCATAGAGGAAAGAACGCATTACGTAATGGAGGGGGGAAACCTTGGAATATCGCGACGCCTACCACCTCTCCATCTACCTCCCCCCTCCAAGCCCACCTTTCATGCTCCGAAATGCACATATTGCGCCCACACCAGCGGTTGCAAGCAATGGTCCTCTCCTTCTCGAACCTCCAAAACAGTTTTATGCAATGCCAACGCTACAGCCCGGTCGTTGTAGCTTTCCACTCCGTTTCTCCACAGTGCTGAGTAGAACGACTCCGCGACTTGCTTGCACACATGGTCTAACGACGGCCATAAGCACCCTACCACATGCCGAAACCCTGCTGCCTGGAACCCGCTCACGACATGCAGAACCTCGTCAGCCAGGGGCTTCACTTTGTTTTCCGCCGTCGAGCAGGCAGAGAGGTACGCGATTTCAGCGTGCTCGAGTCTGATCTCGAAAACATCGCGCACACTCAGCGAATCCTGTCTAGGCGCTTGTGTGCGAGTGCCTGAGGTCTGTAATACGAGGCCGCTTCTTGAAGGAACAAGTGGATCCGAGATGCCATGGCAGGCGAAACGCGCGATGTTGCACTTTTGGATCTCCACCACAGCGCCTGCTACGTCCGGATGCTCTTTAGTCTCAATTGTAAACAGCGACTGGAGGTTTTCTTCAACAACTCGCTTCACACTGCAGCTCTCGTCGGTAGTCCCAGGCAGATCGTTGAGACCCGGTGTACTCGGCATACTCGCCACATATGCTCTCCAAGGCTTAGCACTCGATGGGATCACAGCAGCCGCACGCTCACGGCTGTACTTCATAGCTTTTTCAGTCGGGGTGTACGACGAGAGGACCCGGTAACAACAGCTTTCCTTCACCCCGCCAGATTCTTTGCAGGCAGCATGGAAGGGGAACGAGCTGACAAGGCCCGTCCCAATCCACCACACGCGCGGCAAGTCTTCTACGGAAGACTGTGTGGGGTAGCGCTTCAACATCACGGGCCTCACACATGCATGCCACAGCCATGTCAGGAACGCTCGCCAGCTTTTGTTCTTTGTTCCGACTTCGTCTAGGCTCGGGTATGTGGTGAGGTCCTGCTGAATCCAGTATTCGGCCTTCTCTGTGGTCAGTTTTGGCAACGGGATGGCGGTAATCGCGTCTGGGGTGATGATTATGGCATCGCTTCTCAGAGCTGTGGCGTTTACGACAATGATGCTGCCTGATGCCGCACACGCTTTCATCTTTGTAGCAGCGAGCCCGTGCAGCAAGCCGCGAGAGCCGCGAAGCCGTTGGATCTTCTGGAAACATTCCTCGAGCTCCGCCAGTGCTCCTGTTCGACTCGTCGATATTTGCCGTCCAAGAGTGTTTCTGGTCGAACGTGAAGGCCTGTCTACTTCCAGACGGAGCTTCTCGTACTGCATGTACAGTTCCGGGTCGACGGCCTTGAGCTCAGCAAGACCACTGCGGTCGTCTACAAGAAGGCCGATGATTACACCGCGGGCCTGTTCTAACAGTTCCAACGCCAGTCCGGGACTCTTCCCCACGTGCAGGGCAAGCGAACACGCCGTGGCTGCGAGCCCGGAGAAGTGTGCAACGATGTACTGCTGGTCTTCTTGTGTCAGGGATTGATTGGAAATACTTGGCAGAAACGTAATCGCTTCCACCGAGAGATCGTAGGCGCTTTCGAACTGCTCGACGGCTTGAAGTAATTGGATAGCCTTGATGGCGCCGCGTAACCGGTCGAAAGGCGTAGCGGCCTGGCATTGCCACGCACTCCTTGTCACTGTTATAGCTTCCTCAAGATGCGTCCTGTCTTTGGTTTCACTGTGTTCCCACAAACCGGCGAGGCTCGTTCCAAGATTCAACAACAGCGGTGCAAGCTCTGGATGTTCGTTTTGCAATCCGCGATTCTGCAGCTCTCGAACCGCGATCCTCGATTCTTGTATCGTGTCTTCTAGGTCGTTGATGTTCATACTGCGTTGACTTCGAAGGCCCAGCGACGCCGCCAGATTGTTCCGCAGGTTCGCACGTCCGGGAAAGTGAAGCGGGGTTCTGTCAATGGCCTCACGTAACAACTTGATCGCTTTTTGATATCCTTGACATCTCCCAAGCATTCGAACCGCAGGCCGAGCATAGACGCGAGGATATCCAGCCTCCCAGGTCGCTCTTGATGGCCCTCTTGCGTGTCTTTAACAGCTTGCCGTGCACATCCGATAGCCTCCTCCAGCACGGTGCCCTCTCTTGTGCGTTCAAATTGACGCATCAAATTATACCCGAGACCGGTGAGCGTGGTTGTGAAATCCGGATGGTCATAGGGTAACAGGGCTTTTGCTTGCCGCGCAGTTTCGATTGCATCATCGAGTCTATCTAACCTCCCTGTGCGTTCGTATTCGCGAATGAGTTTATTTCCCAAGTTGTTGAGTCTGGTTGCGCGGCAACCAGTTTCACTCTCTGGTGTTAGCTCAACGGCACGGGTTGCCTTCTCGATTGCTTCTTGGAGCTTTTCCACTTTGCCAGTGCGCTCGTATTGTGCCTGGAGTCTGTCCGCGATGTTGCTCAGCAGAGCTGGACGGCCGGGATGGCCTTCAGACGTCATCTTCAGCGCTTGCAGGGTGACTACCATTGTGTTTGCGAGGTAATTGATCAAGCCTGTGCGTTCGTAGAAGAAATTGAGCCCAACGCCTAGGTTGGTCAATATGTCGACTCGGTCTGGGGCGTTGAGAGGTATGGCTTGCAGAACGTCCTTCATGATTTGCACGGCCTCTTTGAGTGAGATTGTGTTGCCGCTATGCTCATAGGATAGCAGAAGTCTGTATCCAAGGTCCAGACGCCTTGCATCGAAGGCCGAATCTGTGGCGGGAGTGCACTGGCATGTCTGCCGTCCCAAACGTACCGCCCTATACAAATCCTCAGGGTCTTGTGTGAACGCGTACCGTTCGTAAAAGGCATTTCCCAGCTCGTGCAGCCTACTGGACCGGTCCTGGACCTCATCTTCAGATATCGAAGCGATGGTCTGCCGTAACGACAGCTTTACCTCACTCGTTTCCCGAAGAGATCTCTCGTCATCCAGATTCGTCTGTGCATTGTCGCGCCCTCTCTCATAGCGCCAGAGTTCAGAGTCCCCGCTAGTTGCAGCCTTAACGGCACTCCAACATCTCTGAACCGCCTCCTCCAGATCCGCGATATCCTTCGTATGCCCAAACAGGTGTCCCAGCGAGTTTCCGAGATTATTCGATACAGCAGCATATACAGCGGATGCAGCGGAGGCAGCGGCGAACTTTGGCGGGTCGGTGGAGTCCAGCCGCACAATGACCTGGCGCCACAGTCGGATGGCTTCGTTGAGGTCGTCTGGCTTCTTTGCTCCTTTCAGGAGATACCGCTTTTTGAGCCAGTATGCTAGGTTGGACTGATGGCCCACGAGGGTCGAGGCTGAGCCTGTCCAGTTGTCCAGTTCTCGCCGGATTCCCTTGATTTGTTGTTCAGTATCAGAGAGCAGCGTGGCCATGCTGTGCAAGGTGAGTAGTTCGGCGCCGAAGAAATAATCAACACCGGATGTCCAGTGAAGTACGCAAGTCGTCGGGCACGTGCTAGCGCATGTGCACCGCCTCACCTTGCCCAGCCACGGCGCACAATAGCGCGTTCTAGATGCCGGCCGATCTCGACCATTCAGGGATATCCTCGTCTTCGATCACGATCAAGCTTCCGATCCGCTTTGCAGATCATTCCATCCCGTTCAGACATGACTGCCCACGCATCCTCCACAAAGGGTACTGCAGGAGTGAGTGATACAGAGTTTGACGTCTGCCTCCTGAATCAAAGCAGTTGGAACTATTTGAAGCATTAAAGCATGGTATTCGAATGTTCTCCTAGTCTCTTTTCTGTAGCTCGAGAACAAAGTACGGCAAGCTACTGCAAGCCCGAGAATTACTACAGAGCTGCCGCGTGGACTCCGCCTCACGACGACGTCACGACGCGCAGTTTGAAGCGTGCCAAACAGAAACAGCGCTGTACATATGACCTGCAAAAACCCCTTCGGAATGATAATTCACCATCCCAATCTCCAAACGTCCATAATACAATGCCACCAACTACACTTCTCCCCCAACTCTTCCTCCCCCACTCCGCCGTCCGCGTCGGCCAATTCGTCACCAGCCGCGTCGACCCCCTCCGCAGCGCCCACAAACCCGCCCTCGACCCCTCAACCCAAACTCTCGAAACCAAAAACACGCACAATGCTAGCACCCAAAACGCCGCCGACAGCAGCAGCTTCGCCGTCGAGCTTCCCAACATCATCTCGTCGTCCATCTCGCGGCGGAAAAACACCGGCATGCGCGTCACAACGACGCAGGTGAAAACGTACTGGCTCGACGACAGCGTCGGCTGGCTGCAAAAAGCGTTCGAGCTCGATGAAACGACCAAGTGAATCCGCAAGGCCGTCAAGGACGGCCAGGACATCTACCTCGTGACGAAGCTGCACACGCTGCTCGACGCGCGCATCTCCGAGCAGACGGGCCGCCAGAGCAGCACGGGCGGCACCGTTACGGTGCCGCTGCTCGAAGTGCTGCAAGCCGCCGGCGTGCTGCTCCCCCCTGGCACCATGGCCGACCCGTCCGTCGGCGGCGTCGTGCGCCACCGCGACAGCGGGCAGAGCCAGTTCGTCGCGCAGGGCGAGCAGATTGCCGCGGTGCAGTTCTACAAGTTGCGCTGGCACACGTTTGCGCGTAAGTCTGTCGATGCGCCGACGCTGGCGAAGAAAGCGTGCTTGGAGGTGTATGGGCGCGAGCACGAGGAGAGTCGGCATAGAGGGGCGGGCGAGGCGGACGCCGCGTTGGATATGTACGAGGTGGAGTTGGACGGGGAGGCGGGTGTGGGTGTGGGTACGAGTGACCGGGAATGGAAGATAGAGTCTGGCGAGGTGTTTGTTGATTTCGTGGAGGAAGAGAAAGACAATGATGAAGAGGAAGAAGAGGAAGAAGAGGAAGAAGAGGAAGAAGAAGAGTAGGACACAACCCCCGCCATTATGTTTCGCTGTTTTAGATAAACTGTAGACGATCCTACTGACACTATACAAGACGTTAGCAACGTGTAGACTTATTACTTTTATCTTACAAAGCCTTAGCATACTGTGTAATGTCTAGAACAGCACTTGCAGAGGTGAGAGATCTAGATGGGAGGGCCGCGTTAGTAGCGAACTATAACTATGTCGGCGGGAGGGAGGGAGGAGGAAGACCAGTGAAAACTAGAAACTTCATTGAGAGCACGGCACTATAGAGGAATTTAGATATCACTAACCGTTCTTGCTTTCTATATGCGCGTTCAGGTGGTGTACCCTTCTTTCGCATCACAACATCAAGGCGCCACATGTTTGCGTGTGCGTCGTTCAGTTATGGATGTTACGAGGAAAATTAGCTGTACGAAGGTCAAAGCATTATCTCATGTGGTAGGAGGTATCACAGATATACAAAAGCATGGAGTGCAGTGCAAAGTAAAGTATCATGTATTGATCGCCACATATTCGCTTTTAGTGAGCCCCAGAAGTCTCCCATATGGCCCATCGCCTATCCCACGAACTGACCACTACATACCAGCCATCTTTGACGCCACCCGACCACCAAGAAACCTAGACAGAGTTGTAGACGGCCACATAGTCGACCAACATCGATTTGCCAGGGACAGTGGATTCCAACGGAGTCGGACTGCCGTGGTGTCCATTCGGAAAGTACCCCCCAATAGCGACATTCAGAAGGATGAAGTGTCCATGATGGAAGATTTTGGCCCAAGCAGCGACGCCGAGATTCTTCTCCGTGAGGTGGTGATAGACTTGTTCGTCGACGCTCCAAGTGATCGTTTCGGGCCTGTAGCTGCGATCAATATCAATGCTGTAGACGTGAAAGTTGCCTCGACACGATGTCCCAGGACATTGGTTGAATTTGGCCAGGCCATTGGGCTCCTTGCACGGCCCGCCGGGATGCACGCCGCAGTGCAGGGCTCCCCAAGCGCCGTCGGCACCGTTGATATTTTCCATGACGTCGACCTCGCCAACGGCAGGCCAGTTCTGATAGTTGCCGCGGTATGCGTCTCCGAGAGTCCAGAAGGCAGGCCAGTACCCTAGTGCTTGATCCCCTTGCACGTCAGGCAGCTTGATGCGGGCCGAGATACGCATTCGGCCTCCACTGCGAGCTTGGAAGTCGGTGCGTTGGCTCTCGATGCGGGCGGATGTCCATGCGTTGGTCGCGTTCTTGAGAGGGGTTATCTGGAGGTTGCCATCACCCACGAGTTTGAGATTCTCGGAGTTGTCGGTGTAGTGTTGCACTTCTCCATTGCCCCATTGAGGAGGCCCGTTTGGATACTGGGTGCCGATGTCGACGATCCAGTTTTTAGGATCTGGTAGGCTGCCGGCCGATCCGAGGAAGTCATCACCCCAAGTAAGAGTGTAGCCGCGCATTTTGGGTATCTCGGCCCGGGTCAGGGTGAAGCCCATGGCCAGGAGGAGGAGGAGCGTCTGGTAACGCATGTTGGCAGAGAGAATCTTTTGCAGAGTCTGCAGAGAGAGAGGCAGAGAGAGAGACAGAGAGTCTTTTGCAGAGTTTGCAGCGTAAACCCAGTCTGGAGAGTGAGAAGGAGGAGCCGAAGTCTCTGCTGGCGCACCTTTTCATGAGCGGTGTACTAAGCAAGGTGAGCGGTGTACCGGACTCGGTGGGCGTGGGCGGTGTACTCAACAAAGAAGGCGCGACCTCTCCGACCTCTCCGAACGGCACTCCGAGATTGCGTGCGATACCGGCATCGGCGATCTATCCTCTCACATGCCTCTAATAATTAATAGTGAAAACGACGTACGTCAGTGGTAATTACGTCAGTGTCGTGGTAAAGGCAGAATCTGAGATGCATCGACGCGACGCATCGACGTGAAGGCGAAAAGAGAGGTATGTGCCTCACCCAATTCAAGAGAAATGGATGTGATCTGTTGGTGTGCAACACCAGTCAGCTGATCGTACTGTCGAGCCTCCGCCGCTGAAAGAACTCCGTTGGACGTAGTACGCGATGCGTCATTGATGCCCAGAAGTATCACCCATCGAGCCACTCACCCTCGATGTGATATATATGCGCTTTTCGGGGTATTCATATCTAGAGCAACGAGACGCAAAGCCTTCGACGCTGATCAACTTCAAGCCGATGTCTTGCTCCACTCCGCACATTCACTGATACTATCTACGGCCAATTCATTTGTCGTTGCGTACAGAAGTAGTTCCACTGAGCCCGCGATATTGGAGCAATGCCTCGAGGTTTGACGGATAGTGCATATATGGATTTCGTAGATGGGCAATACAACGTCCTGCTGAGAGTACTCGCGATTGAGCAGACGAATTCCCTCATGCAACATCCTCTCGTTCGAGAAAAACGACGATATACCAGTTCAAGATAAGTTGAGAGCAATGGGTTCAACAATAACCAAGAAAATACTCTACCTATCCGCGGGAGCATCGTCTGCATCACTCGTGCTTCCGGTTGTAAGTGGACCAAGGCTCATCTGTGTTGGATAGCCACCTCGCTATCCCACTCTTTGCTTTCCGTGCAGTCACCTCGCTCGTCTTATTGTTTCGAAGGCCTTCGTGAACCACTTGAGTAATCTTACTACTGTCGACAGCAACCCTTCCAGCGGAAGGCTTTGAGTTGTGAAGCTGCACTTTCTCAAACAGCTCCGATTGAGTCTTTGATATGACTTGAGCGGACGACTTCGGTCTGCCGGGTTGATCGCGTTCGGTTCGGTCCATTTGAGAGGGCGTTTGTTCTCGGGCGCTAAGATGTCGTGTTGGTTAGATGACCGGTGTACGTGGATGAGACGAACCTTGACATGATGAATGCCAATCTAGGGTGACGGTAATAGTGGTGAATTTAGGGTGATTCCAGTGGGCAAGAATGTTGGAGTGGTGACTTGTCGGAATCCGACAAGCTACTCTTGATATCTTTGGGTATAGGTTTTGGAAGAAGATCTGCGGGCGAGAAGATGACGGAGTTTCAGACGGACTTATTTGGCGATGTCTTCACCTGGCCTGGGAGTGAACTGAATTGGAATGACCACTCCAATGCATCTTGCGGAGGCGAGGATATTTGCATTCTGCTAGTGCGGCGTAGATCCGAAATCAGTGGGCGCCCGCACAAGAAAAAGGCAAAAGTCCCTCGTCTTGAGGTTATACATGATGATCATCTCGCGGCAAGGGTCATAGTATGGCTCAATCACCTACGTGGAATGCGACGCCTCCACACCACGCGGGCTGTTTCTTTTCGGCGAGCACAGACGGCAGCGGTCCACCACTTCGTGTTGTTCTGCCGCAAGGTTTTCAGTATCCTTGCTACCTGCATGGTTAAGCGCTTCACGCAGCCCATATCTTCGAGAGTCCGCGCAGCTAACGCGGCAATATCATACATGAGACAACCTGTGCCCAACCTTTGGGGAACGGCAACTGCCCGAACACGAATCAACGAGAAAACCGCCGAGTATGGGTCCAAAAGGTCTGTTGGAGTTCCAAGGCACTATTTTGGAATCTCCGATCTTATTGGCTACTAGTCACGCGGATACATCGTGGCAGTAATGCGGTCTCTTCTGATGGTTCAGAAGGCCTGTTGCAGGGGGGTCCGCGGCAGGCGCCTACCTGCATATGCGGGGGCTGTTTATCCCAGAAGAACTACCACTCTGTACGGATTAAAGGTTGTACAGGGGTCCCCGGGCGAGCTTCAAGTGGCGTTTGACTTTGTATGCGCGTAGACTTGGTTATTAAATCTTGATGCGAAATGCTCTCGAATACCGCCATGTGGCGTGTGCAGCTTGTTGTGGCACAGTACTTCACCGGTAGCCTTGGCGTTAGCGAAGACGAGTTCTACAGGTGGCCTCTTCTTTTGTATGTGGAGCTGCTGGTCATCTCGATTCAGAATGCCAGATTCATGTTGGTATGAAAGCTAACACACCGTAGCCACGCCCGCCACTATCATGATTACTACGCGAGCTTGATCCTCTTATGGGGCGGAAATTCATGGTAGTCGATTTTGTTGTTCGTCGATCTTTGGTTTAAGTCTTGCTTCATCCCCTTTCAGCAACACAAAACCTCCTTTTACAGCCAACTTCAGAGCAGCTCAATGTATGCCAGTGCTCCGCATCGTGTTTCTCATACTCCGCTTTCGTTAGCAAGAGTCCATTATCACAGCTATCGCACTTGTACTTCAAGGTCTGGCCTCTCGCCTTTTCGACGTCATCTGACGTAGTGGCGCGACCGGTTTGCGACCATCGGATCTGGGTCGTGGTAGGGACGAAAAACGATGACGAAGAGTGGTTCGACGATGTACTTGATCGCCGTGAGGTTAAGCCGACATAATTTGGAGGATCCACAATCGAATCAAGGGCAAGAGTTGAGGAAAGGGATGGTGGGCCACAAGAGATAGGCGTTTGATGGGGCATCAAGATGTTGTTGTCGTAATGTATTGTGGAATGCATTGGCTGGGATATGACCGATTGGGGTAAGAGTAGCGCCATCAAGATTTGTTCGTCACATTTGAAATCGTTTATACCCTCAGCTTGACGTAGCAAAATGACGCGACGGAGGTCCTCTCTCTCGTTCGCAGTAAACCCGAGCGTATTGATCATGTGTGCTCTGTGTGCAAAGGATTCGAGATAGCTTGTACTCGCAGCGTTCAGTACAGCTTTTTGGAAGGGCGTTGTTATATCTGCAGGTAACATTTGCTGCATATCCGATCTGAATTCGGCGTTCAATCCGCTATACCAAGTAACCTGCGCTAGCGTGGGCTCACTCGGGATGGGAAAGCGCCCTTCCGTCCAGACGTAGTTCATGCCGTGCGTGAACTGCGGATACCGTCCTTTGAATTTCGAGAGAAGTACATGCATCACTTGAGACAACAAGGGCTCGTCGAATGCACGTGCAGCGAGTACAAACGGTTGCACATCGTTGCGGTCTTTGAGTTCTGGATCTGCGCCACCGTCAAGAAGTGCTTGCAGCCTCGGGATGATGTCGACCGCGGGACAGCGTTCTATTGTTCTCCTTAGTGGGCTTGAACCATTACTGTCAGCGCTATTGGGATCCGCGCCGTACTTGAGGAGTACATCGATATCTCGTAATGTATCCGCGGGGTGTCGCTTCGCATCAGGACAACAGCCTGTAATCTCATGTAGTAGGTTCCCGCCATTTCCACCCGGACCCGGTGAAGCATAGTCGATCAGAAGACGGGCAGTTCTAGGGGTAGAATGCCAAATTACTTGGTGTTCGAACGTTCCACCTGTGGGTGCACCACACGGAAAACCAGTGAATGGAGCTTGTAGGTTTGCACCTTTTCTGATAAAAGCTTCTAGACATTCAATTTCGGTTGCGCTGACCCTCCCAATCCAATGCGGGTCGGCTGCCCAAGGTTTGATGAATGTTTCGAAAGGAGGGAGAGTCGCATCTTCAGCGGGCCTGACGTGGATATTGGCGCCGGAGTCTAACAAAATTTTGAGAATCTTTTCACATTGTTCTCTGACTGGAGTGTTCATGAAGTCATTCACCCGGCGATCTAGGCACAATTGTAATGCTGTCTTGAAGCCCATGCCGTTTAAGGCAGGCGAGGCGTGATTCACGTCAGCTCCCCTGTCAAGTAGTATCCGGACCACATCGGGTACGTTCCAGAATGTGGCTTGCAGCAAAGGTTTCCAGGGGGTTCCGGGAATGCCATTCACTTCGGCTCCTCCAGAGTGAATTAGCGATTGTACAGTAAGTGTGCGTCCATTCTTAATAGCATTGTGTAGCGCAAGGTCTGTTCCGAGTGGATGCCGTGACCCCTTCGCCCGTTGAGCCACCAAAACCCAGATTACCGGTCCTGAGGGGAGGCCAGAGGCAATATCGAGAATTGTTTGCTCAGGATGTTGCAGGATTACACACTGATGCATAGCAGGGTGATTAAAGAATCGACCCCCGTGCGCATCGAAGGGAAGCCCAATCGGATAGTTTACGTGACTGGGGTTGACTCGAATGAGCAGCTCCAGCTTCTGGGAGTCGCCATCTAAAACGCAGGCGAGCATGTCCAAACTAGATTCAGTGGCCAGGGTGGCGTCTGACCACGGAGCAATTGTAGTAATCAGGCTAAGAAAGTTAGTGGGGAGTGCATAGGTGCAAAGTCCATGTGGTTCTGACAGAGGATGCCATGTAGCAAGATCGAGGTGAGTCGGATTGCACTTACTCTTGTGCTCCCTCGAGCAGATTCAAGCTTTCCTCCACAGGCGTCTGCTGAGTGGATGCTGGTTCAACGGAAAACGACTCAGCAACCGCGTCTTCGGTGGTGCGATCACTATCTTCTGCGTCCGCATCCTCTTCATCCGCTCGTTCCTTGGCTACTCGGCTGGGCCCTCCACCTCGATCTTTAGTGGCTTTCCGTGGCAGGTGCCTTACATAACCCCACTCTTTTAGTTTCATTCGATAAGCTCTTGTCCTGACGGGCGTGTCAGATCAGTCTACTCTAGTTTTTGAAGGCTTCGGGTATAGGTGAAAGCACGTGACTCACGAGGCCTTGAACTTATACCTGCTCTCCATTAGCGCTCTCACATCTTGAAGGCACTTCTTCTGATTGAGCGAAAGGTCCCTGATATCCTCTTGCACTACTTCCCAATCTTTTGTCATGACGAATCTGGAGATTTGGACGAGGGCGCTGTACTAGAGGTAGAAGACAACAAATTCGGTACAGATGTACCAAGGTTGAGTGTGCCGAAGCTGTTGAAACTGACTGGTCAAGAAATATGACAGTCGCCTGACGACGATGTACGGAAGACGACTGTTACACAAGGCACATTTCGTCAAAAAAGTGAATAGTGAATTGAGTATTTGCAACGCGAGGGACAGGGCCACTTTATTGACTCTTAGTGGTGCGTGGAGGGTGAAGTGTGCAAAAAGGTGGGTGGATCGCCGCCCGGTTTCCGGGCGGAGTGCAAAACCTGTGCCGAGCTAGCCTGAAGCAGGGTGGCGCCAGCTCAGCCACTCATGGCTGTGCATCCAGATTTTGCACACTTGATTGCACTCCGGAGATTAGTGTGCGTGATATGCACGCCTCTCGATAGGACGCTGCATGCTTGACCGTTGCCTAAGAAAGTGCAACTTCGAATCGAGTATCTAAGAGATGTCCCATCGCTGCCTACGTCGGATGGGGGATAGGTGACTCTGAATCCTCTTGAACTTGGGACTTATACTCTAGCTCACTCGCATCAACTGTCAACGAAGCAGGGCCCAGTCGAGGAGGCGTGGAGGTATACGGAGTCAGGTACAGGCAGAAGATAAACCCCCTTGTGATAGGTGGTAGGTGGTAGGTATACAGTCAAGGGCATGTTCGAAGTGCGGGGTGGCAGGCGATCTCCGATGACGTCATCTGTGGCTGCTTCAAGCCCTGAGCCACAAGTAATCCTCTGCAGCTCGCAAAATGCCGATGTACGATGGTGGTTCGCAGCTCGCAAAACAAAGCCATAGATACAGACGGCTCCTGTCAATCTGGAACCGGCAGCGCGGGAACACGTAGATACTTGAAAGTCGCAACGCCCATGGTCTGAGGCCTCGCTTGACCGGGCTTGACAGTGCCCAGGTGGCTTCCCCGAGGGCGAGGCCGGCTCCGAGGGCGGTCCAAGCTTCCGTGTGTGCTCACGTCACATCGACAGAATTCAACCCCCGACTGAGGGGGAGAGAGGGGGAGAGAGGGGGCTGCGTAAGACGATGGGCACCAGCGGCAACGCGGCCTGTTGCGTTGGACAGACGCAGGCGCACTCCAGGGCTATCTCCAGCCATCTCCAGCCTGCTCGACTCGGTTCGCGCCGCCCCTTCCGCTGTTCCTCCTGCCTCTCGCGCCGTGAGCCCCGGAAGCCGCGTTGGACGGTTGTTGGCCATCTTTCGTAGGTTGGACCTCCTCACCTCTTCTCCTGCCCCCCTCGTCTCGCGCTCGCTCTTGCTGCCCGTTCTTTGCTCGAGCAGCAGCGAGCAGCAGAGCCCACGGCTCCCTCGTGGCGGCTGCCATACGCAGTCTTCGCCGTCCATAGTCTTCGCCATCCATAGTCTTCTCTGCCAAACGTCATCACTGGTAGTAAGTCAATTCCTCTCATCACTCATTACGGATACTGCTATACCTATCCTTTACCCCTTTGGCGCCATGAGTTTCCTAACGCGTCGCGCCACCCGCAAACACATCCAGGCGCTGCTGTCGGCGAACAACCTGACGGCTTTCGCATCTACTGACGACCTCATTTCCTTGACAGACGCCGACGGTACACTTCCAGTTCTGAAACGGCATCCTTTCAAAACGACCCGCCGCGTGGACTTGGACCCGTCCGATGCCACCATGACCGATCGAGCCACCATCACCTTCACCCACCCTGGTGTCCAGCCGCCGGTATATCTTGTGAGCCCCCTGAGCGATCCGCCATGGGAGACCCTCGAGATGGACATTGGGGAGGAAAGGACTGCTACCGGGGACCTTGTCTTCACCCGCTGTTTCAACGGCGTCCCACTGGGCAGCTACCAGTACAAGATCAGGATCGGCCCAGACCATTGGGTGCTCGACGAAACCAGGGAGACAGGTGAGTTTGTTTGCATTATATCACGAGGTCGTTTTCTAGAGCTTACCCATCCTAGCTGTCGATGATGTTGGTAACCGCAACAACGTCATCCACGTCAAACCCGAAATCAAGCCTGCGTCGATCCCCTCAGCAACGGCTGTATCCGCACCGCCTGTACCCAGTCTCGTGGTGGAGAAGACTGACAATACCCCCTCGTTTGGTGAGGATTTTGGACCGGATGCCACGAGTGCCCAGAAATTGGCGCATGAGTTGAGAGCTGCTGATGCCGTTCCTGACAAAGTCCTTGTATCTCCGGAACCAGAGCCCGGTGACTTGGCCGACTATATGACAGAAGACGGGGTTTCAGAGTTAGATGCTGCTCCCCTATTACGGCATGAGTCGTTCGAGCCGACCGGAAACGCTGTTCCAGCGAAGTCAACCCCGCAGATGGATATCATCGAGGAGGGGTCCGAGGCCTCGTCCAACGAACAAACGAATCCAGAGGCTTCCAATGAAAAGCTCGATGGCGAGGCTGAAGATGAACACGATGACGAGTTTGAGCGAGCGCCGTTGATGTCACACGAAACCGGACTATCGGAGGATAGCGAGGCATTCAGCGAACTTGGTAACGCACCCCTCATGCCACACGAGACTGGCCTTCGAGAAGCAAGCACTCCTTCTAGCGAGCTTGAGAATGAACTACTCATGCCGCACGAAACTGGATCCTCGGCGTACGGAGCCAGCGAATATACACGAAGTGGCGGCATGGCGGTTAGCGACTCTGACTACGAGGATGAGGTCTCCGAGCTTGAGCGTGCCCCCTCCTTTTCCCATGAAGCCTATCAAGAAGACCAACATGGTTCCGGCATGCCTCTGTTTCCACACGAGCGACACTCGCGTGCCTCTAGCGTGAGTTCCGGAAATGCCGTTAAGGACGGTGAACCCACGTTCGCTTTCGAAGACGCTACCCCTCGGCCTATGTTCGGTGAAATGCCCTCCTCATACTTCTTCATAAAACGAACTGGTACCAATAGCGAGCTGCCCCACACATTGCCGCAGTCAGACGAGCTTGATCCCAACCTCAGTGACCCGAGCCTCGAATCTTTCCCTATTAGCCGGGATCTGATCCTTGAGCGGGTTGCTACCATTGGAAGACACCTTCCGGAGGATGAGACAACGATGGATCAATATGACATGCACTCACCTCAGTTTTCAGTACTGTCCCAAGCTTGCTCCTCGGTCGACCTTGGTGCCCTCACTCCTCATATGCTGCTGAAACCTGTGGCGGAGGAAGATTCCTCCGAGACGGTGAACTCCGATGTGCCTTCGCCTATAAAGTTGGCAACTACTCCTGCTGAAGCCGCTGATCGTCACGATTCTCTTGCAACCTCAGAAACACCTCCGGCAGGTCACAAGTCGGCGGAATCAGAAAACTGCCCTACTGATAGGGGTAGTGAGGCTGAAAGTGTCGATAAGACTGATGGGGCGAACGATAAGGCCAAGGATTGGGGTAAGGTTTACGATGCTATCGCCACACCCGCCAAGGTCCTTGTTCCTCTTACTCCTCCACGCACGCCTGAGAAGAGTGAAGAAGCAACAGACTCCCGGGACGAATCGGCTTCGAAGGAGAATACTCCAAATCCACCCGACAATGACAAACGAAAGACGTCGAAAGAGAACGTGTTCCAAGCGCTCTCTCGTGTTATGTTCGGTCGGAAACAAGTTGGGTAAGCATTTCGAACTCCTATACCCAACATCATCAGAAAGCTTCATGTCCTTCTTTCCGAGCTTGTGCATGACTGACCCTGCTAGTGGAGCGATTCTGGCTGCGGTTGTTGCAGCAGCTTACTACTACTTGTTTGCTTTGGCCCGGTAGAAGTCCATGCTGGTTTTCAAAATAGCGAAGAGCTGTGCCTCAGTTCTAGGGCGTACGGAAAGGTTGGGGTGGCGACGTATTACTCATAGGCTTACGACAACGCAATACCCCTAACGATGCATGACATGGATAATGGCAGGAAAGGAGTGATGAGGCATTGTTTTGCTTGCATTCTCTTTCTCTTCTTATCCTAATAGATTCACTCTTCACTTCCTTGCTGGCGTTCTTCTCGTGTGGCTAACGAGTGCTTGAGTTGCTTTATTTGATTAGAAAGGGGAACTCTGGGCTTTTGAACCCCCACTTGGAATCAGTCGGTTAGCCATACGGTCAAAAACCTGCCCAGGATGACGGAGTGGTCGAGTCACGTGATCTTATGCCGGCCCGGGGCTCAAGCTTACCACCAAGTGGAAGGGACGGAATTGCAAGACATGAAAAGATGGATTGATGAATGAACGGATGATGGAGAATAATTCCTAAGCGAGAGTCACTCAAGACCGACCTCCAATGTCTTTGCCAGACACAGACACACCCACAGACGCCGTCCGGTATCAATGCCAGACTCCACACCCTCCTGGAGTCATCGTCGTTATGTTCGAAAATCTCACCAGCCAACCTTCCCACCATGTTCTATCCAACCGCCTTCTTCCTCTGCAATCTCTAGCCCACCTTTCACCCCTCCTCACTTCTCCCTTCATCCCCACTCGGCACGGCGTAGCGTAGCGCCGAATCCAACCATTCAGGACCTTCACTTATCCTTGGCACATACCGGCCATCGCTCGTAGGCGATCCCGGTGACGACGCTGGCGCGCCGGAACTTGGAGAGGCGGATCGCGGTGGCACGGGGCCTTGTAGGAGTGCGGAGTTGGGGAGCATGGGCGCCGGGGGTGCGGTGTAGACGCCGCTGCCGCTGCTGGTGTTAGTCGTTCCAGGGGGTTCGGGTCCGGGGCTAGGGTCGGGGCCCTCGATACTAGGTATGGGCGAGGGCGGACGGGAAAAGGTGGATTGCGGGACGGGGCCATGGGGGACTGTGGAGCTGGAACTGGAGGGCATGGTATTAGTCGTGGGTCCGGGTCCGAGGCTGGGGACCTCAATACTGGGCATAGGCAAGGGCGGACGGGAAGAGGTGAATTGCGGGACGGGGCCATGTGGGATTGTGGAGCTGGAGCTAGAGAGTATCGGCGCGATGGGTGCGACATGCAAGCCATCGGGTGCCTCGATAGTGGGCGTATGCGGCTGCGACGGCGAGGGTGGTCTGGGTCTCTGCGATTGCGATTGCGGCGACGGAGCCAGTCTAGAAGACTCGAGGGGCGGCTCGCGGGCATCGGGCACTGTGAAGCCGGGGCGTAGGGGCGCGCGGGGGGGAAAGGTGGGTTTTGGCGATGGCGGTCTGGGTCTCTGCGATTGTGATTGCGACGACGGAGCCGGTCTAGAAAACCCGAACTGCGGCACGCGGGCATGCCCCATTGTGATGTCGGGACGTTGGGGCGCGCCGGGGGGGAAAGTGGGTTTTGGTAATAGCGGTCTGGGTCTCTGCGATTGCGATTGCGACGACGGAATCAGTCTAGTAAACCCGAACTGCTGCACGCGGGTATACCCCATTGTGAAGCCGGGGCGTAGGGGCGCGCGGGGGTGATTGGTGGGTTTTGGCGATGGCGATGGCGGTCGTGATAGCCGTGGGGACTCAATAGGCATGGTATTTTGTCCCGCTTCTGCGCCATAGCGTGCGGGTTCGTGGGCGGGGACGGGGGCCGGATATATTCCTCTGCGCCCGTCTGGATGCCGTTGTGGGGAGTCGTATGGTGATGTTGCGGGTATGTGGATATGCGGGCTAGGCGGATATGTGGGATACTGGCATCCGGGATAGTCGCACACTGGTGTGTAGTACACGGGCTCTGCGACTGCTGATGTGCTTGTTTCCACTGGCTCTGCGTCCGCTGGCTCTGCGTCCGCTGGACCTGCGTCCGCTGGCGTGGCTGGTCCAGGGCGGGGTGTCTCTGGCAGGGACTGGCTGGCTTTCCGTTTGAGGTGGGACCTGGTAATAACCATCTTACTGGGGGAATACTCAGTGTGAACTGTGGAAGGTAATTCGGGAGATGACCTAGGGGCATTCGCCTGTGACGGTGGTGGTATAAATGTTGGTGTAGTAAACGATAGGTTAACGGCTTTATCCGAACCTTATGGATGCTCTTGTTCGGCAGATGTGCTGGCTGTTGATGTGTTGTGGGAAGAATGTGGGTTGAAAATAGTGCCGGTGGGTTGGTGAAAGAAGCTGTAGGAATCCGTTGTCTATGCGCTGGCTTGCTTGCGGTGTGCTCTTTCTCGATTCGGGCAATAGATTGGTTTGGAAGCGCGTGCTCGAGGGTCGCTCGTTCTTGCCCACATTCTGAATGGTCAACGTCTGCTGGGCTGAGACCTTGCGATATTAGATGACGTCTCCGACTTGGGAGATTTTACAACCAAGTTCTTTTTGTTGCCTGGGACAATTGAACACGGTGGTGGAGGCGGGGCTGCTGCTCGAATTCTGGATCTCCCTATGTGGTCCGATCGGGAAGTGGGCGGTAAGAACGTATTGCCTCACGTAACGTCTAACAGCTGACGTACTGCAGCCGATCGTCCATAGAATAGGTGGAAGAGATCCGCCGCGAGCCTTGAGCTTGTGACGTTGCCATTCGTTTTGTCGTTTGAACTGTACTTTTACTAGCCGTGCTATGCACATCCTGAAAGGCTATTGACGAGGTTCGGTCTTCCGTGCCCAGCGTGGAGAGACGTGGTAGAACTCACTGTTCTTTTACCGACAAGCGCACGATCCACATGCACGCGGGTCAGGGAATCAACGCACTTGTGTTGTAATTTCTTGCTAACAGTGTGCTTTATGCATCTCTCTCTAGAACAAGAGGTCTCTTTGATGTTGGCTTCTTTACGTCTCCAGCAATGATCTCAACACATCAGCAGGCGTTCGCTTCGGCGCAGCAAGCTCGAGGATTTCCTTGCTGGTCGTTGAAGCTGTGCATTTGCCCTCCCACGCCGTCTCCGGGGCGTATTTAATGGATAAGATGACGTTCTTTGATTCCTGGGTTCCAGCAGCCATTTGGTCGATGAATGAGACGTCCTTGTAGCTGACGTTCTTGACTGATTCGCCAATGTGCTCCTCAACCATTTTTACAATCTGTTTTCCAGTAATATCCTCTGGCCCGTTGAGTACGTATTTGGCGTGGTTATGCGCAGTAGGATCTTCTTGCAACAGGAGACTAGCTGCTATGATTCCAACTTCATCAGCGTCGACAATGCCGACCGGGGCATCTTCTGAAGCTATCAAGCGAAGTACCTCTTGTTTGCCGTTCTCGCGAAACGTCTTGATCAGTCCCGCGGCAGAGGAAAGGTAAAATGAAGAAAAGACGTTCGGCTGCAGTGAAGTCCACTGCAGTTTGTTGAATTCGGGTGAGCTTAGCATAGCCTCGATGGCCCAATGTGTACGTGGATAGTAAGCAGGATAATCCGGGTGGACGTTTGCAGCTGTTGTCGAGATCCTCACAACATATTTGACACCTGCTCGTAGAGCTGCGACGTGGAAAGTTGATTCTTCGGCGAATTGATTTGGCTGATTGTGTGATGCAATGAAAGCTCTGGCAACCTCGTGTTCGCGGAGCCAGTCAGCGGTGATCTCGACCCAGTTTTGCTCGACTACCTCGACACGCGGCAATTTGGCAAGCTGTTGTGCTGCGGGATTCTTCGAGGAACGCGTGAGCGCGAGGAGTCGGTATCCAGACCAGGCTTGCGTGGTTTCCAGCCGCTTTGAGAGTGTTTCCACAACGCCTCGACCCGTGTTGCCAGTGGCGCCAACAATCAGAAACGAGGGTGCCATAATAGAGTGGAGCTTTTAGACAGATTTACGCGTTGGTGATCTGGCGGAAACGCAAACTTATGGTGCAGACAATGCAGACCGTTGATTAGTCGCCTATTGCATCATTCATGACGCCAAACTCAGGTGCGGGGACGAGACTAATGACACAACATGCTCGCTCATTCTTCCGCACTGAACCGCGGATATTCCGGAAGGACGGCCAGCAGCTGAAGGATGAGACGGAGAGAGATGTGGATGTGGTCGAACGCGCAACGCGGCTCTTGCGCGGGGTTACATAAGCGAGCGCCACAGCGCCACAGACGCGAAGCTCTGAAGCCGGCTCACGGGCGATGCGCTGAGAGCGACGGGCCACGATGCGCACGTAGGAACATGCCCGCCCGACCGCCTGCACTTACATGTCGAGGGGATGTCCAGCTCGTCCTCCAGCCAGCAAGCCCATGGCCAGGCCGAAGCGTCGTCCAGCCGCACGCCGAACCGCCAGCCCACCGTCGACGACGACCACAGCGAGGATGAGAGCCTGCTGGCGTCGGATCCCCTAGACCACAGCTTGCCTGAACAGTACGAGTCCCCCCCTTGTGAAGCTTTCCCCAGGCTTGTCACTGACAACTCTGCACCAGCATCTCCTTCAAGCGCAGGCAGAAAGCGGCTGCCTCGTCGTCGTTCGGCCTTTCGCGCTTCCTGTCCTCGACAATCGGAACCCCCAAGGACCGCAATTCTCCCGTCCCACGGCCGCCGCAAGCCCGGCTGCAGCACTTGCGCACCGGCTCCCGCACCAACGACTCGACAGAGCTCATCCTGAACTATCTCGACACGCCGGGGAACGCGGGCGACCACCTGCAGGACACCAAAGATGCGACCGGCCTGGACTGGTATGTCGAGGGGCCCGGACGGCGCGTCGGCTACGACGATCTCACGGCCATCGACTGGATTTTTGAGTATGCGAAGGAGCGGCAGCGGCTGCGGTACCTCTACACGGGTGTTTCGGGCATTCTCGGGCACATCAAGCAGCTCGCGGATGCCAGCCAGATATGGATAGTCCTGATTGCCACCGGCATCCTGAGTGGGGGCATCGCGGCCTTCATCGACGTGGCTAGCGACTGGTTAGGTGATCTGAAAACGGGATACTGCAGCAACGTCGATGGAGATGGCAGATTCTATCTGAACAAGGGCTTCTGCTGCTGGGGGTACGCGGAATACTCCCATTGCCATGACTGGCACCCTTGGAGCAGCGCTCTGGGCATCAATTCGCTCGGCGGCGGCTGGATTGTCGAGTATATCTTTTTCGTCCTCTTTTCTGTAAGTGCCCGTGCCGTGCTAATACGCACTTGGCTGACATGCATAGGTTCTTTTCGCGGCATGTGCTAGCCTCTTGGTACGCGAGTTCTCGACATATGCGCAACATAGTGGTATTGCCGAAATCAAGACGGTCTTGGGCGGATTCGTTATTCGGCGTTTCTTGGGCGCTTGGACGTTGGTTGTGAAAACACTGGGTCTGGTATGCATTCTGCGTTCAATAAAAGTGTACTATCGCTAACTCTAATTAGTGTCTCGCTGTTGCGTCGGGTCTGTGGCTAGGGAAGGAGGGCCCGTTGGTGCATGTCGCATGCTGCTCTGCAAATCTCTTTATGAAACTGTTCAGTAATGTTAATGGCAACGAAGGTACCGATCGAACGTCCACTAGGTATAGGGTTATACTAATGAAATCTAGCAAGGAAACGAGAAGTACTTTCTGCCGCAGCAGCAGCAGGTATTTCGGTTGCATTCGGCTCACCAATCGGTGGCGTGCTGTTCAGCCTGGAGCAGCTATCCTACTATTTTCCAGACAAGACCATGTGGCAGAGCTTCGTCTGTGCTATGGTAGCAGCCGTAACACTGCAAGCCCTCAACCCATTCCGGACCGGCAAACTCGTCTTGTACCAGGTTACGTACCACACCGGCTGGCACGACTTTGAGCTTGTCCCGTTCGCCTTCTTGGGCATTCTTGGTGGCCTCTATGGCGGGCTGTTTATCAAGCTAAACATGCGAGTCGCCGAATGGCGTAGACAGAGGACTTATTTGAATGGCCCTGTCACCGAGGTAGTGCTCGTTGCTTTCGTCACAGCTCTCGTCAACTACCCCATCAAGTTCATGAGAGCTCAGGCATCAGAGCTGGTGTATTTCCTCTTCGCTGAATGTGTCGATCTATCTGAAGACACCCTGGGCTTGTGTAAAGCGGGCAAAGCAAACACCGGCGTGGTGGCTCTGCTTATCATCTCCGCTTTACTCGGCATCATACTCGCCAGCTTCACGTTTGGTCTCCAGATTCCAGCGGGCATCATCCTGCCATCCATGGCCATAGGCGGACTCTATGGGCGCGCGGTAGGACTCATAGTCCAAGAAATACAACAGGCTTGGCCGACTCTATTCGTCTTTGGGTCTTGCGAGCCAGACGTACCGTGCGTAACGCCAGGCACCTACGCCATCATCGGGGCTGCTTCTGCACTCGGCGGCGTTACGAGAATGACCGTCTCTATTGTAGTCATCATGTTTGAGCTTACGGGAGCTTTGACCTACGTTCTCCCCATCATGGTTGCAGTCATGATCAGCAAATGGGTCGGGGATGCTATTTCACCCCGGGGCATCTACGAATCCTGGATCCATTTCAGTGGCTATCCATTCCTCGACAATCGCGACGACAACGGGTCTTCCGTTCCCGACGTCCCCGCCGCGCAAGTCATGACGCGCATCGAGGACCTCATAGTCATCACAGCCACGGGCCACACCATCCATAGTCTCCGGCAGCTGCTCACCCACCACCGCTTCCGCGGCTTCCCCGTCATCGACAACAGTCGCGATGCGATCCTCCTAGGCTACATCTCCCGCACCGAACTCGCCTTCGCCCTCTCCTCGGCCTTCTCCGCGCCCCGCCACCTCAGCGACGACACCGAAGCGTATTTCTCGCACCAGCCCCTCTCCGACCCGACCACATCCCTCGATCTGCGCCCGTGGATGGACCAAACGCCCATTACGCTCAACGCCAAAGCGAGCTTCCAGCTCACCGTCTCCATGTTCCAGAAACTGGGCTTGCGATATGTGGTGTTTGTGAGTAGGGGCACGTTGAAGGGCCTGCTGACGAAGAAGGATGTGTGGTTTGTGCTGAACGAGATGGATGAGGGCGATGTGGATGTGGGGGGTGGTGGTGTGATGAGAGAGCAGGTGGATGATGATGAGAGTGAGGAGAGGGGGTTGTTAGCTACGCCGACGGATGAGGACAGCGAGGGTGCGGGGCGGTTCAGATAGGAGGGTGGGGAGTTCTAGGCGTTGAGACACTGAAACTTTTGGGATGATTATAGGGTATGGGAGGAAGATTATTTTAGAGTGTACACTACGGGACTACCTAGAACGTCGAAACTTTCTAGGCTTGTTTTCCAAGAAGATTTTAGTGGGACGAATCATCTTTGTTCCATTTGCGATGGATATCATGTTCGTGTGTTCGATCGCTAAATGGGTAATTCTCTTGTCGGGTCCATCCATGGTTCGCTGCCACGTGCGTGCGCGCCGCGTCGTTGACACATCGATTCCAAGGTTGCTCTTGCCCCCGCTTTTGCACGACGTCGACTTTCGATCGTGCGCCTTGTATACACTCACGTCTGCGTTCTTCTCGCTACATAAATCGGCATACTAGCTTAGCTATCGATTGGTGGGCTCGTCCCGGCCTGCAAGAGTTTTGGGGCGCAAGTCGACGGTGGTATAGCGGGCAGGAGTTTGCGCGAGATCAGTGCGCCGGGGTGCCACGTACGCATCGTTCGCCTACCGCCGGTGGATGGGTGGTGGGGTGTTTGAGCTTGCGGTGAGTGAAGCTTTTTCAGTCGATCGCCGTTGAGGCGCGGGAGAGGTGCTGTGTGGTTAGCTGAAGATGCGTAGTTTGACCAGTGTCGACTCCATCGCGCTCGTTCCGATGACGAGGAATATACGGGGAAGGTCCGAATGGACTGGTCGCAAGAAGATTATAAGAGAGTGATCACTGATAAGCGCGCTCGGTTTTCGGAGAGAGTGTTGGGTACTGCGGGTACGATGTTTCAAGTAGGCTAAGAGTATAGCGCAAGAGTCTGTTGTGTGGTGGCCCTACTGCGTGGTGGACGGCATCAGGTCGACGCGATCATTGTCTCAATACGGCCGAGTCTGTGATATGATGGCCAAGCTATGGAGATATCATGGTGAACTGAAGATGGTAGGTGGGTGGGTGTACACCACTACGTCGCCGACCTCTCTTTCTCAGTACGTCGAGTCCAATATGTTGTCTCCGGAGTTACATCTTCTGCTGGGCAAGGACTTGTCTAGATCCATCCATAACTTTTTCATCTTTCTCCGGTTACTGTCCCTCCGATGTCGCATTTCCTGGACCATCGTTCACATGCTGGCGCCACCACGGTCTAGGACGAGCTAATCGGGTAGCATACCGCCACAGGCTCATCGTCGTAGACTGGATACCAAGCAAGGTGGAGAATTGTTGACAACTGCGCCCAGCTAGCAACAGTTCCTTGGACGAAAGATGAGCGCAGAGATGTCGATAAGGAAAGCCTCCAGAAAAGAGATATGATAGCTGCCGAGACACTGGTGCTTAATATGTTCGCCCACAGAGGGGAGACATGGGTATCTTTCTGGTCCGCGAGAAAACATCCAGGTACAGCTGGGTAGCCCATGTCATGCAAGATAAGGCACTGTCGATCGATCTGATTGGTCTAAGGCAAAATCATCATTCCTTATCTTCTTCCAAAGTGCTTGATCGACAATGACCTGGAGAAACCAAGGGACAATCAGGGTCACCATCTCTCGGATTCAGTTCCGTGTCGCAAAGGAGCGCCACGATTTGTTTCCCCTCAGATCCAGTTCTACGGTAATTATGAAGGCTCGCTTGCTCGCGTGGTAGCATCCCACAACAGGTTTGCACCACCGACGACAACAACTCAATCTCGATCACAAAAGAAACAGCAAACTGCATTCTCTCCCGAAAGTCGAAATTCAGCTTGCTTCGACGATCTGACTTCTCTAGGTCTCCAACTACGGGTAAAAGTCTGAGACTTTCCGCGGCGCAGCAGCATGCCATCAAGCTTCAAGTTTCGAGCGACACAATCGATTTGCCAACCACTACCGCGGAAAAGCTACAAACATATCTCATAGGGAGTGCTGATAAGGATGCTGTTTCGGGACAACTCGAGTGCCCCTAGCGCCTCAAGATAGCGCCAAGAGATAAGGGAGCGCCGCTCCGCCGCCTCGAGGCGCTTCCCGCCCCCACTCATCCCGCGTGAGAAAGGATCTGATTCGCACCTCACTCGTCCGCAAAAACGTTCCACCGCTTCCTCCTTACTTTACCCAGTCCGCCCTGCCATGATGTGCAGTACCGTCGAGATGCTCTAGGGCGCCACAGCGCTGATCGGAGGCTTTGCTCCAACCACACGTCGCCGCTTGCTTTTCTTCCACCCTCCTGGTTCCAGGCGCGCAAAACCCCCGAGATAAGGACCTCGATTGATCTCATCTCACACCAGCCAGGCCTGTATCCTCAGCATCCCCGGAGAACCCTCATGCACTTGGCGCTCTTGGTTGCTCCGCGTTTCTAAGTCTGGTCCCGCGTCTCGTAGCTGTACCGCGGAAGTATCGCATTGACGTCTATGGCTTTGCTTGCTATATAGTTCGACCTATCCCGCCCTGCACTGTTCCTGCAAGCAAGCATCACCTCTTCGATAACGGATACCGGGCAACTCTCCGGCATATACCCTTGTACCTCCACGACCAGCCCACAGTGCTAGATCCCCATCCCCGGATTTTCAACCATGGGTTTTCAGCTGAAGCAGCTCTGGTCGGCTCCAGAGATCAACCCCTACAACAAGAAAGCGAAATCGATCCCGATTTTCAACCCTGTCGACAAATATGGACGAGTGTTTTTCTTCTCATATTTAGGTACAGTTCCTATCATCCCATTTGACTCTGGAGCTAACAGAAATTTCAGGTTTCTTCATTGCATTTTGGTCATGGTATGTCTCTTCTCCACGCTATTCTCTCTTCAATTTGCTCACAATATACTAGGTACGCGTTTCCACCTCTGGTATGGTTCTCAATCCGATCCCTACGCTATTCGTGCTTCAGCCACTAATTTTCTGCAGCTAAGCATCACTATTAAGAAAGACATGCATCTTTCTCAAATCGAAGTCGCAAACTCCAACATTATCTCTTTGACAGCTACTTTACTTGTCCGTGCTATTGCTGGTCCCATGTGTGATCGCTTTGGACCTCGGCTCACATTTGGTTGCCTTCTCCTCGCTGGTGCTATCCCTACTGCGCTTGCAGGAACTGCAAAGAACGCCGCTGGTCTTTACACCATTCGATTCTTTGTAGGTATTCTTGGTGGTACCTTCGTGCCTTGCCAGGTATGGACAACAGGATTCTTCGACAGGAACATTGTCGGTACTGCCAATGCCCTTGTCGGTGGCTGGGGTAACTCGGGGGGTGGTATCACCTAGTATGTAACTTTGCGCATCGTTGATATCAGTACTATATGCTAACCTACCCTTCAGCTTTGTTATGCCCGCCATTTTCGACTCCTTGGTACACCAATCAGGCCTCTCTGCTCATGTGGCTTGGCGTGTATCCTTCATTGTACCCTTCATCCTCATCACCGCTACTGCGATCGGACTACTCCTGCTCACCGAGGACACTCCCACTGGAAAGTGGTCCGAGCGTTACGCGGCCGTTCCTACCGGCCATGCACATGCTACCATCGTTACCACGACCGGCGGTCTTACTGATAAACCCACCGATGGATCCATCTCATCTAACGATGACAAGAAGACACATGCCAATCCTACCGATATTGAGTCTGGCTCCGGTGAAGTGCAGATCATCGATGAGGTACAGCACGAGGTGATCCAAAAGCCGAGCCTCAAAGAGGGTCTGAAAGTCCTAATGTCCCTGCAAACGCTCATGCTGTGTTCCGGCTACGTCTGTTCCTTCGGGGGTGAACTCGCCATCAACTCCATCCTCGGGACCTACTACCTCAAGAACTTCCCCACTCTCGGACAGACGCAATCAGGCCGCTGGGCCGCCATGTTTGGTCTTCTCAACATCCTCAGCAGACCCGCGGGCGGCTTCATTGGCGATCTCATCTACAAATGGACGAACCACAACCTATGGGCTAAGAAGTTCTGGATCCACTTCGTTGGCGTCATGTCTGGAATCTTCCTTATCGTCATCGGGCAACTCGATCCTAAGAAGCTCGATACTATGATCGGTCTCATCGCCCTCATGGCTATCTTCATGGAAGCGGGTAACGGCGCGAACTTTGCCCTCGTTCCTCACATCCATCCCCATGCCAATGGTAAGCTGTCTTCACTGCAATTCTCTCTCTATATCCAGAGAACTAACGGCAACTAGGTATCCTCTCCGGTCTTGTCGGCGCATCCGGCAACCTCGGGGGTATCATCTTCGCCATCATCTTCCGCTACAACGGCACACACTACGCCCGCGTCTTCTGGATCATGGGCATAATCATCATCTGCCTCAACGTGGGCTTCTCGTGGGTGCGGCCGATCCCCAAGGGGCAGATTGGCGGTCGCTAGTGTAGAATTTCTGACCGAGTTTCTTGTTTCTTACTGGGGGTTGGTTGCCTAAGCGTGTTCTAGTTTGAGAGATACCATGAATTGCATCGCATTAATTATCGAAGTCTGCACATCTCAAAATGTACTGGATTCTTTTCAATGTGAGATTTTGCCTACTATACGGTAATGAATGACCGAGGGTGAGCTAATCTGGCATCTGTCAAGAAAATACACATGGAACGGCATGGTCTAATCCACGGTGCATACATATCGAACCGGGACTAAGAGAAGTCGATACCAAATTTTCCCATTGGCAGGTTAGCATCTCAGGTTCGGCATCTCGGAGATTCAGAAGACATGCACTTAGCCTTTGGTAAGCCAGTATCACGTGCTATGTGTCACCACATCCACGTGACGTTACATCTATCCAACCTTAATAGTTGCACCACGGCTCGCAACCCCAAAATTAGAGCTGTAACTCGGATCTCTGATAGGCCTAGGAAAAGATTTTATATCGTAGAACTCGACCCAACACCTGGTCAAGGCCCGAGTGTTGGACGTCAAAGCATTCAGTTGGCAGACTAAACAGTCCGATCACGGCATAGAGTTGGTAAGGTAAACAATTTGGTTTCTCGAATCTAGCTACCCCCTCCCCTAGTAGATGGCACTATCGCGCACCAGTTTCCACAAAAGAGCTCATGCTTTGACTCGCAACGAAAGAACGGTGGTTTCTAATCTTACAAAAGGTTCGCGCAAAGGCGGCAGCGAAGTTATATACAAAGGAAACAAACTTATGAGATACAATCTTGCCAGGCTCGGGCGTACAGCTATGCCATGCCAGTCTCTCGGGGTAACGACCGAATGAAATGGGGGAGTGAGAGTCGAAGGTTGACTAGACGGGAGCCTCGTCATCGGCGACGGCTTCCTTGGTTGGGGTTGCGCTTGCCTTGGCGCCGGTCTTGGTCTTGGTGTGGGCCGGGGTTGACGTTGCTTTGTCTTCTTCATTGCTCGGGGCATCGGCGTCTGCGGCGGGGGTTGCGTCGGCATTTGCTTCGGCGTCGGCGGTTTGGGTTGCTTCAGAATCAGTTAGTGTTGTTGAGTCTTCATCGTTTGGGGCATCGGGGTCTTCGGCGGGGGTTTCCTCGTCTTCAACAGGTGCTTCCTCGTCGTCGACAGGTGCTTCCTTGTCTTCAACAGGTGTTTCCTCGTCTTCAACAGGTGCTTCCTCGTCTTCAACAGGTGCTTCCTCGTCGTCGACAGGTGCTTCCTTGTCTTCAACAGGTGTTTCCTCGTCTTCAACAGGTGCTTCCTCGTCGTCGACAGGTGCTTCCTTGTCTTCAACAGGTGTTTCCTCGTCTTCGACAGGTGCTTCCTCGTCGTCGACAGGTGCTTCCTTGTCTTCAACAGGTGTTTCCTCGTCTTCGACAGGTGCTTCCTCGTCGTCGACAGGTGCTTCCTTGTCTTCAACAGGTGTTTCCTCGTCTTCGACAGGTGCTTCCTCGTCTTCAACGGGGTCTTCCCTTTTCTCGACGGGTGCATCGCTAGTTGGGGTTGCCTCACCTTTGTGCGCTTTGGCTGTGTGTGTGGGTGTAGGTGTGTCCTCGCCCGCTTCGAGTGTGGGTGTGGCCTCGCCCGCTTCGGATGTGGCCTCGCCCGCCTCGGGTGTGGGTTTGGCGGAGGCGTGCTTGGTCCTCGTTTTCTTAGCTTCGGATGTAGTCTTTTTCTTGCCCAAGAGCTTGGACCTCCAGTCGCGGGGCTCTGCGTTAGCCCTCTTTTGAACATCCGCTGCGGAAGCCTTTTTGGTCGTGATCGCTGCTTTGGCGGTGCCGGTTACTTTGGCGGTGCCGGTTACTTTGGCGGTGCCGGTTACTTTGGCGGTGCCGGTTACTTTGGCGGTGCCGGCTGGTTTGTTGGTTCCGCTTGCCCCCGTCTTCCGCTTGCAAGCTGCAGGTTTAGAGCCAGAGCTGGCTGCTGTGACCAGCGTTGTCGGGGAACCGGGTTTAGCAGCACCGGTAGCAGTTGGTGTTGCTTGAACAGCAGGGGGAGGTGTCTTCTTCGGCGACCTGGGTTCCTCGGCCCTCTTGATGTCAAGACCGCTGGGCAATCCAGACCTCGGAAGGCGCAGAGAGGATTCGAGGTCGATGTTGCTGGCTATTGCTGCGGTACCGTATGATTGTACCGCCAATCCGAGCAAAACGAGAAGGACAGATGCTTTAGTCATGGTGAAAGAGTGTGAAGTTATTGGCGTAGTAGCAGATAGGAGAAGGAGTGAGAAGCTGTTGAAGTGGTGGATGATTGATTTGAGGAGTGTGATAATGTGCCTTTATATCCACCATCACTGACTGCTCCAGTGACATCGACGGTACGTTGATCTGCCCGCTTATCAGTTTCCCAACACACCAAACATACAACATCCCGAGCACCTACATTGTTGTAAACGGTAGAAACTTTTCGCGAACTATGATACCACTGAGCCGGGCATTGAGAAACCCACACTAGGGTCTAGGATTGCTCGGAGAGTTTGCTATCTCGATCCTTGCCGGACGGACAACAACCACCCGGACCCAACGCAACACAAGGCATAGGTTGTGCTATGCACATGGCCGCACAAGCCAGTTCCCGATTTATTCTGGAGGGAGAAGCCGTCACACTGAACGCGAAGGAAACTGGTGAGGCAGACACAGCCGGAGATGTCGAGCAGATATTTCCAAGTCAAACCCCTCGTATGATTATCCACTACAGCAAGGTTACTATGAAGTGTTTGGGATCCTGTAGTAAACTCGCACATATGCTAGAACTGTTCCGTGCTGTGCGCTTCAAGATATCACCTTTATCAGTCCGTGCCTGTCCCGCGCAAGTATTACGCCACCAAAAGACGAAAAGACGTACATGTTCGGTTGGTGGCACGCCCTTTGCCTAATCAGGGACCCTATGCCTTACTTGACCCTCTCCAACGGAAGACGCACTGGGCAGGATCAGAAAGCTTGTTCATTGTCGGCGAATTCGGGATGCAGTAGTAGATGCAGCTGCAGAAAACGGGGCGGCAGGTGTTCGCCCCACATACCAACGGCCCTAGATGTTAGGTTGTACAATGCAGAATAACAGCATTTCAATTCATCCTAGTTTTAGTGACGAGCAGTGACTTGTTGGGCTCAAGACACAGGGGGCCCTCCCTTTGAAAATGTCAAAGGAGAAGGTGAGAACGAAAGGTGGCACCGGGCGACCTGTACTGAATTAGACGCGAATAACTGATAAACGAGTTGTGATTTTCGGGTACCTGGATTTGTTGCCCCAGAAACGGATGCGGGACGCGAGAACGATGCAGGACCCTGCACATTGCTCCATTAGAGAGTTTTGGTAAGCTCAATGCCGAAGCGAAAGAGCGTGGTTGGTCTCTGGTTGTTGGCATCGAGTTGTGAGAACCACAGTTCGGGACCTTGAGATCGAGTTTAGAAGTAGTACAGGGTGTTAGGTTGGTGTCGTCCGGTAACAGCCAGCGGGTTGGTACCCCGTGTACGTCACTCATTGCTTCTAGTCTAGCCTATCGCCCCGCAACACTCGTGATCGCCCTGCAAACACCCAACTTGCAAATACAACATCAGGCCCACTTCCAACGCATGTTACGGCAAACGTCATCAATCCAACCACAAGAGGAAGACTTTCCCAGCCGGCAGTTATGGTAGATGTTCATGGGCACCTCCATTAGAAGTGCTGAGTCATCACTGCTAGCCCAGGATGCCCACGCAGCTGATACACTCCCTCAAGATCGGAAAATATCCCTATGTAGCACTTTCCAGATATACAGTCTTGTTTTACTGCTATACAAAGCGTTGCTCTTGTAGCCCTACGTAGTGCTACTTGAAACAAAATCTGTCTACAAAACCAGGTAGTGATAGCATATTTCTCGGCCAATCTCAGTAGCCCATATATTTTGGATCGATCCCGGTGTAGCACGTTAGCCACAGTAACCACGAAGTTTTCGCAAGCTCCAACCTTGCGCGAGGGAGCCCCATTTGACTTCAGCGTGAGCTGAGTGGGTGGTTTGTTTACCGGAGGGCACAAACATAAGAATATACCCGTGCCGTCCAACTCCAACCGACGAACCGTTGTAGCGCAAAAGAAAAAACGGTCCGCTGCGACACACAACCACGTCGCTGGGTGGTCAGAATTACCAATTGGCTCCGACACTGTTCTTCCTAACGAACTCAAAGACAGGGATGGCCAGCGCGCATTTCGCGCCAACGTGGAAAGCCGTCCGCCGCACAAGTTCTCTCCCGCTATCTAAAAACCCGGCATGTACCGCGAGCTGCGTCTATGCGCAGCCTCCTACAGCCTGTTCCTGGTGCTAGCACGGTAGCTGGGACCTAGCGGCTCGTTGGCGATGACTTGGCCCGGTTGCTTGAAGCTTCCTTCGCGCTCAACGACCGACAGATGTGCCCGGGACCATCATGGAAGAAGCACCCGAACTATTGCACGTTCAGAACCCTCTAAGTGGAAGGCGCAATTTCATTTGAGGGGTTTGAATGCCGTTCCTACTTCATCGCCCTCTGCTGTCCAAAGCGTGGACACATCGACTGAGATTCCGAATTGGTGAATGCAACAATACGCGTGGTACCCGAACGGTTCCGCGTGAACGTGGCAGACTAGCCATCCATGTATCTAACCCAGTGTCCTACACCCCTCGAACCTGTTAGTCTTCATGTGACCGTTCCTTCCAAACTTGTGTTTACCGGCCCGCCGTTGGAACACCGCACAACCGGCCTCCTGGTCCCGACGTTCGCCAACAACCACTATCTGCGAGAATTATGCCAACAGACATGGCATCTGCGCCGTCCCGCGTTAGTAACGCCCTGCTCCGCCACGCGCTCGATAAGTCCCCGTCTAGCACATACTCTGGCGCAACCAATTGATCCAAGCGCGACATTGTATCATACCTCAGCCCTTCACTATCTATACCTGGTGGATGGACGAGGAAGTAATGTCGAGATGAGTGTTTCTGGCTGGCCTTGGGTTGCTAAAGACCCGCCCTGTGTTTTTTTAGGCAATCGAATTAACCCATACTCCATTACGGAATCTTGCTGCGCTCGCAGGCACGGACGGACAATTGTCTACTTCTTAAATTTATCATCTAGTTGCCAGTGTGCAAGTCCCAAATGTTGCGTGGAGTAGAGAGAGCGATGTTGAGGCGTTCGTAGGAGATGCATAGCGAGGTGTTTGATCGAATAAAGAAGATACAACAGAGCTGGTTTTCGCAGCCCCTCCGCAAAGACGCCCTTTTAATCCAATAAGCAGAGAACGTCTCGTGAAAGATTCAAACGACCCAAGCGACTTTGCTGGTTTGCTCATCTTGTTTCAGGAACGTATCCCGTCAATGTCCACTTACTAGCGAATATTCCCAGCCAGCCCATCACCCAATCTCTCCTAGTACAAAATATTCCTGGCACTTATGCCATGATGCCTCGCAGGTCTTGCCTCTTCCCCACGCGCCTCTTTCCAAGCAGAATTCGCCCTCCACCCAACACGGCAGAGGCCCGCCGCCTCCTGCGCAGCTTTTCGCGTCCAGAACCAGCGTTCGGAAGGGTTAATTGCGTAGAGATAGACGCCGAACACGCCGTCTTCGCTTTCCAGTCGTTGCACTAAATGTAATTGTGCGGTAGCGGAAGGAAGACCTGGACTCGGAGATGATAAATGGCGTATAGCACGGTACGGATGGCGGCGCAGGCTCTCGAGATAGGTGAGCCGCATGGCGAGCCTGAACGTCTTGAGGTGGGGCGTTTGAGCTGTGAAGGCGGATATGCAGTGGTGGATTACTTGGGTGGGCTCGTGGTAATAGCGGGGTTGGTTCAGGTTGCGCTGAAACAGTATTGCGTGCTGCACATAAGGGAATAAATACGACGGGTCCCTGTAGAGAGGTTGTGGAGTGTGATCGTGGTCTACCCGAATCCGCATGAAGAGCGTGACAGTCAAGTTCTTTCTGCTCATTGGTGTGTATTCCGCGTGTAGAAGAGAATTTGTTAGGCAGACGCTGAGGACAGGGGCGTTCCTGACCGCTACTACCACAACTTGGCGATGGGTTTCATCAGGACGGCGTCCCAGGGGAGCAGAGTTCGGCTCTAGTGTCCAGTCCCAACTGAAGCTGGCAGGTTTTGTGAGGTGGGTGTAGATCTGGTCGCGTAGCTCGCGGGGGATTGTGAGGAGGTTGGGAGGTGTTGAAGACATGTTGGCGGCGATATGCAGTCAAGGAGGATGGTATGGCCCGGATACGGAGGCTGGCCGTTTCTTATGTAGTGTCGATTTCTTCGACCAGATTTGGGTTGTGTGGCCAATATTAAGGATCCATGGTATTGGGATCTTTCGCTACCTGGCCAGTAACAATAACCCTATTTCTCCGCTCTAAGTTATGTGCTCTTGTGCTTCCTCGGACTTTTAGAGGTTCTCACTGCTACGGCACCGACTCCTGAGTACTTGTCGCATTATCTTGTGGTTACAACGAATGTTGGTCTGTGTGAGCTGGAAGACGTAAGGTTCTTCTTGGCCTTATTCAGTAGCCGAATCGAAACTCATCCCAATAATCAGACATCTCGATCCATACTCCTACTACGACTCCGACTTCCACTGCTGCGCCTACTCCTCCTGCTTCCACTGCTACCACTACTCCGACTTCCACTGCTGCTCCTGCCTCTCCTATTACCACTGCTGCTCCTACTACTCCTACTCCTACTCCTCAGGCTACCCTCACTCACGTCAATGTCCAACTCGTCTACCTCATCACCTAACGCGCTTTCTCTTGGCTCTAGCTCTCCCCTATCCTCCAGGTCGGCCCTTTTCGGCAGCTTCCACAGACTTGTCGCGCAGGTTCGATCCTGTGTCAATAAATCATCAATAAACTGATCCATGTACGTCAACATAAAGCCATCCTTCGTCCGTCGCTTGATCTTCCGATAATCGCTGAGTAGGGGCTCCAGAGTCTTGAAGATTTCGACAGGCTCCCAGGCTAATCGGATGTAGAAGGCGGCGAGGCAACGTAGGTATTTGAACTCGCCGAGCTTCCCGTTGGCGTTTGGGTCTTGAATGCCACTACGCCTAGCACCGGCTTCTTCCTCGTTGCCCTCCACTTTTTCTCCCTCCTCTTCCTCTTCTTCCTCCTCGTCCGGATTCGAGAAGTTCAAGTACTCTAGTATGATTTCCTTCTCGGGTACCAGTTGCAGCAGCTTCAATGCCAGACACAAGAACGGCGTCGGCCTGCCCATGATTCCGGTTGTGCCACCGATGAACTTCAGCTCTGCGGCGCGATCACAGAGCGTTGCGGCATTCAGACCAAAGCATTGTTCGTTCCAGTAGTAGGACTTGACGATGCGTTCTCGAACAGCACTCTCGAGGAGGAGCGCGGGATTTTGGCCGTGGAGTAGGGCGCCGCGGTAGCCTCGGTCGTCGAGGAGCGCCGATGCGTCGGGCCTGTCGTGTGTGGGTTTGGACATGACGGTAAGTTTGAGAGAGTTCTTGCGGCGGGCGTAGGCTATCGGACAGGATCCCCGCAGGTGGGGCAACCCGGGCGGCAGCGAAGAAGTGGGTGGGTGCAGGCGGAGAATTTGTCGAGGATGGTGTAGGGTGGCGCGCTGGCCGCCAAGACTGTGCCGATAATGGCGAAGATGAGGTGGCCGCAAACACAAGGTCGATGATGAGAAGGTGAAGTGGCAGCCACGAGTGTGTTGGCGGTGGTGGTGGACGGTGACGGTGACGGTGACGTGCGGTGGGTGGTCGACAAACTTTTGGCATCGTGCCCCGCCAAGCGGTTGCCGCAACGACCGCCGGACGTAAATAGTGCCGTACCCACGCGCGCGGCCAACAACGTCACACATTCACGACATTCACGACATCTACGACTGCACGAGCTTCGTTTCTACACCTTTTACGCGCCGCATCTGTTGAGCACCTGTATAATACTTCGATACCCGCTCCGCTTTTTTTGTCTCTCGTTCATCATGGGCAGGCTCTTGCTCACGTCTGGCCAGGTTTCTGTTGTATTGTCGGCAAGCATTGGTACGTGTTGTCAGAGCTTGCGCCCGAAGCTATCATGTTGACTTGCATTGACCGCGACCACGGTGATACCCCCCCTGGACCAACCTGCTGATGTCGCAATAGTTTTCTTGTTCACTTTTGCCTTATTTCTTTCGGGCTACGTCCTACAGCAGCGCACTGTCCACAGTCTTCAAGCTGCGATAAAACCGAGACTTCCTAAACCGCTACCAGTAGCCAAACCGATACAGCCCCCAACGTTGGACGTGAAATGGGCGCGGCCCATGGGAGGCCGACCAGCGGTGGATGAGTCGATAGACCAGATGATAGCTGGGCAGACACTCGACTGGAGTCGGCTGGGCTATGGGCAGGTCGTGCGAGAGCACGTCGAGCTGTGCAGCGCCGTGATGCTGCTAGCGGACCTGCACAAGATGAAGAGTCCCGCAAAGAAACTCTTGTTATTTCCAAAGTCGTGGCTCAAGGAGACGACCGAGGACGAGTGGGATCCGCAGATGACAACGGCGAGGCGTCTGTTGAGAACTGCGGTGAGGCGATATGGGGTAACTCTGATTCCATTGGAGACTATTGTCGACGAAGTAGATGGTGAGTGTCTGGTGGCAGCCCTTTCGTAGACATTAGCAGCTAATCCATGCCTATCAGAATCACTTCCGTCATCGTATTCACTGGCGAGCTTGTATTCTCTCACCAACTACGAGAGGATAATTTATCTGCAGGGCCCTGGAGTACTGCTCGATGCATCGGCTCTCGACTCGCTGCTTGCTTTTTCCAAATCAGAGCCCATGGCTGCATTTCCGGCAACGCCTGAGAGAAAAGACCTGTCGACCTCCCTGTTTCTTATTCATCCATCGATGGACACGTTCCGCGAGCTCAAAGAGTTGCGCGCATCGAGGCCGATGAGTGACCTCGATCTGTTTCGAAAAACATTCACGCCGCCAGAGTCGCTCATCTCCGAATGGTCGCTCACCATGGGTAACGTCGTCTACAAGTCGCAGAATTTGCGAAATGCAATTGACGGGTTTAACGCGACCGTTTTCCAACAGGCGACCACGTACGTGCAGCTTTCGGACCCCGAGCTCCCTGGTCCCGAGTACGAAGTGCCGTACTACGAGCGGGTAGCGCTCCATCCCAGGAACGACGAGGCCAGAGAGGCGTGGAAGAACCTGTACGAGGGATTCCGCCAACGGCGCATGGAGGTATGCGGGCTCGACCTGGAGACGTGGACGAAGCCTGTGCTGTTGTCCGGCAGCGCCGTCGAGACACGGGACGGCGAGCAAGCCGCTGAGCTGTGAGAACAATACACATTATTGGATCCTGTTCAATCCCATACTGAAGCCGTGTCGAGAACGGTGGTTGAAGTGCTTGGTCCGGAAAGTGCAGCCGATGGGAGCCGGTAGCCGGCATTCCTGTGCTGGATATGCATTTTAGAACAGTGTGTTTTCGGCGTCAGTCTCCTGGTCGAGCACATGGGTACCACCTATGTAATGGCTTTGGCGGTCTCGACTGTGTGGAGACTCCCCGATGACCGTGCGGATGGGTCTCCGAGACGGACATGGAGTAGCGTGACGCCACAGCCATGATTGGATCGACCCCGCGGTGCCTGTATCTGTGTGCCTTGAGGCTTTGACTGTATCTACCTCGCGATGCTGCTGGCGACGGCAAACGAGCCTCACCAGCTGCCAGCCAGCGCGGGGGTCAGTCATGTCACCCTGACGCGCAGCGTGGCAGCAATCGGAACGGCGTGTGCCCGCGGCAGGGGATGCCCCTCGCACGCCACGCCCACACGCCGCCGTGCTGCTGGTGGCTGCAAGCGTCTGCGCTCCGGCGGCGGTGTCGGTTCGCGGCGCGATGGGCGAAGAAAGCCAGCACCAGCATCGGGCGGTTCTTTGACGGGCAGGAGCCAGTCCGATCTGCCTATGCCCGCCTCGGCCACGCTTGCCCTTGTGCCGCTCAACTGCTCCCTTCCCCGCGACCCGCATGCCAGCCCCCTCACCCTGTCACCCTGTCACCCTGACACGCTCACACCTTGCGCCAGCCTTCACGTCGGATTCCACCACCACTCCTCCACCACTCCTCTATCTCTACGCCCTGCGCCCTATGCCCTGCCGCCTCACCGTCCCTGCCCCCATTGCTCCCGCGCGCTGTGAATAGCGCTGCCGCCGTCGCCTGAGGACGCAGACGCCGGCCGCGGCACCCTGCTCAGGCCAGGGCCGGGCAGCATTCCTCCACCGCCGCTCGAATGCCGACCCTCGGAATTTTCAAGAAGAAGCGGACGAAGGACTCGGGCTCGAAAGACCTCGACTCGCCGACTTCGCCCATCAAAGACACGTCGTCGCCCATCACCCCGGTCGCCTCCAAGTCCACGCACCGGGGCTCTTTCACCTACGGCAGCAAGGCGTCGACGACCACCGAGTCGAACGCCGCCTCGCACAGCACCCAGGCGTCCACGGTACCCTCCAAGGCGAACGACTCAATGAACCCCGCGGGCTATCCGCAGCAGGCGTACGCGACCCCGCAGGCGTCTCCAGAGCCCTATCAGCAGACATCACACAATGTCCCCAGCATACAAAACCTGATACATCCCGCCAATTCTCAACCGACAACCCAACCGTACCCGAACCAGCAACTACCAGCCCAGGACCGGTCTGCCAATGGCGCTGTGTACCAGCAGCAGGCCCAGCAGCCTGCACAGCCCCGCGTCACCAAGGGCAAATACACGCTTCCCGACTTCCAGATCCAGCGTACTTTAGGCACGGGCAGCTTTGGTCGAGTGCACTTGGTGCAGTCAAAGCACAACCAGCGCTTCTACGCCGTCAAGGTGTTGAAGAAGGCCCAGGTCGTCAAGATGAAACAGGTCGAGCACACCAACGACGAGCGCCGCATGTTGCAGCAAGTCAAGCATCCATTTCTAATTACCCTATGGGGCACCTTCCAGGACTCTAAGAACCTGTACATGGTGATGGATTTTGTGGAAGGCGGCGAGCTGTTCAGCTTGCTGAGGAAGTCGCAGGTGAGCTGAGCTTACGCCGAGATACCGTCAATTGATCGCTGACTTCCGGTAGCGCTTCCCCAACCCCGTCGCGAAGTTCTACGCAGCCGAAGTCACTCTCGCGCTCGATTATCTGCACCAGCAGAACATCATCTACCGCGACCTAAAACCCGAGAACTTGCTTTTGGACCGCCACGGGCACCTCAAAATCACCGATTTCGGCTTTGCGAAAGAAGTTCCAGATATTACTTGGACGCTGTGTGGCACGCCTGATTATCTGGCGCCTGAGGTTGTTGCATCAAAGGGCTACAACAAATCCGTCGATTGGTAGGTTCTTTGTTAGGTTTTATGCGCCAAGCATGCGAACTGACTTTCGGAAGGTGGTCCCTCGGAATTTTGATCTTCGAAATGCTCTGCGGATTCACGCCCTTTTGGGATGGCGGCTCGCCCATGAAGATATACGAGAATATTTTGAAAGGGCGAGTGAAATACCCACCCTACATCCACCCCGACGCACAAGACCTGCTCCAGAAGCTTATCACACCGGATCTTACCAAGCGCCTCGGGAATCTGCACGCCGGCAGCAAGGACGTTATGAACCACCCTTGGTTTGCAGAGGTGACATGGGAGCGATTGCAAAAGAAGGACATTGACGCTCCGTACGTACCACCAGTGAGGCCTGGGATAGGCGATGCCAGCCAATTCGACAAGTACCCAGAAGAAACGGAAGCATATGGGCAAACCGGGGATGATCCGTACGTATCCCGCATATCCCCTGAAGACTAAGCCTAACGTTGCGCAGGCACGGTCACCTTTTTCCTGACTTTTAAGCCTCTATTCTGTTGCATTATGCGCGCTTTGTAGCCCTCGGAGTCTGTGTCTCCTGCCTCTTTGCCAGTGGGAGTGCGTTCCTCGCCACACTCTCCTTTGCGCCAAGATTGACGAGAAACAAAATCGGGCCATTCCGTAATGGCGTCATGTACTCTTCTTGAACTTCGTCTTCTTTTCATGCTCACAGTCTCGGGAGTCACCTTGACGTATCTCGACCGTGGTGCATATTTCCTTTTGGCTAGGCGTCGTCCGAATCTTGACCGCCGGCAGTTCCATCATGCGTCCGGGTTTTCGAGGACTCTGCGGGTCAGCCTGGCCGTCGTCGTCGGAGGGGAACTTAGTGATTTACAAAGTATTGGTATGGGTCGAATGGATATGGGGTGGAGTATTCATTATATTGAAGTTATCGGGAGGGTGCGGGGACGCGGATCGCGGCCGCGTCGGCGTCTGCGTCTGCGTCTGTATCCTGTTGGGGGTTGTTGTGCAATTGGTCCCTGAACCAGAGCGAGACAAGTCAACAATATCATGGTTCTGAGACTCTTTGCAACTTGTTTGCCCGTATCATCGATGTGATAAGGTCATGTTCTGATTGGAGCTGGGCAGAGTTATGCGTGACTGGAGTCTGGAGGCTGGAACGCGATCTTTTTTGAGTTTGCGATGCGGAGACTTTGATTACCTCGGGAGATCGAATTCGTGTTTACGGGTAGAGTCGCGTGGTAGATGGGTTGGGTGCCGTACGAGGGTACCTTTGGTACGTACAGGTGGCATGGGTGGTACTCAGGTGGGTTATGGTGGGGGAGCGGGAGGACGCGGAGCGGGGCGGGCGGCGGGTGGAGAGTGCAGTGGAGTAATGTACCGGCGGACAGAATAGATCGGAAGTGGGACATGCCACCAATCACAGTCACTGCGAGATTCCGCTATGTGGAGGGAGGAGGCGAAAGTTACATGCAATTGCAAGGAAAAAGCGAATTGCCTTGCCCTTGCATGCAAAGATTCATATAGTTAGATTAATAAACTACTATCAATAGCAAGAGTTGAGATCGGATCTCAGCCAATGAGACGCAGAAGCCGCGTGTTTGCCTCTTTGCGGCAGGCGCCACTTGCGGGTGGGGCTAAGCTGGTAGGGGTTAGTGCCGCTGCGGATTCTCGGGCTGTGTAGACGAGTTTAAAGAGGGGTTTGGTTTGGCTTCGCGACTGAGCTTGCGAGAACGTACGACCTACTACCTACGACCTTACAACCTACGACCTGACCTGGACTATCTACGCGTAGAGATTGCGGACGGGACGAGCGAACGGTTGCGAACGGGCACAGAAACGATCGGAAGTAAGGCTGCAGAACGCTGGAAAGATACTCTTATAGGATCGCATACAGTCGGACTACAGAAATTCGCATACGATTGAGGAGCTCGCATCCAACCACAGCACACTCGCATCCTCTTACGCACGCTCGCTCGATTATCGGAAGTCGGAAACAAACGTCCGGATTGCAGTTTGGGGGGGACTCAGTGGAGGGGAGCGGATACGCAGTGGCGATGCGTTGTATTGCGCCGAGGGCGAGACGAGAGTTGGATCGTGAATAAGAGACGAAGAGCTGCGCGCATAGCGAGAGCAAAGCTACAAGATCTGGATAGTGGATATACGGAAGAGCTAGAAGAGACTCTTTGGGCTGGCAAAGCTTGCGTGTGAGACATAACGGCGTGTTAGCTCAAGATGACGCTTCCGTTTTTCGGGGGTGAGAGGAAGGGGAAGAGGAAGGCTTCGTCGTCGAAGAGTTCGGCGTCGAAGGGGAATAAGACGCAGGCGGTTAAATCGGGCTCGTGTCCTTCCCAGGTCCAGACGTCGAGCAATTCATCGTTCGCACCTGGTGGGACGTATGGAGGATACGGTCATAGTGCGCCACAGCAGAATCTTGCCTATTCCGCGACCCCGTATCAGCAGCAGCCTCCCTATCCCGCAGCCCCATATCAACACCATCCTGCACACGACGTAACTCCTTCATATCCCTCACAGAACAGCCAACGACCTTACCCTCAACCTGTTCAACCGTATGTCGGTAATTCTACGGTCAATCTCGCAACCGTGCCTCCACAAACTGGATACCTGAAGTCGTCGTGGAGCAAAGCTGATCGTCTAGCCGGGAAAACTTACACCGATTTACGAGACCAACTTGCGTCTGGCGCTGGAAAGAGCATGACCATGCTCACCACGAACTGCATCGATAAGCCTACAAATCTAGTTTCGAAGAAAAGCACCCAAATGTTGAACCAGGGGGCAGCGCTCTGCGATTTGATCAGCTCGAGGTTGGATGTTATTATCACTAGTATTGATGATGAGCGGTTCAGCGGGGAAGAACAGGACCTGCTTTACGACAATCAGGCCCAGGATTCTCGCTCAACATCCACGTTGCAGCCTCCAACAGCTCGAGGACACGCGGCCAACCCGGTGTACTCAAATGCGGCACCAGAAAAAGGTTCAAATACATTTTCCAAGGTGTGGCTCTATTCTAATTCACGATTACCGCCTCATCTCCCTCCATTCAAGGTCTATTTGCCAACATATCCGCTCCTCTGCTTAGCAGCCACATACTCCGAACGTGCCTACAGCGGCCCGAAGTCACGGAAAGCCATGGAAGAAGCGCTCGTTCCATCCGACTGGCGCAGTGGCACCAAGGCCATGGTGCTCAAAGCCGTTCCGGTCGACGACATGAACACAGTCGTGTTCGCGATAAGAGGAAGCCAGACGTTCATGGACTGGGCCGTGAACTATCGGTCCGAGCCAACAAGCCCAGCAGGTTTTCTCGACGACGAAGGAAACCTCTGCCATTCTGGGTTCCTCTACGTGGCTCGAAAAATGATCCAGCCTGTTGCGGATCGGCTCCGAAACCTGCTACAAGAAAACCCCAGCCGCTCCAACTGCTCTCTTCTCATCACCGGACACTCCGCGGGCGGCGCTGTCGCAGCCCTGCTCTTCGCACACATGATGAGCTCGATCGTGGAATCCGAACTCAGCTACCTCACCAGCTTCTTCAAGCGCGTGCATTGCATAACTTTTGGCGCGCCGCCTGTGAGCCTCCTCCCGCTGCAGAAGCCGACCGACAAGCGCCATAGAAAGAGCTTGTTCTACAGTTTTATCAACGAGGGCGACCCAGTTCCGCGCGCAGACAAACAGGTCGTCCGCAGTCTGCTCAAACTCTACGCTGCGCCAGCTCCGAACAACTCGTGCATCTCAACGCTAGCCTCGTTCTCGAACCTCAATCTCTCCAGCACGAATACCTCGCAATCTAGCAAGCCGTCGTCCTCCAAACTCTCGAAATTCTCCACAAAGCCCTCGAAAACGTCACTGAACACGACATCTTCTGCTGCGCCGTCTTGGCCTATTCCGTCTTGTACGCTGAGTCCGGCCGGCAGGCTTGTGGTGTTGAGAGTGAAGGGCGACGGGGGCGGTGAAGATGATGTCGAGGCTGTTACGGTCGATGATGAGGTTTTGAGGAGGGTGGTGTATGGGGATCCGCTGAAGCATATGATGGCGTTGTATAAGAGCAGGGTGGAGGGGATTGCGGTTCGGGCTGTTACGGCTGGAGGGTATTGAGGCTTTTCTCTGTGTTTGGATATTTGGGTTGGAGATTGTATAGATACCCGGTATATTATCTTCTTATTGTGGCTGCGGCGTTTTTCTGAGATATAGGGTAGACACAAGGGCCTTTTGGATGGCCTGTTTTCGTGAGTACATAGATTCACTCGTTAGCATTATGCCTAGTGGACTTTGGACCGAATTTGATCGCAGACCGTCTTAGCATCGACTAAATAGCATTAAAATTCGCTTGACTTTATATCGCCTCGTGTGTGCGGAGATGCGCAGAACATCCCTTGCAGCAAGAGTTTTCTGTGTAACATCGGAATTGGAACGGACCAGCGCCACTCAACACTCGACCTCACCCGCGCGTCTTCAGGCGTCTCTTCCTTTCCCCTCTACTACACCCCGCTTCTAACCCCTAACGCTAATACATACCTTCTTTCTTGAAGGCTGTCGCATCTGTGCACACGTTTGGGACGCGTAGTCTTTGCCATGATGCGCGTCCTTCGTTTTTATCCTATGGTGGGAGCCACACAGCACTATTGCCAAGCCAGGACTTTCACGCATGGCCAGAGGAATTTTGGGGATTTTCGGACTCGAAGAGAGGACAACACAGTCAGAATAAATGGTAGCCGGCGATCCCCAAATCCCTCTGATCACTCGTCTGCGGTGGATCTTCAGGGAGGGAGGTCTTTACAAAACCACAATTTTGACGAGAGACTGAGACGACAAAAGAGAGTAGTTGACAAGACCCAGTGGAAGATTTTCATCACTGAGTGGGCAAGGGTACCGCTCAGGGCCCAAAACCGTATCAGTCGTCAATTAGCGCTAAGCGGACCTCAACAATCTTAAAGCAAAGCGACTTGATTATGGCCCCACAACAGACCTCAACAGCAACATCTTACTCCGGGAATCACTTCTCCATCTGGAAAAGCAACTGTTGGCAATCCAAATTAACTTGTACTTTGTGGATTTTCTTGTTGGGGCTTTAATCGAAGCCCCTAGATATATAGGTCTTCTATCGTTCTCTCATGTTTTCAAATTCTTATATCGCGCGATGCGGGCCAGCATATGTGACCTCAAGTCACTAGCCCATATAAAATATTACAGAGCTGTTGGCCACATGAAAGCGGCCTCTGCTTTACACAGCTACGAAACCCACAACATTCTGAAGGCCTGGTCCCTTTCCAATTCATATCCTTTCGCCCTGATATCGGAGTTCCTCGATAGGAATAACACTCCCTGGAGCTCGAGGCTAGGACATAGAATGAAGATGTATCTGGCTTCCTCTGTTGTTTGCACTAGGCCAGTGCTGAGCATGATGGAAGAGTACGAAAGCATGTCCTGGAGCCGACGACACTTAAGCTCGTCGTTGAGTACTGTAGAACGAATTGCGCTTATCATATCGCAAAGCATCACTGACCTGGATGGTATTAGAAAGCAGACCCACACGCTTCTTTCCAGGTGGTGTATACAAAATCAGAGATGGCGTCACTTCCCAGATTGTTCAATGGCCTAAATAGCGATACTCCATTGGAAAGTGAACGTGGGCATCGAGTCTCACAGATATATTAATGTGGAGCTCTCGAGAATTGGAAATTGGGTGCCAGGGCTTTCCCGTTATTTGACCACTCGTCCAGTGGCAGAGATTCAAGAAAAGGAGAGGGCGATTCGCCCATACTTGGTCCACAGGCTACAAATCGCCCGGGAGTACGAAAATGCACTTGCTCCAATTCTCGAGCTACAAGCTTCAGCCAAAGAAAAAGCGAGAAAGTGCAAAAGGCTCAGACTCAATGGATTGGCCCGCGAAAGCCATGAGTATCGATATTCTGCGCCTGGAATTCGGCCCCAACATCAAAAGACCCGGACACCTCGCAGACCTTTGGGGGATACTGCTAGCAACTCATCGGTGGACCGCTTCAAGCGTGTATATTCGACGTCTTCCGTCGTTGCTGCGGATGTTCCTGCGCATGTGTTAGACTTGGCTAAACGTCGTAACGAGTCCCGGCAGTACCAAAATCGTCTAAATATACGCGGGAAATGGAAGAATTACGAACAAATGTTTCATCGTTACGACCACGAATCGGATTTACAGTTAGAACTACTACGTGGAAATTTGCTGTATTGCTCTGAACAGAATCTTGCTGCCAGTGGCTATTACAAGGAATTGACCATGGCTCGCCTAAGAATGACACAGAACGTCCTCAGCGCGCATCTAGCAACTCGGAACTTCCGACGCCATCAACGATTTCTAGAAGCGTTATATTATGTGCTCAATCGAGCACCATATCTAAGGCTACGACAACTCTCATACCAATTTATAGCTCACCACTGCGAGGTTCACGTCGATATAACTCATCTGGAACAACTCTATTTACTCTGAGGACGATACACAGGGTATCATTATAGCAGGTACTCGCTCCATGCAGCTGCTTCAGTTCGAACACAGCTCGCAGGCCTTCAGTATTCGATCCAAGAGTTGATAAATCTTCCGCTCGGTGTTTGTACTGAAATGTTAAAACCACATCTCAAACAATACATCCATGAATCATCTGGGTTCATAAGCTGGTTTTGTCCTTCTGATTATTTCGCAATAATCATCAGACGACGCCACAGTTTCGGATCCGAGTCCATATATGGTGCAGTAGCTCATCAGCTCATAGAAGTCGAGAAGAGACAAGTAAGGATTTCAACTGATCTGCGCAAATGGATGAGAAAAGCTTTTCTTTCCAGCACACTGAAGAACGTTCAAGAGCGGCAACTGAATAAGATTCTCTTTACTATAGACGCATGCAAGTTCGAATATGTATATCTACGGGAAGACTACCTCGGGGCAGTGTTACAACGGGTTCTACTACTTAGTTCAGATTCCGAATTGCAATTCCGCGAGAAGTTAGCAAGGCGTTATTGGCTGAGGTATTGGCAAATCGCAAAAGAATTCGACGTAGCTATCAAGCAAATCGACGACTACCGCGCAGAGTTGCGGAAAGAGCGGAATAGGTCTCTCAGGTACGTCCGACGCCTCAGGGCTGAAGCCCGAATGCATGAACCATCTCAGCACGAGAGCGATCTCGTTCGTGATATGAAGAAGGTGATCAACAGTGGAAGGAAAAGCAATTGGTTTGGGCATTTCATGACGACAAGCACGAGCGCATATAAGACCGTGAAGGGATTGGGTATACGTGATTAGACACAGACTAAGCTAGTTTTCACCTGGACCTAGTGCTAGGCTGGGAGGCGTCAGTGGTTTTGTCGATGCGATTGCCAAATCGATTAAATATCACGAGTTGGAATTGTGTACGTACAACGAAGCTTCGACAGCATGCGCCAGGAACTCTATGGTGTGCGACAGAATGTCTATATGCCTCCATCCATTGTCGCTCATATCAACGTTGTTAGCAGTATTTCCACGACGACTGCTCACATCTCGCGCGGAATGTGGCCCCTTCGATTCCACCAAACACAACGCAACGCTCAATCACTGTCAAAGTTTGTCCCAAGACGTCTGCGATTCCACTTCCGCGCGTTATTCATGTAGCCCTCACCGCTGTTCTAGTGGCTGACCTAGACCGCGCCACACAGCGGCTGTGGCTAGCTGACATCCCGATTTCGCTGCCCGCACCTTTCCTCAACGACACGAATATTTCGAAGCTATCGAGAGCTTAGATAAACCATCTTTAAGCGAAAAGCAGCAGGACCCTGATTGTCATAGCTCGCGGCGGGCGGAGCGGCTCGACCCTATTGCCAGCCGTAGCTGTCCCCAAACGTCTTGGGAACGCCCCGCCAGTTAAAGCCACATTGTCCGAAGGGGATTTTGCTCTCGCTTCGAACGTTGGAGGCTGTTGTGCGGCGTGCTGTGAACTCAGTCCAGCTCAGCCAAAGTCAGCTACGCGGGGCTTCGGCTTGGTTTATGTTCAGCTTTGTGGGCTGGATTGCTGGTCTAGTGAGATCTGGACCATCGACAGTCTCGCATACGAGGCCGAGGCGTTTAATCTGTCGCCTGAATACCTAGCTATTCGAAGAGTTTTTCTTTTGTGTATGTGGTATTATTGCGGCGAGTCACGATCAATCGTAAAGATGCGGATAAAGTATAAAACCAACACGAGCCGTCCGTTTAGTTTCTCTCTTCATTTCCCTCACATTCAAATCCAGTGAAGTTTACAGTCTATCACCATGGCTCTAGCACAGGCACCACGTCCAGCAACCATCCCGCGAAGCAGAATTGATGGCCTTCCGTCTTTCCGACTCAGGTCAGAGGCCATCCCAGACGGCCAATACAAGATCAAGGGTCCCAAAGAGGAAGAAAATCACTCCGACGACGCTGAGATCCAATCGAAAGTCTGGTTCAAAACCCCAGTATGACATTTCCTGGTTCACTAAAAAGTACTGTTGATTTAACATTCACCTAACAGGCGCTCGACCCTCTCACCATTCGCCGAATCGACTATGTCCAACTCTATGCCGAGTCCCACGACCAAGGCTTTTGCGATAACCCTGATGGGGGAGCCTGGACCTGGCTCGAGCTGGGCATCTACGAGGATGAGCATGCTGAGAGCCCTCGCGTCAAAGACGGCATCGAGCTAGTGTGGCGCAGCCACTTCAACGTTCTGGCTAATGCCGAGTTTCAGTGGCTCGAGGGTGAGCGATTTGAGGAGACTCATGATTTGGTGCGGTCCCTCGAAGATGGAAATGTCATCGGGGTGCGGCTTTGTTCGCGTTTTGCGGGCTGGAAGATCCATGCGAGGAATGGGTATCTGCTGTTTGATATCGGGATCGAGAGTGGTGAGTGGTCGCGATTGGTGTAAACGCTTACAGACTTGATGCTGACCTCTCCATTAGTTGACCGTGCACCACCACCTGCGTATGCCGACGTGGTCGCCGAGATGACAACGATTGGTAACACTCTCCAAGAAGTCAACGCGCAAACCGGAGCGTTGTTCAATCCCACGGTTTCGACTCAAATCTTTCGTGCTGACGCATTCGGCACCGGCAATAAGCGGCCGTTGCGAGTGCTATCTCTAGGTTCGTGAACTTTCGTTGCGACATTCTCCCGACCATACTAACATGCTTCTAGATGGTGGCGGCGTTCGTGGACTCCTCTCCCTTCAGATCTTGCAGACTGTCATGGACCGGGCCGCACCTGGCAAAAAGCCTTGCGAAGTATTCGACATGATTGCGGGTACGAGCACGGGCGGGTAAGCACTGTTCTTCCAACACTGGAAGTCGATCCGCTAACAGCAAGTAGGCTCATTGCCATCCTGCTCGGCCGACTTCGAATGGACGTCAAAGAATGCATCGAAACTTATACGAATGTGATGGGAGATGTATTTCCTGAAGGAACGTGGAAGAAGACCCGTTTTCTGGCCAAGGGCGAATTCTACGACGAGAAGCCGCTGGAGGACGCTATCAAAAAGGTTGTTGAGAGCAAGCTTAAAGACCCCGAAGCTAAGCTGATGGATGATGAGAGCAACCCTTGCAAGATGTAAGTCCTCCTCATTTGATCTGGTCCGACAGATCATGCTGACCTACCGGATAGCTTCGTCATGGCAGTTCGTAAAGACGCTGCGAACAACCGCGGCCCGGTCTTTCTCCGCCCCTATATCAACAAGAGCCCCCCAGACGAGTCAGCTATCCAAATCCCGGATATCAAGATTTGGGAGGCTGCACGAGCGACCTCCGCTGCACCAGCATATTTCAAGCCCTTCGCTATCGGAAAGTACGAACTACTAGACGGAGGTCTAGGTGCCAATAACCCTCTAGGCTGGTAAGTCGCCCCAGCCATCACTCACCTTCGTAGCATCCGCCTAACCCCCTCCAGGCTCTGGACCGAAACCCTCAGCGTCTTCGGCCCCGCCCGCTCAACCGACTGCTTCCTCAGCGTCGGCACCGGCATCCCAGCCAACCAAGACATCCCGCGCCCCAGCCAAGTAACCAAAGTAATGGACACGGTCGAAGCCTTCGCCTCCATCGCCACCAACTCGGAGCTCATCCACATCCTGTTCCGCACGCTCATCGACGCCTTCGCGCCGCACCCCGGCGGCAAGAAGTACTGGCGCATGAACATCGGCACCCGGATCGGCGACTGGGACGAGAATACGGGCACGTGGCCGCTCACGAATAAAGTCGTGCACCACTACGACGACTATGCGAAGATTGGCGAGCTGGACGATGCGAAGGCGCTGGAGGGGCTGCGGAAGGTCACGGCGACGTATATCGAGGAGAACAAGGGCATGATTAACGAGTGTGCGCGTGTGTTGGCTGGGTCGCTGAAACTGCAGGAGGAGTAGGCAGCAAGGCAACAGCTGATTTGCGACTACAGTAGGTATGTATCTAAGGTATTGATAATGACTCTGGGCCCGTGGACCACACTTCCCGTACGGCAGTTCCCGAACACCGCCCTCAGCGGCAGCCTCGTGCTCGCGCCCAGATAACCTTATTTTAGCTTTCACATGGCAAGCGCACCGCGTCCTCCCGTCTCACATCTGGCCTCAGACCCCAACCCCCGTGTCCCAGCATCGCCAGCTGATATGCATGCAAAAGTCACGTTGGGTCGTGGCGCAGACCCCGCAGCCCACACCAACCTCTTTGCGGCCGACTGGGAATTCAGCGAAATCGCCGATCGAGTCCTAAGCCCCCACAATCTGTCAGTTTGCACTCCGACTCCGCTGCATTTTTGTATGTAACAAAACGCTGCCTGGCGAGCGGCCTCCAAAGCATCTTTTCCCATCCGCATTAGATCGACTGTTGATCCTGTCTCGCGGCCTTGCGCTCTTTTCTGCTTGGATTGTTAAGCGCCCGGCAACCTGGGTTTGAAAATAAACGGCCCCCATTTTGTAAATTTGGTGTTGGTGGGGGGTTTTGGGGCTCGTGCGTCGATGTCCCTAGTCCGCTTTGGGTAGGCCATCGTTGAACGGTTTGGGGCTGCGTGCATGTGTGAGTTGAGAAAGATATATTTTGGGATGGCTTCTTTGGGGAGTTGATTGTTGAGGTGGTTGTATATCAGGGTGAGTCTTGCACTGAGGGTGAGATATATCCTATATACGCATCTATCTCACTCCATTCGTCTGATTATTCCTCTACACTCATCAGGGCCCTTGAACGACTACAAATCTACAACACCAACTCAAACCCCCACCAAACCTACCACCATCATGTTCGGCAAGAAGAAGCCCACCACCGGCGAACCCCTCACCCAAGAACAGTTCAACGCCTTCCTCCGCCAAAACACTCGCCAACGCACCCGCGGCCTCCTCGGCGTCGCCATTTCAGGCGCCCTCACCCCCGTCCTCCCCTACATGGTACTCCCCACCGGCATCGCGGGCGCCACCGTCGTCAACGCCGCCAAAACGAAAGCCCTGCTCGAAGAGCTCGAGAAGCGCGGCTACCGCATCCGCAAGCGCGACCTCGTCTCCGGCACCGTAGTCGGCGGCGCCGAGAAACTCAGCCTTACCTTCCTTCTCCTCGGCCACGACGACCTGCTGCTTGTTGGCGACACATACGGCACTCCTGGCGGGCTGACAGAAGCACACGCGGAGATCTTGCACGTGCCGGGCATCGAGGAGGCGAATGCGGCGGCGCAGGCGCCCATTGAAGCTGTGCAGCACGACCAGGGGATTTTGACCTCGGAGGAGCGCTTGGACTTTGCGCCGCTGGGGGGCGAGGAGTATGCGGGGTGGCATGCCGGCGCGGGGAATGTGGCCGCCGATGTGATACTGGCGGGTGGTGCGGCCGCCGCCGTCGAGTATGTGGTCAATACGGGGACGCAGTTGGGAGAGCAGGAGTATAAGGAGAGGCAGTGGCCGGTGCAGGCGCAGGGGCCGCCGGTGTATCAGAATCAAGGGGCGCCGCAATGGCAGGGGCAGCAGCAATGGCCGGCGCAAGGACAGTGGCAAGGACAACAGCAACAACAACAATGGCCGGTGCAACAACATTGGCCAGAGCAACAACAATGGCCAGCACAACAACAATGGCCAGCACAACAACAGTGGCCAGCACAAGGGCAAGGACAGTGGCAGGGCCAGGGTAGCCAAGGCTCGTGGCAATGAAGAGAGACGTCTTTCAGGGTGGGGTTCCATTGAATTTTTTCGATATGCATAGCGATGAGGCCGGCGGATCAAGGCGTTTTGAGCGTTCGATGCATACGTAGATATGATACCCGATGAGCATAGTTCTTCTTCGACGTTCGCTTGGACTAAATCTTTACACGTCTCTACTCTCCACAGATCTGCATTGCTCGTACTCGGATTTGCATGGTTCGTACACGGCTAGCATGGGAGTCCGAAGAAGTTGACTATAACGGTGACTCGAAGGGTAAATGTTGACTGGAGCGTCGACTCGGATGGTGACTGTAATGGTGACTCGAGCGTCGACTCGGTCGTTGACTGTAATGGTGACTCAGATATTGGCTCGAATGTTGACTCAACGGTTTCACCTCGTCGCCGATTGAAAATGATTCACTCACCCCCTCAACAATATACGCAATGTCAGCGGGAGGAAACAATTTGTGTCGGGAAAGAGCAAGATCGAGGTAAAGAAATTGAATTGAATCTAGCTGGGTAGTGACAGTGAACGCTGCAGGCAGTCCGGGTTTGGCTGGCTATTCTTGTGCGGCTCCAGAGACTCCCCTCGTCTTACGGACCAAGCCACTCAGTGCGTCGAAAGCCTGTCGGTGGCTCTCTAAGGGCTTACCCAATCTCTGATGATCCTGGCCAGCGATTTTCTCGCCGTGTAGTAGCTTTGCAGTGAAGCGTATCGTATAGCGCCTATCCCCGACCTTTTCGGAAACGGCTTCGAAGAATGCAGCTTCCTGCTTGTACACGTCGTACAGTTCATCTATACTACTCGTCAGCACTGCACCTCAATTACAGACATGCCGAACTACTTACTCACCGCTGTCAGGACAGCGTGCTCCCATACGAGCATAGTCATAGTCTCGCTTTCTCGTTTAGTCGGCCGCTTGTTTTCCTTCGCCTTGGACAAGAGCTTGACGAGTTGTTCCATGCGATCCTTCGCAGGTTGACTTGCTTCACTTGGTTGCGCTTGACTTGCTGGCAATAGTTGTCCAAGATGTGTGAATTGTGACTTGTCACTCGACTCATCGGTTAGTTGATTCAATACTCCAACGTCGAATATATTACAAATACTACTGTCACGTCATCTAGTGATTTTTATGTTGATTTCAACGTTTGAGGCAAACCCTGAGTCGAATGTTGACTCCGCGCATTGATGGTGACCCCTGGCCAAATATTTTGCCGGCAACGATATACTGTAGGCAAACCTTTGGATAATGTACGTTTTTTGAGCAGCCGGTAGATACAAAATCGTTTGCATCTAGCATACTGGGTAGTTACAAGCGAAGGAGTAGAGCGAGGTTCTGGCGAAGATAAAGGATGGAAACACAGAGGGCGCGATGGAAGCTGGCAGACCGCATCGTACTTAACAGTCCTCTAGCAGTCGAAATCAGTCCTGCCGAAATTGTTTCTCGTTGATTCGAGATCGCAATACGTGATGCTGGCGATGCTGGCGATGCTGGTGGTGTCTCGGTCGTGCTTTCTTTGGTGGGTCCATGACGTCATCGACCCGACACCAACCACTGGCGCCATGCAATAATCCGTCCGCGCGCGCCTTCACGTCCCTTCTATCGTTCAACACCACTCAGACCGCATCAGAGGAAGCTCGCTCTTCTTGCATGGCAGCGTTTCATTGCCTGCATCGTACCGCTCACGCCGCCAAGGCGGTCACCGCGGATTCGAGTCACTGAGGCCTTTGTGCTTTGTATTGAATGTGCAATAGAGAAATCAAGAGCTGGCAAGTTCTCCTATGTCTGGGCTTCCGGCTTCGAAGACCGGAGGTATTTCAACTGGCGGCGCTTCTGGTGCTGGCATGCCTTTGACCCGGAATGTCGCGAAGACTATCTTCCCCCGGCCATCGATAGCTGTCACTTTGATGTCTTCCTCAATCTCTTCTACTTTAACAGATATTGCCAGACCTGCTAACGATAAGGGCGCATCTTGGGTTCTCGCAAGACACGTTAACCCTCCATAGACGCCTTGGAGAGTAAGGAGCTTCAGCTTTCCGGCCTCTACTGCTACGAGAAACAGTCCATTCGCGGTCGCAGCCCCCGAAAGAACCTCTCTGTCCATGACGGACTCCAAAGTCTGCCATCGAGATTCTTCGCTAGACTGGCCAAAAGCTATTGGTGCAACAAAGGAGCGAAGCAATTGTGAACCATTCTTCTGATTTACCGTACAGAATATGTACGGTCTGCTTGCAGGCGATAGGAATATCGAGGCTGATGTTATTTCTCCTCGGTGCGGCTGCGACAGATTAGTAACGTTAGGCACATCCAATTCGGGAGATGTTGCTTACGGGCTCGTTTGTTCTGGCGGTACAATCAATATCCCAATCTGACTCAATCGACAGGCTGCCCGACGGTCGTGTACGCATATCCCAACAATGGACTCGATTACTTGTTGTCACGCCGAATACCATAAATCTATTTGCGCGATTATAGCGACACGGTGAGAAGCCGACGAGCCGAACGGAGCCGTTGTTGCGTAGGCACTTCAGGTTGCATGGGTCGCCTTGGGGGTTCCAGCCAGTATGGTACGAATAACGATAAAGCTTCACACCATTCACACCTTCGCCTCCAACGGCGATCAACGCAGACGTCGAGCCGATTTGTATGACTGAAACAGACTTTGGTATCCAGGTCTCATCCTGGTCATGCGTCCTAGACGCCTTGTGCTTTCGGCCCTTTCGACCATCTGTTACGGTGGGGTTCAAGCCATAATCTTGACGCTGATCAAATAACCTGTCATGTACCAGATACTCCTCCACACGCCCCGGCACCCTATACTCGTACACGATGAGACGACGGTGGGTAACGAGTGTGAGAAGATCTTCAGACAAGCTGACTGATCTTATCTCTTCTTTGGATCGCAGCTTAGGTTTGATGGTGATATCGAGTTTGATCTTCCGATTGCGATGGTCCGCTGGATAGAGTCGTACCTCCACCGGGGTTGCCAGGGCCAGCCACCCAGACGAAGAGATGGATGTGGATACACAACAGTCGCGCGACAACTTCCGCCAGCCGGGTTGCTCCAGCTCGGCTGATGACGTCGAATACAGCGAGGCTCCCCAGGTTCTAATGTGTTCACCCGTTGTAGATCGTCGCTCTCTCGGCGATCCAGGAATGGACTCTGCTCGAAACATGCTTCATGACATTCGCGGACCAGGTTTGTGGTCAAGAGTGGAGAAATAAAAAGAAGATGGTCTATGGTCTTTGGGCGTGAACGGCTCATGTAAAAGGGAAGAACAACTGTCAGTCTGACGCCCCGCACACTTCCTTCTTAGCTCCAAAACCGGCTGTTTTTGGACTAACACAAAATCGCTAAGCCCCAGCTGAAGCCTACATGCTTCCAGCCACCTGAAAGCTCTACGAGCGTCTTATCTGTTAGGCTGCACCGTTTCAACCAGATAAGTGAGGCAAGCGAACTCCGCCCAACGAGACGCCTCCCGCATGGACCAATCAGCGAAGGTCAGGCTGGAATCGATGCACCACCTCCGCACTTGTAGAGGCAACGCACGCGTTCAGCCTTTCTCTTCAAAACCATGCGTTCGCTCTCGGCCTATTATATCACTGGTCTTTCCGCTAGTGGTTGTCGACCGCAGCCCGTGGCGTGCATTCGTGATCATCGCAGCTAGCCACTTCGGACTGGGGCGGAGGATTCCGAACAGACAAACCAGTTCCCGCACATTCAAAGCTCTAAGCCACCACCCCTCTTTATTGTAAAAGGGTTCTGTACTTCCCCACACATTATGCCAAGACTTACAAGGCAGACTCAACGAACCTGGGGTACACTCTATGAACGATAAGAGCAACTCGCCCGCCATCTTGCTTCGTCCAAAAACACATCCTTATCCGCAGTATAATGTCTGATAAACGGCCTTTGGATCGAAGCCCTTACTATGTCTCTCACTTCGAGCACTTGGACCGCATTTTGAGTCGTCCGCAGCTGGCCGGTACGTAGCCTACTTCTAGACATGTAACATACTCACAACAAATGCGTTAGGTATTGGAATATCAGGATGCGTCGGCGCAGGCATCTTTGTGACCTCAAGCTCACTGATTTCTACGACTGGATCGCTTGGAGCTGCTATTAGCTATGTTATCGCGGGTGGCATATCAGCTTGTGTGCTCTACAGTATGACCGAAATGGTTTCGGCCAGGCCTTTGACAGGGTCCTTGATCGATCTGCCGCATAATTTCCTGGATCCAGCTTTTGGTTTCGCAGTCGCAGCGTCTTATTCGTAAGGATCCTTTAGTTGACGCTAGTTAAGACTAACGGGCATACAGGCTAGCAAACATCTGTTCCATGGCCACCCTGACTGCTCAATCTGCGGAACTAACAGCATTACTGAAAACCGATCCTGTCCGACACAGTACTGGTATTGAAGTAGGGATCAATGTGTCATTAATAGCTTTGACAACATTCAGTCACTGCTTGGGGGTGAGGCTATATGGAAAGATTGAACGCGTACGTCAAAAGCTCGCCATGGATATCCCTACTCGTACTGAAGATCAGCAGGTCGTCATGTGGTTCAAGTTGAGCCTGTTTGTCTTAGTTTGTGTTATGGCGGTTGTCATCAATGCCGGAGGTTCGGAGGCCTATCTATAGTTGAAGATCCGTAGATCATGGCTGACCTTTTTAATCTAGGTGGCGGACCTAGACAAACATCCTTTCGAAGCAGTAAGTTGAAACAATTATCACTCACTACACCGTCTATTCGAGCGGCTCGCGAATTTTACGAATATACACAATGATACTCTCCACATTATCTTCGCTAAGTCTATTTCTAGACTATACATCACACGCCTTTCCTCCAGGTTGGAAGCCTATCGGTTTTGATAGCACGAATGAACCGCGTCTCTTCAGTACTGGTGTTTCTGATACACAGTTCGGTGTCGCGGGACCTGGAGGGCGACTGTTCGCGTTTTTGTAAGCTCTTCTGTGTCTGCCTAATTGATATTCCGCTAAGAACCGGCATACTAGAACTGCTGTGAGCTTGGCTATGTTCTCCTGCATGGGTGGGGAAATGGTTGCCATGACAGCTGGTGAGGCGAAAGAACCTTGGAGAGATATTCCCATATCGATGTCTTTCGTCTATGTCATACCGCTCTCTCTCTATCCGTTTGTTATGATGGCAGGCGGAGCGAATGTCAACTACGCCGACCCACATCTCTACAAGATGTGGGCAAGAGGAACAGGGGACTTGTCGCTGTCTCCGTTCGTCATAGCCGCTCAATCTTCGTCTCTCCATGCCTTGCCGAGGGTTCTCAATGTTTTCTTTATTATCTCAGCATACACCGCAGCGTACGTATTAAACTCTTCCCGTAGTTGCCTCGTAACTCGTCGCATCATAGCTGACGTTTTAGAAACACTGCCATCTACGTAGCATCCAGGAGCGTTTTCATGCTGGCGCAAACATATCTCTCGAGGAAGCTGGCCGATACTTTTGGTCGCACCAATAATGGACATACACCACTGGCAGCCATCGCACTCTGCTCGGTGTTAGGATTTCTATCCTTGGCAGGCCTAAGTAAGAATGCGCATTCACAGGTCCGTATATCTTTGCCATTCAAATTCCCATCGTACTAACAAGCTGTCTCATCCGGCAGCCCCGTATCACACTTTCCGAGTTCTATACTGGGTCTGTGGCCTGTGTCTACATCTGCCTCTGTGTGACCTTCCTCAATTTCAAAGCAGGGTAAGTTCAAATTTTACACCAAGTATTGCTCATTACTTACACCTTGTATAGGCTCGACCGGCTCGACAAACGCAAGATACTTAGTCGCGATGACAGATTGTATATAAAAAAGCTGTTCAAATCACGCTGGCAGCCACTCCCTGCTTATATTGGTATCGTCGGCTGCGTGTTCGTAATCATATGGTCCGGCATCCCGCCCATATATATTCTGGCTGCAAGGGGCAGTCTGACGTCCACGGACAACTTAAAGCAAACCGTCTCTCTAACGTTTGATGTTTTCGGCGCATACATCGGGGTTCGTCCATTTCCGTCCCCAGCTTTTTTCACGCAGCGGCTAATTTTCTGGCCAGCCTCTACTATTCGCAGGCTTTTATCTCACCTACAAATACATCCACCCCCTCTCAGTCCGCGTAGATGTCCGAGACCTCAGGCCAAGCGACTACGTCCTCGACGACCTAGCCGCCATGGAAGGCGAGAACCCGCGGCTCTACTCACGTAAATCCTCCGACTCGAGCGCGTCGCAGCACGGACCGCCGCCTATCGAACTGGACGTACTCGGCAGAGATCGCAGACAGAGCTCGATAATGCGCGAGGATATCGGTCGGCCACGACAGTCGTCGCACGCTGCGGAAACGGAAGAATTGGATCCGGAGATAGTGTTGGCGCTGGAAGCTGAGGATGCGAGGCGAGAGCAGCGGGAGCATGTGCTTGATGTGCTGAGAAGGCGGCCTCCGCGGATGGAACGGGGGTTTTGGAGAGAGGTGTGGAGTTTTGTGGTTGTGGAAAAGGTGCCGGCGGTAGCGCCAGGGCAAGCGGGGTAGCGAAGTATGCTAGGGATCCTCTACATATTGTGCACACCAAACCCAAGGGATAGGGTAGCTCGTAGTTCCTTGCTAGAATAATAACCATAAGTATAGCGCTGAGTGCGGGTCAGAACTCTCCCCCGATAGCTCATACTACAAGTTCCTCCAACTCACTGTACTTTGCGTGTTACTTTAACGGATGTGTGCATTGCATGTGAAACATCGCAAGAATCATAGCATGTAGACGCGTAAGCCTGGTATTGGACCCTCACACTCCGATGTTTGAAAGATGGACCCGACGGTTCCGTGTGCAGCCTGAAGATCGGAGGTTTGAATATGATTTGTTTATTTTTGGAAAGTTGTGCACATCTCTCACGAGCCAGTAGCTGTCATCAAAGAGTATGCTGTATTGAGACTCTCCAATTTGTCCGTTGGAGCATCCCAGAACTAATCGTTCATAGTTGTTGGTATCAACAAACTCTAGATGTCAAGAAGGAGAGAAGACACTAAAGAGATGTGATCCAGAGGCCGCCAATCCCGGGACCATCCTCCCGTCTTCCACTCTGGCCACCAACCCCAAGGGCTTATCACCTCGTTCTGTTCTTCTTGTCCATCAGAGCTTACATCATGAGGAAAGCGAACATGCTCATCAGACCAGTAAATGCCATGCCGTTGTTCAAGGTCGATGCCGCGCCACTCGCTCCCGGAGTTGCAGAGCCTGAAGGAGTGCCGGAGTGCGATGTGCCTTGCATCAACATGCCACCTTCCCCGGCGGCTGAGGTGGGCGATAGATTCTCCGTGGCCAGGCTTGAGCCATTGATGTATTTCTCAAGCGTGTTTCCTGTGGAACTACAACTTATGTTAGCTCCCGAGTAGGATGTGGCTTAAGCGGAGCGACTCACGGTGCGTTGATTGCAGCGACCATTCCGCTTTGACAATGCGACCCTTGCGTGCAGTACACCCAGATAGGGGCACTAGCGTTCGCCACAGTGTACATAAAAGTCGTCTCATTAGGTGTAGTGCCTGAAGCAGGAACGAAGCCTGACCAGAAACCGCCATCGCTCGGTTTGCAAGGCGAGTTGAAAGCACCCTGGGCAACGGAATGGTTCTTTGCGTAAAATTCGAAGATGACGTGGTCGCCCTCTGCGGCCGTGATGGTGCTGGGCTCGAATTTGAGGCCGTTGGCGCCGACCTTTACGACATGCTCCTCCGCATATGTAAAGGCCGCAAAGGCGGTAGCAGCGAGAACGGTGGAGAAACGCATGACTGATGAGACTAGCTCGTTCGGGGTATAAAAAATCGAGAATAAGTAGCGTGAAATTGGTACGAGAATGTAATTGTTGGACCGGCCTGAACAAAGACCTCCTACAGTCGAGGGAATTTGAGCTTGTTTTATAAGGGTGTCGTCGTACGTTGCCGCCGGGGTGCTGCCACGGAGTAGTACCAAGTTTGATAGCTCAGACCGAGCTGGAAATGGCGGGACAACTTCGAGACTTCAGCTGTCGCGGAAACAGGCCAGGGTAGGCTAGGGAAACACGCGGCTAGCGATGAAGTGGGCGATGATTGGAGGTGTCCTGATGGGCGCCTGCGGTCAGCCACTCCTGGTCCCGATCGTAGGGTAGAGCGCGTGATCTCTGGGCGTAAATGTTTGAGGGCCAAGGCGAACGAAACGGTTGGGCAAGGTGGTTCCTCACGGGTTTGTGGTGTCGTTATAAAGGAGTTGAAACTTCGCTGACTGGAGCTGAGACGTGACCGATACTCACGCTAGTTCCATTGAAGCTAGAGCAAAAGTGCACGGACCATTCTCTCCCTTTTAGCCAGCCGAGGTGGTCCCCTTGCAACTCCTCACCCGACCCCTCACTGCAAACTCATATTTATGGCCCGTTACGATTCCTGCTAGTCACGACAATAAGAACAGTGTACAGGTGCCTTTCTCGAGGCCTTCAAGAAATACATTACGTCCCAGACATGTCGCTCTCTCTGCGGAATCAACCGCGGTCCCAGCAGTATGTGCCACGTACCCATGAATGGGTATCTATCAGATGACCATCTCTTCTGGGTCGTTTAGGCCTACCAATACTCCGTAGCTGTCCAGATATTGTTATAATATTGACGCCAAGCTGACGAGGGGCTGTGCTTTTAAAGTACCTATAACATTGATACCTTCGGCAGTTCACAGGGCTATGCTCGCTGCCTGATCAGCAAACATCCTCCCCGGCATCCATTCAGCTGCGCGATAAGTCTTTACACCGGTCCTCGTCCGTATTGAAGAAAGTTTGCCACACCGTTGGTCGCTAGACTACCACCATACCGTTCCATTGGAGTTGGCCCGATACTGCGGTCTTTATCGATCGCCGTCGCACACTGCCTGACACAGCTAACCTAATGTAACCAGCCGTCAGCCTCGGAAGATGTTCTCGTCTGTGCCACCCACTCCCATGACACCGATCCTAAAATACTCCGACCTTGATCACGAGTTCTTCGTGTTTGCTGGTACTATGAGCTCATTTATACCAAAGACCATGCGAGAGCCACTTTTTCATCGCCACTTGCACCGGTTTGTCCTTCAGGCCCTGACACCGTAACATTGGATAGACTTGGACCACGCCCGCTGGTGCTCATCGTTGCCTCATCTACAGCGCAAGCGCGATGACGGGTTTGCACCCCCTAGATTCGAGCAAGGGCGCATTTAGAGTACGACTATAAGAAGGCCTGCTGTTAGGAGAACTCTTTCATTCCTCAACGCAGAATCACCTACCTCCATGTCCAACAACATTTGAGCTCTTATTCCAACAAGTCTCACGTCGTTCACCAGCTATCCACCTCACAAAACACACACATGAAGTTCTCCAGTGTTTTGTCAGCCACCGCGATCGGCTTTTCCAGCCTTGCCTCCGCCATCTCTGGTACGCACTATAAGGAAGCCCTTCTTCGAGGGAGCTCTTCTTCGCGAATGCTGCTAACCTCAGGAGCAGTTTCATATGACCCCGGCTATGACCTACCCGAGCGCTCACTCTCAGCACTGGCATGTTCTAATGGCGTAAACGGCCTCATGACGAAATACGGATGGCAGACCCTAGAAGACATTCCGACGTACCCTTACATTGGCGGATACCAAGGAATTCCCGCATGGAACAGCCCAATGGTAAATACTCGGCCTCGTATCCCTTCCGCGCGATGTATTCGCTAATATTATTCCCTTGCAGTGTGGAACCTGCTACTCGGTTACGTACAACAATCAGACTATCTACGTGCTGGCCATCGATCAAACCATCAACGGCTTCAATCTTGCAAAACAGGCTATGGATGCCTTGACCAACAATCAAGCGGAGCAGCTTGGCCGCATCGAGGCTCAGTATATCCAAGTCGATGCGAGCAAGTGCAACATTTGAAGAAGGCTTGACCTCGGATTCAGAGCATGATATAATTGTTTCCAAGCCGCATGGCGTAGGCTTTTATTGCACGTAGCAAGTTATTCCTTTAGTCTAATTCATAAAGTCAGATGGTCAAGATGATATCAACCTATCTGCCTTGGCTCATCGCCTCTAAGGACTTCGGAAGGTTGCACATTACACAGGTATCCATAATATCAGAATTAACCTGCAGTAGAAGTGTAGTTAGCGAAGCGTCGGAACACGAAACCCATACTCACCTATTTCGATCTCGATTTTGGCCAAGATTGCCTTTGCGGCTGGACTAATCTTCTTCGTACAGATGCCAGCGAGTATGAAAACTCATATGAATCTGCAAGAAGTCACTATCCTAGAAGAAACATCCTAGTGAATGACACAGGATTAGTTTGCTTGACGAACCCAGGTTGCTATCGGTCTTTCTGAAGCTGACCGGACATTAGACAACAGTCTCTCTTACTCAAGGCTGAGCAGTCCCCACCACGCAACGATGGATCACTCCGCCTAGTCAAGACTGAACACCCTCCCCCATGCAACGCTGGACTACTCCGCCCACTCAACGCTGGACTAAGCCGCCCGTTCAAAGTCGAACAGTCCCGTACACGCAACGCTGGACTATTCCGCCCGCTCAAAGTCGAGCAATCCCACACACACAACGCTGGACCACTCCGCCCCGTCAATCGTCTCGCACTGATCAATGATCTCGCCGATGAGACGATAGTGGACGACGCTGAACACAGAGGTATCAAGCAAAAACCCGGCAGCTACGACAACCTTGACGACGATGTAAGATTTTGAGAGCGAGTTTGTTTGCGAGTCTAGTGACAACTCAGACGACGAATCTGTGTACGACTCGGACGGCGAACATGTTCGCGAGTCGGCGGAGTCGCTTGCGAATGAGGAAGTGGAGGGGTGTGGCTTGGCGATCTTTAGTGACTTTATGTCGCGGTGTTTGCAATTCATGCCGGCAGCGCGACAAGTTTGGTGCAGCTTTCCACATTTTACGAGCCCACTCGCAGCGTAAGTACAGGGCACCTTGTAAGTGCCGTCTTCCAAGGGGTCATCTTCGATGGTAGACACAGTTTGTCTTCCGTGAAATAAAGTGACATGATCACATAATATATCCTGTAGGGTGAATGATTACCCGCAAGACACAAATGGGCAGAACCAGTCAGGCCGGTCAGCGAATGCGGCAACAGGTCCGGATGCAGACCAATTGCTTGAGTTCTTCTCGGGGTCCTGTCCGTGGAAACCTTACACCGGATGCAATGGGACTTTTAGCAGCGGCAAGTCCATGTCGAGTCACGGCAGAATACTACGGTAAGAAGTGACATATTCGACCTATTCTGATTCGGTCTAGCTCATCCCTTCACAGCTCCATAACAACTCAGTTCTCTTCTTTTGCATAACCTTTCACTTCTTCACAGGAGCGGTGTAACGCCCAAAATCAGAGTTTTTCTTGCTAATAGAAAACTCAAGACATTTCTCCGCATCTTTAATACAAGCCTCCGTCTTGACCTCAAGCCGCATAGCGCGAAGGTAGCCTATATGACCACGCAAAATTTTACTTGAACTCGGATCTTTGGACCTATAAAGTTCAATACCGTAGCTATAAGGTTAGTCGTACGGATCCTCTTGCGCGATCCAGCCCTTAAGCTCATGCAGTTGAGTTGCGAGTTCGCGGAATATGGAGATTGCAATTTCTTGCGTGAGCGCAGCGCCGAGATCGTGTACCACAGGACTTCCGTTATCCGTGGTATGAAAGGCCATAGAGTAGACGTGTGACATCTTCGATGCGGGCTCGAGAGCAGACATACCTCGAAAATCAAGGGTGAACGGATTGTGAAAGGGAAGTGAGGAAGAAGGGCTGTCGTATATTCATAGGCGAGATATTTGTTCATGGGGGTCGACACACATGATGCTTCTTTGCGATTGCTAGATTTACGGCGTGTCAACTTTGTGCCAAGTATTTAAGAGCACGTGAGATACTCCAAACCAGTATGGAAGGTCACCACAGCCTCGTGACTCTATGATCCGGATAACAAACAGATGCAAAGATGAAGCCAAGTAGCCATCTGACCCAGTGAATGACGAAAGCCATATCAGGAGAGCTTGTTAGCTTGTATAAGGGTGATATTCCGATCTCCTGAGCTGCTTCCCGTGATCATTACCGTTGATCAGCATTAGAACACAAGGGAACTGTAACATTTTGCGTTGAAAACATGGTTTTTACGATCGAACAGTTGACAGAGTTATAAAGGGTATTCTCTCCCTCTGTATTCATGTCGCCGTTATTTTCCACCTCGACATGCGCCGCTACCGAACAAAAGCGGCCGGTAACCAACCCGATATACCTCCACCACGGTGTGTCTGGGTCGTTGACTACAGCTACACACCGCTTCGCAACAGCAAGTTATCTCCATTAGGTTTGGAGATAATTATGAACAGAGAAACGATGCGAGTAGCTATTGATGATGAGGCAGCTCTATGTCTTGTTCATCGCACATTGGACAAGCTGCGCAATGACTAGAAAGAAAGGATTTGCGATCCTCCTGTCGTTGAGCGTAAAAAGATCGTCGCAAAAGTTTGGAGTAATCAGTCCAGAACACGGCTGATAGCAATCGTGGAGGGGGTAAAAACAAGAGTGTATTGGCCGGAACGGCCGGAAGATGATGATTTGGATCTCCCGGGGCCGGCTTGAGAAAAACCTGTCCCGACCTTGGAAAACTGAGTAGATGTGCGGGTCAGGTGACTATCTAGTAGACGTCAAAGGACTACCAAAAGCTAGTAGTCTCATTATCATGTCTTTTCATTGGATGTGAAGGCTATTGCCGCGATAAATGAGATGATGTATAAACGTAGAAAATAAATTAGTAGAACATCTCTTGTATTGTACCTCGTGAGTGAAAACACGTCATCGCAGAGTTTTACCACAAGCCACCAATCCTCAAACGCTCATAGCACCCTAATAAGTCATATTGCTTACTGAGGTGAAGTTATAGCGTTGTCTACAGTCAACCTCACCTGCAATAGCAATTATAGTATATATATCGACTAATTTAGTGAAAATTCATAATCAATCAAACCGCGAGACCGTGTCCGAGTGGTTATGGAGCTGGTCTCAAGACGATGTGATCCAGTAGCGAAAGCTGCGTGGGTTCGATCCCCACCGGTCTCAAAGAATCTTTTTTTGCCCAGGCATGGGTCCAGCTTTTTGGTGAATGGAAAGGCTTCAGGGGATTTTGGTGCTCCTATAAAAATGATAGAGAGACTGCTACTGTTTTTCTGCTCTAGTTACTGACATTTACAGCCAGTGATCACACGCTCAATGCACACATGATGAGTAGACCTGCTGATGGGGTACTTGCGATTGTACATATATGGCATAGAACTTGCTTGCCCTGCGAACTTATTCTTCCCATCCATTAGGACTCCCGAGTTCGTCCAAGACCTAGTATGTCCGCTTCTCCATCCGCATACCTCCTCGTCCGCGAAGACATCCTCCACCCCATCCTCCTCACCGACCTCCTCGGCTACCGCCTCCACGAAGGCCGCTCCTTCCACGTATACCACACCCTCGACGCCGCCAGACTCGCACTCAACGCCATGGTTACCGCGGAGAAAGCCAAGCGGGATGACTTCGACCATAAAGAAGTCCAGCCGGTCCCTCTAGGCGCTTTCCGAATGGTCTGGGTGGGCACTCATGGGGATCTCGACGTAGATGATGATTGGGACTTTAAAGTGCTGTTTTGGATTGTGCGGGCGCAGATTGATGCGTGTCCGAGGGTGGGCGCTGCTGCTGCGGGCGAGAGGCTTGTTGAAACACGTTTTGGGGGAAACTTCTGGGAGGACTTCATGGGGGCTTAAGGATTCAGTAAGCGTGACGTATTCCCATGTAGTCAATCGTGTTTCCATGTGACATTTGCGTGAGTGGATGATACCAGGGCAATCACCACAGGGTCTGGCACGCGTATATACTTTGTGTTTGTCCAACAATCGTCTAGTCATGCTCCACATTGACACAAGCATCGACCCGAACGCATACTTAAGAGGTGACTTCTCCAACATACCCTCAGACACACAAGCGTTCGCTAGACTCCTATCAAATCACCATGGTTCGATCTCCTCCCTACCAGCCGCCCAGCGGTTTTTCACCTATCCGCCCGAATCAGAACCCCTAGCAGCCAAGCGGTTCGTCTCCCGGTCACTCAACGCAGAGCCCACAGCATTCAAGTGGCTTTTCGCTCGGCCAGCCAACGCAAAACCCACCTCAACCCAGCGGTTTCTCGCCCAGCCGTGCAAGCGCAGGCTCCCAACAACCCATTGGCTTCTTCCCCCACCCAACGGACTTCACACCACAAAGCGCACCAGTAGCGTACGGCATCATCCGCAACTACAAGTCGAGGGACAACCCCGGGGGCAGCCCAAGTTTGGAGACGCAACTCTTATGTATCGCCCATAGCGAAGTGACTGCAAGAGCTGAACTTGCGAGGTGGGTCACCAGCACTATGCAGGCGTTCCGCAACGGAAACATAACCAACGTGAACGTCGTGCCAGAACAAGGCGAGGCTTCGGACAGTATTCTGGGGAAGCACCGTATCATCACTATGGTGCAATCAAACGTGTCGAACGAGTCGGAAGTGCATGTGCTAGGGAATATATGGATCGCGAGGACGGACTTGAAGGATCCATGTGGAGTCCAGGGATCGAGTATGATGGCTCAGGAATCAAGCGCGACGATGGGAACGCCTACTAGAAGGGGGTGGATGAGGGATTAGAGACAGTGGTGTTCGGGAGTGAGACGTGCTACACAGTCTAGCTAGGTAGCCTTTGGAGGTCGTAGACATAGACGAGAGGCTTCGATAGGGAATGAGATAGGACAGGACACATGAGATGTAGACCTTGTTTAAGTGTAGAGGTAGAAGTAAACCAATGACGCTTTGCTGAAAACTCTTATACTGGCGAGAGGATAAACGTGCTTCTCCAATCACACCGAATCCAGAACCTTCTGATACTCGTCCATCTTCTCCCATGTAGACTCAGTGCCCACGAACTCATTGCGCATATATAAGGAGCGGTACTTGCCAATGCGCTCGTCCTTCCGAGCAAAGTCCAAGTTATCTCCATCGTGTATTTCGATTTTCTGGTCCACATTGACACCGTTATCTTTCGCGATGATGTTGATGAGCGGCGGGATTGCCAGGGTATGGCCCATGCGCTCTCGCACGGGTGCGCAGTCCGGTGAGCAAAAGATGAAGTACAGTAGCTGGGTGTCGGGGTTGCGGTAGAAGGTGAAGCTTGGGTGTTCAGCGGGAAGCTTGGTGGCCACTCCCGCCGGGCTTACGCCTTTCTCGCTGAAGTTGAGCTGCAAAGTCTCCGTGGGTATATTGACTGACTGCGGATGCGTTAGTGATGGTAGTTAGTCCAGATGGAAAGTAACGTACGATCTGTACGCAGTCACCAGCGTCGTGCATATTCCTAAGTGCATCCAGGGCACTCTGCTCAATCTTATTCTTCATTCGACGGTCGCAGAGTCGACACTTGTTCTGCTTGTAACCAGCATCCTTGACTAGGTGTGTGTGTGCCTCCCCCGTGTCGCATGCCTCGCACTCTTCTGTCTTCTCCGACGCGGCATTCCACGATTCGCCATGCCCATCCCGTTCGTCCCACGATCGCGCATCCGTGATCTCAGCAACCTCCTTGGATATGAACGAGGCAGCAAAGTGCTCTTCTCCAAGACTGTGTACCAACTTGTGCCTGTTGTCGAGATATAGTTGCCGAGATTCCGCCTTGGCAAGGTATGGCACGTAGGTTATTGCCGACAGTAGGTCGTCCCGTCGAAGAAGGATATAGGCGGGAGTTCTCGGCTTGACAACATCCTCGAGGCGGGTGAGGGCGTCCTGGAAAGTTGCGCTGGGGTCGTTCGGGTATGAAATGGCGGGCAGGGCTTGCACTTCTCCCTCTGAAAGGAGGAGAGGAAGGGCAAGGAGCGACGTGTCCGACGCGAAGATGCGGAACGCCTCACGAACGGTCGCTGGGACTTATATAGCTATTAGCAAGATATAGATTTATGCGGTGTATGACCCCTACTGAGATGTTTGTCTGCCATTGTTGCGGTTCCTGAAAGCTTTAGATGGCAGATGCTCTAGGTTGGGTGCGTGTTTTGAACAAGATTGGAGCCTAATATCGGAGACGGCAATGACGCGTCCCTTTATTAGTTGACACGAAGAGACACTGGGTCCCCGAGCTCGCTATCATCTCGGTCATCCCACCCACGTCTCTGCTGGAGAGCGCCGCTTGGTGGGTGCGGACTTCCGCTTAGTGCGGACTTGCGCTGTGGGTGAGGGACAGCCATCGACGCCAGGTGCGGAACTGCTCTCATGGCGATACACATCCATGCAAGATAGAAACAGTATCGGAATCAGCTGGGATAGCCACGAAGCTGCTCGAGGACGTTGTGAGTGCTGGCTGTGAACGTCGACGCGGTGTTACTGTATCAGTGCATCTGCCGCGGCTCGGACCTTTTGGTTCCGGCTTCCGCAGCTTTTCACCACTCAACACTTCACAACATCAGTAGTCACTGGAATGTTACAGCGCCAGCTCCAAAGTTTTAGCGACGGCTCTACTAAGCATGTAGACCTATTTCTGAACGGCGCGGAGGTGTTGGAGTATGTTCAGAGGGTCGTTTATTCGAGCTCGTAAGGCACATTACTGACAACACTGTTAAAGGCTGAAATCCTACAGCGCCAGCTTCAAAGTTTTAGCGACAGCTCTATCAAGCATGCAGACCTATCGCTGAACAGCGCCGGGTTATTGGAGCATGTTCAGGGGGTCGTTAGGTTGAGATTTCAAGGCAGATCACTGACAACATTGTCAATGGCTGGAATCTTACAGCGCTAGCTTCAAAGCTTTAGGGACAGTTCTATCCAGCATGCAGACCTATCGCTCAACGGCGTGGAGTATTCCGCGTCTGTTTGGCGGAGCGCTGACGGATAACAGGCAGCGTTATCCACGCAGCCTACTCGGCTGGTTTTATACAGCCTTGCCAGGCTTTCAGGCATTAATTCTTCCTTTCTTCAAGCTAGCGAGCCTTTCAGACAATTCTGCATCGCGATGACTGTCAGGAGTGGTCACGCGTCACATCCTCAAATTGGGCAATTTCAGCTGGTAACTCACGATCTAGTAGGCTCATGATCTCCTCAAGCAAGCTGGATTGTTCTATCTACTTATCTTGTCTTGTAATATCAAATGGTATACAAGAGTGGTCTTGACGCCTTTATCATAGGTCTACCCATTTAAATCGGAGCATACGTACTTCCCTATAATCATCTCTGACCTTTCCTTTAGACAACCCCTACAACTTCTTTCTGCTAGCTTATATGCCCCCTAAACATATTGAAGTGCTACCAGTAGGTCTTTCTAGGTGTAATGCTTCTACGAGAATCTATACATAGCTGGATCAATATTTCAGTCGCTTGCCAGCAAATAGAAAATCGGAGCATAATTCCTCGAGCATTGAGGCGCGTTCATTCACCACTCCAAATAACCTCTATGTTTATATCTGCCTTTACCTTCGTCTTTCAACACATCCATCTGTACACAATCTGCTTTCTAGTGTCAGTCTCACAGTAACCTAATCCAACTTCACTTTGAAACCATCGTCACAACACCATACCCTATAAAGACCTCGAAGTCTGCCTCTTCACCACCGCTGAGTTTTCTCTTTTACCTACCCTAAACTAGCTTGTCTCCCTTGAGTCTCAGCCATATAAAAAGTCTTTGCTGCATCCTCCTTCCCTTCTTCACCAACGTGTGTTACACCAGCTCTTTAGTCTGCCTCTTCGCCACCACTAAACCTCTCTCTTACATACCTTGAACTAGCCTGTCTCCCTTGAGTCTCAGCCTTATAGAAAGCTTTTGCTGCATCCGATCCTTCCTTTTTCTACCAACTTTGTGTCACACATCTTTAGTCCTTGACCTACAACGACTCCACATCTGTCTCTTCCAAGCATTGGAGCTTTCCCTCTTCCGCCTCACACCTGTCTGAAGAAGTGGGTCTTCCTCTACCTGGCTAGTAGTGTTGTCACTCATAACACTTCAGACATCTGTCTCACACCAATTGCTCTGCGTTACAGTTTGCTCATCAAACAGAGACAGATGGCAGAAAATAGCTTGAAGACCTTCGAGGAGTTCCTTGCCGAAGATGAGTGGGTGTACAACCACGACTTCGACAAAGAGACATTGCCAAATCATCCTTGGTTCGCCACTGATTCGACCTATATCTCGTCGAAGCTCGGAGAAGCCTCGACGAAGATCATCAATGCTCTCGGCACATTCCCGAAAAACGATGTCGAGTTGCGCCACCTCGAACGAAATGCTCTCGATTTGAGACAGGTCAGTCGTGGACCAGCCAAGAAGATCTTCTTCATGGGCGCCGCGGGCGTTGGCAAACCGTCGCTGTTCAATGCGCTCTTCAACAGAAATGGAATTGCAAAGACTGGGGCTAAGGGCGATGCGTGCACTTGCGTCGTTGTTCGCTACACTGCCTCTAGTAGGGATACCGATGGTTACAACGTCATCACCCAGTTCTCGAAGCCGTCGGCTATCAAGAACCTGATCACTGAGCACGCAAAGAGCTACCACGAACGTCACTTCAGCACGCCCATCTCTGAGAACGAAGACGATAACGACGTCGACAGTGCCGACGTTAAGCAAGCCGAAACTGCGCGCAAGTTCTTCAGTCTGATCTTCGAGGATGACGAAAACTTCCGCGCATGCCTTACGCCTCGAACTTACGAGGATGGATCGTTCGAGACACTGTGCCTTGAAAAATGCTTGGCGAAGCTTTCTGCTGTTGGAGTCAATCAGGAGACCTTCACCAAACAGCAGTATTTTGGCGAGCTTGAAGAAATGCTTGAAGCTATCGAGGGCTGTATTTCCGACGTGAAAGATAAGGAGTGTTTCTGGCATCTCGTTGACAACGTTGAGGTCAAATGCCCGTTTGCAATGTTACGCCACAACTTGGAGTTCATTGACAGCCCAGGCGAGTAAATACCCGCTGACTATCGTAGCTGGACTGACAACGGATACAGGTCTCGGAGAGTTGAACCAGATGCGAATTGCGAACACTAATCGCGCCTAGGACGATGCAGATCTTCTCTGCGCCATCGGCGACACTGACAGAATCCGGGCGGATGCTTTGATTGTTGATTGTGCTATTCGCGGACTCGAACAGCATGGTTCAGAGAAAGGTGCTATGATTGCAACCAAAATTGATGTGGGTGCAGCACCAGTTTGGTGGCTGGTTACAACTTACAACAGACGCTAATATAATTTTCAAAAGGTACTCGTCGACAACGACATGGAGAAAGAGCCAGGCGTATTCTACGAGCGAGCGCGGAGTATCTTGAACTGGATTAAGGTGAAGCAATAGCTTGAGAGGGGTAAAGATAAGACTACGCTGCGCAATTATAACAGATACCGGACGTACGTGCTATGACGGATTAAGGAGCAATTTCATCTTGGACAGGAGACAGGAACTAGCGGCTCAGATTCCAGAAGACTTAAAGGCTCTTGCCGATCGGAATCTTGCCGAGAGAATGCCCCAACTCAAAGTCTTCAGCGTATCCTCGGCTCAAGTAGGTGAACTCTCACTCGATAGTAGAATGACAGCTAACTGATCAATTCAATAGTATATGAAGTGGGTTGAGGAAGAAGAGTTCCTCTACGATCAATCGCCAGAACTGACCGCCGAAGCGTCTGGGATCCCCGACCTACGCCGACATATACTCACCCTTGCCGCCGAGCAGAACTACGAAGCGTACAACGCCCATCTCTCAGTCTTTTTCCCCGCGCTCGTCGCCAAGATCGACCGCGTCGTCCGCCCAAACCGGAGCGAAGGCTTCAAAGTCATCGTTGGAGCTTTCGAAGCCGCAATGCAGCACAGCACGCCGAGACCGAATTCACCACCGTCCTCGACAAATACTGCGAAGCCGTCGAAGATCAAGGCCTGCAGCCTCTCCTCGAAGACCACGAGCACTACGTCACCACGGGCCTCAATCTCCTGGCCGAGCAATGGCACTCGATGCGCTACCCGACGTTCCGCAAAACCATGAACGAGTACGGCATCCTGCTGCCGGGCATGTCGAAAACGCCCAATTTCAAGCGCGGCTTCAACATCAACAAGCTCCTCGCCAAGATGCTCACGCCCGCCTTCAAGCGCCTCGCCCGCGAGCAGAAGCCTGTCCATCAAAAACTCGGCGCCATGCTGCACGACGTCCGCACGCGCGTAATCCCCATGGTACACACCCAGATGGATAGCGCCGACTCGGACCTGCGCTCCATCGAGGAGGCCAAAAAGCGCTGGGCGTCTAGGAGCTTGGGACTCACGGCGCTCATCAACAGCCTCGTTGCCCGCATGGACAGCATGTCCGACGCCCTGGCGACGCTGGCCACGCGCGAAGAGGACCAGAGGTCGTTTATTGCCCGGCTGACGCGCGCCACGTACGAGCAGGTGCGCGCAATCCGGCCCGAGAAGATCGAGCGCACTTCCAAAAAACGCAAAGGGGAAGTGCGCACGATTTCCGTGTACGAGAGGCCCATTGGCGTCTTCTACAAGGAGCGCCTCCTGAAGCTGCTGCGCGAGGGCGCCGATCCTCCTGGCGACGACGCGAAACTGGAGCACGAGCAGGAACACGACGATATCGTCCGGAAAATCATGGTGCGGCTCGACGCCAACGTGCAGAAGCGCTACCGCGCCATGGCCGCAGACCTGCTGCTGGCCCTCAAGGCCGTGATGGGCGAGTTCCTCGCGGAGCTGCGCGACCTGGCGCCGAGCGACGTGCAGGTCAGTGAGCAGGGCCGGGCGGCGCGGGAGCGGTTGGCGGCGCTGCAGGAGGAGCTGGGCGGCGACTGCGCGGCGCTTCAGGAGCTGCTGCCTGCGGTACGCAGGGAGTAGGCGGGGCGATAGGATGGGCGTTTGGGTTGATTTTTGGGATGGGGGCTGGGAGGTTCGGCGTTTGGGGGTGGGTTTTGGGAGGGGGCAGGGCATGCTCTGGCCGACCTACTGGATTCGGGCACGAGTAAAAAGTCAGGTCTGCGTTCTACGCGGCCCTACCGTATACACCATAATCGGCAATGCATATTCATACTGGTGTTTTGCGCTGCTTCTGTACTGGAGGGCTGCGACTGGAGTGTTCCCGATTCTGGCGGCGGATTCGCAAGCTCCAGCTACCCCCTGAGAATCCAGCGCACGCCTATAACCCGGGCCTAAGCTCTGCAAAGCCCTGTCGTATACACTAGACAGAATAATGACCTTTCCGCTATAGTATTTTACTACTCTGCCTAGTTAACAGACACCTAGGCTATAAGTTCCTGGACGATCGATGAAATCGCTGTTTTCCGCCGATGCTCCGGCCTGCCTACCAAAGACGAGGAAGGGTGCGAGACGTAGGGCGGTAGTGTGTGTTAGGGCGGGCTATGTAAGATCAGGTGGAGATAAGATGAGACGAATATAAAGAAGTAAAAAGTGCGAGAACGAGTGGAAGACAGACCCTTCGTCCTACCCACGGCTAGAAAAAGCCACTACGGGATAATACAGATCGAGGGCTTCACCTGCAAAGATGGAATGCCTGCAAGTCGATTGTCATGACCATGCGATATATATTCCTTCTATGGTCGCCAGTCTAGATGGTATCGAGGTTGGTCGCGGTGACGCCCGAGATCGTCCGGCGCGAGCACTCATGCAGCATACTTCCAAACTCAAATTCTCCATTCCGTCTTGAACATGCATCCGTACATGCTTGCTGTAGGAATACCGTGCGCCTCCAGATCGTTTGCTTTTGCATCATCAGCACGCGTGTCGTCCGTCTAAAGCAGCCTGTAGATGTATACCTGTCCACGACCATGCATTCGATATATACCCAAACTATCATCGCGGAGCTGCTGGAGGTCCTCTCGATGCCACCTTCGGACCGCGCTCATAGGTCGGTACTGAGCCTTGTCCGGTGTTGCTCTTGTAGTGATCCTCGGGAAAGATGTGCGATCAATCTTCACGGCTTCTAGCCGTTTCGAGAGTTCTTGAAGATCGCATCACTCTGAATCCCCTTTCACGGCGTGGCAGAGACCGTGGTAAATGGAAAGATCCTGTGTCGATCTGAATCGTGTTGTACTGGGCGATGACATACAGTTCTGCCTCGAAGGGTGGGGGTCCGGAGGGGTGGTGGCTCGACAGTTGCATGCTTGCGGCTCGTAAAGCATGGGCGTGCGTTCCGTAGTGCCCAAGCTATGCGGTGCGTGAGGACGACATTTAAGCGAGCATAGAGTAGAATTGGCGAACGAGGCATCTCGCACGAACGGCGGATCACTTTTCGCCCCTAGCCCGTCCGCGCTCCCTCCTCCTCTCCTTCTCTGCCTTCCTCGCCTGGTTCATGCTCGGCACCATGTCCTCCTCCTCGATCTTAGTCTTCTCAAACGCCTCAACGTCAACCTCATCGAGCAGGAACCTGCCCAGATAGCCAGTCCGCCATTTCTGAATCATCCAGAGCGCCGAGGCTTCAGTATCGGCTTTTCCCTTCTTGCCCAGCCGGCCTGTCTTCTTCGCAATGGCTTCGAGAAGCTCGACAATGTCGTTGGTTGGCGTGCAGTAGTCGTTGTAGAGAGCGGGGCTGATAAGATTGATGTGGTACAGCAGGTAGTCGGCCAGCAGGACGGGCGGGATGATGGTGTCCTTGACGCTGCCGCAGAGGGCGAGCTTCATCATGGCTTCGGCGTCGGGCACATAGGGAATGAAGACGCCGGGGGTATCGAGAAGATAGACGCCGCCACCCACACCTTTGTACTTGCTCTTGACGATCTCGTCTTCCACATCGTCCTCGCTCGGCACAATCTTGACTCCGCTGCCGACCTTGCGCGTGACCCCGGGCTGCGCACCCGTGGCTGCGGCCTTGCCCTTGCCGATGCCCTGCGCCCGGAGCGAGTTGACCAGCGTGCTCTTGCCGACATTCGGCATGCCCACCACCAGCAGCCTGTGCCCGACCAGCTTCCACCTCTTCTGCGCGTGTTCCCGCAAGTAGTCCAGCAACTTGGCCATGCTGCCTCTGCCCCGCGCCCTCTCGGTCTCCTTGCTCGTGTTGCGCACAAACATGGTCGCCGTCGGGTGGTGCCACTGCGCGATGACGTCTTCGTTGTCGGCATCCCGCACCGGGCCGCCCAGGTCCCTCTTCGTGTACACGATCAGGCGCTCCTTGCCCTCCAGGCTCGTCTCGAACAGCGGGTTGCGGCTCGTGAGCGGGACGCGGTAGTCGCGGCATTCGATGACGAGGTCGATGGTGCTGAGCAGCGTCTTCATCTTCTGCAGGCCGGCTTTGTGGTGCCCGAGGAAGTAGGACCGCGGGAGCGACGGGATGGCTGGGAACGCGGTGCGCGGCAGGAACGCCATGGTTGAAAGGCACAGGGACGGGCGGGTTGCGGCGACATTGTTTGACGAGATGGCACTAGGTGGACGGTATCATCATCATGCTTGACGTGGAGTCGAAGTCGGTGCTGGTGCATGCCGTGCGAGCCATCTCGAGACGCAACGCGAACTTTTTCGGATGCGAGTCACGTTAGCCTAGGGCTTGGCACCCATGACTCGCCGAATCACCGACTCACCGACTCGTCCAGCTTCAACCCACTCCACTCTCCACTCCATCCTGTCTCATCACTGAACCAAAAGCAGACACAGGCTTTGCGCAAAGCAAACACGTATTGATTGGCAAGACTACAAACTGTAACGGCTACTCACTAAACTACCATCGATGAACAACACGAGAAACAAACCGGCTCGCTAAACTACCATCGATGAACAACATAAGAAACAAACCGGCCGCCATGGCCCTGCTCCGTCAACCTGGAGTCCAGCCAACCCAAGCGGGAACCTCGCCGGGACAATCACGCGACTGACGTAGACGTAGCCGTGGGAATAGTGTATGTCACCCCGTCGATAACAGTAGGACCGGGGGTCATAGTCCTCCATCCCGAAGGATAAAGAGTGGATGGTCCGCCAGCAGTGGTGCTAGTAGACCTGGGAGCGAGGGTCCCGGGGATAATCGGGATAATCGGGATAATTGGGACATACGTAGTTGGCTGGACAACAGGAATAGTTGTAGATGTCACGTAAACAGTAACGGTGGATGCTGCCACGGTGGATGACGAGGGAGAGGAAGTAACAGTGAAAGTCTTCGTCGAGCCCGTCGGAACCAACGACGCCGGGAACGGTGTAGTCGTTGTGGTATAGGATGTCAAAGTCGTGGTTTGATATACCGCATCAATCTGCCTCGCGTCGTCTTTGCATTTATTGGCTGCTTCGATGTCCTGGAGCCGAATCTCCGAATCGCTCTGGCCTTTATTCTCCCACTCGGAGTCACCACAGACGATCACATCCGAGACCCAAGGGTGATGAAAAAGGACGGCCTGGTGACTGGACCGCTCCTGGAGCGGCGCAACGGTGGTTGCCTCAACCAGCTGGGTGGTTGTTACCGTAGAAGTCACGTGCGATGTATGTACCGAAGCAATCTCCGGAGCCTCTCCGCATAACAGCGTATGCTCTGGCCCGGACCGGCAAAGGAACTTGTCACTATTCACTGCAGTGTTCTTCTTGTGCCAGCAGTTGTAGCAGATATGTGAGCCGGTCCACGGGTGCTTCATCCATACAGCCTTGAGGTTGTACTGCTTCTTTTTCTTCCGGGGGTCAAGATGCGCACCCGCAGTTGCTTCGGCTAGAGGATCGGGCGTGATCGTCGCAGCGCGAGGATACATCCAGCTCGTCATCGTGATCGCCGTCGTATGGTTGAACTCGCTGACAAGGCCGTCCGGCAGGATGGAGTAGGAAGGCACAACGAGGCTCATGGTGACGTTGGTGGGCACGGCCAGAACAACTCGAGGTTCGCACCTGAAGTCAACGGCCCGGAGAGGATGGGCCGTATCGACATGGACGCATTTTCCAAAGTCCCTCGGCAGACTGATCGTTATCGGGCTCGGGTCCTTTGCAGACGAGTTGCAGCCATGTTCGGTGAATGCGGTGAGGAAGCACTGCTTGTCGCCCTTGTTCACCTCTGCAATCCACTTGGAGTTCTTGTCCTTGTCCTTGCTGACCATGAGCGACACTCCTTGGACCGGAGTGCAGCTGTCGTTGTCGTCTTCAGCTTCGCGCATCCTGTGGTCAAGCGGATGGCCGAGGCAGTTCGTTCGGTCGAACATGGCGACAGCGACCTTGTTGTGGCGACGCGCATCGACGCCGCTGAGGGCCAGAAAGCTGGCAGTGACGAGGCATAGCAAGCGGAGGGGAGCCATGATGTTCGAACTGCAAGTCAAGTCAGCACGGCTGCCGGTTGAGAGGAGGTTGGGTAGAAGAGTGGACTACTTACCTCGACAATGGCTTATGGGCAGAGCGAGGATGGGGGACGATGGGGGATGAAGCAACGAACAACACTGGTGCGTATCTGCAGGCGCTTGTCAGCAGATGAGAATTATGTCGAGGTGGACCGGAAGTGAGGAAGGGTAGTGAGAGGATGCTCAATTGGGTGAAGAAAAGAGGACAAGACGAGCGAAGAATAGCAATGCGTACGTACCTAGAGCACGTCTCAAACAGTGTGAGCTGAGCCTTGGTTGGAGAGTGGAGTGGAGTGAAGAAGAAACGGAGCATCGGGGGGGATGAGCAGCTTTTAAGCTACGAAGAGCGAGACCGAGCGCTTGTTGTTCTGGAGACATATCAGAGAAGCTGCAGCGGCTGTGAAGCTGATGCTGCTTCCTCCGTTTGGCCATCGAAGGGCTCGTTGGGAGGGCGCAGACTGCGAAAACTCGGCGGGCGACGGTAAGTGAGGACGGCGCTGGAGCAGGAGCCAGGCCCGGAGCAGCAGCGGACTGACAGCGCTTGCCGTTGCGACGGCTGGACACACCGCCGGCACGGGCATCGTTGGCGGTGCGAGCCTGATCGTACTGTTACCTGCACCAAGGCATTGCACAGTATGCTAGATGTAGCAGGGGTTTCCAAAGGTGAATGTATCTAACCAACCTCACAAGCGTCTCCGAGGGTGTAAGCTGTTTTCATCGGCACTGGACACATCTGGCTCGGGCTTGGACGTGACTTCCTCGACAATCGCACGTGGCGGCGCATCTGGCAGCGACTCCGGCGCTCCGAACGAAAGAGAACACTGAACATAACGTAAAGGAAAGAAGAAGAGCGCTGTGAGGTTAGGCAGGTCTGTGTTTTTTAGTGTCTCATGCCACTGTTGCAAACCAGGCCGACGTTCTAAATTCAGCCCGAAAAGATTGCCTCGGTGCAGAGCAAAGTACTCGACAATGTGTCTTCGCCTTGCATCTTGTCGTAGGGCATTTGTTCATTTGCGGCCCCCCGGCCAGAGCACACCAGAGCGCAATTTCAAAGAAAGAAGGTGCATCATTGCTCACCTGCAGTGAAGACTGCCATCCATCCGCCCCCAAGCACGCAACGCTCAGCTGAATGCCGAGAGATCGCTCATGTCCACCATCCTACTCCTCGCCCAAGTATCCAGCCGCTCCCAGTTGACGCACTCGTGGTCGTCATATACCCGCGAAGCCGGAACGCCCTCTTTCCAGAAGAACGTCGACAACGTCACGTCTCCCCGACAGACAGCAGCTTCCCTCAAATACTCCAAGCAGTGGTCTGGTCCGCAGAGTCAGCAAACTGCTAAGCCACGGTGAGGGCTGGCCTTCACTCGACATACCCATGTGCTGGTTTTCTCGGATGACGTCCGCTTCGGTCATGTTGGGAAGGTAATGGTCCTTGTAGAGGAAGTGCCTGATGCGCTTCTGCGAGAAGCAAGCAGTACTCATTAGCCCCGGGAGTCAGCCAAACGGCGGAGTGGCTCAAAGAGCACCCACCACGCAGTGCAGTTCATGGTAAACTGCCATCTCTGCGAGGAACCCGGAACCATCCCTAAACGCCACCGTCCCGTCGCCTTCGCTGAACCGCGCAAGTTCATGGGCCGACACTTTAATGGTCATTGCTGGGCAACTAGTCAGAACTTGCAGCTTGAGATTGGAGACCAGGACAAGGAACATACGCTCGATGATTGTTCGCCATGCTTCGTCGAACTCGGGTCGTGGTGCACCGGTGAATGGGTTGGGACCGTCGATATCTCTCCAGAGACGTCGTTTCTCGTATTGAAGGGAACTTGTCGCAGGCGCTGTTTACACGCGAAGTGATTAGAACCTTCGGGTCCGCCCTTGTTTCCGGGGAGTTTGGATCTTACAGTAGATTAGTTGTGGGCGTACGCAACTACTGCTCGCATGGCTGGACTGCAACCAAAAGAACGCGAACAACAAGTTCGAAACCAGGAGAAAGGAGTAGTTCAGAACATGGAAACTTAGAAGGCTGTCTAAGCGACGTTTGGGTCTGACTACGGAGTCAAGCTCTCCATGATCATAGTTTGTGATAGGAGTGTATCCGCCCTTGTAGGTGCTGTTCATCGTGAATGATGTGGCGACCTAGCCATTGACGTTAGACGCAGGTCTGGTTTCGACTGCACAGTGCGTACCGGCGTCGGGAGGACGTTGAGGTTGGTATACGCCAAGTGCAGTCCGCGGATCACGGCCTCATTCATCAGTAAGTGGGTATTGGATCACGTGAGAGACTTGCAGCTACTCAAACAAGTCGTCCTAACTTCTGACTGTAAAGGTACTGCTAATACCAAGAGACGCATAAGAGTGGCATCCATGTATGGACCAGGCAGCCAAACACCGCTGCGATGAAACCCAACATCACGTCTTATTCGAACACGTCGGACAACCTGGCAGCCACCCATCACGCACTCAGGATGCGGAGAGTCGGCAACCACATACTCGTATCGAAGATCAGGATTCGATCGAGCAATCGCCCACCGGGGTAGTTGAAAGACGGTGTGCCGGACGTATTTGTTTTTCATCTGATGGTGTACCGAGACAGGCTGGCAAACTACTACATTGATCCCTGTTTACGGCGCATAGATGATGGGGCGGTAACTGTGTACCGCGTGGATGGTTCCTGATGCTGGCTCGTCGTACTTTGTCGAAATCAGTCTGCACGCAAGACGCCGAGGGTGCATGTACGATGTACGGGGTACGATGATCAAGTCCGCCGCATACGAAGTTTCAGTGAGTACAACAGACCATCGAAGAGCTGATCGAGAAACAGAAATGGTCCTGAGTTCATCTCCGATGCTTGGTCTTGCATGCTACGTCCTTCGTTCCGGAAAAGTGAAGTCGAATTGTGCTGTGCGGTAGCACGGAATCAACACCTACCGCTTTAGGTTGACCGGTTGATCCTGGCAACAGACTCGAACCGGTTATAACCGACTGCGAGGCTGGTATACGATGTGCAGCATTCTAAGGTGTAACTCGTACACTCGCATATCCAAAAGACCATTTTGTCCCGCTGGCGAGCTGCACTTAAGTCCTATATGACTCTACCGCTGCAGAGGAGCGGGCCACCCCTCCCACTGACACGAAATCCTGGTCATATTGTATTACTCAGATCACTGTCCTTTGTTTCGCAAGAAGGAAGCGGCAGTTGAGATCCCGAGCGTTCTCCATCCCTTCTCTTTTTGTGGAAACATGGGGTGACAACTGAGGGCAGGGAAAATCTCATCATAGACTGATATCCCCAGAAACCCTTCCGATCCGAATACTTTCTGATTTCTCCATGCAGTTCACCGCTTGTATCCAGAGGACAACCGATCGCGCGATGCTTGACCGCTAACTAAGAATCCCAGTATCCGATGAGTTGGCATATCGCTCCGCCCAGGCGAAGACGTGCTCATAGTTCCGACATTTCTTCGTCTGTCCAAATCCATTCGTAGCGTGTGTCTCGCGATCTAGGACCTCCATGTTTGTATCCGCCGCGCACATGATGGTTTGGCGAAGGTAATCGAAGCAATGGTGGATGTGCGGAACAGCCGTCTTCACGCCAGTTTCATGGTCGAAATCCGGGATGTCTGTGAAGTTGCTCGTTGGAGGGCTCTCCAGAGCTTTGTAGTAGGCGACAAGGATTCCATGCTGCTTGAATGTCAGGAGGAGTTGGTCGGAGCTAGAGATACTCACAAGACAGTGTAGTTGGTGGAAAACGGCGATGTTGGAAACGAAGGGTGCGAGTTGAGGATGATGTACGAATCCCCGTCCTACTTGGTCGATATCAGTGTAGCTCACTCTCTTCTGATTGTTGGTGTGGCTTACCTGGTACGAGCGAATTCCACGCAGCCTCTGACTTCAGCGTGGGGCGTTGTATGAAGGTAGTATTGAGATCCCAGACGGTTCTGAAAGATCCTGGAGGCGCTGTTGAAAGTCAGTATCGTTCGTATGGGCTAATGGCATGTCATCTTACTTGCAAGGCCGTATTGAACTGGTTCATGTACTGTTGTCTGCCCGATAGAATATCCAGCAAGAAGTGATACCACCACTGTTCCCATCAGTATTAGATACCGATACCCAGAGCGGCCTCCGGGTTTTCCTAAAGGCGCATAGAGTTGATCTTCTTCATGGTTTAGCAGTGATTCCTTCAGTATATACTCTTCGGCGTTTTGGGAAGCCATTGCGGATGAAGAAACAAGGGATCAGGAAGACGATTTGCAGTGCTTGGAGTTTTCAAGCAATTCCAATTCATGTCCAATGCATGTGCAAGTGTCCGAGGCCGTCTTCTGCGCGGATGGATTAAATCCGACCCTGGACGACATTGCCAAGATCAGCTGAAGGTAGGCAGAGAAAGGATCCCCGTCATGAACCAAGGCCGAAGTCGTTACACTGATGGACATGATGGCCTTGTGATCGCCGTTATTGTTGCATTGTCTGATCGTTACTGGGGTGCCTGGTTTGGGCTTCAGTCCGACGACGAACATATTGTTGCGTTGCCTGATCGTTACTGGGGTGCCTGGTTTGAGCTTCAGTCCGACGATGAACATATATACGTAGACGCTGCATCTAAAAGCTCTCATTCGGATACTTCAGCACCCTCATCGTTCAGCCGCGGTTATACCTTCAGTCTTAAGACCAGAAACACATTCTCGCTTCACCGTCAACATGCGTTGGACTATTCTCTCCCTCTTGCTTGGTGTGAGCATGGCCTCACCCCTGATCCAAGGTACGATATGCATCCATGCTGTTTTCACCCAGTTTACTAAGTAGTATAGGCAGGACGATGGCTGACGTCAGTGTCCGCGACGCCGATGCCGACGAACTTATCAAGAACTCATGGTCCGCTCGCGACGCCGATGCGAATGCGGATGCGGATGAGCTTGTAAAGAACTCATGGTCTGCTCGTGATACGGATGCGGACGAGCTGGTGAAGAACTCCTGGTCTGCTCGTGATGCCGACCCCAATGCCGATGCCGATGAGCTTGTCAAGAATTCCTGATCCGCCAGAGACGACACCAAATGGTGGACACCCTGTCGAGGGTAAGGGCGCAGTATGAAGTTGTGTGACACGGAGGACGTAAATTATGTAGCCTCTCAGCGAGTCAGGGGACGAAGAAGCCTAGTTGATAAAGCATCATACATACACTGATCTGTCGGCCGAACATTCGGTTTGATAATGCGTCGATGATGTGAGCTCATGTGCTTCTCTTGTTCCCTCCAGCTGTGTAGACCAAGTTTCGTAGCTTGCACCGAGCTGAAGAATTATCAGCTGAATGGCTACAAGAGTGCGCCGCCTTACGTGCATGTACTCGTATTGAGGTGAACGTGTCCATAGCCAGGCTACAGACTTTGGCCCCAGAAGACGACGACCCATCTCCAACCCAATTCTGAGCAGAGGAATCCATAGTGACAAGAGCGGTTCCAATGCAGTGTTGATGCATCCATCAATGTGTCGGGAGAGAGGGTGTGGTGAGGTCTATGGCGTGTGGTGAGGACCGTGCCCTTTCGACCAATGATGCTGCAGGCAGTGGCGTCATGCATGCCGGGCGGGCACGCTGCACTCAAGACACCTAAACTTAACACCTAAACTCACGCGCAGCCGGATTGCAGGCTACCGATGCCTCATTGTCCTACATCTGAAAGAGATGGCAGGCCAGAGAAGTTCTCATTGGTTCTGGGGGCCGTCGTGATGCTAGTCCCTCAATTCTTACCCCGGTTATCGCTCTCGTCCCTCAATTGCTCATATTGCCCAGCCTTCAATCGTATACGTGCTCGTGTACGTCTCTCAATCAGGCAGTTTAAGAGCAGGCCACGTTCCACAGCATTCCAGAGCTGTAAAACCATCGACTCAGACGAGGCATTGACACGAGCTGTACGTACTTGGAGTGTTACGCGGCTGACCAAGGTTTCTTCCCTGCAACTGCTACCCCTCATCAATTTGGCCTTGACAGCCGTTGGGTTCTGCAATGGTTTCAAGATGTTGTGCCTCCGCTGGTAGTCGAACTCCGGCGATCCTGGTAAAGACGCGACTACCCACGGTGTTTCTTGAGAGGCTCCAATTAGAGATGCTTCTCAAAAACTTATAACATAACATTATGCGTCTTCCCCATACGATGTGAACGCCATCAATCACGCCACATCGCTCACGCTATACCAACTATGCTGCAAGACTATTCAAAGGGCCTCATGATAGGTCTCGCTGTAGGCTTCATGATAGTACCAGTCATTCTTGTTAGCCTTCGACTATGGGCAAAATGGCTTTCTGCAAGACGAATGGCCCTGGATGATCATCTAGCAATAGCCGCACTTGTGAGTACATTCCACACTGTAGAACTGTATCAGATCTTTCGAGAGAATTACTAACATGTCTCAGTTTGTGTCGATAACATGCTGTCTCCTGCAATTGACTAGTGAGCGTTCAAATCATATTGAAATACTCTAAACCCTGCTTATATTAGTTCCAGCTGCTGTCCATGGCCACCTTGGCCAACATCAGCCTCTATATTCCGACGGAACCCCAATCATGGATGATCCAGGACTGATATTTTTCGAGAAGGCAAGTGGCCCGGCTCTCTAGTACAAATCCATGCTTACAGAACTTGAAGACCAAATTCGCCCTCAACATGCTCGGAATTGTTGGCTTAGGACTAATCAAGGCGTCCATCTTGATCTACTACAAGAATATATTCACAACCCGCCCATTTAGATATGCTGTATACGGAATGTTGACTATTATCACTATCTGGACGGCCGGCTACTTTTTCTCCCACCTTTTCACTTGCTACCCCATCACGGTCTTCATCGAGCCATATTACGGGAACAAGTGCGTAAATCAAGTTCCTATGTTTCTATCCGTCGCGATTTCCGGCACCATTATCGACTGTATCATTCTTGCAATGCCGATACCAGTCATCTTGGGTCTGCAGTTGCCGCTCAAACAAAGAATCGCTGTCATGGGTATACTCTTGTTAGGCGCAGCGTAAGTCTTCAACGAAGTACTCCACTTGGCTGATCTGTTCTCCTCACTTACGCTAACTAATTGTGTCCTTACAGTGTTTGTGCGGTAAGCATTGCTCGTGTCATCGCTTTATTTGAAGTCGCTGGAGAGTACTTGCGACATCCAAATGATGTGATATGTGAGTCCATGCCTTCATTTTAGCAACGAAACTCCCAAAAAGATACGCTAACATATAATTCGAATTTAGACTATACTGCACCTGTCTTCTTCTGGATTAACATCGAACTTTCTCTCGCCGTCGTGTCTGCTTGCCTACCTACCCTACGGCCAATCTGGACTCACTTTCGCCCTGAGGTTAAACGACTGCCTACGCACTCGTCTTCAGGCTACGCATCCGCCGGCCAGGATGCTTCAAAGAACAGCAGATTGTCCAGATATCGCAAATATGCCCGCACACCCTATAGTGAGCTAGAGGAACTGGAACTCACCCGTAACGATGACGTGGCACTCCAGCCTCAAGACGGCATTGTGCGCGAAATTCGTATCGAGCAGACTCGGGGTGAGCTACGAATCTAGCGAAATGGGCTTTGTATTATCTACGGTGTATCTTATTTTGGGGGTTTCCTAGTGGCTTGGGCTGTATTGTCACTCTTTCCATGCGTGACATTAACTTGGCTCTTGAGCTTCCCTCGAGGTTGATTCGTAACCTCCTATCGTTATATGCAGCCTGGGATACATGTAGGGCTTGACTTTTGAAGTTTTACCACAACAGCGACGCTTACTACCCTATATAATCATTTCGAAGTATCTAGTGCTGTCGATTGATCTCTCTCGAAGTCGATCGCGAAAATATATTGGGGAATCCTATTTGGCCGTCGAGAAGTTACAAAGTCGGTGGATGATCTACGCCGCAATCTAGTTCCCGGTGAGGGCTTGTGCCGGACGCGGGAAGGCTGTGGATAGTTATGCAGGTATTTACACGATTGGCTGCCATTCGCCGAATGCATGGCCAACAATGGACCCGACCGCTCGCAGTGCCGCAGCGAACCGTACTTCGGAGTCGTTGATGTCCGCTTTCATTAAATCCACCCCATGGTATGGAACCATACGGGAAGGCGTTCGGCGAGTACCACCCATACATTCGGTACGAAGAAGGACAGGCGAGGCAATAAGCAGCCACACACGTACATCAGACCTTGTCCAGGTATAGATAACACGACATGGCCGGCCACTCGGCACTCCTGGATTCTCTTGTCACCCTCTACCATCATACGTGAGCGCAATACGCCGCACAGCAACAGACCTCGCAAGTAACACAAACTGCGCTTACATGCCCGTACTGTATATCCCAGTAAATCAGGTGACTGTATCTGCCTGCTTTTCCAAATGCGTACGACGCTATGTTGGCAGCTCTCAAATGCTGTTGCTATTGCTATGAGTTCGAAACTGCATCTCCCTATGGATCAACTCTCCGAACTTCTCAGACCGTTACTTTCTGGCACAGTGGCTCTCTCGACTGAAGGCCCACCACGATGGAGCACCTTCGGAGCCCCACAGCCTAACATAGTTGTGGATGTGACCACCGAGGCTGATGTGGCGAAAGTGGTACGTTCTTTTACTTCTGAGATGTACGTCCTCAGACTGATCCTGTCGACTCAGGTAAAATACTGCTCGAAAAACAACATCCCGTTTCTTGCACAAAACGGTGGTGTTGGATGGGCTGCTTTCAACTTGAGCAACGGGGTACTTATCAACATTGCACCCCTTAACGAGGTCGCTTTCAGCGAGGATAAGACACAAGCAATTGTCGGTGGAGGTGCATCGGTCAAGCAAACTATTGATGCCGCACATGCTGCTGGCGTGCTTGTCGTGACCGGCAACTGCAACTGCGTCGGAACGATTGGCGCTGTCCTTGGTGGAGGCTATGGCAACCTCATAGGAGAGTATGGTTTCGGTGTCGACAACGTCCTATCCTTCAACCTCGTCACTGCTCGAGGCGAGCTACTCAACGTCTCACCTACCTCCCATCCAGACCTTTTCTGGGCAGTCCGTGGCGCTGGGCCAAACTTTGGAATCGTCACATCGGCTGTGATGAAAGCGCATCCTACCTCCGATCGAACCGCCTGGAACATGGCTCTGATCTTTACGCCCGACAAAATCAAGCAAGTCGTCCAGGCCGTTGAGGATCTCCGACCGCAATTGCTTCCCGCACAAAACGTATTCATGTACCTGACCAACTCCGGCCCGCCGGACAACCAACCCGTCATACTCGTGACTGGTTTTCTGCTTCAGACTACCGAGGAAGAAGCACGCGCTGCATTTTCAGGTGTATACGCCGTTGGCCCCCTCTCCGAGAATAGCGGTATCCTACCATACGATCAGTGGAACACCGGCGGCGACGCATTCTGCACCCGCGAGATGCGAAAGCCAGGCCACACTATCGGTATCTCGAAGTTGCATCCGGACCAGTGGCAAGAGATCTGGGACCTGTATGCCGAGTTCCGCAGCAAGCCTGGCGCAGAGAACAGTGTCATGATCGTGGAGATCTACAATCTCGAAAAGCCGAGATCCATTCCGGAAAGTTCGTCTGCCTTTGCGCATCGAGATGTTAACGCGCAGGCACTCGTCATTCCTTGGTATGCCGATCCTGCGTTGGATGAAGAAGCGATGGCTTTTGCGAAGAAGGTCAGGGGCATCACAGGTGCCAATGAAGAGAAAACTACAGCGTATGTTCAGCGCTTTTTTCAAGGTCGTTACTAATGGAGTGCAGTTATGTCAACTTTGCGCATGGTGACGAAGGGTTGGAGGCTGTGTATGGAGAGAGTCTGCCTCGCCTAAAGGATATCAAAAGGCAATGGGATCCTAAGGGCCGCTTCAACCAATGGTTTCCTATCAAATAGACTGTGCCTCAAATTCACCTCATTTGGGTTATGGAAAGCGTCTAGAGTGCCGGCTACGAAAGGATGAAGCCCTTGCTTCGACTAATTGGATAGATTACTGGGGTGTAGAGCCTGTTACTATGGTGCCTTCTTCTGAATTGATGCCTGGCTCGTGGGGATCTCTAGGTATACCGGACCTATCTACTTTACGTCTTAAAGAACGTCCAGTAAATGGCTGGTGAGCTCTAGAGCGTTGGATGTCACATCCCACTCTACATATTTGAACTAGGCGCTGCAACATGTGAATCTATGAGTAGCCCATCCGCAAAGAAATGGTTCACAGGGTCTTCACCGTACTGACACTTCAGCTGAGCGGGGAAATGCCCAGTTTTGCAGAACCCTAACCTAGTCAACGCATGTCAGCCAATGTACGGTACAGCATGAGACATAGAAATTGATTGGAAATGCTCAAAATGGGTCAAGAGATGCTGCACCCATGGCAGTTCAGCTACGCTGTGCTACACGTATTAGTGGATATTGGAGGGTCGCGAACGGGTTGACGCATTGGAAATACACTTCCCCGGCGCGATCATCTAGGATCTAAACCCAGAAACCTTACTGCTCTCTCACAAACAATCGTGGTTCAATCGATACGAGGCACGGAAGTTACAGTACAGGAGTATTCAAAAGCCAGACTGCAACTACCACTCCTTCAATTTCATCCAAATGCACCTCAACTGAAACTAGCATTACCACTGCATAAATTCCACTCGGAGAAACCGATGCATACATGCGAAGCGATGTGACTGTGCCTGCGTCTGCCAGAGCCAATGCTGCTAATTTGCTTTACTTGCGAGAATGAGCATCGCTAGGCCATGAGAAGTCCCTCATTTCGAAAAACCCCCCATGGTATTCTCAAGTTGCATGAACAGCTTATCCATCTGTTCGTCCGGAACGTCGAAGTCCTTCGGAAGTGGGAAAGCCGCATCGACAACCTTCTGCGCCATGCCGAATGCCCAGCTATCTTTCCAGAACTCTGGGTCCCGTGATTCACTAAGGACCCCGCGTTCCGTAATCGAGCTGGCGGGCCTCATTTCAGAGTCGCAAGCGGCGGGAGTAAAGAACGACAACCAGGCTTGCGCGTTACGACGGTGGGGAAAAGGGTATGTACCGGACCTCAGTTACAGAAGTCTTTGTTCTTTCGATCAGTACCCATCGTCGATAGTCTGTCAATTTGCATGAGAATGATCCGCATTATCGACGTCTCGTCCTTGCTCGGGGTCTGCACGCTTCGTATGTCGGTTCCACAGCTTGGGTCTCCATGTCGGTTGTGCGGCTTCCTTAGTCGCTGGGGGATCTTGGTGCTGGGCAACTTGCGCTTCGTTGGTTGTGTTGGCGACTCTCTCATCCTTCATTATGGCCACTGGTTCTTGAGCTTTCGAGCCTGTTGTTGGTCTCGGATTACTGCCCAAACTCTGATCACGCTTCTTTCCCGCCACCGCCGGCTCGATCGGCCATGTAGCGGCTCGAAATGTTTCTCTGCCTATCTCGGAGAGACCGCGTTGGTATTTCGAGCGCCTCCAGCTTTCAGGTACGCAATCACTGAGCCACTGGATACTTTCTCTCCATAGTTCCATACCCTGGGTGTTCATGAGGCTGCCAATGATGGTGTACGCAGGAAAACAGACGCAGACCAGCACTATGGCGAAGGCACTCATGTTCCCACTGTCCGGTATATGCGTCATACCGAATACAGACTTGGGTTTGGTGTTAGTTAATGAAGAGGGGGGCGATGTGATACTTACAGTTACAAAAGCCAGGGGTAGGAAGAAGATGGATACCTGACAAGTTTAGTACCAGAAACGTGTTCGATGAAATGAAGTGTCGGACTCACTAGTGTAAGTGCCTTGATGTTCTCTCCTTGCGCGATCGCTGTCTTGGTTTGCTCGAGAGATTGGTCTGCAGTTTCCTTGGAATTCCGACTTTCTAGAACAGCAGAACCGTTGAACAGCTGCGAGGTAGTGTCACAGTTAGTACATTTAATAAGACACGGTAACTATATCACTTACACCGTCTCGTAAGGCAGCAATTTCCCGCTGTTTGGTCTTACAATCCTCGATCAACTCACGGAACTCCTGTATGCAGGCGTCCATATCCTCTGCAAGACCCTGAATCCTCTTAGCAAATATCTGGGAGGCGGCCTCGTCCGGTGATTTGGAAAGTCCGATGGGGGCTTGTAGAGCTTCAGGCCTGTATGCTTCCCATCTACGGATGATGCGCATCATCTCACTCTGGATCATTTCGAGACTTTGGTACGCCCAAAAGTACAACTTCGACTTTGTGTACTTTGCATCGTCGAATATCAGCTTGTCGATATGGCTAAGATCGAACATGAAATCGTACTGGTTCATGATTAGATTATTTGATTTCAAGAAGCAGGAAATGAAGAGGCTTACCGGAGGAGACACCTTGTTAGAGATATTGCGGAATAAATCGGTCATATCAGCCCATACTTTCCTATGCTCAAACCAGATAATCCATAACCATGCTTCCAATGCGTTTGCAAACTGAGTCTTGGGTAGAATACGGTGCTGGCTCCAAGAGCGAGAGCTTGGAATGGCTGGGATAACAAGTATCTGCCAGGGCTGGAAAGGCGCATTGGGCCGATTATTGTTGTCCCGGTGATTACGCTCACTAAGTTGGATTACGGTTGTCCCACGACCAATGTACTCGTCTGCGGGATACTTGTCGTCATAAAGCACACTGGTTTGCTGTTTGTATCGGTTCGGAAGTTTGCGCCTCTCTTCGTGGTACACAACGTAGAGAAATTTGATTGTATAATGTCGCGTTCGGTACTGGGTCCCACGTAACTATGCTCTTTTTAGCGTTTCTTGTTGAATGGATGTATCATATACAAGCTTACCATTTCCTCGTGGTGCACTTGCACTCCTATCGAGGCATAGCCAGTGTACAGTTCGATAGCGGTTGTGATGGAAAAGTAATACTGCAACGCAGCATGAAGTGCGACAAGAATCTCGGGTGTAATGGTTTCGACGACACTACCTATATTGAGCACTTTACTGTGTAGTTTATGAAACAGACTTACATGATCCGCCCGACGATAGGCTTTAGTATTGTGGAAATATCGGAAAAGTTCAGGTGCAGATTTCCCCTGTATGAAGGCGCAGCAACGCGGCCGACGCTCTGATGTAGAGGCACCAACATGTGAGTACCAGCAAGACGAGAAACAAGCGATGAGCAAACTTACCCGTATCGTCTCCCAGAAAGCTTTCTTAGAAACCGTGTCTACGCACCGAACACAACGTCCATCCGGACCAAATTCGAGCACCTCACCCACAAACAGGCACCTCTTTACTAGTACATTAGATCCGCTCTTGCCAACCGTTTCATTGCACAGAGCCTCAGGGACTTTCCCTGGATCCAGTCCAGAGACTAGACCGAATTTTTGAGGATATGCACTGACAACAGAAGCAGCTATTTCTGAAAGTGCTGAGCCGTCGAACTCAATGTGATCGAGATAGTCCGCAACGAAACACTCCTTAGGAATCGGGTCGGAATGGTCATCTTCACTTGCGGTTGCCGGACGGTGAATGCGCGCGATAGGGGTGATGGTATTGTAAACAATCTCACCCAAGAGCGACAATGGTAGCCTCCTGGCAGGTCCAGCGAGCTGTGTCTGATGAATTTTGGTCCTTGTCGCGTCGTTGGGTTGCTGTTCCGAGGGCATGACGCCGGCTGACGGGCCGTTCGAGAATCGCTTATTAATAGTTTTAGCCCTAGCGTGTGACGCGAAAAATGGGAATTGGTCCCCACGAACGTGAAAGGTGTGAAGTGTGGTTACGACGCGCACCGTGTACAATAGAGAAGGCTCAATTTCAGCGGACTGGATTTTCCAGGGGTTCCTGCGGCTCTGCAGCCCCAATCCACATTCGGCATCGTCAGCTGAAGATTATATATGCACGGACCCACAGCCTTGCTCGTCAACCTCGCTCGATCAGTCCTTCATACCATCTAGTTCTACTTGTTCGACGATCTTGGTATCGCCCTTGCTACAATCGATACCGTCGATTCATCGATAGAAGATGGAAGTAGCAGGCCTAGCAGCGGCCGTGGGGTCCTTGGCCATTGCGGAGACAGGGGATGTGGACACAGCAAGGTTTTTACCCTCTAACAGATCTGATTTCAGTTCCTAACCCCTGTATAGGGCGATTGATAGCGTAAACAAGAGCTACGAATCCCTCGAGAAAGACCTCAAAAGACTTGTCTTCGAGAAAACGTCCCAAGAGGTGCGATCGTTACTCCAAGATCGTACAGTATGGACCCGGAGAGATGTGCTGAAGATTCTCGAACCTGATGGTGGGACGAAGACTGTGAAGGGCCCATTATCAAGAGATCCTCGGGAACTCGAACGGTTTGTGAGAGCTTTAGAGTCCTGTGACAACTTTTACCAGACTTTTGTGTTCCGCGGTACAACTCCCTCCCAGACTTCTACCATTCATTACGTCGACCTTGTTTGGGCTGCTATCAGCGCTTTGTTAATGGTTGAGAAAAACGCAAAAACAAACGTCACGAACCTGACATCACACTTGATCCGCGTTGCACCTATCTTTGAGGAAGCTACACACCTGGCAAGACAATTTCAGAAGCCAAATAAGCATTTGATGGGTATTGAGCGTTGCTTCGTCGACTCTCTAACCTACCTTCTAAAATACTTCTCGCGTGTTTCTTGTGAGTGGCATGCTGTTTACCACAGTCTTTGTTGCATGCTGACCACTAGTTAGTCAAATTTATAAAAAACTTCGAGGAACCTCAAAGTCAATTTGTCTCCGAAATGGATGATCATCTAAATCGCCTTAAAGCAGATGCGGATAGGGAAGCCATGCGGTCATTACAGACGCAGGTCAATATTCAGCAACAACAGTCTCAAAAGATGATCGCTGATCAGCTGATGAGCGTCCTCGAACAGCACCGTCTACAGGCCAATGATTTGAACAGTCTTCTGGAACTCGAACGACTACACGCCCGTGACCCCCAAATAACACCAGCAGCTTCAACCCGAACCAAATCCAAAGTGGTTGTTCAGAAAGACCCTCTTTACCTAGTCTACGAAACTGTTCCACTGATTGAAACATTCGAACACTTCCGAGGCTTCCTCTCCGAAGAAGCGTCGCACGTCTCGAACAAACTACTCGATCAGCCTCAGGTTATTGACTGGATGATGTCTGAAACCTCGTCTATTCTTTGCATTGAGGGGTATCAGACTGGCGAGCCTCTGAACTGGACAAGTGAGTTCAGTCTCGATGTGATACACGCCGCGCATGAACGGAACTATGCTGTTCTTAACTACTTTTGCGGCCTTCTAGGCGTGATATCAGAAGAATTGCACAAGGATCAGAAAGGGGATATGGCGGCTACGGTCATTCTAAAAGCCCTGCTGTGCTCAGCACACTCGCGTTGCTCGAATCATATGCAGTTCCGCGCAGGGTTCAAAAAGAAGCATCTCGACATTCGCAGCGTGGCTAATCTAGACGATGACGAGACTAGAGATCTCTTTGAGAAGTGTTTGGGAGCGTTCAACCCTGGCACAATCTTGTATATTGTGATCGACAGCATCGACATACTCGAGAACTGGGTAGGAGGAAAAACGTCGATCAAGGAATTGATGCGGGTGCTCTCTACTGCAGCAGACAAGGAGCACGTCGTCGCCAAGATACTTTTCACCTCCTCATCCCCCGGAAAACCTACAGGCGTTCGCGAACTGTGGGCCGAAGTCGAAAAGCTAAAGGACCACGAAAGTACCAGCGATGACGCCGCCGCCGCACCTGGTGCCAGTAATTTGGAGGGTACTGAAATATCTACTAGGATCTCGGGCGACAACATACCAGAGGTACAAATCGGCGCAGCGCCCATCGCCGTGGCCACCGTCTCAACTCAGGCTGGTGCTACTACCACTAAGCCAAAGCTCCGACACCACTACTTGCTCCATACAAAGCAAACGAAAACCACGTCGACGCAAGCAAATGCCAGACTCAACCTCCACTCTCTCATCAAACCTCACATCCATGAACCATCTCGTACCAAACGCAAGACCAAGCGGAGAACCTCCGACAGCGAAGAGAGCTCCGACTCAGACGGCGACTCGACCTCACCATCCCCCCGCAAACCAACACCCAAAATGCAAAAGTCTCGAAAGAAGAAAGCGCAAGAAGAAAGCAGTGAATCCGACAGCAACTCCACCTCGCCACCTGCACGCAAACAAAAATCCAAGACCCAGAAGTCCCAAAAGAAGAAGAAAGCGCAAGAAGAAAGCGATGAATCCGACAGCAACTCCGCCTCTCCATCCCGACCCAACCGAAAATCCAAAACCCGCAAGTCCCGACGCAAGCAGAAACCACGAGACGAAAGCAGTGATTCAGACAGCAGCAGTGACTCGGCCGCCACGTCGTCTTTATCCTCCGTCGGTCGTCTCCAAGCCAAACTCAAGGCGACGAGAAGGAGAAAACTGCGCGCCGCAGAAGCTAAAGAGAAGTGGCTTGGACGCAGCAAATCGGGACGAAAACGTTCGACTTCCGAGTCGGAATCGGAGTCGTCTGAGGAGTGAGGGGTATGCGTATGTGTATGCTACTTCACGGCGTTAGGAACCAGCGCTCGCGGAGAAGGCCTACCTCTGAGATCCTATTGGGGAGCGCGTATACGGTATACAGCACAGCACAGGCTGCATCGAATGCGTGCAAATTTCCCAATCCGTGGAGCACACATTGGCACTCCCCCGCTGAGCTACGTGCGTGCGCCGACATGCGGATCCAAGTCCAACCATGGGCCTTGCAATCCCGGATATCTATGGCTGCGGAGACGAGTTAACTGCTCGGATGTACACGTTGCGTACAAAGTGTGCTGTATGCCAGTCAAACGTGTTACATAGCTCGCTTAAGCCCAGTGCAAAAGGGGACGTAGACTTTACCGCTCAAGGGAAGAGAACATGCGATGGATGAAGCTGTATGTAGTGTGACAGGCGGAGTAAGCGCTGTCTCGGTTACTCTGTATGTGGTTTGGTGGTAGAGTGCCAGACGTCGAGAGAACCGGTCTATTTAGATATACGTACGCAGGATGCATGGGCTGGCGTCACGTCATGGCTGACCAGATGCTTCATGTGTTGTTTGTCAACGGCCACGCTGGTGAGGCGCAACGGAGTTGCTGGGCCGAGCATGGGATGGAATCAAGACGGATTACAGAGATGAGAACGTGTATTTGCCATTGATGCTTCCGATATGGAAATCGAGACACCGAGTGACGGGAGAGCGTAGAAGAGTACTGTATACCTGATACCTGATCCATCGTCCATAACAGCCAAACCATGTCGTAGCGGGAGCCGTGGCGAAGGGGAATATGCGCACCACACGTCGCTGCAACCAAATCAAACTCCGCCATACTGTCAATCATTACCCAGTCATCCACCTCTTTCTCCCAGCACCACTATCTTTTCCATGCACACCCGAAACCGCCCAATTTACGCGCCATCCCCCCAAATGCCCACCACCTGCATCACAAACGCCACACCGCCCACCAGCGTCCTCACCCCCTCAGTCGCGCGCATCCGCTCGACGGCGTGCCGGACCTGCTCGCCATTGACGTCCTCGCCCTGCGCCTCGAGGTCCAGAATGGCCCTGCGCTCGTGCGAGCCCTCGCGCAAGGCCATGGCGTAGTCGATGCCCGGGCCCGTGAACAGCGCGAGCACAGACGTGTACAGCATGTAGGGGTGGCGGGCGCGGCGCGGCGACAGGATGTAGGCGGCGAAGATGGAGAAGCTGGCGATGTTGCGGAGGGATGACGCGAAGACTTGGGTGCGGGTCGAGAGGAACGAGAGCGTTTTGCTGGCTGTGGTGGCGGTTTGCAGCGTGAGGAGGGAGGGCAGCGTGAGGGTTGTGAGCGAGGCGGATGCGCCCTAGGTGGCGGTTAGCTTGTTGTTTGTTTGGTCGGGGGCGAGACGCGGGAATCGCTGCGTTGAAGGTAGCCTGTTTCTACCACCACCTCGAGCTGTGGTCCAGTGGCGGCGGATGGGTACGCACCGTGAGCAAGCCCAGGCTTATCGTGCCCACGAACTTGCAGATGGATATTGAGGCCGCGGACATGATGGCGTCGATCTCAATCGCGCGAATGTCGAGTATGTAGACAGACAGTGGGTTGGCCGTCGAAGTTGATGATGCGGGCAGGGTTGGTGTCGTGCCGAGTGCAGACTGACGTTGTCTTGCCGCGGGACTGACTTGCTACGGAGCAGGCCGGTGGCCCAAGCTCCTAGCTGGTCTGACGGCGTCGGCGGGAGAAGAGCGGCAACAGTTTTCTTCTGCAGAGCGGCTGTATTCTGGGAGTTACATCTTATCTGAGTCCATCTGCTCAGGTTTTGCTTGAGTATTATAGTAGTGTGCAGCGCTTTCTATTTGATTAGTATTTCTAAACTCATCTCGTCCAACGCGTACCTCGGCACGGCGCGTCGTTGCGCCGCTCCCTAGCTAGACCTACCTCATCTTCCACTACACTCGACCTCCATCCACCAAGGTCGCATAGGCTTCACGTGCTCGCTTCTTACTGCTCTATACTGCGCAATACTAATCCATTGGCTTCCACCCACCAACCCAGTACGACATACATAAAGCCATCAAAGTCGCCGAAACTAAAGGCCGGACATTGACATCGAACTCGCAATCATGCCGCTCGAAAAGTACCAATATATGAGCGACGTGTGGAAAGATGGTATTTTCGGTGCGTATATCATTTCATCTTTGAGCAATACACTCTACTCTGCTCTACTGCAGTAACAACCGCCGCGTTTGTCCAAACCTCACGTGCCCATCCATTCACCTAATCGCACCCACCCACCCACCTATCCATCATATATCCAATTCAACATTCAACCCCCCAGAAAGTCAACTCACTAACTCGAAAACCACAGACAACAAAGTCGTCTTCTGCACCGGCGGCGCCGGCTCCATCTGCTCGGCCCAAGTGCGCGCGCTGGTGCACCTCGGCGCCAACGCCTGTATCGTCGGCCGCAACGTGCCCAAGACGGAGCGCATGGCCCTCGACATCGCGACAGCGCGGCCCGGCGCAAAAGTCCTCGGCATCGGCGCCGTGGACGTACGAAAACCAGAGTCGCTCGTTGCGGCTGCGGAGCGCTGTGTTAAAGAGCTTGGGGGCATCGACTTCGTCATGTGAGTGTCCCGTACTTACTCTTGCTGTGCTTCGAGTGTGAAACATAGACGGACGGACGGACGCTGATACGCAACAGCGCCGGCGCAGCAGGCAACTTCCTCGCGCCCATCTCCCAACTCTCCGCCAACGCCATGAAATCCGTCATCGACATCGACATCCTCGGCTCGTACAACACCGTCAAAGCCACGCTCCCGCACCTGCTCACCTCCGCCGCCTTGCATCGCACCTCCGGCAAAACCGCGCCTGCGAACGGCACGGGCGGCCGCATCGTCTTCGTCAGCGCGACGCTGCACTACGCGGGCACGCCGCTGCAGAGCCACGTGGCGGTGGCGAAAGCGGGCGTCGACGCCATGGCCGTGTCCGTTGCGATCGAGCAGGGGCCTAGGGGCGTCACGTCGAATGTTATTGCGCCGGGGCCGATTGCGGAGACGGAGGGTGTGGCGAGGTTGACGAAGAAAGAGGGACGGGATAAGTCGGCGAAGGCGGTGCCGGCGGGGAGGTTTGGAACGGTGAAGGAAATAGCGGATGCGACGGTGTATTTGTTTGCGGATAGTGGGAACTTTGTTAATGGAGAGGTGTTGGTTGGTGAGTTTAGCCCCCCCCCCTTTTCTAGCGTGCGTGCCAAACGCGTTTGCGGTCTTGAGACTTGCTTGCACTGTGCTGACTTGGTGTGTTTTAGTTGATGGCGGCGCGTGGCATACCGCTGGACTCGGCAACAGCCAGTTCGAATATCCGGATTTTCTGCTCTCGGGCAGCGCCGTCACGGGTGTGTCGGGGGAGAAGAAGGCGAAGCTGTAGACAGTGGGTATTAAGTATTTTCTGCTCCGACAGCTCAGCTGGGGAGTAACGTGACGGGATCCCGGTGTAGATACACCGACCGCATGTGACCAGCATGCACTCTCGCCTGTGCCATTTTGTATGTTTTGCCCAGATCTGAGATAGGCATCTGACCGAAATCTCGTTCGCACAACCCTGTACACTTTGGCGAATGCTAAACGTGCCGTGCTGTCGGGTATCATCGAAGCTTGACACGGTAAGAGATACTAGTCAAAACCAAGGTTAGATACCGCAATTTTACAGCGCCTTATTGTATAGCATACTGTATCATGTCTCCTCTAAGATAATACAGCGAAAGAGCGTGTCTAAGCTGTCCCAAGCGGTAGTACTCAACCTCTAGGCCCTACTACACCATCCTCAACCGCTCCAATTGTTGGAACACGGCCTCGCCCGGCCTATCATGTATCATCTCAATCCACATAACGCTTAACAAACGCATCTTCACATCCACCCAATCCATCCCCTCATCCGTCGCCCCCCACGCCCTCCCCACCCACTCTTCCCGCGCACCCGCAACCGTAAACGCAACCGTCACCACCACCCACAACCTCAACCTACGGTCCTGCTCAAACGCACTGCTCGCACTAACCTCAGCATACGCTCGCCCCAACTGCTTCACCACCCAGCCATACGGGATCGTGCGCCCAGGGACCTTGAACATGGTCGTCATAAACGCCAGCATAGTGAGCCGCACGAGCTCTTGCACGGGACTACTGTCGAGCGCGCCGCTGAGATGCATGAGGCGCGCCTGCAGCGACGTGAGCACGGCTTGGAAGCACACGGGGTTGTAGCGCACGTGCTTCAGGGCGTTGCGGTTGATGCGCAGCGAGAGGTACTGCAGGTCCTGGAAGACGTTGGCGAGTCGGTAGTCCCAGTCTGAAGGCGGCTGGTAGAGGTCTGCGGGGAGCGGCAAGTATGGCGCTAAGATCATGGTGTCCCACGACGATACGGTGGGGGGCAGGAAGAAGGGCTTCTTGCCTGAGCTGAGGGACCATAGGAGGTCGATGCTTTGATGCATCGGATCAGCGACGTTTCTCACGCGCATGGATGGCATATGATATAGAGAAACAGTCGAGCCGGACTCACCGATCGAGCTTGAAGTGCAGTTTGGGCCGCGAGCGCAGGAACTCCAGATCGCCTCGCAACTGCACAATGCGATGCAAGCCCCTAAAGTGCGTAGCCGCCGTCGCCCACTCGCCAAACACGGCCGCCAGCATCGCAAGGTTGATAACGACATACAGCACCGAGTCATCCTGATACACAAACTCATCTTGCAGTTTGGCCTGCAGCAGCGCCAGCGTCTCGCGCAGGTGGAACACGGTCTTGCGCCCGGGCTGGCCGTCCCAGCCCGGGACCACGAAGTCGTTGATGGCGTAGCTGGAGCACAGCACCGAGTGCACAAACGCCGTGTCGGCGAAAAGCCACTCGAACGACTCGGACTCGATGCAGTCGAAGTCGACGCAGCGGTCCAGCGGCGTGAGGGCTTGGTTGGCGATGTTGTGGGCGTAGGCTTTGAATAGGAGGGCCTTGGCTTCAGCGTCGATGTCTGGCCCGGCGAAGCGCACGAGAGCGAGTTCGCTGAGTAGCGAGTCTGGCGGTGCGAGGTATGGCGATGCAGTGCGCTTTTCCGGCTGCTGCGTCGCCAGCTGCTGTTCCTGTTCCTGTTTGGCACGCCTCCTCTTCTCTTGCTGCGATCTGCGCGAGTCTTCACGCTTGTTCTTGCCCTGCATGCAGCGGCTGCGGATCTGCAGGCTCCTGCCAGGTTTGAGATTCGTCGCTGGGTCGGCTATGACGAACTCGAAAGTGGTCGGCATGCTGAAGTGCTGTACAAACGCTTTCAGGGGCAGGCAAAGGAGGCTGTTCCAAACTGTTGCTCTATTCGGGACATGACTTCGTATTTATGTGCCGCCCAGCGGTTCGACATTGGACCGGCTTAGCCGCTGAGTTGGCTCGATGCTACTGAGTGTCGTACCTATACCTACATGGTTGATGTTAGGTTGGCGTGAGGTTCTTTGGATGGAGATGGAGATGCGTCAGCTGAAGTTCCAAGGTTCAGCCTCGCCGTGCACGTGCCGTCTCGCATAAAACGACCAGAGCCCTGGCCCTTCTAGGAAAGCGCTAGGCCCTTTCGGCAGCCAGCCATGAACGTCAGCTCGACGCGTCATAATGATAAATAATGAGTATAAGTTCGCCAAGTAGTCAAGATGCTAAGGACTCGAAAAGATGCTTTACCGCCCTTCAGCCCTTCGGACGACGCTGCAGTTTATGCCAGAAATGGTTGCATGTTGCGGTGGCGGTGGCTTTGGAGCACTTCCGGGTGTAGACTAGATATTACGGACGAATTTCATGCATCTTCATGGTACAAGCATGACGGGTTTGTTATTGGGCGAGAGCTGTTGACTCCTTCTATGCTTGAGGTTAAACTTCTAGACGCAGCAGTACGTAGTAATACAAAAACGGAGACAGAAAGACAGCTACGAACCAAACAAAGCGTATTGAATGCTCCAAAAACGAGCGTGCACTCCCAACTCGAAGACCCCCCCCCCTTTCTTAGTAGATGCTAGCATTCCCCTCTGGCCTTTGTTGTCATTGTCCTGCTTACTGCTCCTCCAGAATAGCCTCAAGTGCCTTCCGCGACATAGTAAACGTCGGCCCATTCGGCATAGCGCCCGGCACCCTCGGGAAGACCGACGCGTCGACGACGCGCAGATTCCTGACGCCGTTGACGCGGAACTTGGAATCGACGCAGTGGTCCCTACTACCAGCCGGACCCATGCGGCAAGTGGATACAGCGTGGTGGCTGAACGCCTCGTCCATAAGCGCTTGCTTCCTATCGATCTGCGGATTGGGCGCAATGACTTCATACGGGATGCCCACGTCGTCGTACACATCCAGCAGCAGCTGCACGCCGTCGGCGATAGCCTGCAGATCTTCGTCGGCGCGCTCAGCGAAGAAATTGAAGTTGATGGCTGGGGCTTGGCGCGGGTCGGCGGAGCGCAGCGTCACGGTGCCGTGGGGGTTGGCCGTCTGCATGCGCACAATCGCCGTGGTCCAGTCGGTGAGGCGGGACGCTCTGCTCGAGAACCCCGGGTAGAAGCCAAGCCCTCCGTAGCCCGCGATGCTGAGGAACAAGAGGTCGGTGTCGTTGTCCCAACTAACACTGCTGCGCCACGTCATGTGAAAGGTGGCGCCAAATTCGCCGTATGGCCCGTCCCCGGTGGCCTCCCACTGCACGAAACATGGGTCTGATGCGTCGAAGGTGCGGGTGCAGGGGCCGGTTGCGTTGGCCATCCACGGCACCTGGGCCCGCACAAGGACAGGCGACTCGTAATTGTCCTGCATGAAATTGCCCTAAGAAACATCATAAGCTCAACGTTCAAGGACTGTACGGTTATGGCTGATTGGAGGGGTACTGACCACTGCGGGCAGATCGACGACAACGGGAATCCCAAGCTTTTCTAGCTCCTCACGCGGACCGATGCCACTGAGCTTGAGAATCTGCGGCGTGTTGAACGTCCCGCCTGACACAATGACCTCCTTCTTCGCCCTGACAGTCCTCTTTTCTCCCACCTTCGAAGCATTGTACCGCCCATCGGCCGAGTAAAGTCCCTCGCCCACCATATATTCAACACCATATGCCTTAGGTTTACCGTCGTCGCAAATCTCGAAGAGAACCTTTGTGGCCAGTGAGTGGAGCGACATGGTCAAGGGGCGACCGGCGTCGATAACGTTTCGGATGTGGTGTGCAATACTACTCCTGCTGCCAGTAGTCGGGGAAATCGCGTTAGGTATACCAAACAGGAACGGGGTTTCGTAGCGATCCTCGTCTATCCTGTTGATGTCACGGTCGAGCAGCTCAACCATGTGCGCATTGCCTTCGACCTCGATACCTTCGGCTCTGCGGAACATCATCGCTATGTAACGAGCTACGTTCTCTGACGCGAAGGTAGCCGACTGATCGGAATGACTGGACTATACGCCGTCAACGTTTGCAAGTGGGAGAGATATGATTTCCATCTTACCTGGAGATATCCGTCGAAACCATGACCCGGTGTTCCCCGCGGAACGTAGGTGCAGTTCTCTAAATCCATCAGATGCCGGCGCATGTGTTCATGGCCCCAGGATTCGTCCCCAGTGAGTTCGGCGATATAGTCCCATTCGTTATCGGGAGCCCACGCGAAGTTCATGGCATTGACCTGCGAGCTACCGCCTAGTGTAGCACCTCGTGGGTACAAGATGCCCAATCTGAGTCCATCACGTCTAGTCAGTGTACATCCTGTGGAGCTCGATAGTTTGAGCATACTTACGGTCTGGCGCCGGCGGGAGGGTCTAGCCCTACATAGTAAGATCCGTTGGTTCGCAGATAGGCGTATTTGGAATCACGACGAGCTTGAGTTTCATTCTGGAAGTGCTCAACATAGAACTGCCATGAGTGAGGGGGCGTCTCCGCAGCAATTGAAGACCTGTACAGGTCGTTAGCGATGGACATGAGGCGATTTCAGATGGAGTCTGTACAATTGGGGGAGCCGCTCAACAGTGCTGTTGGAAGCATCACCACCAGCTTCGATCAGGAAAACTGAGTGTCCTTTCAATGCCAGATTGGCTCTGTGTCACTTGGTCAGTATAGGGATACATGAGTGTCAAGAGAATTTGACTGACGCGAGCGATCCACCACCGGGGCCGGAACCCACGATGACATAGTCATACTCATCAGTCTGGACGGCTGCTACAAGTTGCCCGGCCGCTAAGACAGCAGCAAGAAGACGTGAACTTGTGACCATGTTGCTCGCGTGTGATTTGAAACGAAGGGTGTAGGATAGCAACTTAGTGATCGACTTGCATTTGTGATTGTATGGGGGTGAACGGGCGTCTTATATATCGCGGACAAGTCGAGTACGGACAAAGGAAGGGGCTGGAGTTGCGCCGCAAGCACATTAGATAGAGCCCGAAAGAGGCATCACTATGGTCGTTAGCCAGAAATAGCGATATCTGAGTCCGCGTTATGTCCGCTTCGTAAGTGGGTTCACGGATTCATGAGCTTACATCTTTAACACGCTAGCTATCTGTTTCGGAGGCTATGCTGTACGTACGCGTATCATCAATCCATCTTGCCGCATTAGGACAGCAATCCAGTCCTCAGCTGCGGGAATACGACCCGAAACTGATACTTGGCCTTGGCAATCGCCGCGGAGTAGGATGCGGATACAATGAACTAGTTTGCACGTACGCGCTGATCTTACGTTACCCAGTGTACTGGACAAAATGGGTTTGGGGAAACCTACCTAATCCGCTGAGATTCTCCTGGATTATCTTACAGTATCAAAAGGATTAGGTTCGTGCACACCACACCCCTCGATTTTGTCATCTTTCGTCCTTGCTAGCCTTGATCGCACCCCTCTCACTCATCCAGCTTGTCTGTTACATTAGCCAGCGTGTCAGATACGAGAGCGCTTTGGGATGGCAAGCACAACCATCTTCGATCGTGCTGGACTCCCTTCTACTACTTAGAGGGGGAGCCAAAGCCGACTTCTCCCATCATGAATCGGCCAAAGTAAAGAACAGCATCCAGAATTTCCTCTCCAGTTGGGACAATGTTTTCCTTCGGGAGTAAGAAGCCGTAGCTGCCGGTATCCCGCAGCTTGATCTGGAACGCGTATTTGACCCTCAACTCATGATAAAACCAATCCAGCGCGCTTCCTCCACTGGATTCGATGCGTGGCAGTAGGATACGGCCTTTCTTGGAGATGGCTACGTTTCCCTCACAGGCCGAAGTGACTTTGTAAGTGTGCCTATTTCGTGAAATGCGGATGGCTTTGGCAAGGCCCAAGGCCAACTCTTCCAGATCTTCAATACTTGGCGGTTCCTCTTCACAAGAGAAGGCATACGGGTAGAGAATTTGCTGCGAATACGAGTGGAGATCTAGGAAGCCTACGAATTCGACATTGTTGTTTTCTGTCTCATTCTTGGCCCACTTAGCGAACCGTTGAGCCTCTACTCCATCGAAAGGAGCCTCTCCTGCGAATGACTCACTGCATGGACTAGAGCGCGTCGAATCGCCTTCCCACTTGTACGAGTAGCTTCGGTCGAGATCCACCCCATGGCAGAAGCGAAGACTCGTCGGCTGGCGGTTCTTCCGCCACAGGCGATCTGTCTCCCACGAATACACATAGCCATCGGGGTTCAGTGTTGGAACGAAGACAAAATCGAATGACTCGAGTAATTTGGTCACTGAAGGAACCTTGCCATATGAGTTGATCAGACTCCAAGCGAGATAGTTGACGGTGCTCGTAGATATCCACTCGCGCGCGTGTGAGCCACCGGTCACAAGAACAGTCTTCCGGGGCGAACTCTCCTTGTCGTTATTGGTGGGATAAACACCAACACGAAGCGCGGGAATATCGCGTCCTTCGTAGCTGATGCCAACGTTAACTCGCCGAACGTGGGTTGTAAACATGGAAGCCATGAGGTTCATCCATGGATTGATGACAGACAACGGTTGGTAGTTCTGGAAGAAAGGATGACCTTTACCTGGGTGCGAAGCAGGCTCGAGGCTAGGAGAATACAAACGATCTTCATGTGATTGTGTGAGCGAAGGGGAGGGGTACGAGTCAGAGATAGCCCGTGTAAGGTCGCGATTTCGCATAAGAGGAGCATGGGCTTTCTGCAGACTCGGCGGGAGTAGAGCGAGGAGCGAGGGAACCTGGGTCAAGAGTCAATGGCTGATAGAAGACGGATAGAGGCGGGCATGGACTCACTACGTGCTGTGCGACCCTGATGTCTGCCCAGTCGTCATTGAACTCCCACACATCGAGAAGCAGAGCATTAGAGGCCTTGGCGAGCGCTGAAGCTTCTGCGGCGGTGCTGACATTGAAGCGCAACACCACGTCCTCGCCATAACGCGTCAGTCGCTGGCCTCGCGGAGCATCACTGGGCGCATGGTAGCTTGTCAAACCTGTGCCGAAAGCGAGTTGCTGCTCCGGCAGTCGCCAGATGCTGCGCATGATGGCATCCGACAAGGTCCGCCATGTTCGCGGCGGCGTGAAGGCAGAGCTGGGGGTGGTTGTGAGGCAGTTGCCATTCGATGTGGTCGCGTGCGGGGCGGCTGCCGTGAGCGAGGGCGCGGCGAGGAGGATGAGGCTCAGGACGGCGACGATGGACTGGCGCATGGCGACGGCGGGGTAGAATGCAGAGGCTCTCTACACGGCGAACGACAAGCGCGGTCGGTGGATAGATAGTGGGTGCGCGACCGCACGCTGCAGCACGGGGTTGTCTAGCGCAGTGCGGGTCGTCTTGTTTCTGCCGGCAAACGATGAGGTCGGCCGCGACGGTGGAGGTGGCGGTGCCTTGTCGTGATGGATGGTGATGCGACCCCCGCCGCGAGTACGGGCTGCCTAGGTAAGGTTCCCATTGGCCACCACGCCGAGCCAGCCGTCCGCGGCCAGCGCTCCAGGCGGCGCATCAGCTCCAGAGGCCAGAGGCGATGCCGCCGACCGGCACACCGCCCACCGCAGACGCAGCCAGGTACTGGTCCAGGTACCAATGCGTCGGCGGCCAGCCTTGACACCACACCCCGTTCGCAGTCCTGCACCGCGACGCCCGTGGCCTCTGCCGCTCAGCTGCCCCCCATTGTCCATCGCTACGCTGCGTCTCTGGGCCAGCCTGTCTGTACGTGCTGCCGCTGCTCGCCGTGGTGACGCCAGACGACGACCCCAGCCTCCGCCCCGGCCGATATCCCATCCCCGTCCCCCATCCACCCTGGTCCTCAGCCTGGCACCGCACCCTCCACATCCTCACCTTCCCGACGGTGCCATGTGCCGCGCAATACGACCCGCCTCTGCCTACATGAGCTGCTAGTCGACGCGCGCAATGCCTCTGAAGGCGCTCCGACCGAACCGCAGCGAGCGAGACCTCCAGCGCCGCAGCACCCTCGATCCCGCCGGCCTCTTCAAGCGTGCCGACAAGCCCGCGGGCGCGAACAGGTCGACCGAGCAGCTGGGGGCACACGCCGTCGACCGCATCGCCGTGTCTGAGGATGGCGGCCGGCCCATCGACAGCGACGTTGCGCGGCCCGCCAGGTCAGTCCGCAACCACGACCGTCCGCCCTCGCCGCCCGTGCAGGAGCCCACCCCGAACACGCGGCGCTTTAGTCTGATGCGCTTCCGCCATGCCTCGGACTCGCAGCTGTCGGTCAAGGCAAAGGAGCAGGCCGCCAACGACCATGCCCCGCCGGTTCCTGCCATGCCGGCGGGCAATAATGGTAGTATGTAGCACCCCCTCCTTTCCAGCCCATGTACACAGGACTAGCACTGACCGCTGTCGCGCTGCAGCACCCGCAATCATCACGACGGCGCCTACCATGATCGACCAGGACGACTCGGCGCCGAAACGACGAGGCAGGCTCCAGCAGTTCAGTCTCCGCAGACGCTCGTTTGACCCGACGTCGCTCGAGCGACCGGACCTCCGCAAGTCCATGGACAAGAAGAGCAGCTCCGACCTCAAGCGAGGTCCCTTCCGCTTCATGAAGAGCCAGGGCAGTTACGTGGACGAGTCGTCGAGACTGTCCACGACCCAGCGACCGGACACTCTTACCGAATCGCCCCACGAGAACGCCGAAGGCACGTCCTTGTCCCTTCCTGTGCCCCGCGCCTCCGAGTCGTCCCGGTCTGACGCCAGTTCGGGTGGTCATGTCTCCTTCGAGCAAACCCCACGGCCCCACCCGACGTCGCAAGTCAGTTCAGGCCGATTTCGATTCGGGCGACGGAACAAGCAGCGCCCATCCTTATTCCCCCTCCCCATGAAGATTGATCCTCCTCAGTTCCCCGATACTGCACCCGCAACACCCCGCGCCTCTACGAGTGGCATTAGCTCCGGCTCGCCCCATCATTCTCCGTCAGGCGAAAGCCCTCCCTTGACTGCGCTTCACCACTCCCGCCAGCATGACCGCGAAAATGGTGCCAAGACACCGCCGATGCCTTCGCCTTCACAGGTAGTTCTAGCCGCTGCCTCTATGAATCTAGCCTCACATGGTTCGGCTGCTCTCCTTAGGAATGATTCTACCAAATCCGTTCGCTCCTCTCGCTCCTCTCCCAATGCTGGTGGGCCGATCAGGCTTACTATGAGAGGCCGCTCCTCGACCATGGGATCTTTGGGTGGACGCTCCGACGATGCGCCCCCGCCGACCCCACCATACGCCACCAGTGGCCGAAATTCGACATCGACTGCTGGAAGGAGCAGCCTGAGCAACCTGTTTGGATTGAGTGCAAGATTTCGTCAGAACTCCGAGCCACATTCACCGAGGCATGGTTCTCCAGCTCACGGATTCCCAGGTGCTTCCGGGTTATCGTCTCATCAAACCTCTTTGAACATTAGTCGAGAAACCCTCGTGTTGCCCGAACGTGAAGAAGGCGAACCGCCCGGTCGTTATCTGGAACGGCTGGAAGAGAATAACTTTGACAAGAGTGCAATCGCCAGTTACTTAACCAAGACTGCTGACTTGTTTATGCTCGCCGTGCTACGCAGTTATATGCGAAAGTTTGCCTTCTTCGGAGATCCTATCGACATGGCGATACGCAAGCTCCTTATGCAAGTGGAGTTGCCGAAAGAAACGCAGCAGATTGATCGAGTCCTCCAGGGGTTCGCTGATCGATACCACGAGTGCAATCCTGGTATCTACCTTAGCCCAGGTATGTTGATTTTTATTCCCTAGGTTGCGTCGCTGACCCTTCACAGACAAGGCATATTTCATTTCATTTTCGATTGTAATCCTTCATACGGACTTCTTCAACAAGAACAACAAAAGGAAAATGCAAAGACTCGATTACATCAAAAACTCGTCTTGTGAAGGCGTTTCCGAAGATGTTCTCGGATGCATATACGACAACACCGTCTATACTCCATTCATTCATATCGAGGATGAGGTAGATTTGAAGGGTATAACAATGCGACGAAGTAAGCGGACTGCAGCTCTTAAAGGTCCTATGCAGGACCCAGCGAAGAAGGTTACGCGAGAACCTATAGACCCCTATACTCTAATTTTGGAAGGCAAGCTCGATATCCTCCGACCAAGCATCAAGGAGGTCATGAATTTGGACGATCCATACAATTACCTCGGCTCCGCACCCACCCTCGACACCAAGAACCTTTACAAGTCATTTTCCAAGTACGGAATTATCCAAATTGTATCCTCACGATCAAGGCCCGAAGCATACATGTCACAGGCTACGCAGGAGAATCCACTAGAAACTTCGGTCGGCATTGTGGAAATGCCCGTGACTAAAGTTGGAGTCCTTTGGAGGAAGGATGCTAAGCGAAAGAAAGCGCGGTCGCCCTGGCAGAAGTGGGGCGCTGTTCTCACTCGCTCTGGTCTCTCCCTATTCCGGAATTCTGGTTGGGCGGAAAACCTAATGACCCAGCATGACCATCATCAAAAACACGCCGAGTCAGGTATCGTGCTGTTTCAGCCACCGATGCAAGACTTCAAGCAGGATCACATCATTCCCATGGATGGAGCAGTGGCGCTAGTCGACAACACGTACAAAAAACACAAGAACTCCTTCGTTATGTTCTCAAGAGCTGGTGAGGAGATTTTCCTTGCTGATTCTGAGAAGGATCTGAACGACTGGCTCGGAATGCTAAATTACTCGGCCGCTTTCGAGACTCTGGGTGTTAGACCTAGGGGCATGATAGGGGGCCTGTATGAAGGTCAGAGAAATCGAGGTATGCGGCGATTGGAGTCGTCACATTCTACCAAGTCAATCCCGACTGCGACTGGCGAGGTCACCATTCAAAGCGGCAAGATTGACAGTCAATTTGCCCAGCAGATGATGAACGCCCGAAAGGACCTAATGCAAATGCGGATCTCCGAATCCGAAGAAAAGCTTACACAGTCGATCAGACAGCTCGAAGTTCGCCTCAGAGATGCGAGGCATCTTCAAATTCTCGCGCCTATACAGCCCAAGACCAGGGATCATGTCATACATGCTGCGGGTCGTCTTTCGGCGAAGCTGAAATGGGCCCGGATCGAGATCTGGCGCATGAAATGCCATCGAGACATATTAGCGCAAGAACTCGAAGAGGAGAAGCAAAGTGCGGCGGAAAAGCAAGCGCGGAACGATCGCATCGCTGGAATCTCGCTACCTTCACCGACCTCAGAGCCTCAACCCTCACCGCAGCAATCTACAAGAACTGCTAAAATCAGCGGCTTGGCCCGATTGGGCTCGAGAGCAAGTTCGCTCACTGGTGTTAACAAACCACCCCTCTCCCCCGCGACATCTTCAGCCCGACCAGGGACAAAATCTTCGCGAGACACGGATTTCGGGGAGGAATCTTTTAAAACACCCCCAGAAACGTCTCGACAATCTAGTCCTAATAACCCTTCCTCCGAGTTCAGCATCCCGCCCCTCTCCTTTAGTCCGCATCCTTCAACCCACCGGGGCTCGCTTGTTAGCTCTAACGCCCAATCACCCAAACTATTCCCAGCTGACCACCGACAATCTATATCTACCGCCGGTGAGGATGTCATAAGCTCAGACGGTGCATCCGATACCGGGTCTCGATACACAACGCCTCCGCCTATCGAGGGTGATCACACAGAACCAAACACACCCGACCCATCTAAAGAAGGCTTGCAACTTGATCCTGGGTCAGAGTCAGATGCTGATCGACCTCATTCTGCTCTCACTGGCTCACCAGAATCTCGGTCAAAGGTCAGACGCAGCCTTCACCGAACGCTACGGGAGTCCCACGGTGGCTCGTCCCATCGTCGCAGCCAGAAAGGTAGAGATTCCGCATCTACTGTGGTCAGCGATGATACGCTGGAAAGTGAAGGTCTGGCCCGGGGGAAAGGTAGCTTTACTGTCCATGGGAAAAAAGCTTCGGTTATCACATTTGGCCCCGATTGGCATAATTCCTCGGCAGAAGAGAAACTGAAGATCCGGAAACAAGCCCAGGAAGCCGTGCAAGAGACTGGATCTGTTGATGGGAGAGACGGTAGCGTCATCAGTGATGGCTCGGCCACCGTGTTAGGTGCTCCGACACTCAATGAGCCCGAGGACGCTACTTCACGACGCTTCTCTAACGAAACCCGAAAACAACGCCATGTTTCTTCTCAAACCATAACTCCCGCCAACTTCCGCACATCTGCGAACGGCCGGGAGCATGACTCGGATGTAGAATCAGAAATGAGCGAAATCGAAGAAGAGTCGTTTACGAAAGATCGAAGGTCGGCGGAGCACATAATGGGTAACGAGGCAGATATGGGTAGCCTGCCCAAATCTCAAGCTGTCGAGGCATAGCGTTTCACTTTTCTGTACTTGCATATCGATCTTCTCAAAAGCATGTGCTTTCTGGTGTTGCACTCGACCCACTTCCTACGTCTCTTTATGTCAATCTTAGTCTCGCAGCATGCATTTCAATAGCGTGCGATATATTTGTCCGTCTTTCTCGTCTCCTTTTTATCTGAACATATCCACTCACAGGGCGTAGGCTCTCTCCAGCACGGCGCGGCTGGCTGTACTGGCCGGGACGCACGGTGAAGCTTCATGGCATGACATTTCGTTCGCCTATCAAGCATTGGCGTTTTGTACATGTATAGACTCTGGATGGTTGGGCGCGGCGTTCTTTTGTGTCCAGTGTGGGTTGTCTTGGGTCGGTAAAATAGGTGGTTGGTGTTGGGGTTGGGGTTGGTATGATACCTGCGCTGATGACGGGGGAAGGAGGGGAGGGGCGTAGTTAGATGGTTCTTCGAATACATGTAAAATGCAAAGTCTTGGAGGATTGCTTGGAATGTTTTTTACCACCTGACAAAGAGTCCGAGTGCGATTAACCTCGGCTGACATTCAACGATGAATTGGCACATGGCAGTGTTGTCAGAAAGTTTGCAGCCGAGGGGGGCTGTGGTTCTCCGTATTGTGGCCGTGGTCGGACAGAGCCGGAGTCGTCACCCCGCATTGAGAGATGGGTGGATGGCACGTGCGGCTCTTCGGCTGTTTTCGACGTCATGCTTTCAGAAGCCGAAGACTGCACCACCAAACCAAACCAAAACATATTCACATGGGTCCGCGCGCATCCCCGCGCCAATTCGCTGTCACAAGTTCCAGCGGCCGATTCAGTTCAATTCAGTTCGCCTCTACCACAACTGCATTTTCTCATAGCCTAGAGCGGCTACAGCGGACAGCGCTTGCTTGCTCTGACGAACCAGCTCAGCCGGAAAATACATTCCTTAGCAGCCGATCTCTTACCGGACAGCTTCACCTTCCGCTCGTCCACGGCGCGCGAAATCCGGGGTACAGCTCGGGAATACGGGCGCCCGTGCCAAGTTTCTCCGATGCTCCGAAGCGTGTGGTGATGCAGGACGAACGCGAACGCGTGCCCTCACGCAAGTCTGGGCTCACGCAAGGCCGAGGCCCCCGGGCGGAGCGACTCGACTCTTATTCCTGACACCCGCGGGTAGGTAGGGTAGTCCAGCTCAAGTAATATCATAAGGCGGTTTCCCTGCCCTGTCATTCAGGCTGCTGTTCTCCTTTGTGTTCCAAGATATTTTGCTTTCGTCTTATTCTTGATTCTGTGCATAATCTTGGAAGCTTCCTTTGTCTACAATTTGCATAGCCGATAACGGGAAAGAGCTAGCTGGAGCTCTGGAACTAAGCAAGAGCTCTCCAATCGAACACACACATCGTGCGGTGGGAGACGTGCCTCGTCTTCTCCAGAATCCACACTTGAACGTCTTCTCCAGGCGTCGATCGTACTTCGAAAAAGATAATACAAATTCGCTGTTCGTGATTGGACCAGGTTGCCGTCATCAGCGGGACCGCCTCTACGGTTGAGCTTAACGGCGCCAAGTGTCGTCGAATCTGTGGAAGAGCCACGTACGGCTTCGCATAGCGGACCTCAACAAATCGAACAGGCCACCCAGCAAAGAACTCCCTCACCGAGTACATTATGTCTGCAAAGTCGACCCAGGGGCCAGGCGGGAAGCCACCTGCTTCGGCAGCTACGAACCTGATTGGTGAGTCCAGAACATGAATGCGAACATATGAGCTTGGAGTCAAGTGGCTGATTCGGGCCACAGCTGGTGGAGGTGCTGGAATGATGGAAGCACTCGCGTGCCACCCCTTAGGTAAATATAACATACCATACGGTTCTCAGTTATCGTCACGGAGGCCTAACTATGATTAGACACAATCAAAGTCCGAATGCAGCTTTCACGGAGAGCTCGAGCGCCTGGTGTAAGTTGCACGCCTCAGCACAGTTCGAGACCATCAAGTTGATCACCACTTTTGCTAACATACGTTGGTAAAGTTGAAACGTCGTGGCTTCATCACAACTGGCGCTGATATTGTAAAACGAGAAACTGCATTAGGTCTCTACAAAGGCCTCGGTGCAGTGCTTACGGGCATCGTCCCGAAAATGGCAATACGATTCACAAGCTATGAATGGTACAAGCAAATGCTGGCGGATCAGAAAGGCGCTGTCACCAGCAAATCCACTTTTCTAGGTACGTATGCGTTTCCTTGCTGTGTTCTGCACGACTGAAGAATGTTCCTCTCACCATGATCTTGTGGCTACCCTATAAACAGTCACATACAGAAACAGTAGCAGTATATATGCAAGGCTCTGCGCACAATTGCTCACACGGCCTAGCTGGTCTCTTTGCCGGCGTAACCGAAGCCGTCATGGTCGTCACCCCCATGGAAGTCATTAAAATCCGCCTCCAAGCCCAACACCACTCGATGGCTGACCCCCTCGACGTCCCGAAATACCGCAACGCTGCGCACGCTCTCTACACCGTCATTAAGGAGGAAGGTTTCGGAGCTCTCTACCGCGGTGTCTCGTTGACGGCGCTCCGTCAAGGCACAAACCAAGCTGTAAACTTTACAGCGTACTCCGAGGCCAGAGCTGCACTGCAGAATTACCATGGTACCACGGATCTACCGAGCTACGAGACGATGCTTATTGGCATGGTGTCGGGAGCCATGGGCCCGTTGAGCAATGCACCGATCGATACGATCAAGACGAGGTTGCAGAAGACGCCTGCGCTGCCGGGACTGAGTGCGCTGCAGAGAATCCTTGTTATATCGAGGTAAGTTCTTCTTAGAGTCCCCATATGTTCAGGTTATGTTGGACATGGTGCTAATACATGTGTCGTTCGTTGTAGGGAGATGTGGAAGCAAGAAGGCAGCCGTAGTTTTTACAAAGGCATCACGCCTCGCATCATGCGCGTTGCTCCTGGGCAGGCAGTGACGTTTACTGTCTACGAGTATCTGAAGGGGGTGCTGGAAAAGGGAAGGGAAATGATACCCGGCGGAAAGTATGAGGAGTAGATTGCAAGTGTGTTGGGGCGCGATTTCTAACCTCCGTGGCTCTAGGTAGACCGTTCAGAACTATTCTTTTAGATCCATGTAATCCGTCTAACAGACAGCGTAATTTCCTATGAACATGGGTACCCACCAATAGGAGGAAAGTTTATGCCAAGACAATGTTCCCCGCCCCCGCTACATCCGACGACGTCAACCTAAGCTCCGACTGCAACATTTTGACCTCCTCGTCTGCTCGGATAACTGCAGATATCAGACAGCTAGCGCTGTCTACCCAATTCAACCGCCCAGCATGCAATCGGGAATTTCCGGCAAGTTCTCGTCACGTACTTCGTGGTCCAGCCTACTAACACCCTCGCCCAGCATCCCAAGAGCTTCAAACAGCTCTTGGAAACCTCGTAACCTCGCCCTCAGACCGCGGCCTCACCGCCACAATCTCCAACGAGCAAATCGTACCCGGCGCCACCATCCCATCAACCTCATCCTCCTTCCTCTCCGACCTCGCCAACCTAACCTCGCACATCCAACCCACCGAAGCCCTGTACATCCTGCTCCGGCGCTCCGACACCCTCTCCTCGCCCGACAAGTCCCTCGTCGCCATCACCTACGTGCCCAACGCCGCGCCCGTCCGCCAGAAAATGCTGTTCGCCGCCACGCGCCTCACCCTCGTGCGCGACCTCGGCGGCGACCACTTCCCCGAAAGCGTCTTCTGCACCGAGGCCGACGACCTCACGGCCAAGGGCTGGCAGAAGCACCGGCAGCACACTGACAGCGCGGACCCGCTCACCGCCGAGGAGCAGAGCGCGCGCGATATACGCGACCAGGAGGCGCTGGAGAGCCGCGGCACCGGCGGGCAGGGCCTGGCGCAGGGCGGCCGCATTGCCGTGCGCGCCGACGGCGACATCGCGGCTGCGCTGCGCGCGCTGGGCGAGGGCAGTGTTAGCAGCAGTAGTGAGAACCTGGTGCAGCTGCGCATGGACGTAGCGAGCGAGACGCTGCAACTCGCCTCCGTATCCTCTGCCACGCCGTCGTCGCTCTCGTCTGCCATCGACGGCGCCGAGCCGCGCTTCTCCTTCTACCGGCACGCCGACGCCGCCGCGTCCATCGTCTTCATCTCGACGTGTCCGAGCGGCGCCAAGATCAAGGAGCGCATGCTGTATGCGGCGAGCCGCAGCAATGTGATTGCGTTGGCGCAGGGCGAGGCGGGGCTGAAGGTTGCGAAGAGAATTGAGGCGGCGGATCCGAAGGAGGTTACGGGGGAGGTGGTTGAGGAGGAGTTTGAGAGCGCGAGGGTGGAGGAGAAGAGGGGGTTTGCGAAGCCGAAGAAGCCGGGGAGGAGGTAGAGAGGGGGAGGGGGGAAATTTGAAGTTCGGAGATGGATGATGGATGATGGATGATGGACATTAGACGATGGGACGTAGGAGGGAGGAGTCGGTTGCGTGGGGACGCGGAGCGGGTTCAGCGCAGACCCCATGAGTGTGCGTTGGCCAAGGGCTTCAGATAAACAAGTCTAGCTAGGTACATTCAAAACGGCCACGAGAGTCTTCAGCGGCATCCAACACATGGTCAAAATTTAAAAAACTTCTCTGGCACAGTTCAGCTCAGTTCAGCAGGAAGGGCGCCGCCTCTTCCCTAGAAACACCCCACTACGACATATATCCCTTTCCTTCCCTCTTCGTCGTATCAAGTGGATGCTGCGTATACAACTGTAGCTTTCTAGAGCAGGAATTACGTCGTTGGTGTGTGGTTGTTTTGGAGGCGCGCTGATTTGGAGTGTTGTTGGTAGTAGAGAGAAGGGGAGGGGGTAAGGGGGTAGGTATTATTATGTATACGCGCTAGAACTACAGCGGCCGCCGTATATCTTGCCCTCCGCCGGCGGCATTCAACAAGTTGTGCAAAGATACATGGGAATGCAGTGGACTGATCTGAACTGATCTGGACTCCATTGAATTGAACTCCATTGAACTGAACTCCATTGGACTGAACTGAACTGAACAGGAATGTGTATACTGAAACCTCAAAGCGGCGGATAGCCGAGCCCATGCATGCGATCGACAGTGCTACGCTTACGCTGCTGCCCCTATCTCTCGGGTCAATGCCTCACCACAAAACTCCAGAACTCCATCTCCATCCGCTGATCCCCAAATCACAAACCACCCTCCTTCCAACCTCACAACCTCGCCCTTCCCGCTCCCCCTACCAATCCCCCCACCCCTCCTCACTCTTCTTCTTCAACGCACTCGTCCCAATCCCACTCGGTTTCTTCGCCGCCGCACCCCCTCCACCCAAGAGCCCCGCCCCCGCCCCTGCCCCCGTGCCACTACCCGCCTGCCTCGTCTCGGCCGCGCCCGCAAACTCGTCCCAAAAGTCCTGTTTCTCCTTCGGCGGGCCCTTGGGCGGCGCGCCGAACGTGTCCCAGAAGTCTTTCTTCTCGGGCTCGGCGCCGCGCGGTTTGCTCGCGCCAGTGTTGCCGGAGCCGGGGTGCTGGTCTTCGCCGTCGACGAAGCGGTTGAAGGCTGTGGCGGCGCCCGTGGCGCCTGAGCTGAGGTTTGTGCCGACGAGGGAGGCGGTGGTGCGGGCTTGCGAGGCGAGGTCGGCTTCGGCGAGCTGTGGTGGGGTGGTGCGTTAGTATGCAGCGAGGGTTGATGCGTGGAGGTAACGTAGACGTAGACATGGACATAGACATAGACATAGACGTACCTTCTGCATGCCCGGCTTCACCCAGCCCTCATACCCCGTCTTGCCCACCTTGCTCACGCTCGCGCCCAGCCAGCCAAACCCCTTTGTCAGCGCCGCCACGGGATCCTTCTGGAAGTCGTCGAGCGCGGGCGGCGCGCCCGGCTCGTCCTTCTGCTGCCAGGCCTCGGGCTCGCTGCCAAAGCCCGCGAACTTGCCGCCCTGGTTCGGCGCGATGTCGTCCCTCCGATTCGCGTTTTCGGCGCCCATCTTCGCGAAGTAGGCTTCGTTCTGCACCTTTTTGCCCATGGCGTTGGTGCCGAGAGCCGGCGATCCTGCGCGCTGGAATGCCGGCTCGTTACTCCGAGTTTTGCCCAGGGGTGTGTGGCTGCGACTCCCGCCCAGCGCGGCGCCCGCTGCCGCCGCGCCGCTGGTGTCTTTCTTCGGTGCTCTCTTGGGCAAATTGCTCTTGTCGAACTCGCGGCCTTCGACCTTGCAGCTCAGCCTCTCCTTCCATTCGTCGCCCGCTTCCGAGTCATAGCGCTCCTGGATCGACGAGTCTGCAAACGTCCGCGAGTCCTTTGTGTTTGACGCGTGTGAGTCGAAGAAGTCCTGGAACGGCTTGTTGCCGCCGGCAGCCATGCGCGCGAGCTCGGCGCCTTTGAACGCGTCCATGGTTATGCTGCGGATAAAGGAGATGTGCACGCCCAGGCCGCGGTGGACGCCCGAGCACGAGAGACACATGAAGATGCCGAGTTTGGGGGACGCCTGGTAGACAGAGTCTCAGCAATGGCCCGGACAGAATGCGTGGCCTGGGGAAAGGAGCTTCGTACCCACTGTGGACTCGGCGCATTGCAGTCGACGCATTTGTTGTTCACGTGCGTCTTCTGGATCTCGAGGAGCTGGACATGTTTCCAATTAGTGCTGTATTCTCTATTGGCTTCTCGACGTTTCTTCTTGCGACCCTCTCCACGTGGCAAGGTTGGGTGCTCGGCCTCTGATGGCGCGGAACAGTCATGTGTGGGACGCGCACCTTACTCCGCGTCTCCGGATCGACCTCCCACATTTTGCTCATGGTGCGTGAGTGTGGGCAGAATATGCAGCCCGTTGGGTGGGTGACAATATGGCGAAGCAAAGGACCTCCAGTATCGTGCGCGGGGTTTCGAAGCCACCGCCCAGCTTGACGTCGGAAGGGGGGCACCACATCGTAAACGTGGCCAAGCAATGTGCTCCGTGCGTTGAGAGCCTCACGCGACAGGGGTGCGGACGCGAATGCGTTCCCTTTCTCTCATGTCACTTGTGATAACAGCAGCTGGAGAAAGCACTACCATATGACAGTTTACCAATCGCACGAGATCTGCAAGTTCGAAGATATATGTTCTGTGTTTGTTTCATGTGTGTTGTCGATACAGCCAGGACTTTTACATCCAGCTAATCCTCTGCACCTGTTCTTGAGTGGCCGACTGCATTTCTGTCATAGCCTCCTCTTTAACAGCCTGGACTTCCACCATGTAGCGATGGCTATGTGGAACCGACATTCAGTCCGGCGGGCGGTCCGACTGACCTAGGACCTCATCCATCGTTCCTGTCCTTGCCTCCCTATGTATGTGGCAGCGTGGGTAAAGTGAAAGTATTTTACAAATAAAGCCAGCGATCAGAGTAGTGACTATGATATCGAAGAAGTCACCGGAGCGGAATCGCAAGTGTTCGAACTCTTACAATGCAGCGACCAAAGCCGACTGCATCAACCCAGAACGCCGTGCACTGATGCTGTATGTTTCCAAAACGAGTTCGCCATTAAAGGAAAAAGGGGATAAGGTATTTTGTGTTCATGACGTCATAACAAAGCTGCGACATTATTAAGCCCACCCAACATGCGATCGATCCAAAATGGGACCATCGGTGGAACCAATTAGTTACTTGCGATCAGGATCAGGATTACGGACCTGAAAGTGGTTAGCAGTGAGAAGGGGAAGAACAAGTCGACAGTGGGTGCTTACATTGAGCGTGCGCCCGTAATCGCGACTGTCGTCCAAGCTTCCGAAGCTGCCCTGGCTCGCGTTATCGAGTGTCATGATTGCTGATGGGTTAAGTCGCTGATCGAAGACGATTGCCCCACTGTTTCTTCGATTGGGCCCTGACACGGGACTGATAGAGTCCGCATCTAGGACTCGACTGTGACGAGCTGGGGTGTCAGTTTTGAGATGATGAGTCATGGTGGCACCCAATAGCCCGTTCTTGCTCATGGTGCTTGTGTTGCGGTGCACGCCACGCTGCTCGTGATCCTCCTGGGCTTGTTGTTGACGTTGGCGTCTCCGAAGTAGAAAGAACACTCCAGCGCCAATTGCGGCAAATGCTGCTATACCGCCCAAGACCCCTCCTACTATGCCGCCAACGTTATTACTCGGCTTTTTGGGCTCTTCGGGTACGGTGACGGGTTTCGGAGTTGATATGACAGTTTGGGTAACGATACCTCCACCGCTCACGGTCACTATTTGTATGCTAGTAACTGGTGGCGGTTGGCTAGTCTGGGGCCCCTTCGCTGGAGGCTCGTCCGATGACGGGGCAGGTGCCGAGGTAGCTGGGGAGGTAGCTGGTGAGGTTTCAAACGCAGAGGGTGCGGGCTTCTCACTCTGCATCCATCGAGGTCAGCAAAATGAAACAGCACAGGGTACTTCAAGCTAGGTGGAATGAAACGGGTCGAAATACAGGAATCAAAGTAACAACGCTTGCTGGTGCAGTGACCGTTTCTACAACAGTCTCTGGTTCGCGAGTGGACGAAACAACGGGTGGAGGACTTGGCGGAGCCGAGGACGGCTACATCAAAGTCAAACACCGGCCAGGAAAAGATTCGAAGAGAAAGTATTACAGCGGCGGGGAAATTAAATAACAATGACCATTTCGCGATAAACACTCAATTTGCAAAGAGAAGGGGGTACTGACAGTCAGAATCTGAGACGAGGGTGGAGGCCTCGTGGATGTTGAAGAAGAAGGAGCTGCGGGGGGATTGGTACTCACGGGAGCTGATGTGGGCTTGGAACCTCCCATTGTGCCCGAAGGCTTGCCGCCGAGTTTGAGGTAGATGTAAAGACCTTCGTCCTTGTTGCCGCATTTTTCAGTGGGAAATCCAGGACAGTTGTCGTTGCAGTCGCTGGTACTCGCTTGCTCTTCTGGGATGTAGTTGGAGCACCAGCAATCTTCGGTGAGAATGACAGCAAAAGCGGCGCCTTTGGCCGTACATTGGTCGGTGCACCAGCCGTTAGACTGCCATGTGTGATGAACTGAAAGGGTCAGCAAAGGCTTGTACATGCATGAATGTGCTTACGTTTCGCGGAATCGGCGCCGGTGTTTTGCGAGGAGCAGTAGGATACGCCCGCCGCAATGGCCGAGACCGGCAGACCGACAAAAAGAAGTAGAGCAAGCAGGGCTACCAGGCCGTGCAAGGCAGACCGTGTGTGAGCCATAGCTGCGAGAGTGCGCGAAGAGTGTGTAGAGTGGGCGAGAGAAGTCCTTGCTGGCTCCGCCAAGTCGAGTTGTGTAGCGGACGTGGGTGGGGGGAGTCTGGTGTAGAAGAAGTGCACACTCGGCAGTGAATGAGCCTGCGTCGCGTCGTACTATTCACTGGCCAAAGGTATTGCCGAGTCGAATGAACAACGGCAGGGCCACCGTTGCTGCAGGCGGCCAATGCCGGAGGAGGCAGGAGTTGGAGTCGACAGTGGCTCGTGAGAGTGAGCAGACGGACGTGTCGAGAGGAATGGCGTGAGGTGCTGCGGTATCGTCGCTACTAGCCGGTAGCTTTGGGGGGGAGGGGGCTCGCGGCGACGGTGCAGACAAGGGCCGTTGGTGAGCAGAGCGGAGAGCTATTCGCTGCGAACGGCTGTCAGCATTGCTGCGTCCGACGTACAAGCCCCAGCAAAGGGCAACGACGGGCGGGGTGGGAGAGCAAAGACGAACAAAGCCGGTGATGGAGTCGCGGAAAACAGCTGGGAGCAAGCTCGGCTTCAGCCAGCTGCAGCCAAGGACTTACCTTGCTAGCGGCGCCCTAAGCGGGACGCCCGTGCGCGGCAGGCGATCGGGCGGCGAGTCGTCCACGGGTGAGTGGTGACGCCTCAACCAGCGCCAGACCCGCCAGTTTCCCGGTGCGCTGCTCTGCGTACCACGGCGAGCCTCCACCTGCCTCTAGTCCACCAACCGCCGCGTCGTGAGCGGGCTGTCGAGCTGTTGCAAGCTGCGCCGCGTTGCCTCCGTCGAGGCACTCCTACAGCGGGGTATCACCAGTCTCCTGTCGTCATGACGTGCATGAACACGTACCAACAGATTAGGTAGGCCTTCGCCCGGCCGCTGGTGTTGCCGTTGCTGGCGGGGTGCACAGTCGTCCTGTGATTTGCGCGGGACCGGGTCGTGTCGTGTTGCACTCTTCCCGGCTTCGGTGGATCCGCTGCGAGGCTATCCTACGTTCCGCAGGTGATGAGGGGATGGTAACAGGCGACAGCGAATGTGATGGAGACGGAAAACGCTATCTATCATTAAATCCAGCAAGCGAGTGGAAGCCGACAAACCGAGGCCGACGCGAACGAAAGGAAGAAAAGCGAGCGTGTCGGACGCAGAAAGAGAAACGGCTGCGATGTCGACAGGCGAAAGGGGGGCACGCTTCTTTTGTTCCCTCGCCCTGAGGATCCCAGCATGCGCTCCGATGCACGCTGATCACCTGGCGCACTGCCGAATCTAGCAACAGCGTCGTATCGGGGATCGGCGGGAGATGTCGAATTGGCCACAATGCCACTCCAGCAGCAAGCAGCAGTCATGCAGAAGCCGGCCGATAGTGCTGCAGACCTGGACCAAAGCTGATACAAGGCGCGATAAGCAAGGCTCCGACGCAGATATATGACCGTGGACATTGCACCGTGGCCGCCAAGGAAGGTTTTGCAGAGGTCACAATTATGTTCCATCTGGCGGCCTGTGCAACGCAGGAGGGAGCACGTCCATGCGCTTCTCCAGTGCTTTGCCTGGCCGAGGACACCGTTTGAAACAGCGTGGTCTGGGGGCGAACGCCCGCCCTTGAAAGTTGAGTCTCCACGCAATCAGCCGTCCGCCGGGGTAGCTCGAAAAATTACGCGCCCTTGACTGTTGACGCTCAACACGCCTGCGCACCACACGTCGCTGCAATTGTCAACCCATCCCCCATTCTCAAACCAATGCGTCCAGCTGACAGCCAACCATGGCAATTTCGCCTTTTGCATATGAGTTTCATTTAAAGTCGCATTGCGTCTCGTCGATCTTTAGCCTAAAAACCTTAGCAAGCATAACCAGATGCTCGTTGCATCAGTGATTATGGCGCTCGCGCCAGCATTAGCATCTTCAGCCAGCGCGAAAAGCCTCGACATTGTACGGAGTACAAACCCCTGATACTCTCCTCGCACCTATCCTTTGCGCCCTGCGCCGCCTCTGTCTGCATGTCCTTCAGCCACATCATCACCTCGACTGGACTGGCTACCTATAGTACGATGCAGCCCACGATACTTACGAAACATTTCCTGGTGGTTATACCCCTCTGCTTCCTCGTCTAGGCCACGGGGGCTCCTATGCTTGCCGATGCTAAGGATACGAAAGCAAGCGGCCTTCGAAAAACAGTCATTCGATGGAAATTTATCTTGGTGGGCATGTTTCTTCAAATTACTATTTTCGAAGTTTCCATCCTCGTGAGCGCGATATCTCTACCAGGAGCCAAAAAGAAGGCAAAAGAAAGAGACGTCGGCAATAATTTCGTACGGCAACGATATCTCAGGTTGTTCTATGTTAATGACGTCATCATCACTATCAGAAATTCCTTTCGATTTGTTGAGTTCGCCACGAGTTGTACTTGGTAGGTTCTCCGGACTACAGTGTATCCATTGACCTTAATGGTGGCTCGGCCTCTTTATACAGAGATCTCCGGTCATTATCTCTCAGTAAAATGAGAAAACGGAACGGGTCAAGAGAAGTTCAAGATGTTGGTTTTGTACAATGTTGGCGTTGGTGTTGGTGGTGGATCAGGTATAACTTTACCGCCTCTTCGCACATACGACCGGACACCATGGGTGTATTATGGAGTTCTGGTGGCTGAGATAGAGACGTTTTGGCTCTGTGCAGATTAGCTGACTCGTGTGTAGATATTCAACAGCCTTGTAAAGAAAGATAGATAAGGCAATAGGGGATTCAATCGATTGGCCTTAATTCAGGCTTCAAAATAAGGTACTATACATCTCTTTCTATGGTTAGATGTACTGATTACAGCCAAAAAATACTAAAACGGGAACGAACCCCTGCGTGTCCGGTCGTATGTGAAAAGAGGCGGTAGTAACTCACAAATAGTAAACGCGACCCGCACCTCCTCGTCCCGCTCAGAAGTCAGTACAGCTAGTTCTTGAATAGGACTCCGAGACGGAGAGTAAAAGTAGTATAAGAGTAAGTTGCGGCGCTGCAAAGATGCACCGTTTGTTTACCAACGCCCTCCGCTCCTAATTTACCATGACACTCCTTTACAAGCTGCAAGTTTTGAGTCTACTCACATTCCTTCTTTTTGGGGGTACTTCACACACGTTTCCCACCGACGATCGTTTATTCAAGCGCGCTGACGGTCGTTTGCTCTGGACCAACGTGGAGCAGAAAGTACAAAATCATGAGAACGGTCAACCAACCCTTACCAACGTTGAGCTTGACAGCGCCCATTACCTCTTCGGTCCGCCTAGTCTCGTGGACGACGACTGGAAAGACATCTTGGTGAAGGATCTGGCATCAATCGCTCCGTCCCCCGATGGCGATTGGTATAAGTTCAAAATGCGATACTGGACGGATCCAACTCACAAGACCTGGGTGCAAGAAAACAATGGGAAAGAGACGGAACGTATTGACGGTATCGTCGTCAATAACCACCGGAATCGCGGCCACGTGTCGCTCTATCTCGGTCCAACAGTGCTAATCGTGTACGACTACAAGCGCGACAAACTGCCGCACTTTACCTCTGCCTACATATGGTTCATGTGGGTAACCTTCTGTCGAAGCCACGACCGCGATCCCTCGGTCCTCGACACAATGTACCAATTCGCCGTGACCAACACCCGCACTATGGATGCGCTGAATAAAATTGTACCCGCCGATTCGTCAGACGCGTTGGTCACTGCGGCCGGCTCGGGCGATACCTTCTACACGCTTCTGGGCCTGCCCAATATGGCAACCATGATGAATCTTCTCGTCGATGCGGACGGCATCTGGAAAGCCCCGACGTCAGTCGATATCATACGCGAAACTGTATGTGACTTGTATCACGTCCGCATGCCGCTTGCTGGTCTTCCTGGTTGACATGTATCCCTCGACTGCGACTCGGTTCCTACAAGATGACCAGAAATGCGGTTTTCAGCGCCATTGTTGGTCGACAGTCTGGAGGCGTGCCTCTACTGGGCAAGGACTCGGCTCATATTTCGATGGTACTTTGGCAAAATCTCAAATGCCACTTCGTTACAAGCTTTTCTTTGAATTGAATGGACCTCATATTCCCACGCGTTCAGCGGACAACTTCTGTACATTCTACGAGGTTTTTTTTTTGAGGTGTTACTATAATAATACCAATGTACATGATGACAAGCCTGCTCGTCTTATGCGCTAGCACTTTTAGTTGCCGCGTAGAGCAAGTTAACGGTAAGCCCAACCTTCGCTTAAATCTCAAGGCGTAAATGTATGTAGTCTTTTACAGGCCGCTTGTAGTGCTTTACGCAACACCACCACCTGCTGCCTTTGTAGGTACTCCGTAAACCTCCCTATAATCCCAAAAGGAAACATAGCTTTTAGCCTTTTGCAGAACGCTACAGCCAAACGGGACACGCTTGTGGCGTCTTACGATCGCCGATCTCTGATCTCTGTGTGGGGCTTAGCGGCGCCTAACCTCAAGCGCTGCTCTCCTACAGCACGATCGACAGGGGGTTGCGCTATCGAGCCTAACCGCCCCGCAGTGCAGTGTCTTCCAAATTGGGATTGTCGCTGGGAAACAACATCGCGGAAGATGGCGTCGACGTTGGTTTGGTGTTGGGGGTGCGCGATATCCTGTTAGGTATTAGGGTGCGCAGTAATAACTCTCTTCTCTTACAGAGACAGAATCTCTAGAACTAAGGCAATAAATCAGCGCGCCTCTAAAAGGATTATCTAACGTAGCAATATAACTAGAGGTAGCTATGATTATATACACAGCGTTAACTTGATTTTACAAGATACAAGATAAAATCTATATAAACGAGTTGAGGGAGTGTTGAGGGAGTGTTGATAGCGTGGTGAGGTTGGCAAGATTAGTAATCAATGGATGAACCCTGCTGGAATTGAACACTTTCCCGCAATCGTTATCCAGGAATTCCATCATCTTTCAGATCCGAACATGAGTCTATACAAACTCCCAAGGGCTGTTACCTTTGTGCATAGTTTCCCAGAACCCTAAGGTCCAAATCCCCGGTAATAAAAGAGGCGCAGCCCGGCGTAGTCAAAAGCGCACATCAACACGTCTTTCTCCCACAACTACCCATCCATCATGCCATTCTTCGCAAACGTCATCATCGCCATCTCCTCCATCTTACTATACTCTTATATGATCCCTCCCCTCTTTTTCATCCCACCCCATGTCCAAACCCGCCTTGCAAAGTTTCTCAACCTGGGCCCGGGCCCGCCAGCAGCATTGTATGCGCTCGGCATCTCACTGACCGCGAATCACGGCACTGTGTCGATTCGATATAAAGATGGTTCTTTTGAAGATGTAGGTAGGGTTAAAGGCGATAAAGCGTACTTAAAGTTGATGCGGCGATTGTCTCTACGGTACTCTCAACATCCTAGGTTTGTCCCTCTTTGAGTCCTGTAGTCGCTTTAACTTACCTTCCAATAGTCCACCGCCATATGGCGACTTGGACGACATGTGGAACGACCAACTGCGCCAGTTCTGGAGGAAAGTACGGAGAGCGGTTGGCCTGGCGGCTTCCCCAGACGTCGCCGTGCTATGTCGCATGCTAAAGAAGCTGATTAAACTCGGCGAACTCGTTGAACCGTCTCCCTCTACTGTTATCAGCTATCCTGCGCTGCACGCCCTGTACTACGAGGACATTGAAGATGCCGCTAATTACCTCAAGCTTCGGACGCTGCCGGGCAACCACTGGCACCCGCCTCACGAGATCACGGCTGCGTATGCGGGACATGGCATGGGCCTTTGCGAGGACTTCAACGATCAGGAGACGTGTAGGAAACAGGGCCTTGAACTCCCATTGCGCCTGATACTGCTGCTCGAATTCACCGAGACCGCGCTCCTCCTGCAGATCAAACATATGCGCGAAGCGGACGACTCTGGCAGCCATGATCTGGACATAGCGACTTCCTTTGAGGTTGGCAACGCAGAGCCGTCTTCGAGAAATAGCAGTGGCGCTGTGATTCGTGATCTCGTCGTACCGCTCCTACGTAGAGAGCACGATCGTTCTGTTTTGCCTCCTGAGACGATAGCAGTTATCGTAACAGGCAGCCCCAGCCGTATCGAGAACCCAGACATACAGCAGCTCATCAAGGACGCCGTAGAGGAAGTGTATCTCCAAGCCGATATGTTCACCTCCAATCCCGACTTCATTGCCGCCAGAGGGGCGGCCGAGTTAGCTTGGCGGGCACTGGTGTCAAAGGCTTCTCCAGGCGCACTCGACTCGGAAAGCTGAGAGGATAATAAGATGACAGATGATACATAGCTCCGAGAGAGCCTCTCCACGCGTCCAGTGCGCCACGCTGCATAGGAGCAGACGTTCATTTGGTCCTGATCCCAGAGCACTATCCATTACTTAGGTTTTGGGTTGTGTCTTGTAGAATCAAGTGAACGCTCCGTGTAGAATCGTAGCTTTCTATAGTAATATTGTTACGTTGTGCAATCGTTTTGGAGGCGCGCGGATTTATCTCTTTAGTTGTAGAGATTCAGAGTCCCGCCCTAGATCAGGGTATTTCGCGCGCAGCGTACGTCAAAGCCAATGTCTGTTTACTACATTGTCGACATATGATTAGCAAGGACAGAAGTGTCGATAACACAGTGATGGTATCTGAACCTTTTCGGTGTAGTGGTCCGAACGTTGAATTGATGCCGCCCCTCTTTTCACGGTCTCGCGCGATGACATCGTGCCGAGGTCCATCGAAAGCTTCCCAAAGCAACACCACACCGAAGCCCGAATACTCTACCTCATCATCTCTCCCATCCATTTCCTTGTTCCAACTCCAGTCATTCAATCTATCACCATGACGCACCAAACCAACCTCTCCGTCCTCTCCCTCTTCTCCTTCTCCTCGCACATCGCGCTCATCACGGGCGGCGCAACGGGGCTAGGGGAAATGGCTGCGCAGGCATTTGTGCAGAATGGGGCGAGGGTGATTATTGCGAGCCGGAAAGAGTCAGAATTGAAAACTACGTGTGCGCGACTCAACGCGCTCGGGCCGGGGAAATGCGAGTATGTTGTGGCGGATTTGAAGGATAGGAAGGGGTGTGAGGGGTTGTGTAAGGAGGTGGCGAGCAGGGTGGAGAGGGTGACGGTGTTGTTGAGTAAGTGGTTTTTCTGTTTCCAACGCGACAAGGATTCGTTGCCTTTGCCCATGCCCGTACCTACGACCTGTGATCAGGCTCTATTGCCTAGGCTTTCTGCGGCCCAGGAATTATCTACTGTGCTAGCTACGTAAGGCTTTGTGAAGTCAATGGGAGCTTACTGGATCTTCCTCAAATCGTCACACTGTCAAAGGTGTTGACAGATTAAATTTGTTGCAAGAGGACGCGAAAACTTTGTCTTGTCAAGAGGGTTGTGTCCGACTTGTAGTTAAAGAAGGAAAAAGTCAGAGCTACAAAATGCTGCACAATAAGCTGGCAGCACCGCAAAGCATGCACAACACATCTCTGGCATCTTCCTCGCAGTTGGCCGCTTGCTGCTATCAGTTCCGTGCTAACCTTACCCTTAGACAACAGCGGCGCCTCATGGGGTGGCGACTACTACGACTTCCCTGAGAGCGGATGGGACAAGCTCATGGCATTGAATGTCAAGAGTTTGTTCTATGTGACAGTGGGTTTGGAGCCATTGCTGTTGAAGGGCGCAACCCCGGACAACCCGAGTAGGGTCATTAATGTTGCGAGCATGGCGGGAATTCAGACAGGAGATGTTACGGCCGGAGGAGAAGGGGGTCTGACAAAGCCGGGACATGGAACGTTTAGTTGTGAGTCTACTTCCACTGCTCGATGTCGAGAATTGTTGCTGATTAATCGCAGATGGTCCATCCAAAGCAGCATGTATTCACCTCACCAAGATGCAGGCCTCCAAACTCGCACCCAAGAACATCATGGTCAACGTCATCTGCCCGGGCGTCTTCCCCTCACGAATGACGAACTTTGGCTTGGAGAAGTACATGGATACGTTGGTTGCGTTCCAGCCTACAGGGAGGATTGGCAAGCCGTCCGATTTCGGCGGTTTGGTGCTGTTTTTGAGTTCGGCAGCGAGTGCGCACATGACCGGGAATGTGCTAGAGGTTGACGGGGGGAGTAATCTGACGGGGTGGCGGGCGAGGAAGGGGGAGAGTAAGATTTAGACTGCAGCAGAAGAACAGGGTTTTCCGTACAACGTCACTGTCGTTACGGCTATCGTTGGAGTACAGCCACGGTTACAGAGGTCACCTACCCCACTCCGGTGAGACCCTTCCATTTACTCCCACGTATATATCTCAAATTCAGGTCCTTTCTATGACAATACCTGCAGTATCATGGATTGGATACGCACCGCTTGGGCACGTTTTAAGCCTAAGGAAGATGAAGATGGTGGTGAGTAGCTCGAACGCAAGTTTTCGCAAGCTAATACAACACAGACAAGCCCCGATATCCCGCTTTCGTTGGTACCTTGCTCACTCTGTCGATTCTATGCCAATGTATGTTGTCCGATTTCGTTGTGGTTAGAGGACCTAGAGCGCTGACGGTACATACAGCACTGTTACTAGCTGGGTGCAACTCCACCTCTGTACCATTGACACCTTTATACATCCTCCCGATGCGATACAACTTGCCGAGACAACTCCCTTTGACGAACGACCCGAACAACACAACGGTCCTTGATGTTGATCAAGAGTTTGAGGTTAGAGTAGGATATTTCGGGATTTGCATGCATCATCCGGCTGGCCAGTGGAAATGTGCGTCAACAGAAGACTATCTTCCTGTGGATCAGCTCTCCAGGTTAGATCCGTACCATATTCTTCGAGCGGGTCGCCGATACAAAGATGAGGTTATTTTTCCGGCAATTATGTAAGTGTCTTGAACACTTTTGATCTGTACTGAGAACCTCTAGTATTATCAATTCAGTTCTCATGGTCTTCATATTGGTCAACTTCTGCCATTATAAGCGGAGTACTTCCCAAAATTGGAAGATGAAACTCAAAACTACAGGCCTAGAAGCTACCACACTATGCGTAGCAAATATTTTGAACTCTATGGCGGCTTTGTGGCAACATACCTCAGCGGCGTCAGTTGCTTGTCTCTTGGATGTTGTAAGCTCTGGATCCGTGGACATTCGCGTAGGGTACCTAGCAGCAGGTTTAGTTTGGACGCCGATGTTTCTACTTGCGATTCTTATATGTTTAAAGATGTCGGAGTGGGTCCTAAAGGTCCCCTGGTATGTTGCTCTAGACGAAGCATGATATTTCAGATTTGAAGTAAAAAGAATATCGATTCGTGTGTTTGGAAATCTGTATGACCTTAATCCATGTTCTGTTATGAGTAACTCTGAAGTTGTGTTATAAATGCTTTTGGTTAACTCTGGTTTCGCAAACGTTTGGCAAAGACGTCATACATTCCACCCTGTGGCAAGACCCCTCTCAACAACCAACTCGCCGCGACAAGGTGGTTCTCTCTCATGACATCTAACGACCTTCATTCAGATGAGTTACGATCAAACGCAGGAAGAGCCAGTGGCTCTCTATCCTTCCCAAACTATCGACAAAGTTACGCAACGAGACGTATCTGGCACCGTCACGAGTACGCAAAAGAGAACCGAAACGACAAGATTGCACGATACTATCCCGTCATCTGAACCCCGTCAGAACACTAGTGAATCATCTTTTCCGGAGGAAAACACCTGGTCATATCAGGCCTCCGCTCAGAACAACACACATGAGTCGGAGTCGACATCTAGCTCGCTCAAGTTTTTCAGGATAGCCAACAAAATCCAACCGAGTCTTCCCCATCTCAAAAGTTTGGATATCCGTTGGCATCGGCCATTTTCTCGAAATATCGACGTAAAGCTAATATTCTAGCACTTCACTCCATCGAGTGAGTATCAACCAGAACACATTGCATACTCTAAATTGCGCCAAAAATTGACCTTAAGGCGCAACCCCGAACCGAAAGCAAACCTACCGCTTTCCGCGTGTTGCTAGTACAGGATCTGGCTCGAGAAGAGGTTGATACTATCTGGGGTGCGTTCAACTATCCGACGCCTGAGTTATTCGCCGCGCACATGAACCAACAAGCTAGCACTTCCAATGTACATCGAATGCCTAAGCTGGATTGTGTTGCTGCCCAGTCTTACTCGTCAATTCAGTGGTTCCGATGCGGTGGTCTTACCTCAGCTTTACGTGGAGGTACGGAAAACGAGATTCGGAATACACTCCTCTCGGAAGGGTCGTTTTACATGTATCGCTACGAACAGTCCTTCGAAAATTGGGATGTCTTTGGTAAACTAAGCACTGAGAAAGATGTCAAAGTGAGGACAACCGCAAATATTCTTCGTAGTTTCTTCTCTTTGTCGAGCGATCCTCGTCCGACCATGGATTCATTTACACCATATTTATGGGAGCAAAGAGCAACAGTGCATTTTGTGCTTGTTGGGGACCTCTACCACGGTAAGATGATCTAATTCTGGGCCACTCACTGTCGATGACAAAACAACGCGTAAATGCTGTCAGTAGCTTGTTCTGGAAGCTTGTGTTCATCAAATCGATGGTAAACCTACCGCTGTTACCAAGGGCTTACAGATTTCCAGTACTCATCTTACTTGATCCGTTGCCCACCGTTGAGACTGGTAATACCCCTTCATATTGTTTCGTCCCGTTGTCCAATCCCAGCCGCAAGCAGCGTATTCGCATACCGGTTGACCTCGAGAATTTCCCGCTAGGGGAAGAGGTTCCCATTAGCGAGAATCTAGATTGGTCAGCGTCTGATATCACAGAATCAATCTCAAGAGCATGTGAAGCTCATATCACCGCTAAGGACATGATTTCATCTCTGAAGATTTTGAAGTCCAGAACTAACGATTTGGAAATCTTGCACCCGATGAGAGTCCTTCTGTGTATAATCGCCACGGACATTACCGACACATTTGATATGGTCATCGAAACGCTTGAGACCATTACCAAGGACTCATTGGATGAATCCTGTCTACAAGAACGTTCCCAGCACTGGAGACAGTTAATAGCCGACATTGAAGTGAGGATGTCTCACACGATGAGTGACTTCAGAGATTTTGCACTAAGCCAACCCGGCCAGGGATCTCACTTTCGATTCTCAACCTTGGAGGACAGCGCCAAAACGATCAACAACCACGTCCAGTCTCAAGGTGCGGAGGTAATGAGGCTGCTCCAAAGAACGTCAGAAAGAATCCAAGCAGACATGTCTTTACTGGAGAGTAAAAGAGGGATCCAGGAGACAGAAAGCGTTACACGCCTGACTGAACTAGCGTTCATCTTTATCCCGCTGACTTTCGTATCGAGCATTTTCAGCATGCAAGTCAAGGAGTTGGCAAACGGGGTACCTTTCACAACCTTCGTTATTGCAGCAACTACAGCTACTTGCATGCTTTACGGCGCACGCATGGCGATGAACAGCGGGCCGATCATGCGATTGTTTCCTGGGAGAGTCCGGCAGTACAACATGATTCCTGCGTCCGGGCACATACCCATGAGAGCGTCGATAAGATACATGCTTAACGCCATCCTGTGGGGCAATGGTCAACACTGGAAGTTTTATGTCCTCGCCGTAGCGGTATCAATCGCGGTGATCCCGACTGTATTACTGTGGACGAGACACACGTTGGATCCTTCTTTCAAGGCTGTTTTGACGGTGTTCTTTACGTTCGTCAGTTTCACGTTGTTCTATGTCTTAGTTGTGGCCTATTCCAAAATTGGTGCGGGGATTCGACATCGCTTGATGCGGAGGTTGGTTCAACAACTCACTGAGGATGATCACGCTGTTTGAGCTGAATCGCCATGATGGTCATGATAGGTCGTGTTTTTTCCTTCATTTCTTTGTTTTCGTTAAGATATAAATAATAATGATTATGTTCGGCTCGGGAGAATTACTTCGGTTCCTGCCCAAGGTGTTGAGAGAACGTTTGAGACGATCAAGAAAAAAAACCATGGGGAGTATTGACGTTTTGGCTCGATGCAGGCGATGCCGTGTCCGTGGAGCGCGCCCGCCGAGGAGAACTGAGATTTGTTAATATGATAGTAACAGTAGTATGGCACAACGATAAATATGCCCCAAAACATATCCTGTAGGTAATACCACCTCAACCCACCCCTTTCACCTCCAGCTCTGCTCAGACATTACCTAGTGTGACAGATACAGTGGGACTTGGAAGGTAGAAGTAAACCTGTAAGGTCTTCCCGGAAGCGCTTATTCAGTCAAGAGGATTACGCGCAAAGGTTGTTCCAATCAGCAAAAGTGTTCGATCCCAAACGCCTCCGATGCTATATGCGAACTTGTCTATTCCCGAACTCTACGAACAAAAAACTATGCGAGACCTGCAACCGAGAAACTTATGAAACTGCCAAACGTCAATCCGGCAACCAGGCACAACGACATGAAGCCTCCAGCAGCCTCGCGCTCTTCATCGTCAACCCATTCCTGGAATCCCATCATACAGCTACTCCCAAGATATCCGTTCGACATTCCGAAGAGCAACTGCACAACGAAGAGATAGAAAGTATCCGAGGGTACAATTGCCCCTTTCCCGTCTAAGTTGCAGAGTAAATAGAGTGGTACGAATGTCATTCTCAACATTGACAACATGTGCAAAACGCGTGGATGAGAAGTGAGACTTAAGGCGGGGAGAGCCGGAGCGACGCGCCCGATCAAATCTCCCGTGTTCCAGAAAAGGAACCCAAGGGGTATAAAAGATGAAGGCTGGAAGAGACGTGGCGCGGACGCCGGATCTCGGACTGTGAGAATTCGTTGGGTGAAGACTGGGAACAGCATGGTTGCGGCGAATGTGAGGAAGAGGGCCGTGGCAAGCCAAGACAGCTTCCGCCAGAGTCTGAGCAGGGGGATGGCCTTGCGCTCGGGAGATGAATCAGCAGTGTCGAAGTCGTCGACATCCAAACTGTGGAGCATCCTCGTCTGGGAATTTTGTTGGCGAGAGAGAAGGAAGAGGAATGCGACTAGTGCGATGGCAGAGACTACCGTTGCTGTCAAGAAGTACGCAAAGGCAGATGTGCTCGATTCCTGAGGTGCGCCTTCTTCCGATTTCCGTGGTGGGACCGAGAGGACGGACACGATCTGCGCAATACAGGGCAAAACTCCAGCAATACCCTGCCCCGTCATGATGCCCTGGGTGTACTCCTCCCGTCCGAAGCCCGAAACATAGGCAAACGTGCCGTTCTGGCACAGACCGGTGGCTAAGCTTGCACTGAATACCATGACCATCAAGAAGCCAAAGTAGGTACCAGCGGAAACGCCCAGGAACAATCGGGTGGACATGGCCAGAAGTGTAAATATAACGACGTTGAGAGCTAGAGAGGCCATGATCCGCTTGGGGTAGGAGGCGCGCGCCTGCAGTTTCGTCAAGACTATCATGGAGCCCAGGTTGCCCACGGTCGACACGGTCAGGATGGCGGACTGGAAGTTCCGGAGGAGCGAGGGGTCGGACTCAAAGCGGCGCTGGAAGTAGGGAGCTGCTGCTAGGAACATGTTCCTGTATCCGGATGAGCGGCGAAAGGAACGGTCGGAGTGGCATGACTCACCAAGCCCAAAGCATGGCAACACCTAACAACAGGAAGATCGAGTAGTCGATCCACGAGAACGCCGGCCCATGAGGACCCTCTTCAGGTTCTCCATCCAGCAGCCTCTCGGAGCCGTCTTCCAAGGGCTCATACGAGGACCTCCGCTGTAGCACTCGCCGTATTCGCTCCATAATGATATCGATCGACGTAGCGTCCGTGGGTGTCGCGGAAGATGACAACGAGGCAGTGGAAAGCAAGGTGGAGCCGTGAAGAGCCGCAACTTCAGCGAGGAGTCGAAGATGGCGAGGATAGGTTCGGGCAGGCAGACATGGTGCAAGCAGGCCACCTGCAGCCCTAGCGAGAGCGTGTGATGTGGAAGAAGCGCAGGTGGGATGGCGTGGAAGGCGGTGCACCTGATCGCGCGCTTCACCCATGCGCTTGGCATATTACCTAGCTAGCGCCTTGGCAGCTGTCCCCCGCGCTTGCTCGTCCACCCCCACCACCACAACAACAAGAACAACTCCATCACCACTGCCACTGCCACTGCTACTGCCACTGCCGTATCCGGACCGCAGAGAACAACGCGACTGCTCAAGCCATGTCTCTGTTCACCCCACCGACCCTCGCTGTGAAGCGGAAGCGCACCGAACCCGCCGTCGACTCCCTGCTGGTCGAACGCAGCAGTGGCAGCACTCTCAAGCGAGCGAAGATCGAGGAAGCCCAGAAACCCCCGAAAACCCATATATTCCGCTTGGTGCATGGCCCCGATACTGCATCGCCCAAGCCGCGCGACTCGCCCCAGCCACTTGCATCGCGTACCTCGTACATGCAGAGGTTCCATGCCGCCGGCTCGGGTCGCATCTTCAAGAAAATCCCCTCTGGGACGAACGAAGGAACGTTGGCCCGAAGCAGCGATGCGCCACTAACAGGCGATTCCAAAACATCAGGGGCAGGCATGGGAGCCATTGCGACACCAGCTTCTCGTCCGCAAAAACGGCCAGGCGCAGGCTCAACTCCCGTCGCCCCGAAACTTTCGAGCGCCAAGCAACAGCATTCCGGCCCGACACCATCCGACGACATCGTGCGCAAGTTCGAGCAGTTCTCCGAGGCAGTCGAGAAGGAGGAGGCCGTTCCCAACCCCAGCACCAGGTCAAGAAGAGCCTACGGAGACTACAAACCGAACGCGAATGTGCGCCGATATAAAGACCGCTTCCCTGAGAAAGCTACGGCGCCACCTGCAGCGGATCCCGATGCCATGGATGTGGACACGGATGATTACGTCTACGACACCTACGTTCGAGAAGAAGTCATGCCCGACGCCGATGGAAAGATACCCGAGCCCGAGGGCACTGTGGGTGTTCTAATCATCGGTGCCGATGACGCGGAGTGGTGGGATGAGGAGATAGAGAGCGAGGGGGGGGGCGGCACTGACGACGAGGACGAAAACGCGGAGGGTTACTATGCCAACGACTACCCAGAGGACGAGCTCAGCTCCGATGACGAATACGGCCGGGAGCCCCACAAATACCGTCGCGGGTCCGACGGCGAAGGATATGATTTGGAAAATGACGATTACGATGAAGTGCGCAGTGACGACGATGAGCCGTCTCGTCCGCCAAAACCTCTTCCAACACCTGGATTCTGGGGATCGACTGGGGAATAACTCCGGGCTAATTGGACTTCCCTAGGCCTTCTGAACAGTGTAAGAGGTGTTGGCGCAACTGCGGCGATCAAAACCCATGCGAAGCTCGGTTGCACACCAGGATAATACTTTGACAGAGCTGCCAAGGCGATAACGCTTGACGAATTCTATCTCGATTGGCAAAGGACCATATCCCTAATGAGTATTCATTGCGGTCGACTCCTTGAGGATGTTGGATGCTACGGTGGTATGTTACCAGGCACCCCCTAGTCAAGCAATCACTGACACCTCAGTTACCTGCACTTATGTTGCCTCGCGCCCCTCAATACAACGGCCATTCAGGAACCTTTAGAGCACCTATCATTTGACCAAGATAGAACCCACAAAAATAAAACATATTTCCTTCAAGATTCAACAGTTCACATCTGTTCGATAAGGGTTTTTAGCCCAGCTCAAGATAGCGCTAATATGTTGATAGTAAGGGTAGGTGTTGCTAACGCGCAGTGATTGCTGAATTAGGCTGCTGCTGCAGGTGAGGGGTTTGCTAGCACCTCGCGGGGAACCAACATACCAACAAGACGGGAAGCGCGGGAGGGTTCTCGGGGACTAATGAACACTGCAAAGTTAGACTCAAGACGGCCCGCTTAACGGAACTACGCCCGGCTTGCCCGCTTTAAACCAACTACACCCGTAACCTCGGAATACGCGGACTGAAGAGAGAGCATCGAGATGACCCAACAGATGATCCATAAACGCCAAAATCCCTTACATACGCTGGATTATCCTGTTGCCGGTATCTGTTTACAAAGTAAAAATACTTTGTAAGCTACTTCTTCCTCTTCTTCTAAGGTACGCCTTGCTACCTTTGTAGGCTACTTCTTCCTCTTCTTCTAAGGTGCGCCTTGCTACTTTTATAGGTTACTTCTTCCTCTTCTTCTAAGGTGCGCCTTGCTACCTTTATACGTACGCAGCTAATACACATGTCTAGGACCTTACATGCGCACAAGATAGATGTATAGCAGTAGTAAGGTGTATAATATATTACTCTAGTATTATATAGCAGGACATAGCAGCAACAGGATAATCCGGCGTATGGAAGAGATCTTGGCGTTTATAGGTTATCTGTATTGTAAGTACAGGTCATCTATGTTTTCGCGGACTTAACTTCCGACTCGGAGCTGCATAACGTCTCCCAGTTAAGACCAACCCGAAGGAAGGAACCATCTGTTATTGCATGCGCACGCGAGACACTACGGATGACCTATGGCTAATGCATACGCTAGACCGTCGTAGCGCTGGTATCTGTACACATCGTAATATACTCTGTAAGCGTTTCCTTCTACAAAAGTAAGGCATCCCTGTCTTGTGAACGACCTCTGCTTATGATACTATCTGTTTGTATTGATCTTTGTACGCAGCTAACAACTGTGGTTAGAACCGCACCAGTACACTAGATTAGAGTACTGTAGTAGCGACAGTGAGGTAACGTAGTAGCAACAGTAAGGTGGTATAGTAGCAACAGTACTCTAGTAATTATAGGAGGATTGAGCTACCAACAGGACGGCCCGATATACGTAAGAGCCCATTGGTCATCTATGGATTAATTGGGTTATCTGTGGTGCCTCGCCCTACGCACAGATAAACAAGCAGCTGCGGAAGTTAACAAAGCCCTTCTCCTGTTGGTTCTGGGTAGTTGTGGCAGGGATATAGCTTCACTCCATCACGAGTGAGTATTCCAGATGTGAGAATACTGTGGTGGACCCATATAAGATACACCGTCTTCCTTTAGTCTTCTTGCCTTCCATCAGTGTGCTTCCAATCATTTTATAGCTGCGCTATTCTTGTCTGTCATTATCGTGCTGTTGCGCATCAGACGCAACGAACTCTTCAAGTCATGTCTTTTGTTTCCGATACCGCGCTTTCTCTGCGAACATGGCCGGCGTTTTTCCTTGCCGTCGTCGCTCTTCTCGGGCCGCAGGTTTCGGCTGCGCCGCAATTCTCCGATCCCAAAATAGGGCTTGAGTTCGAACAACCGGGAGCCCTCTACTCGCGCAATTCTCGATGCACATTAGAATTGACCAAACAAGCCAAGTGGAAGAACGTCCAGACATTGACAGATGGACAATGGTCTTGGCGATACGGAAACAACTGGAAATTAACGGGCGAGAATATCCCCGGTGGGATTAAGGGAGAGGCAAGATTCGAATACATTGTCGGTCCCGTTGTACTGAGGACTAATGATTTCGCGGAAGCCGCCACGGCGGTCGCCAATGACGTAGTATGTCCTTCAATCTTGATCTTTTTGTTCTGATGGGACATCATATACATGGTGGATAGAACGGCTAATATCAAACTGCAGCTAAACCTGCCCTTTGGTGAGAAAGATGGACGTGGAAACCCGATATACGATTACAGACTAGACGGCCTCGACGACTGCAACGACTGGACGTTGGGTCATGCATGGGTTCAGTATGATAATGGTCAAAAAGGCTTTCACATCTGGGACGGGCCAGACGCGTGCTATGACATGCTTTTCGAAACTCAACTCACTGCCGCAACACCTCTATCTGGGTACTGGCGTCTTGCAAAACACATGGCCACCAAGGCCAACAACCAACCCCTTTGGGAAAACCTCCTATGGCCGGATGTAAACGCGCGAAAAGCTTATTTTTCGGTTGTGGTGCCGGAACTCTTCGCAGCGAGACCCAATGATATGTCGGCTAGGAGTGTCCAGAACAATCTGTCACTGCTTGGATTCCTCTCTTTTGTGGTCAATGTGGCCGAATCAGCGCACAGGCTGCCGGCTGGGAAAAGTACCAAACACTTCATGCTGCTGATGCCGCGCACCGACTTCGTTACCATGTACTGGCTGGTGGCGAAGGACGTCAAAGGCGATCTGTGGAAACTGGTAAAACATCTGATTTGCCACCGAGTGAACAGCAAGGGAAAAGCCGTGTAAGTCGCGCCCTCTTCCCTCTCCTCCCCCCCCCTCACCCAGCCCCGTGCCGTACATTCCCGCTGACCACCCACGCCCGCGCCCAGTCTCGACAGCTCTAAATGCAGCACCAACATGGTCGGCACGCTGAAACTCGACAAAGAACACATCTGGAAGACGGCCGACGGCAGACATCCCCTCGATATCAAAGACTGGGTCAGGGGCATCCAGGAGGGGAGAGATCTCCTCCAGCGGTGGGACAAAGACCATTACAACGGCCAGGTCGGCGGCTTCGGCAATAAGCTGGAGTATCTGGACGGAAGCACGAATCAAAAGGAGGCGGCCGTCATCATCGAGTATAGGGGTCTGAAGGAGATGATACGCGACGAGATTCCGCAAGCCTCTGTGGATATGGAAAGCGCGATTATAGATCTGCATCGGTTGGACATGGAGGACAGAAGGCGGGCTGGTCCATCGTAGGTGTAAAAGCTGGTCTATGCGTTTTTGCATGGCCCGTTGTCTTCTCTTTTCTTCATTTGTACATTATTTTATTAGGCGGGTTCTTTGGGTTACAGTTCGCGTGTCTGATTAAAGCTGTATGTATCACCAGGATGTATTTCTAAGACGCCGGGAGAGAGTTGGCCTGCACTTTTCTTCTTATCACTATAATCTGGAGTACAAGAGTGTCCCAATAACAAACAGGTCCAAGGCATCATGTACAAGAAATTCGAAAGTATCCTTCACCCTAACTTTAACGCTAGCGAATGCCGTCCGGGAGAGTGTCGAGGAAATGCTGACGACGTGCTGGTTCGAGGTCTCGAGTGGTTGAGGAGCGAGGCGTGCATTTGAGGACCTAGGTGAATGTATGTATGTATGTATGCATGTATGTATATGACAGAACAGATGCTGCCTCCCATAGGTATGGAGGAAATAGCCACAACACAACACCCAACGGACGTTCTAACGAACGGCACCTCGACACGCGAGCCTTCCTCTTGCCCGTCAGTCCAAGCCGACGCAGCGAACTGCGGGCGAATCTTCATCTGTGCAGACTACGATGTCTTATAGTAATGTTTCGAAAAGGGTATCATGGTAACTGGAACAACTCCGCATAAAACACCATTCCCTAAACATGGTCAATAGCCATGACCCAACTGTAATAACGATACCATTCCAAAACTCCCCATAATGCCAGCCAGCCAGACGAAAACGTACGCGCATCTTGCGCCCGACAAGCCTAATTCCTACGCTTTATACGCTTTTGCAAACGAAGTTGGGTAAAGCGATGTGAACGAGGGGTTTGACTGTCCAAAGCGGGTGTGGTTTGCTCTTGCTTAACTGGTGCTGGCCTAGACGAAAACTTCCTTGGTGCTAGAGAAGAAGATTTTTTGTGACCCGGGCTTTGAGCTGGTTCGCTGTTCTCTTTTTGGACAGCTGCTGTCGCAGGCAAGGACCTCATTGGTACACGAGAATATGCTTTGTTCCGACCCGGTCTTTGAGCTGGTGTGGTACTCTCTTCCTTGACCGGTGCTGTCCTAGGCGAGGACTTCATTGGTACCGGAGAAGATGCTTTGTTTGGAGTATGACTCTGAGCTCGTTTAGTCCTAGGACTAGACTGGGCGAGCCGAGATGATGCGGTCTGATTCTATGAGACACTAGCAACGCTAGCCATACTGCCTTTTCGCTGTTGTGGTCCGGGGCCGGGTAACTGTCCAGGGAGGATTTGCCGCGGGCCAGCCGAGGCACCTACCATGCTAATAGAGCTCTGTCGTCGACTTCCTGAGTTCATGCCACCGCCGGCAGGGCCGTCGAGTCCCGCACTCAAAGGCGGAGCAAAGCTTCCCATACCGCTGGCGCTTCCTGGGAAATTCTCGTTCGTAGCACTACTTGGTGCGCCCATCATTCCAAGGCCTAAATTTCTTCCAGTCCCTATGTTGTCGCCACCAGATGCAATGTTAGAGTAGAGAGAGCCGCCACCAGGTGGAGCCCCCAAGGCCGAGCGCAACATGTCCTTCATGCGAATGTACTGATACTTTGACTTTTGTAACACTGGTGTATATGTTGCCATCGGTCTGGGACGGTGACGGGCGAGGACCGCCATGATTGCCTCTTTCTCTTCGTCTGAATCCACTGCTCCGGAGGGCTCGAGGTCCTCGGGAAGAGCGGCATTTGCGTTCATGAGTTGGCCTACAAGCATGTGTTAGTTTGGCTGTTGAGTCTTAGAGAGGGGTAGACAAAGTACGCATATATAGTGCAAAGAGCATATATCGTCTAGAGTGTAGGGGGCCAGGTCATTAGTGAACGGGAGTACTCACGGTCCTTCATTGCTTGGTTTCTCTTCTGATATTGTGCTAGCAACATGTCGTAGGGAAGACTTCTCCCAGGAACGGCTCTCTTGAGGCCCATACTATGGCTCTTGCAAGTCAAGCTCCGCGCACAAAACCCGTTTGGAAGTATAACACCACACTGTTTCTCAACGTCGACCGGCCCCTTCGGCTTTGCGGCTTTGGCTTTCGGCTCATCCTTCTTCTTCTTTTTTGCGTTGGGTGCCTTCTCCGCATCCACATCGAGTTTCCGCTTCTTGCCCTTCCTCACACCATCTCCGTCGACGACAGCACCCTTCACGGCCGACTTCCGGGCATTGTTCTTGCCGCCGTCGTCATCGTCCTTCTCTCCTTTCTCTTTCCGTAAGGCTGCGTCTTTGGCTTCCTTCGCTTCTTTCTTTTTCTTAAGTTTCTCCTGCTTCTTGTTCAAACACTCGCGAATGTGGGTGGCGGAAGAGGCGCGCAGAACAGGCCGGCGGCAATGCTTGCACTGTACAACATCTACTTTATCGTCGAGAGGGCGTCCGGTCGAGAATCCGGCGACCGTCTTTTCGCCTAGGGGGTTGACGACCGGGGAGCCTCCGGCGGGCGTGGCAGTTTTCCTGGGCTCGACGTCTAATCTACGTTAGGTCTTGGAGACGATAGTATATGGCATGCACTCCGGATGCCGCAGAGACATTACTCAAGCTGTCTGAGAGTAAAAAACGTACTGATACTGTCGCTCTCCTTCCAGTTGCCTGGTAGCGACGGCTTGGGCACCGGTTTCTTGATCTTCAAGATGATTGCTTTCTTCTCCTTCTCGTGCAGGTTACTTTTCACAGTCTTCGTGTCGACAAGACTCGCTTTGGGAGACGAAGTCCGCCCCGGGGGTGCTATTCCACGCGTGTTAGTTGGGTGCGGGCGGGGGAGGGGTGAGTGCGTGCGTGCGGCTCAACTCACCTTTGCGGGCGCCGTTTGGAGCCATAGTGAGAGCACGCACAACGCCTCCGGAGGGCGTCGGTCGGCGTGGAAATTAGAGAGCGACGAGTTTAATCCGACAAGACAGCGTCGCAAGCCGCCAAAAAGCGAGTGGTGATGAGATAGCGTGGGTTGTGATGGACGCCGCCGACTGGCTTCAGCTGCTCCGTCATGAGCGAGCTTCGCCAAGAGCATCCAATCCACGCTAAGCCGAATGCAGACGAGCATGCCATTTCTTTGTTTGCATCCATACTGCAGCTTCACCGTGGCAGATTAGTGCGAGGGTTTTGCACTATCTACGAGCTTCATTAGTCACTGCAAAGCGCGATTGCAAAATACCCCAACGCCGATGATCACGTATTTGACTGTGGTGAACTATGGTTGTTTCTCGCAATGACTACAGCTCTCCATATGCCGCTTCGCAGAAGGATACAGGCGTATCGTAAAGACGCTGTACCCGTAAGCCATATCCAGACTCCCCCACAGACAGTGACTGACATCCAGCTATGTGAAGCGCGGAAAGACCCTCTATAAATTTTCACCCATGCACCATCAACCCTCGAAAATTGCAACTCCAACGCCGGAGAAAATGCACACTACTGGATATACCGGAGGGCTTTTGGTACAGTATCGCCAAGGCACACTGACAGATAACCCCCGAAGACTCCAAATGACAAACACCATGCAATGCTTCCTTGTCGTTACTCATTACTCAGCACGATCCACCACAGCAAGAAAGGAACACACAAATATCGTGCGTCTAGCAGGATCATCGCTTGCCCTTCGCTTTGGTGACTTTGGCAGTGCCTTTCTTCGGCTTCTTTGGTGGTTCGTACTCTTCCGAATGGTTGTAGCCGAATTCGTTTCTCATGATGCTGTTGGTCCAGAGGAGGCAGCGATCTTGGCCCGGGTCCGTGTCAACGTAGGTTTTCTTACGCGTAGCCACCCTAGTAGAAACTTCTTCCTCTTCTTCCTTCTCCAGTTCGGCTTCGACCAAGTGCTCCTTCATTTTGACCATGTACTCGACGATCCTCTCACGGAATATCTGAAGCTCCTTTCGGAGTGCCTTCTCTCGGAAACCGCGCTCGTCCAGCCATGCCATAAGCCTATCGACATCGGCGGGGTCGTCGTAGTAACCCCACTCGCCAGACGTGGCAAGATGAGTTGAGCCTTCTTCCTTCTCTTTGCGCATTGGGATCGTGAATCCGAATTCTTGTTTGTCTTGGGACAAGGCGGGCTCTTCCAGGTTGGGCTGGAGCTCGAGCTCATCTGGTCCTTGGACCCACAGGCGACCATTTGCGTAACCGTATTCTGCTGTAGAGCTGTTTGGAACACCTCCGAATGGCATGCCGTTGTGTTCGAACCAGTAATACTTGTTCAGGAACCGATCCTTTCCTAAAATCTTACTCCGATGCACCAGTGTCTCGCGGAGATCATCGTCAAGCTCGTTGATACTAGCCTCACAGGTTTTGAGTTCCTCCCTTTTCTTATCGATAGCATCGAGAAGTTTTTCCCAATCTTTCTGTTGTTTGGTCTTGGCTGCCTCGACCTTGGCCTTCTTCGCTTTTTCTTTCTTCACAGCGTCTAACTCGCGCTTGCGTTTAGCCTTGTTCGTGTGTCGTAGCTTTCGATTAGCAGCTGTGGGTTCCTCGGACGATTCGCTTGCCGCCTCAGTAGCCTTTCTACCATCTTCAACGCCACCCATCAAGACATCCTGGTTCTCTTTGGCGTCGGTTGGGGAGGCCGGAGTGTTCATGGGTAACTGTATCTTTCGATCGATGTCTAGCTTGAAAAGCTCGTCGGCCCTAGAATGTGCGTTAGCGGCAATCAAGAGTTTCGGATCCGCATATTATGAGTAACATACAATTCCTTCCGTTTCTTTTGAAACTCGATCTTCTCCTTGCGTAAACGGGTCATCTCCTGAGAGGCAGCGACGAGCTGGTCACGAAATGTTTCGGTAGCGATAGTGAGTCGTAGAATCATATCGAGCGCGGATATCCGCAGATTGACATCGAGAGAAATGTAGTTGAAGGCAATGTTCTCGATGGATGGCTCTTCATCGGCAGGCACAAGTTGGGCGAGAATTTCATCACAGGCTTCCTTCTGACCTGGATCGCAAGATAGGCGGTAAAGGAGTCCTACAATAATCGCCTGCCACCCTCCGTCTCTGAAATTGCGAGTTTTGCACTGGTCGATCCAGTTAAAATCCACCGTGAATTCCCCTCCTTTGTGAATTTGCTTTGGTGGCTCAGGAGTAGGCGTGCGCTGTTTCACAATTATGCTGGCCTCGGATTTCCGCAAACTGCTGCGTGTAGTGCGTACTGGGGGCTCGGGCTCAGGCTTTGGGCTAGTCGACTTATCCGATGCCTCGTCCCCGGACCCGTCTGAGTCTGCTGGGCTGGGCAGAGTGACTTGGAATTTACCAGACTCGTTGATAATTTGTTTCAGGACTGAACAGTGTACCTCGATCAACAGTTCACACTCTACTCCCTCTTGCGAGAAGCGCATCGCGCCCACAAAGTCATCGAAGGTGAAGGAGTCGAGCGAGTAAATGGTGTCGTGGACGTTGAGAGTCTCCCAGGCACATAACAGAGGGCCTACGCTCTTCATGAGAATACCCATCTTCTTCTGATCTTCTGGAACTTCGACGCCTTCGGGAACGTCATCCGAAAAGAACTTCAGCGAGGGGCGATGAGTGCTGAGACGTGGCTGCTTGATTCTTAAATCATCAATCGGATACTTGATTGGCTCAAAAGGTCGGGTCAATGTAGGTACTTGATGTTGTAAAGCATTGATTGGGGCAAGTGCTTGGTATTGCATGAAGTTGTTCTGGAATGGCAGATTGACTGGTAGACCAGCGCCAGGCGGCGGCATGTGGTGAGGCATATGTGCAAGCTGTTGTGGAAGAGGTACTGTCGGAGGCGGATGGTTATATGGCCCGGGCGGAAAAGGAGGGGGGGCACTCATTTGGTGCGGATATGGTACTGGATACGGCCTCGGAGGTTCATTCCTCGGCGGTTGCATCATAGGTCGTCCGGGATTGTGATGGTAAGGTTGGCCGTTTGCTGCAAAGTTCATCCAGCCAGGTCCAGTTTGTGCAGGCGGAGGGCCCATGTGAGGTGGCCCGTGCACAGCTACGCCATTAGCAGGGAGTGGGGCAGCCCCGTTTGGTCCTGAAGGCATGCCTGGTGGATTCGCCGGGAGCTCCTCGCTCTCTATATTCACAATACTTGCCTTCTTCGCAGCCATGACTGCATCACGGGTTTTGGCTTCTGGAATCCTTGTCGGAATACTGTAGCGCTTGGCTAAGTGGTCCTTGACCATCCAGGGCGCTCCGTTCCACGGTTCTCTCGTTACCGCACTGCGCAGAAATTGCTTCAAAACAAGCTTGGAATAAATCCTGCGATCACGTTGGAGCTCGGAAGCTTTGTACCTGGTCACCGGCTCGCCCCCCTCGTCTAGAGTGATGTAGTAGGTGAAGGAACGGATTTCATGGTCCTCTGCAGCCTCTCCGGTAAAGACGCTGTGAAGACCTGAGGTGTCTTGCATCTGCGAGATTACGCCGTATTTACGCCCGTTCTCATGCTCGATATAGACGCGGTCGCCAACTGTGTAGTGTTCTCGAAAATGCTGCATCCTGGATTAGCATAAAATGTCGATGTTATGAAGGTCCGCTTACGTCGAAGACATTATTGACTATGAGGCAACTGTCAGCAATAGGTCCAAGGCATCATTCATAGAAGAACTCACCCAAATCGTCCATGCGCGCGGTGTTCCGAAACTGTATGAATTCCAATACGCGAGATCGCAAGGTGTCTGGAAATATGCTGTTGATCTCGTTGGAAGCTTCCGTCTGTAACCTGGTTAAATACTGCTAGGTTGTGTATGTAGGGAGCGGGCAACGTACTTCGCTCTCTATGGCTTCGAAGAAGTTATATCCTTGATGTCCGGTCGACTCGCATGTGAAGATGTTCTAGGATGGAGTTAGGAGTGCGAGCATTATATGCTATGAGCTTCAGGGCAACCTGCCTGGAGGTAGAAATCACGTCTACTTCACATTAGCCAAAAGATCACTTTCTAGGACTCGTGTAGACACCATACCTATTAAGGTACCGCTCGTAGTCGACAAATATCTCCCCGGTCGCTTCAATAACCCAGATCTAGTTCAAAACTCTTAGCAAGCATATTCGATAGGTGGCATAGGACAAGGGCGCACCTCGGTACTGTCATCGAGGAACGAAGGAAGCGGTTCGAGCTTGACGGGTTTGCGCTTGTATTGTACCTGGAATAGTCAGCCTGTAGTTTCGCGATTACCATGGACGCGTCCATACCATCTTGCTGGCGCTCTGTTTCATCCAGAGCGTCTGGATGTCTAGTAAGGCGCGTCGCAACCGTCGGAGGTCTCGCGGAAGCGTAGCCGTGCTGTAATGTACTGATTCAGGGAGCCCGCCACTTGGAGTACAGGCAATGCCTTCTCCAAGACGTGGTCGAGGCAAACGCCAGCTCCGCCGCGGGCCAGAGGTGGTCCTAGAAAAGTCGTCGCACTCGGTTGCGGGTCCGAAAATGGTTCCGAGACGCGTTTATACTCGATATAGCGTGTCTGGGTGAGATGGGGGGTCGATTCGTGGGCGTGGTACGGATGTGGGGTGAGCGAGGTGGTTGGAAGAGGCAGCAGGTGAGGAAGAAGGCGAAGATTGAAGGTAGTGCTCAAAGGGTAGCAGTCTCGGCGCGGAGGGCCTCTCGGAACTAAACCTAAACCGCTAATTCGACAGGCCCCCAAGCGACCACCAAACTTGCGTGCACCTACAGAAACCGCACTGCACCCGGCCTCCCCACGTATTTGGACTCTTTTTGTAGCTGAAGTCAAGCAGAGTCTAGCGAGTAAGCCACCATTACAGCTGAATTTGATGAGGAGATGCGGCTGGGATCGGGGCGGGTGAAGGCTGCCCATGACGGCACCATGCCTTGAGCCACCCCCAACAGCCCCGTAGGCCCGACCCACATGCTCAAACGCAGCACCACTTCACTTCGCTCCCCGCACTCAGCCACAACAGCAATTGAGCGTTCTTGGAGTACTGGACTGCAAGTTTGGCGATGCTACCGCACTATCAAAAGTCCTCAGGGTCTTTATATCTATCCCTTAGTATCCACCTTTGCTGTCCCGTCCGAGGTACTAGAACAACCTACCTGATTCAACGCCACGTTGCGACTGACGGCCCAACTTCTCGAGCATCCGTATGCATCTCATAATTGTACTATCTTGATAGTAGCCTTGCTTCTCATCCCATATGAGATCGAGAGGATGCTATCCAAGGGGTAATTGACATGTCAACAAGCTCATCTAGACGCTTCATCCACTTACTTGCCCCGATAGCAGGTTATGGTAAATCTCTCGAGACTAGAGCCATTACGTTCACCCTTTGCAGTGTGCGGCAGGCTCCGGTTTGCTCGCTCGGTTGGAGGTATGCGGTGCGCTCCGCAGACTTTTAGTCAAACATCGATCCCACTAGCAATCATCTGGTAAACTCGTGAAGAACATCAGAGATACGCGTATTAGAGACAGGGAGATGTGATTTTCTATAAATCGAAATATACTACGGAGAACCCGACCCAACTACCCACCACGCCAATGGCGGAATAGGAACTCGTGAACATCAGTGGCAAGAACTCGTACTTTCGTCCAAATACTATGCCATGGACCAAAGAGCAGTACGCAATCAAAGGTATGGACAAAGCAATATAGACTAGGGAGAAGCGATCCAGGAGAAAGATCCGCGGTCTGGGTGCACTGAGAACTGTGTTAGCGTAGCGCAGATTCGCCAAGGAGATACTTACGCTGGAGCGAGCCTATCGAAGGTTAATAGAAACAGAACTAGCCAGAAAATTGTGTAGACTGTCTTCACAGGGAACTCAGCTGCTGTGAATAGAAGCGGAAACAGTGACACATGGCCGGCCACCGCCAGGGGTCGAAATGCGCCAAAATATCTGCGATCTCGCAGTGAAATGAGGCTGAACGGTATGATGACGAGGAGTATTGCCTTCTCATGCACGTGCCATCCAAATAAGAAGGACGCATAGCCACAGAGAGTCACCGCGCCGACGAAGGTCTCCCAAGTCGGCTTTAGCAAGAGTTTGAAGAGAAATGGCTAACAGAGATTAGATATTGCGCATGCGATGACAAAACACGACTTACGATTTGGAATGCTAAGGTCAGGAGGAAGCAGGTCAAGGGCGCTATGTCGGGAAGTACAGCAAAAGATGTGTCGCCTACAAGACCTCGAGTGACACTGTTTACGGCATCTCTATCGACAGTGAGCCCGAGATACGGTGCCACTAGGATAGTTAGCAGATGAAAAGCATTACTGGGGGCTTCTTACGGTAGATTAGCACTCGGTCCGTGAACGAGTATATCGCCCAGACATTGGGTGCCCAATAGGCATGACATAAGCCCCTAGAAAATGGGAATAGGCGACGGAATACTTGCTCAAGCTGGCCCCAGAATGCAAACGGTCCAAATGCGGCTGCAAATACCGACATGATGCCGGCGCCCAACTTGACGCAATTGAGGAAACGGATCCGGAAATAGGGGAAGAGCGGCCGCTGGTCCAGACAGTAGGCCCTCAGGAGGTAGACGAAGTAGGCGGGGGCGAGATATAGATATATATGTTTGAAGCATAGAAGCACTGCGAAAAGAACACCACTCAGTAGCAGAGTGGAGTTGTTGCGGGCTAGTACCAGAGAGAGTACAAGCATGCCGTAGAGGAAGCCATTGTACTGGAAGTGGATGTGATCGATGATCAGGAGCCCCGGAGATAGAAGAACGGAGAGGGCAACGGCGTGAGCAGTAGTCTTGGATTTCGAACCTTTCACATAGCTGCTAACGTTAGCCCAGCGGGATGCGAAGTGGTCAAAGGGGGCAAGTACAGATGCAAGGCATACACCAGGACCAACTCAGTCAAGATGACAGTGGCACGTTGGAAGTAGATAGTCTGCCAGCTGTCGTAGCCCAAAGCCTTGACGTGAAGCAATTCCGGGTCAACGTAGGCCGCGACTTGCGACAGGAGCCACTCGAAGTAGGCAAAGAAGGGAGGGTAGTCGAGAGTCCATTCTGACGTATTCTGTAAGATGCATTAGACAATTGCCGACCATGACGGTGTCCCAGGTGAAGGCCTCACTTCGTAGTACCATTCTTTGATTGGCAGAGAATGGGTTAGTGCCAGCCAGTTGCGATGGACCTCAAAGTCGGTGGACTTGCTGGCGGAAGCAATCAGTCAGCAGAGCGGTGCTGCATGGGTCATGTCGCGCTGGACGTACTATGCGGGGAAGAGCAGCACCTTCAAGGCCGTGGCGACGACGGCGCACTGGGCGATGGACGGATACAAGTCGGCCATGGGGACATTAACTGGGCGGCGTGGTGGAGCATGGCGAGACACGGCCACGCCTAGTGCCCAGGATTGCGCGGGTCACGTGAAGGTAAGCGAGCGCTGAAGCAACGACAGGGGGGGGTGCAGCAATTATTAACGGCAGGCAGGAGCGACGCAGACTGACTGACAGACAGACTGACTGGCAGACGCACCGCACTGCAGCTGCGAAATCCAGAGAGTGCGTGTCTCGTTCCTCTGGCCGCCTGCATCCATCACGCTTCTTCTTTTTGCAAGACCAATATCACTACCATCCGCCAACCAACTTCCCCCTGATTCGGCGTTTGCTCTGCCCAGGAGCCCCCCGCCGGCCGTCCAATGGTCGGCGGGCTGGTGCCATGACCCCACGTGAACAGCAGCCAGGTTGGAACTTGGAACAGCGCATGAGGGCCGCCCACGCCGTGCGGCTCCGCTGCAGTCGGCGGGGGTTTGCTTTTGGGTCGATCTGCTCGCCATCCTGAATCCTGCTGCCGCCGAGCCCCTGTGTCGACGGCGGTGGTGGTGTTGGCCGTCATGCCGTGTTGGGCGGACGGACCATGGAGTCGTGGGCACTGGAACTGGACACCACACCCACACCCACGAAGCGCGCCCTAGCCAGGAACGGCGCTGCAATCACCCGGCGCATGCGTGCGTTGCGTCGAGGTCGCAGCAGCGCGCTCACCAGCGTCTCCTGCGCCGGCGCCTGGAGTGCAGCGTCTTGTTGGAGCCGCCAGCGCCGTCGCACAGCTTCACGCCCGCTGGTCCACGAGGGCGCCCGCAATGCCAGAGCCCCCGACCCTCGCACCGGCGTCTCCCGCCGACGGCACCGCTGCCAGGAGCGCCAGACACAACCCGTCTGCCCGTCTGCCAGTGCCAGTGCCAGTGCCAGCCGTCTGCAGGCCGCCCGCGTTGGTCTTCGCTCCAGGAACACGTCCGGCGGGCGGGCGCGCAGGGCCCGCGCTTAAGTTGCCCGGCTTAGCGTGGCCGCTTCGGGGGCGCTCATTTCTCGTTTGGCTCGTCGGCCAGCCCTGAACTTCTCCTGTCTTGCTGCTCACCCACCGCTCTTCCCTCTTCACCTCCTCCGCCCGCTGCTGCATCTTCTTCTTCACCCACCCATCCGCTCCTTAGCTCCCCTTCTCTTGCATCGAGGCGGCTGATCAAGCTTGTCTCCCTGCTCCGTTCATTCTTATTGTTCGCTCTTTGATCGCCTGTTCGCATCTTCAAAACAACGCCCGCAGCTATACCCACTCCTCTAGCCTTCCACACTCTTAATTTCGCCGCTTCTGCGACCTAGGGACATTTGTGCCTTTGTTCCCTGCAGTTATTGCCACCTCTCACCGTGCTGTTGGCTCCTGTTGTACTGGCTTATTTAACAATTAGCCATCCAGTCGGGCCCCTTGTTGGTCTTCAATCCAGTGTCTCCCACTCTGTATTAAGAGCGCGCTTGCCATTGACTTCCCCGACGTGAGTCTCCCTGTGCTCGTCTATCAGAGGCACTGTGGTCAGAAGCCTTACTAACCCCTCCCAGATTGCTCTCTCCGAGGTCTGATATCTCGTTCTCTTCATACCCTCCGGAACCGCGCAATCGGTCTGCATCTACTTTCACCCATACATATTTCGTCGTTCGGGACTTGGAGGACCGGACGCAATAATCCACCGTCGCCACGGCTGTACTATCTCAAAGTGCGCGGGACAGCTTCGTTCTGCCGCCGCACCACCTCGGAATGCAGCACCACGACACTGCTCCGAACGCGCCTAGCGGGCCCCGTCTCCAGACGGGGTTCCCCAAGCACATGAACGGTCCCCACACAGGATTCTCCCATGGGGCTTTCCATACAAATCAACCGGGTGGCTACTCCGACAGGCACCCTGAGAGGGCTAACATTCCAACCATCAACACCAACCGACTGGCACCTGGTAACCCGAACGGCAACGAGCTGCAGACGCCCGGTACAGGATTCGACATGAATTTCACTCCTTTGCTCCCCTCGCAGCTATTGCTTGGTAGTCCCTTCCAGCCGGGCTCGCCCTCGGCATTTGCCTCACCCCAGTATCAAAATTATGCCAGTCTTATGGGACAGAACCAGCAGCAGCAGCACAACGTGAACCAGGTGGGTAGCCCGGTTCAGATGCAGCAGCCGCTCTCCCCTCAACTGTACCAGAGCCTCGTCTCGCCAACGAGTATGAATGGTCCTGGATTTTTCGGTGGTCCGCAATCGCCTACAGGCGGCTATTCCGGTTTCGGTGGCCAGGGCATGGGTGGTATCGGCCAGTCGCTCCCTATGGCTCCTGGATTGGTATCTGGGACCAGCAGGACCGTCTATCTGGGAAATATCCCACCTGAGACATCTGCCGAGGAGATTCTTGGTCATGTGCGAAGTGGTCAGATCGAGTCCGTCAGGCTCTTGCCAGACAAGAACTGTGCTTTCATCTCGTTCCTTGATAGTAGCTCCGCTACCCATTTCCACTCAGACGCAATCTTGAAAAAGTTGGCGATCCGGGGGCAGGATATCAAGATTGGATGGGGAAAACCATCACAGGTGCCAACCTCCGTTGCACTGGCAGTGCAGCAGTCAGGCGCCTCACGAAATGTTTATCTGGGCAACCTCTCAGAAGATGTTACTGAGGAGGAGTTGCGTGAGGATCTCAGCAAATTTGGGCCGATCGACACAGTCAAGATCGTGCGCGAGAAGGCTATCGGATTTGTTCATTTCTTGTCTATTGGTAATGCTATCAAGGCAGTTGCTCAACTTCCCCAGGAACCCAAGTGGCAGGCCCCAAGACGCGTTTACTACGGCAAGGATCGATGCGCGTATGTCTCCAAGACCCAACAACAGAACGCAGCTCAGTATCTTGGTATTGCGCCTGGATATGCCCACGTCCTAAACGGAGCTGATCGAGATCTGATCTCGAACGCACTGGCGCAGCAATCTGTTGCCGCCGCCGCCGTTGCTACGTCAGCAGGAGGCGTCAACAACTTGGGCAACCGGACTGTATATCTTGGTAACATCCATCCAGAAACAACCATCGAAGAGATTTGTAATGTCGTTCGTGGTGGCCTCCTGCACCACATCCGGTACATTCCTGACAAGCATATTTGCTTCGTTACCTTCATTGACCCTACCTCGGCCGCTTCCTTCTACGCACTAAGCAATCTCCAGGGTCTGATGATACACAACCGTCGTCTCAAAATCGGATGGGGAAAACACTCGGGTGCTCTTCCTCCCGCTATCGCTTTGGCCGTAAGTGGTGGTGCGTCGCGTAATGTTTACATTGGAAACCTAGACGAATCTTGGACCGAGGAACGCCTTAGACAGGACTTCTCCGAGTATGGCGAGATTGAGCTTGTTAACACCCTTCGCGAGAAGAGCTGTGCTTTTGTCAACTTCACGAACATTGCCAACGCTATCAAGGCAATCGAGGCTGTGCGGAGTCGTGAGGAGTACAAGAGATTCAAGGTTAACTTCGGCAAGGACCGGTGCGGCAATCCACCCCGCCAGATCAATTCGAACCAGAACCAGGGTCAACAAGCTGGCAGCGACGGTGTGCAATCTCCATCTCCCATCAATGGTCTTCAGCCGCCTAGTCGTAGCAACACAGGACCGTCGGTCTCACCAACCGGATCCGGCGCCCCTGGATCGGGTGGTGCTAGCACCAACGGTCAGTTTCCCGGTGTTCAGGCCCCTACGCCATCCAACATACTTAACAGTGGTAACAACAACCCGTTGATGTTGTACCTCCAGGCTCAGCAGGGTCAGCAGCAACAGGAAGCTAGCATGCACCATCAACAGCAGCAACTTCAACAGCACCAGCAGCAACTCCAACAACAGCAAGCTTTTGCATCCCCACAAGCGGCTTTCTATGGCGCCGATCTGAACCCAAGCCCGCAGCCGCACCAGTCGCACACCTCTCACAACAGTACCTCAAGCTTTAGCTTGATCAACAGTACTTCGAATGGCTCTGGTGCGACTACTGTTGGCGGTTTACTCGCCCCCTCAAATCTCAATGCTCGCGCTCAACACGCCCGTGCCGTCAGCCTTCCCGCGTTCACCCAAGGACCCTTCACCCAGCCGTTGCAACAATCCCAAGCGCCTCAACAGAACACCTTTGGTAGCCTGAGCTCTGGCATCGGTGGGTTCGGCAGTGGCAACGGCGGGTACGGTCTTGCCATTCAGGGTGACGGCGGTCTACCCGGATGGGCCGAAGAGGAAGTCGGCGCCCAGTAATCGACCGCGTAAACGATATCATTGACGGGCTTGTGCCCCCAACTCCACTTCTCTGTCCGATATTTACTCATCTGATCGAATCGGCTTTTGGTTACTGGCCTGCCCTCTCATTACTCTCTCGTCTTATGTCCCACTGCATTCTGGTCTCGGTTTTGGAATCGGCGTGATCTGTTGAATTATGGCCTCAACTACCCTTATTTAATCAATGTGGGAAACAAATCTCCATTCTGGATTTGTTGTGTGCTATTACTGTACTAGCCTTTTGGGTTAGATTCTCTTTCGTTTTACCCCATTCTCTTTTTCTGTCCACGCTCCTTAATAGTACCCACCTACCCACTTTTTGCCCCTCTTCCAGCGTGGTTTTAGTAGTATCTCGGGCTCCTGTGTGTGCTTGGGTACTTCTACTTCCGTCTTTCCTTTTGTTTCTTTGCGGCGTGGACGTTGAGTAGTGGCTAGGGATCAGGGACACGGATGGGTTGGTTGTCAAAGTTTTGCGCGGTCCAAACTTGTAGGAGTAGCAGCAAGCTCAGCTCCCCCGAGACTTGCTTGGGTAGAACCATGGCTTTAGGATAGGATAGGAAAGGAGCCGTTTGAAAATCTGAATCAAGCCCCATTTACCATAAATGCAAACACTGCTGCTGCCACTGCTATCTTGTCGCTGTTCACGGCTGTGGGCTCGTGTAGTTTTAGATACCTGGAGGGACGGGGCTGGGGTGATGGGATGGTCAGGGCGGCTGTGGAGGGATGTATGTCAATGATGGTGGTCGATGGGACGTCGGACGCATGGGATAGCTTGTGCGTGGGAAAATAATCAATCAATCAATCAAGCAAGCAAGTCATCAGTCGTGTTCTGACCTCGGTTCTCACCCATGGATGGATTTAGTCTCTTGTATGGGATTATGGTCGTGGGGAGCTCCTTCCACTGCTATGTATGTATATATCAATAATGGGTCTTCAACACTTGAGGGTGTTTTGTTACTCTTAGGCGCATGTATGGATGTATGTGTGGTGTGGCAGCTTGACGAGGGATAGACCGAGGTAGAGGAGAGGAGAGGAGGAGTCGTTAACAGGTGCTCACGTACATGTCACGCTATCATATATGCGTCTACACCTACCGTGTACACCGACACGATACAACACGTAGACTGCCCATCTATCAAATCCGGTGTAGATAAATGTATGTACGTGAGTGATGCTTCCAGTTAGTCAGAGCAAGTAGGAGCTGGTCTAAGGGGGGAAAAGGAGTGGTCCCATTGTGCGAGTTTTTTTTCTACAGACTACTAGGTAGAGAGTAGTGCTAAAAGGATTGGGTTGATAAATAGGTACGGAGAATGTAAATACTAAAAGACAATAAAAACGCTGGACTAGGACAAATGCAACCCAAAAACATAACACCATCGCTATGCAATACTCGGAAACCATCATCGTTCACAACCTGCCTGCCCGCTTAAGTGCGTAGATGCGCTTACTCCTTGCCAAAAGCCGGATCACACACAATCTTGAGAACCTCGCTCTGCATGGGCTCGAGGAACGTCCACGGTCCGCCCGCGCCGTCGGCGAACGTGGTGAAGACGTTCTCGCCGCGCTGCACCGTGACGGGCTTGCCTTCCGCGTCGAGGATCTGGCAGCGCAGATCCTGCTTCTGGACGTCGGCGCCGACGCGCAGCTCAACGCGGTCGAAGGGGCCCTTGCTGCGCGTGTCGACTTCTTCGCGTGAGAGACCGGCGGCTTCGAAGGCGGTTTGGAAGGCGACTTCGGAGGTGGCGAGGGTGACGCGGATGGTGGTGTCGGCGGTTTGGGTGGGTGCGGCGACGGGGGCGGAGGTCGAGGGGGTTGGGGTTGGGGTTGGGGTGGAGGGTTGTTGCTGGTCTGGCTGCTGTGGTTGTTGCTGGGGAGCGCCAGTACCCTTTACGAACGCCGGATCACAGACAATCTTCTTGACTTCGACGGCCCCATCCCGGAATGTCCACTTGCCCTTGCCGCCGTCCGCGAATGTGATGTCGGTGTTTTCGCCGCGGATGACGACAACGGCCTGGCCGTTCTTGTCAAGGAGTTGGCAGCGCAAGTCCTTTTTCTGGGCGTTGTCGACGTTGAGCTCAACGGTCTTGAAAGGCCCCGCATTAGTGGACTTTTGTTGGCGCGAGCCCTCGGCGAAGGTGCGCTGGATGCCCAATTCAGTAGCTTGGTTGGAGAGGGTCACCCTGATGGGGTCGCTGGCGTGGGAGTGGTAGCTCGGAGTTGGGGCCGCGAGGGTGGTGGCTGCGGCGAGGGCAGAAAGGAAAATGGTGGAGTATTGCATTGTGATAGGTCGGACGAAGTAAGAATATGTGTATGGATTTAGAGGTTTTCTGTGTTCTTTCCAAGGAAATAGAGAAGAAGACAAAGGAAAGAAATGAAACAGAAAGAAAATGGAGAAGAGGCTGGTGTTCGATAAGTGACTGTGGTGGTGAGCAGGGTCTTTGGGCAACGGGTTTGCGGTCTTATATACTGTTGCAGGATGGCTATCAGGACAGTCATTCACATCCAGTACGCGCCCATTCTAGTCTGCGCCCACGTTCCTTCCATCCTTTCTCCGTGCCATACCAGACATAGCGTATCCTGGCCATGACCGCATCCTCATCACGCGGCTACAAAAATAATCCTCGGCACTCGTTCTCTCAGGCCCTACGACTTGGCAGCTGATAATTGCTCACACTACATGCCCAGAAGTCAGAATACTAGCCAATCATGATGTCGTCGGGTCAGATTTTAGGACGCCTGCCGTCCCCCGGGTGCGCAGCTGCCGGGGTGCCGTGGCGCAGCAGGGAACGACGGCGCACCGCCGTGGCACTTTGTTTCGAATCGCTCTGCAAATAGAAAGGTAAGATGCCAGCTTTGCCAGTCCTCGTGCAGCTTGCACCTTTTGCCCAGATAGACACCTGGTACGAGCTGGAGGATTGCCACGTGCGGTTTGCGCTTGCCGGCACAGATGTACGTGGCCGATGGTAGACTGCATGCGGGTCATTTTGCGTCGTACTGCTCCCTCTTAGAGCCAGTGGTCTGGAGGTCGCGCTGAATGCTCGTGTGGAACATCCAAGAATGTTTCTGCGCAGAGTGCTCCGCAAATATGTTAGGCCTAATAAGATTAGTCTGCCGTAAGATTGCGAAAAGTCTTCGGGTCGAGTGGTGAGCTTGGAAACCGTAGGACTCTTCTCCGTACCCAAATAGAGCTGTGTATGTAAGCTTTCTCTGTCGCCAAAGACAGCGTGGGAACGAAAAGATGTTGTCATGTGGATGTGCGGCATTGTCGCGCTTCGAAGTAGAACAGTTGTCATTGGCGGCAACAAAGCCGAAAAATAGACACAGTGCCGACGTCAAGCTTCGCCGCTCCCTCTTACAAGTTGGCCTTTTGTATCTAAGATTACCGCTCCGAAAAGTGGTTAGCTATGGGTGCTGAAGAGGTGGGTAGGAGTAGGCGTGCGACCGCGGAAATGTTCGGAGTCTGGCCTGCGTCGAGTCGGACCGGATCTGCGCACATGACAATCTGAAGCACATCAGGATTGATGCTGTTCCAAGGCGTGGCCAACGACCAGCATGGACAGTGTTGTCGCTGTCGATGCTGGCGACGGTGTTGTGTGTGTTGTGGCCCGGCCGGAACCACACTCGCCTGTCCCACTAGCGCCGTTCCCCCATTACCAATCTCGCCCTGCATGCGCTCCTCTCTCTCACTCCATTTAGCATCCCTTCGCAACAAGAGACATGGCTACCCTTCTTCTTCTCGTCGCGATCACGTATCATGCCGATAGTGAGAGTCGGCGCACGTGACCTCCTGGAGTACGACGCGCGGTACGGCGTACTAATCTGCCGGGAATGCCAGTATGCAATCCAGAAGAGCGCCTTGCAGAGCCACCTGCTCCGACACAAGATCTACCGCGATGAAAGACAATGTCTACTGTCCTCTATCGCGGAGCTTCCCCTCCACGCGCCAGAAGACGTACCCCTACCCTCGCCAAATTGCCCGCCCATCGATGCTCTGCCCCTCATTTCTGGCTACCGGTGTACGGCGGCTGCATGTGGAAATCTATGTGCCAGTACCAAGCGTATGAGACGTCACTGGAGCGAGCTTCATGGCCTCAGCGAGCTATCCAGTTCATCTCAGTATGCTCGGCCAGTCACGCTTCAGACCTTCTTCCGCGGTACTAAGATCAAGTATTTCGAGGTTAGTCCTTCAGCCGTGGCTACCGGGACCGGAGCTGCACCACTAGCTGCCATTACTGTTGATGATGAGGATGAAAGATGTTACGACGAAGGCCAGAACAAGTATGCGGACATAACGATGCCACTACGACAACCGTTACCACATATAACAACTACCTCCGACGTCATTCCCACGCCTTCCTCCACCAGCTTCGATCTGGGAACACTGATCTATTTCCACCACTTCACCACCACCACGAGTCTCACGCTCCCTTGTACCGGAAACCTGCAATCTGCAACCCACTATTGGCAGACAGATGTTGTTGCCTTGGCCCTAAGGCAGCGCTGGCTGATGTGCGGTCTGTTGGCCATATCTGCATGCCATTTAGCCGTACTTACGGACGACGCATCGATAAAGCTGGAAAATCGGGAATGTTCGGCGCAATTCTTCTCGGATTTCTCTTTTGGATGGAAAGAAGCAGATAAGCGACATTTTGGCATAACGGCCGCTGGAGACGATGACGTGCGAAAAGCAGGCGGACAGATTAGTTGTATACTACGATGTGTACACTGGACGTTAGCTGAATCTCCATGTTCCCCATGGGTTGATACAGAGTCAGCATCGCCCTTCCATCTACAGTCGATCATGACTACCCTCCGAGACTTTGTCTTGGCCGACTCTGGGGCGGATTTTGGCGACATCTTGGCCGACAGCAGGATTGGCCAAGGAGAAGCCTTTGCTCGGGCGAGCAGAATCATATCCATGAGGAGCTCGTCAGCTACTAGAAACCTCTCCATGTCTTTCTTTGACTCTACACCGTCGACGCTACTCAACCGAATTTCTACGCTTCCTACTCGTTTGGCAGAGACGTTGGGGAAACCAGATGACATCAAGGAGGTCATGGTCGTATTATCTGCCACTGCCGCTTTGGTCGAATACTGTGATAGCAGCTTTACTTCTGACGAGGTAGAGGTGGCATGGCACAGTATGACAGCATGGTTGAGCAGAATACCTGATCACTTTCACTACCTGATTTCGATCCAGGAACCAGCGGCACTCGCGGTGCTAGCCTATTGGGCAGCATCATTAGTCAAAAGGGCCGAGCAGTGTGGATGTTGGTTTATGAATGGCACCGCGAAGATAATACTGTTGCAGATTACAGAACAGTTAGGTGTCAACAGACCTGGAGCGCTTAGCTTGGTTGAAGGCTTAGTGGTATGAACGTTGGGTTCCACAGTTGAGGCGATCCTGCAGCTGGAAATATGTTCTAAATATCGACACTTCACACTCGAAACTTTCGCTCGTAAAATCTTTAATCCTGGAAGTGTTACATCTGGATGGTTAAATGCACGTTCAATTTGTGGGAACTGTTCTGTCTGCGTTCAACGAAGTGGTACGCCTCTATTAATTCGGTACAACGATCCGCCGCAGCCCCAATCCGCCTAGCATGCACCCTCCGGTACACTAAGGTGTGGTTCTTCTACGCACCAGCGAATGCCTACACCCATGTCGGAGAAACTGCGAGCTTATTCGCCTATACCCTTTTCAACTAGCTATATTGGATTTGAGAGAACATTACATCTGGTTCCGCACAGACGCTCAAAACACCCAGCTCAACACAAACAAAGTCGGCAGTCTTTCGGAATGTTTCCGTACGCATCTCATATGGCGTTCCACTTCAGTGCGATTCCGGCCAGTTCTTGGTCTTTGCTTGCTGATTCGAAATCATTGTGCTGGCGGCCTACGGGTACTTCGTCTCTCCTCGGTTAGGTATGTTAAACATATATAAACAGTGGAGTTCCCTTCAACAGTTCTTCAACCAGCTAGCAGTACTTGATCGTCTTGCTGCAATACTTCTTCTTGCTATCGCTGCCATCAATCCACAAAATCCGTCTCTCGTCACACTATCCATTTCATCGACTATCCTGCCCTTCACTAGTTGCCTACGAACAATAAAGAAAGATGTCAGCACCAAAGAACCAAGCCGCTTGGCTCAATAAGGCCAATACGCCTCTGGAGGTGGGCGATGCCCCAATGCCCACGGCCGGCGCCGGCGAGGTTGTCGTGAAGAACGCTGCGGTTGCCATCAATCCGCTCGACTGCCATATGCAGGACGTCGGTGTCTTTGTGCAGAATTTTCCTGCTGTTTTCGGATGCGACGTGGCTGGCGAGGTGTATGAGGTGGGAGCGGGTGTGGGTCGCTTTAAGAAAGGAGATCGTGTCATCGGGTGAGTCTTTCCAAGTTAAAACCCCCCTTCAGAAGATGATTCCAGGCTAACCATGCTCCCTTCCTAATTATAGACACACGATCAACCTGATTAGCGGTCGTGTCCAGGATGGCGCTAATGCGCTGTACACGGTCGTCCCTGCTAACAAAGCGGCCATCCTCCCTGACGCCATATCCTTCACCGACGGCGTAGTAGTCCCCTTTGCGCTGGAGACAGCCGTCTGCGTGCTCTGCATCACAAAGCCCGGCGAAGCCCTCCCCGGTGTTCCCATTCCCACCCTCGGTCTGCCATACCCCTCGCTCAACCCCAAGTCCGCCGGAAAGACCCTTATCATCTACGGCGGCTCGTCTTCCGTCGGCTCCATGACCACCCAGGTAGCCACCGCCGCGGGCCTCCACGTCATCGCCATCGTAGGCGCGCACAACTTCGACTTCAGCAAGCGCGCCGGCGCCGCCCAAGTCTTCGACCACAAGGACCCGTTGCTCGTCGAGAAAGTCGTCGACGCAGTCAAGAAAACCGGCAACGAGTTCGTCGGCATCTTCGACGCCATTGCCACGGAAGCATCGTACCCCAACGACCTCGCCATCCTCGAGAAACTGGGTGGAGGTCACCTTGCGTGCTCGCACCCCCCGCCGGCTAAGGGCGTCCCGGAGAACGTGAAGGCGGGCATGATCTTCGCGGTCAATGACATCGCTACGCCGGTCTGGACTAACTTTGTCACGCCTGCGTTGGAAGCAGGGCAGATCAAGTGTCTTCCGCCGCCGACTGTTGTTGGCAAGGGGTTGGAGCACATCAACGAGGCGCTCAAGAAATCGAAGGCTGGAGTCAGTGCGACGAAGTTGGTGGTCGAGTTGTAGATGTCAGGTTCAGCTTCCAACTGATTGCTGGCTGACTAGAGGTTGCATTGCCATACGAATAATGGCTTGTTGTGGGTTTAGTCTAGACAAGAACATGCGGAGAAACGTAGTACTTCGATACGAAAAGTTCGAGTCCTCATTGCTGCTCTACTTTTTCTGGTGACGTTTGGAGGCGCAGCCATCGCAGAATAACAATTGTCCTGCTAGAACTCAATCAAAAATATGCGATTTGCCATTGCATACGAGTACCTGTTGATTGGCGCGCTGGTCAATCCACTCAACCTTGGTACGTTCAAACGCTCGACACCGCCCAGGGGCGCAGCAAACCTTCGCAGGACTCTGAGTGTATTTCGCGAATCCACGCATCTCGTCAACACATCGACCTGTCACCTAGACGTATGCGGCGTTCCATCAAGGAAGCGACAGCTGCAACATGTCGAAGACAGTCCAACCATATCTGATCTGATCTGATCTGTTACGTCAGATAACGCCCCTTTCGAGCGCTGGTAGAGCACGCGTGTCATCACTACTAATGGACATGGCCTCAATCATGGACCATGGTTCATCTCATGAGCTAATTCCAACCACCCAACATGCGCAAAGCCGCTCGCACATCAAAATATAAAGTATTCCCTTCGAAAGCACTTACAAACTTCATCGCCCAACGTCCACGCAAAGACAGCGCATCTGCACACCAACCACCACACCACACCCAGCCCCGAACATGAAGAACGCACTGTACATACTCGCAGCAGCGAGCCTCTTCTCCAACAACACGCTCGTGCCCTCGCCCGTCTTCCCGACTCTACTCTTCGTCGACACATCCTGGCACATCACGTACCCGTCCGCCATCCGCCGTGCCCTCCTCAACGACGCCACGCCCTCGCCCTCCTGCCCCAAAGGCCACTGCTTCAGCTTGCCCATCCCCGGAACGCCAGGCCACCGTCTGCGACATGTCGCTGACGCCCAGCTGCTGCCGCCACAGGCGCCGGGCGTGTGTCTGTACGAGGGGATTCGCGATGTGTGGCTGCTTGGCGTGGAGCGCGGTATGCTTGGGAGGTTCAGCCTTAGCGGCGTGCCTGCGGAGCCGGTTGTTGCGTTTATGCGGGACGGGTTGCGGAGTGTGTATCCGGTGCTGGAGGTTGGGATGATAGTGGGGGTGGTGGTGGCTTTGCTGGCGTTGATGGTGGGTAAGGGATGTACCCGGCGCTGGAGGTTGGGATGATAGTGGTGGCATTGCTGACGTTGATGGTAACTGCTGAGTATCGTTCCCGCCGTTGACGTGTGTGGTAGTTTGATGGGGCAGCATTTCTTGGAGTAGGTGGATGATGGAGTTACGGGTGTTTTCCGTTCTCGTGATGGGGTCTTGCAGTGTGCGCACTGTGTTCTAGCATTCTGGTAGGTAGGTTACTGTTTTGCTACAAAGCCCTGTGTATCTATCTAGCATAACAGATAATGTCTAAGATAAGAAACAAGGAGATAGGAGGCTACATTCGCCTAGTTGCGCATCAGCATCGAATAATGCGAGCACTTTCCTTCAGGGAGGGCCCGTCCTGAGTACCGTAGGCGATCAAGAAGATAGATATAGAAATAAAGTCACGACCCAAATGTAAGGATATGGCCATTCCACAGGAGACGACCAAACGGAGACAGTCTTTGGTTTCACAAAGTCGAGCGACCGCAACTGCAATCAGTCAATGCCCGTCTTCACATCCCAGCTCTTCATCATGCACATCCTGATATAAGCCCCCCAATTGCATCTCCACATCAACCCTTGATTCCACCCCACACTCAGCAGTTGATCTGCGCCCCTGCACTCCAGCCCACAATGGACTACCTCATCGCCCCGAGCTACACCCTCACCCTAGCCATCAACCCAGACAAAACCCTCACCACCCTCATCGGCAGCGACGGCACACCCTCCTGCACGACGCACGACATACGCGCAACCCGAAAATGGAGTGACCGGCTGCGAGACGACCGCGACATGTGGCACTATAGCGTAGAAATCACCACGATCCAGGACGGGGCGCGGAGCAGGGGCGAGCGCGTGCCTGACGATTTGGAAGCGCTGAGCATGTGGGCTGCGGTTGGGTACGCCACGAAAGCTGTTGGTAAGTAAATTTCGCCATCCATCTAAGTCTTCCTAGTATGCTGCTAACGTGGAGATGCAGAGCTGGCGCGGGATGTGTATCGCACAGCGGCGAGGTTTCGAGTGTGCTCGCACACGCGAGGAACCAAGATTAAGTATAAGATGGAGTTCGAGGTATTTTTGCGACAAGGGCGGAAGGAGGGTGTCGGTGATATCGAGGGGGATGGCCATGATGCGTGTTTTAAGGCATGGAGGGCGCGGTGCGGAAATGGCAGAATTGGGCCATTTATTAGTCGTCAAAAACTTACGTAGCGCGGTAGACGTGAACGGGCGTGCAAGTGTAGACTCGTCGTTTGAGTTTGTGTCGGACCTTTTTACGCTGGTAGGGGGTTTGTTTGTACCCAACCCCATGTATATGTATGCCCCTCTTTAATATCGATCATGCGGCACAGCTGCTAGTTCCTCACTCTCTCCTCTCCAGGCCTTGAATTGTCTCGCCGGAAGTTCGAGTTCGAACATGCGATCAATCTCGGCGATACTCCTTCCCTTCATTTCAGGGACCAAGAACCACGATACCGCTGCGCCGAGAAGGCAACTCGCCACATACGTGAATCCCACCTTCCCGCGGAGGTTCCCCTGATCCGGGTTGAAGATGTAGGGAAGTGCGATGCCAGATGCTGCCGTGCCGAATGCTTGCACCATCCAGCCGATGCCCTGAGTTTTGGCGCGGAGTTGGAGGGCAGAAGTCTCCCCCGAGACGGCGAAGGAGGCAGGCCAGACGCCTACACCACAGGTGATGATTACCAGCATCATGGAAACGGCCGTCCACGTCACAGCCTTGCCTTCGAAGCAGTTGGCTATCCCCATTGACAACCAGAGCAACGCCGACACTCCCAAGGACCCAAGAATCAGAGGTCGCCGTCCTACGCGCGAAACAAGCCAGACAGAGACAACATTTGCCAACAAACCAAGCACAATACCAAGGATCAAGAAGATAATACTGAGATTCGCCTTCATTCCAACAATCTGAAGAAAATACGAGGCCTTCGCTAACAGCGGTAGACCGAAGATGGCAGTCAAAGAATTAGCCCACATAACAATGAACGTTCGACGGAAATTCCGCTTGTGGAGGCAATCCATGAAGGTAGACCGGCCGCTTTTCTCTTCATGCTCAATGTCAAGCTGGATCTTGTCTACGACGACCTTAGTATCCGTTCCTGGTGGGTCGAGGCGTGACTGAGCTCTAAGTGCTTGTTCCATTTTGCGATTGCGCACATAGTAGGCAGGCGATTCTGGCATGAAGAATGCGACGACGATGGGCACGAACGAGAAGGGCCATTGAGAGCCAAAAGCTATAGCATAGCCCTTCTTCGAATCTAGAGAACCGAAGATGACGAGCGCACCGGTCAATTGACCAAGCAACGTGAACCTAAGCTAGAAATTAGAAGAGCTAGGAAGGGAGTTTTTGGAGCCGTACACAGGGAAGAAGGCCATTCCCGAGCCGCGCAAAGATGGAGGCAGGATCTCAGACATGTATGTCTGTGCAGAAGTTACGACCGCGCCGATAGATACACCTTGGAAGAGTTTTCCTGCAAGAAAGCAGCCGCGGCGGCCGTTGATATCGTCCGGGAGGTAGGAGCAGAACATGATAGCCACGCCTATTGCTGACAGGAAACTGGAGATGCCCAGTGCAGGACGACGACCGATTTTGTCCTGTAACCAGCCCCCGGCTACAGCTCCAGCCATGGCGCCTAGAGGACTCGAAAGGTTCCACAGAGCCAGCCATGACGATGGGAGAATCCATTTATCGTCGAGACGGGATCCAAAGTCTTCTCTGCGGAAGGTCAGCCTCGGCGAATACCAGTAAACAGATCGGATACCTACTGGAAGGGAGGCATCCCAGACACCGTTCCGACGATCACATTATCGTAGCCGTAAAGCAGAATGGCCGAAGCCAATCCTAGTGTGTAACCGACGACTTTGCGGTACTTCTTCACATCCAGCCACAATGTGCCCTGGGACCTGACTGGCGTAATTAACTCGCACTCGTCGTGATCCTTCTTGATGGATTCGTTGCCGTGCAGTGACATGGTGGTTTTCGCCGCCTCTGAGCGACAGTGTAAGATCAGGAGGGCTGTCGACAAAGGTCGGCGAGGGGAAGACCCTTATCTTATACCGACCAAACAGGAAAGGAAGCGAATCAGCCCAGCGGACGGTCGCAGAGGCCTGCACGTCGGAAAGTGATCTCCAAGGGCAAGGGCCAGCCAGCCACCCCCGCCCGGGAGAGGCACATCAAATTCAAGCTAACGCCCTGGACCCCTACAATTTGTAAGCCTACCTTCTTACCTCTCTTCATATAGACAATACCTAGTATAGTAGATACAGTAGAGCTTTGCAAAGACAGAGGTAGACTATCGACCTGTTGCTAAGATCTTCTAGGCTGTCAAGAGGATCGCCTAAAATATCCCTATCGGCGAATTCTGTCAGCGGGGTGAGGCTTTATTGGAAGGTAACACTCGGGCGAGATGTGTAAGACTATGCCTCCTTGGTCGACCTCCATGACTACGTAATTAACGCTAAGCGACGCCTTACAACGTTTTTACACCCTGCGTTGCTTGGGGCTAGTTTCGGGGCTGAGATTTTGCGTCCATGTGTATTTCCGTTGGGCCCCAAGTCTACGGGATATGCCGGCCAACATTAGCCCAACGCCACAAATAACGTCCCTGCAACCACCCGGTATACCGTGCATATTATGGGTACTCGGACAGCTACTGTATGTATTATCAATATCTAAATAGCTCATCGAGTGTGGGCTGAAAGCGTAGTGTAGTGACGAGTGACACTGCAGATAGTGGACTGACCAATCAGCCGAGGAACTTCTTCACGGCTCCGCCGACATACTCGAGATCGAGCAGAAATGTGTCATGTCCAAAGAGACTCTTCTCCTCACCCAGTTCGATATGTGTTACATTCTCGTTCCCCGTACGCTTGAGAGTGCTTGCGATTTCGCGTTGCTGCCAGGCGGGAAACAGAATGTCGCTTGCGACGCCAAGGACAAGGGCCGGCGTGTTAGCCAATGGCTTGAGTCCGGCAACTAAGTCTTGCGGAGGTTCGTTGGCATTAAGCATCGCGCCAGTGTCAGCCACCCCGTTATTGATAGTCACCTCCGCGGGCTGTTCTTTCTCCTCATAGGGTTGATCCGGCAGTGTGAGGTTGCAGAGATCCCCTTGAACGTTGCTTGCAACGGCAACTCCGTCGCGGAACGCTTGCAGTTTGGCAGAATTGTCTTGCCTTACTTTGTTGATACGGTTTCGATGTTCTTGGCCCAGATCAAAAAGATCCATGGCCTTCGAGACATAGAGCAGACTGTTGGGATCATACTCCAGACACCACTTCTCTCCTGCGTGATCCAGATACGTCTCGATAAGGAAATCAGGACACAAGGCAGGGGGACGTGAAGGATCCGCGCGTCGGCGCCCAAAACGTTGCTCCCATTCGGGGCCACTTCGGTATGTCACAGTCGCGATCTCACGGGCTAGTTTCATGCCGCCATGAGGGGGAACGCCGTCGTAATAGAATCCCCGAGCCCAATTCGGGTCCATCATCAGAACTACAACGAGCGGTTAGCAAGCTGGTCATTGTAACTTGGACGCCCGAAAACATGCCTTGTCGCTGGGTATGCCGCATAGCAATGCTATACGGATGGCTTCTGGCGCACCCACTGATACTGACAAGGCGGCCTATACGATCCGAGAACAATACTCCAGCGGCGAGACTCTGCATGCCACCCATGCTGGATCCCACGCTCGCATACAGCTTCTCGATCCCCAGGGCATCCAGAAGCCGGAACTGCGCGCGGACCATATCCTCCATGGTCAAGATAGGAAACCTCGTCGCATACCGCTCGCCGTTCGCCGGGTCTGTAGACGAAGGTCCCGTAGATCCATAGCAACCTCCTATGACGTTCGTACAGATGACGAAGTACTTGTCTGTATCAAGCGGCTTGCCGGACCCAATGAATTTCTCCCACCACCCGGGCTTTGGGTTGGTGTCGGTACTATGCGCATGGCTGGAAGCTGAGAGACCCGTGTGCAGGAGAATCGCATTCGTCTTGTCCCGGTTTAGATGTCCCCATGTCTCGTATGCGATGTTGAACTCGGGTAGTATGCCGCCCCAGTCCAGGAGGAGAGGTTCGCGGGAGTGAAAGTTGAGGTGTTGGCCGGTGGTGTACGAAGGCTCGGGGCCAGAGGTGGAGCGGCGTGATAGTGAGGCAGATCGCGACTCAACGGCGTCGAGGCAGGGGAACGACAGGGCGGGGTTCGTGGAGCCAACGACCTGTGGTTGCTGCTGGGGCTGGGCGACGGCGGCTGCCTGAGCTCTGTGGGGAATTTGGTGGTGCAGCTTTCTGGAGGCTTGGGTTGACTGGTCTCGTGTGCCAGTCCGTGAAGGTGCCGGAATCGCGCGTCTTGATGCGGCCGTACATAGAGTCGATGGTCGTGCGACCGCGACGAGCCTCCGTGGCACACTCATGGCCGAGGGGTTGTTTGATCCGCGGCAAACATATTGGAGGCTTGTAACAGAGAAAGCGCTGCGAGACCGACATGATGACGCGATTTGCACCGGCTCACTAGCCGAGTTCGCCGTCGTGCAACGTGAAGGAACGCAGGCGAATGAAGGCGCGAAGAAATGGCGTGCTCTATGCTTACATCAGCGGAAGTCAGCTCAACACCAAACACCGGATCACCGTTCGTCTCCATTCCATTTCAGCCGTGTCGGACATTGGCGGTGCACTTTGAAGGCCGCCTCGCTTTCGAGCCCGTCTTGCTCCTTCGACTACTGGCTAGACGCGGAAGATGACAAACTGCACCGCACCGCTCTCCATCGTCTCGGGCGAGCAATACCTGGCTAAAGATGATGCCTGATTGATGCACCTCTCCATTATCTGTACAGTATATCAATTCGGTCGCGGGTGGTGTTGTCTATGTCAAGCGTGTCATTGAGCGGTTCGACGACACTATTTATACTCACCAGCCTAATCATCGGTGCTTTCTCTGCAAACCTAGGATACTAGCAATTTCATCAAAGACGCGCTGGGCGCTAAACCAATGTTCGGTGAGGCTCAGCAACAGTGGACGTTTCATACCTGTCCTGATCTTGGTCCACAACCATGTCGTGTGCCACCCTTCAGAAATTACTCCGACCCAAGTACCAACACGCATTACACAACGTCAATCTATAACCGCCTCGTCGTCACAATCTTGGTCTTTTTCGAAATTCAATCTATCGTCATATGCTCGTTCACCCTCCAGGCCACATTCGGCAGTGATTCCGTCTGGCGGTCCGGGGTGCCGATATTATTTTAATCTATCCGAGCCCTACCTCATCACAGTTTATCCTCTCCCCACGGATCTTGAATACGAACCCCGCCTTTTCAAGGGCAAATACAGATGCTCATGTGGCGCGATTAAGCTTTGTATTGGCCATGCCGCCTTGCCGATTTCGTTGTCTTCAACCGCAAGTCCATACAAGATGGACGCGCCTCAGCGTTGGTTCTCCGGATGTATATCCTTAGAAGCTTAATCTGTAGAGCTGAGACCATGATTGGTGCGGAATCTTTCATATTGACGAACGGCAGTCTAAGAGGCTTGCATCAAACCAAGGAGGCTGCAATATAGGTCACCGGATAGTGAACCTGGGTGTTTACTGGCTCTCGGCTTTCGACCTGGTACAGGGCAGATTTGCGGATGCCCTGTGAGACCATCGGCGGTCTCGTCAAGAGTATTAGCGCTAAAGGCCCACAGTGTCATGGTGTGGATGTGGCCGACCGGGGAAGAGATGAGAGTTTTTCCCGTGGATAATGTCAGGCCTGGCGGAGCGAAGGGGAGATGTGGGTATATAAAGAGGATTGAACGCACCTTGAGATCGATCTGCACCATTCTCTACGTTTCTCCATCAGCCCCTCGAAAATCGTCAGCAGTCGTCAATATGAAATCTTTCTTCTCCACCGTTGCTCTTGCGAGCCTGGTCTTCCTGGAAGCTGCCAATGGCCACTGTATGTACTCTACTCTTCGTTCTCTTGATATTCCTCAATGTAGGACTCAAGTGCTACCCACTCCTATCCTCACTTTGTTTCCCCATAACCGTCATAGTAACTTGTCTCTTACTCGACTAACATGGCTTGATCAGACATCTTCCAGAAACTGACCGCCAACGGTCAACAAGGTGCTGCCTACCAGAACGTCCGCAAGAACACCAACAACAACTCGCCGGTGACTAGCTTGTCGTCACCCGATCTGCGCTGCAATGTTGGCGGCGCTTCAGGTGCCGGCACCACAACTGTCTCAGTAGCTGCTGGGTCTTCGGTCACTTTCACCGCCGACCAGGCTGTCTATCACCAAGGCCCCGTGTCCTTGTGAGTATACGCAGAAAACATACCGTGTATATACTTACACCTATAGCTACATGACCAAAGTCGACTCAGCTGCCTCCGCTGACGGGTCCACGCCGTGGTTTAAGATCAAGGAGATCGGCCCTAAATTCCCGGGTGGTACTTGGGATATGTCAGCATCCTACTCCGTCGCCGTCCCATCGTGCCTTGCCGCCGGCGAGTACCTACTCCGAATTGAGCAGCTTGGTATCCACAACCCAGGCTCCCCACCTCAGTTCTACATTGCTTGCGCTCAGTTGAAGGTTACCGGTGGTGGAAGCAAGACCTTCTCCGGAGTCAGCATTCCAGGCCACGTGAAGTCGACAGACTCCGGCTACACGGCAAACATCTACAACAACTTTAACTCGTACACAGTACCCGGTAAGTGGTCCCTCTAACGTCCGTCGAAGTGCTCAGCTTACATATTTTCCAGGCCCTGCCGTCAGCACCTGCTAGGTGGTGAGAAAAGCGGTTCATAGTAGACAACTGTTGTAGCAATGCATATGATTAATCCCCAGACTTTCTTGATTTTTCTGCCTGGTCACGTTCTACCTACCCCTGCCTAAATTGAAATTGACATAATGAAAACAAATCCTTATTATAATGAAGGGGACCGCGACAGTGGATACGCTCAGGGCCTGTGCTTTAAACACTTTATGACAGCCAGGGAACTGATCCATGGACCAAAGATGGGCTGCTACAAACAGAAACGCCAACAAGACCAATATGCTCCACTACACAGTGAGTGGACCCCTCGCCGTCAAACCCTGAAACCAGCCACGATCAGACATTCGCTGCGAATAATGAACGAGGTTCAGACATTTCTGCTTTTGTTGCACCAGGATAGCCGGCATCGGAAATGTTTCTGGGGTTTCGGTAGTTGGCTGCACTCCCGAGGGACGTTTGAACGACCAGGATGACGTGACCATGATACCAACGGGACCGAGAGCCCTGAAGCAGTTCGATAACACAAGGGACTGTCTGGCAGACTCGGCTAACAATGCTGTGTATAGTTCCCGGCCTCGAGGGTGGAAGTGCGGCGTGAGACGCGAATGGGGCCGGACGTTCTCCTACCAAGAACGGGCGGCGTTTGAAGATGGGGTGCTAATTATGGCAGCAGATTGCTTTGCTGCAGCATCTGAAAAAGCAGCAGGGCGCGTGCAAGGCGTACGGCAGCGGCCTCAAACATGGCGCAGCGTCACGGTATGCTCGCAGAGGCATGCTCAGCGTCCCACGGTTGCAGCAGGTCAGACGCAGGGACAGACGGGGTCGCGGCGGTCGCGTGCAGGAGACGTCGTCGAAGCTCGAGGCCACGGGTGGTGCCCTGGCGGCGTTCTGCCCTGGCCGGCCTTGGCAATTCACAATGCTAGCGGCTCACCGCCCGGCGTCACGTCGTCGTAGGCCCAGCTCCGCATCTTTCGCCGCACTCCTGTTTTGCTGTGCTGGTGCTCGGTGCAGTCGTTTGCGCTCTTTCTCGCTAGTCGAACCGTGAATTGCTTCCTAGCGCTCGTCGCCCTGCTTGCCCGTCCTGTCGTCAACCTTTACCGCTCGCGCCCCAAACACTCGACCCTCGAAACACTAGCCGCCCCTCTCGACCAGAACATCTCGCTCCCCCGCCGGTCTCGTTGACTCGAATGCCCCTACGAGAGCCCGTTTCTGAGGACGCCGTCCTTCTCTTGTGTTGTTTGCGCCGCATCTGAGCAGCTTTCACACTGGGCGCTTCACACACCACAGCCGCCCACACACCCGCCCCCTCGAACCAGCATGGAGCAGCACGACGACTACTTTGGCGGCCACCCCGACGGCCCGTACACACCGGGAGTGCCAGTTGAGTCGGACACCGACATGGCCGCCTCGGCCTCGTCGTCGACTATGCGCTCGACCATGTTCGCCTCGCCCACCGCGCACACGCGGAAGCAGAGCAGGATGTCGCGCTCAGCAGCACCGCGGCCGATAATCACGCCAACGAGTCCGTTGTCTTCGACCATACCACACAACCTCCTGCCTTCCGCGCCGGCCTCGCCGCCGACACCCGCGCCGAGTCCCACCCCAACGCAGCGGGCTCCCGACTGGAGCACGGCTGCCGAACATGAGGACTCGCAGATCAAGACGACTCGATTGCTGTTCAACGACCTGAACAAGGCAGAACGCCTGCGGATGCTGGGGGAACTGCTCAACCTGTGCGATAGCCACGAGCTGAGCTTCGTGGCCGGGTTTGTGAGCCCAAGGCTGAAGAAAGATCCATTCATGATCTTGCCCACTGAACTTTGTCTACGGGTACGGAAGCTTTCATTTTCATGTCACTGCAAGTGAAAACAGTGTCCTAACACCGCATATATAGATTCTCGAATGCGTAGACGACCCAACCACCCTCTCCCGTGCCTCGCAAGTGTCTAAGAAATGGCGGGAGCTGGTCAACGACGATACCGCCTGGAGGTTGCTGTGTCAGAAGTATTCGTATCGCGGCCTGACAAAAGAAGAAAGAAGCGAAGAGGACGATCCCGGCGACGAATGGGGCGCCGGGTCGAGAACCCCGCAATCCTTACATCCCGGGCGAGCCTCACGCATCGAAGACGCAACCATGAAAGACCAGCTGGACGGCGTGTCGAGCGCTGGCCCTGAAAACCTGCGGACACAGAGCCTGGATCGGGGCGCCAAATCACTGCACTCGCAGCGCCGACCGATAGCCGCCACCTACCGATCACACTTCAAGCAGCGGTATATGGTGGAGACAGCCTGGCGCACCGGAGGGGTATGCGATGCCCGCCAGATCACACCCGACCAGGGTGTCGTTACCAGTCTACATCTGACCAACAAGTACATTGTCGTCGCTCTCGACAATGCCAAGATCCACGTTTTCGACGTGAATGGCTACCACCAGAAGACTCTCCAAGGGCATGTCATGGGAGTATGGGCCATGGTCCCTTGGGGCGACCTCCTTGTCAGTGGCGGATGCGATCGCGACGTTCGGGTTTGGAATCTTGCGACTGGGTACAATTCCCCTCAGACCGGACCGATGACAGACGCTAACCGCAGTCCGCATGCAAACAGTCAGGCCCAATTCACGCTCCGTGGTCACACCTCTACCGTCAGATGCTTGAAAATGTCCGACGCGAACACGGCGATCTCGGGTTCACGGGATACCACGCTCCGGATATGGGATCTCGAAAAGGGCATTTGCAAGCATGTTCTCATTGGTCACCAGGCCAGTGTGAGGTGCCTCGAAATCCACGGCGATATCGTGGTGTCCGGTAGTTACGACACCACGGCTAAGATCTGGAGCATATCGGAAGGCAAGTGCTTGCGCACGCTCACGGGGCACTTCAGCCAGATATACGCGATTGCCTTCGACGGGAAAAAGATCGCGACAGGAAGTCTGGACACCAGTGTCCGGATATGGGATCCCACAGACGGGTTAGTTTATTTGTATCCGTCCGCTGCCCGTCTTCGCTAATCCGATACCGGTAGGAAATGCTTGGCCGTGCTACAAGGTCACACGTCTCTAGTCGGCCAGCTCCAGATGCGCGAAGATATCCTCGTGACTGGCGGGTCCGATGGCTCTGTCCGCGTGTGGTCATTGGCGGATTATCAGGCCATTCATCGGCTAGCTGCTCATGATAACAGCGTAACAAGTCTTCAGTTCGATAACACAAGAATAGTCAGTGGTGGGTCAGATGGCAGGGTCAAGGTCTGGGATCTTAAGAAAGGCACTCTTGTTCGGGAGCTGTCTTCCCCAGCCGAAGCAGTATGGAGAGTGGTCTTTGAGGAAGAGAAGGCTGTTATCATGGCCCAGAGGGCTGGCAGAACCATCATGGAGGTACGTACAGCTCTCAACTTTCACGTCGACTTCCCCACTCGGCGGCCATGTTAGGAACACGATGCTGATCCCTCCCAGGTCTGGTCGTTTTCACCACCAGACGACGAGTTCGAAGACTTCCGATCGTCCAGTCCTGCCAGCCTGCCCGACCACACAGACATTGAATACAACCGGCCACATTCAGCCGCCTTACCCGCATCCTCTGCATCGAGACTGCAAGACGAGATCGACGTAACCATGGCGGACGTGAGCGAGGCATAGGGTGCCTTCCCTTGGCTCACCGTCGAGGACATTGTGTCCCTTGTCGGCGTTTGAATGCACGGGCACGTCCACTCAACAATTTTCAGTGTACAAAAATGAGCGAGTTCAATGTTGTTCTGGGGTAGGCGACCGGTTGTTTCTCGCTACCTTGGTTGGGCATGATAAGATGTAGAGCGGGGATTTTGAAGGAGGTGGCATGTGGGTGGTGTCGCATATGGAGATACCTACTGACTTCCCTTGGGTTGGTGCTGTCGTTGTTGTTGTTGTGGTTTTTGGGCGCGGGCTTAGAGAGCCCGCGAATAAAGGGACGATCTCGTATCAGAGACTTGGATGCCTTATATTTTACTCCCCTCGCCGGCGGAGAACGGAAACAAATGCCACATTTGGCTGATAGGAACACACCATCATGATGATGCATGATGCTCACCTGGCTGGCGCGAACTCTGTATGCATTTTCTTGGGGCGTCTTCGGGCCTTTTTGTTTGTTTTGTTACTATCTTTTTGTTGAGAATTTGGCGCCTCTTGTCCGGGCTGGGCTGGGCTGGGCTGGCTTTGCATGGGATAAGGAAATTGGAATGGGAACGGGATGGGAATGACATGAGAGAGAGAGGGGGAGAGAGAGATTAAAAGAGGGCTTTGTTGGACCCGGGGCCGCGCCCTTGACTTGCGCATGCTTCAACATTGGGAAGTTGTTGGTAGGTAGGTTGGTATATTCTTATATGCATAGATGGTGTGCTTATGTGTGTTTATTCGTGTTTTTGGACTTGGGTGAGTGCGAAGGAGTGGTTCGCGTGGGGGGGTCTAGGAGGCGGCTTGGGCTGCGTGGGAGAGGGTGAGATGAGGTGAAGTGAGGTGGGATAGGGGAGGGGAGGGGATGTATCATAGAATAGACTGTATTATTTTTGTTTAAAGGTGTGGATTAGAAGAGGCAAATACATGAAGGAATATTCTACATATACCTCCTACCTCCGTTTCCACAATCTGGGTCCCTCCATTTCCTACCGCAGTCATCGTCCCGGCACCGGCACCGTCACGCCGACTTTCGCGCCCCTCCACTCGCCCTTTAAGCTCTCGTCTATCCACTTGCATTCTACAGCTCCGATGTTTTCGCGCACGTAGGCGAGCAGCGCAGAGGTGCCGGGCGCGCTGGAGAGGATGCCGAGGGCGCTGACGCGCGGGACGTGTAGCGCGGATGCGAGTTTGGGCGAGGAGGAGGGGGCCAGCGTGATGAGGCGTGGTGGCGGGGTGGTTGGTGAGGTGGGGTCGGAGGTTTGCGCGAGGTGGGAGAGGTGCAGGAGTGTGGGGAGATGGGCGTGAGCGGCAGAGGAAGACGGCGCGGAGTGCGGAATTATGAGGAGGGTTAGAGGGGTTGTGTTGCTGTTGCTGTTAGGGTTCGTGGCTTGTCCTGCTTGTTCTTCGGTAGAAGTATGCGCAGTCAATGTCGCCGGCGTAGTTCTCGCTACTAGGGCTTCCAGATGCCGGGTCACGCTGTTCAGCCCGACGAGGATGTGGTTGCCGATTTCCGGAGGCGGTGGAGGCGCCGTGTCGAGGTTCTCGGGGTCGGGGTTGGCTTTTCGTTTGCGCTTTTTGCCGCGCGAGGGCTGGATGTGGGTTTTGCGGTGGTGGGAGAGGGGCGTGAGGAGGCTGGTTGGGGGGTCAGATTGTGGAGAAATGAGAGAGCGGTTTGCTTTGGTGAGATTATGCAGGGGCAAAGGGCTTTGGGGACGCTGAACAGAGACGGTAGACGGTAGTGGGTGGTTTGACAGGATTGATGTCGAAACGGAAGCAAATATAGTAGGCTTGATTGTGCCACTTGGACTTACTCGCACAACAGATCCAGGATGACGTCTTGGTCTTTCGCGGATACTTCAGGCCTGGGATATGTGAGTCATGCAAAGACGTAGAAATGGTGTGTTGGCAACTCACCATGTTGTCTCAGTGAAGGGGATGTCGGCTTTGAAGATTGGTTTGGAGTTTTTCTTATTGGTTGGAGGCATGTTTGTAAGATGTCTGACTCTAGGCTGGGCAATTTGCGCAGTACTTCCAGAAGATGGCACGTCAAGTTACGTGCAATCTGGTGTGGTGATGTTGAGCAGGTACCTGCCTGAGTGTGCCGTAGGCAGGCTGGACGAGAGGTACGGTCGGGTGCGGTTGCGGTCAGACACGATCGAGCATCCGATTCCCACCCGTGTCCGCTGGATACGCGGTTTGGTGCTGGAACAGGTGGAGTCTGATCTGGAATTTGTTTCACTCAGTTTGCTGTCCTGGTCGGAGTAGGTTTACACGCTGTTTTCGCGACCGTGGACGAGAGCGTAGCCCCATGCGGCTAGTGCGGCCTTAGCGCTTCCGTTAGCGTATCACGGGCATGACGCCAGGCATATGGTGGGGCCCAAAACCTTCAAACAACACGAGAATATATCCCCCAAGCTCTGCCCACCGCTGCCCGCTTAGCGGGCTTTCAATTTGCCAGATACACCTGTAGCGACGCGCCCCGGAGCTCATGGTGCCCTCTCCCACCGCGTTTTGCCCTCTGCCCCGCGCGGCCGTCCAATAGGGTTGCGCGCTCTCGGTGCCGCTGCAGCTGCTGCCTGCCTCTCGGCACCACCTGGAGCTTTCTCACTCCCCACCGCACTCACCCACCGCACCTGCGCCAGGCTCCCGGCCCACCCACGCGCCCAGCACTCTCTCCTTGTACGCAGGGCAACCCGGGGGCAATTCGTGCCTCCCGCCCTCACCAGTACCGCGTCACTGCGCGGGGCGACTGCCACCACCTGTCCGCTGCACCGACTACTTTACCCTCCACCCCCCCGCGTGCCTGCCTGCTGCCCACGCCCAATTTCTACCGACCCATCTCCATAGCCTCACGCTGCGTCATGAGTCAGCGGGATCATGGTCTAATGGAGCCCGTTGTTGCCGACGATCGAGCAAACACCGTCCCCGCTTCGCCGCCTCGCCGCGACTCCATAGAAGACGCTGATTCCTCTCTGACCCGCAAACGCCCCCGCCTAGACAGCGGCATCAGAGCGACCGAAGCCATGTCCGCCGACACGCACGCGTCCGAAAGCACCGCGCCGCGCGACCAGGTCCAGATGACGATCCGCTCGCAGCCCCCCTCGTCCGCTGCCTCGGCCGACCAAGAGGACACAGTGGCCATTATACTCAGCACCGAGAACGCTCCCGATGGTCAAGACGATGCCGCCGCCGACAGCCCGCCTGTCCTCGCTATCGATGAAGACGACGATGACGCCGAGGAGGGCATGCTCGACTATGTTGACTTGGGAGCCGGCGTGATGCAGGTAGAATATGTTGCAGAGGACTATTTTTCCAGATTCCCTTTCACGCAACATGACAACTACTTCGCCGCTCTTCGCTCCGTCGTACAGCATTTCCAAGCAGGCGAGTCGGGCCATTTCATATCTTTTCCTGTTGTCGATCGTAGGGCTGGTGCTAACAACCCTTCAGCTAATCATCTCGATGGCACCGTGCTTCCGGAAATCACTCTCTGGCTTAGAAGCCTTCCTGGCCGACCCTCGACGTGGAGAAGCTTCTATCTTGACCGGGCCCTCTGGTGGGATGACTTTGCAGCGCTGGTACACAAGGTTCTCCATCGGAGGTACAATTGGATAAATTCCTCCATGTTTCCGGACCAGCATAATAACATCCACAGATATCCGTTCGGCGAAAACTTCTATGTCGACGGTAAAGCGGAGCACGAAGTCTTCCTCGATTTTCTGGAAAGCTACCTGGTGCTCTGCACCCGTCTACTCCGAGTTGATATCGAGACCCTTACGAATTGGACCTCCGACAGCGTTTATGATCGGCCTCTGATAAGCGCCAAACACATCCGCCATATCAACACCATTTTCAAGCAGGAAAAGTCACCCCTCTTTACTCTGCTAGGGAAAGATTATGGTGCTGACACGGAGAAGATGGGAAACCGTTTGCTGTCGGAGTTCATCAAAGCCGACGGCGTTAAACATTTGCTACATTTCGCCGACGTAGCCTGTGGCAAGGTTCCACAACAATGCCAGAACTGGATTGCGACATGGGTGACCCAAATACTAAACTCGGTGGGCTGGTCCATGCTCGGTGCCGACAAAGAGAAGGAGAACGCGTTAGACTGCCATAAATACTACAGGGGTGTTTTGCAGTATGTCCGGAGATATAACGTTGATATGCAAGCACCTAGTAAGGTTGTCGATACCGGTGTGACGAAGGATCTGATCATGCACTTTTCATCACTCCTGCAAGACCTATGTCATTGGGACGATGCTCTGGCTTCTGAGCTTGCCGAAGAATTCCTTGAGTTTGGTGACCCGGATTCCCCTTCATCAACCACATCTGAAGCCAAACTACCTACGAACCGAACGGAGTCATTCGGCCAGAGCTCAGAATTCTTCGCACCCCTTGTCATGAACGCGTGGAGGTTCAAGCTGCTCAGGAAGTACGTCGTCAAAGGACGTATGGAGCTTCGCGTTATGAGTATCGGGCTTATGGACACCTTGCTTGTCGAGATATGGCGCGAGTACAGTTCATCGGAGACAGGAGTAAACCATCCAGTCATGCAATACCTAGCCGAGTTCCTATTACACGAGCGAGTTGTCGACTACATCATCAGTGTCGACTCCCACCCACAAATCATCTCCCGAAGCGGCAACATCGTTGGATTCCTTGTTGTCACCCATCGCTACTCTGAGCGCCAGACCGATGCGATCTGGAACACTGTGTCCACCAGCCAGGATCCTCGGGTCGTTTCGGCGACTATGACCATGCTACGCGGCATCGTCAACCTCATGGAAGCACCGGAGCTACTCTATCTCTGCACCAAACTCTATGACCTCCCAATATCAAGTTACACAACCGATATCTTCAGGTTTCTGCGAGAATTGAGTATGAAACTCCAAGCGAAGTACGTAGATTGGTCTGCTACGGATCGCAAGGCTCGACCTTGGAATGTGTGCATTCGGGTACTACAAGACACTTCGCCAAGCAGAGAGTCTAACAAAACAACGAATTCTCTTCACAGTGAAGCTTGCGAGCAATTGCGCATGCTGGCATCTTATGTTTTCGCAGACGAGCGGTACGAGATATACCAGGAGTGCGCAAAGCACATTGCGACACGGTCTTCAAAGGCAACGGGCAGCGTACGTGCCGTTCATATCCTATGCCTGGCAGGGTCCTTCCACGATGCACCCTTTTTTCAGCGACATCTTGATGTAACACGTCATATCCTAGAAGAGGTTTGTGCCTTCGTTAAAGCGGAAGCTCAAGCCGATTACTACCCTGCTCAACTACTCGCTCTCCAATACCGGCTCGAGATGTTCAGTCATCTCTTGATCCGAGCAACCGAAGCTATACCTGTTGACCTCTACCATACTCTCTGGGATCACCTTGTCGGCAAAGATTCACATTCGAACCACTTCCGAGATTACGCATGGGCGAAGTTTTCTGAGGCCGTCAAACTGCAATCTGACAACGAAGTCTGCAAACAACTTATCTCCACGTATGTTCCAAAACTAGAATCGCAGTATTACACTCCTGGTCTGTTCGATTTTGTTGCGAATTATAGCTTTCCCACAACACGCCGGCAAGTGAAAATGGAAGATGGTGATAAAGAGCTTCTTCAAATCCGTGGGGCTGATCTTTTGTGGTCAATGATGATGGATGCCCCGGCAGGCACTATTGAGGATCGCGCGGCAACATTACTTGCAAGCCGATACGTTGAATTAGATTTGGATCATGATGTGAGTTTGGAAGAAGTCGAAGAGGCTCACGTCGCTCTTGTTGAGCGATGCATGCGGGAGCTATTATCCATCTACCAGGCCATAAGACAAGGATCTGGCGGAAAGCCTGAGCCGAACGATGGCATGGACATGGTGGCCTCTGATGGCACACAAATACGGAATGAGGCTCGCTTTGGCCGAATCTTGCACTTTGTGAAGATGTTGCTCTCGCACATCCGCAACAAACCCGAATTCAATCGTTCTAAGAGATCCGACTCGAAAGTGGAGGCTCTGGAGACGAACCCTCCCTTTGGAAACGACATCGAAGTCTGGTACCAGAATGCGACGGACAACGAACTGTACAAAGTCTTCATGGGCGTCGATGCGACGTTCAAGGAACTATACACGCGGATTTGTCAAAATACCGGATTCACGAAGATCAATCTTTTTGCCAGAGGCCATCGTTTGAGTGTTGTAGAGAGGGGACACGAGAAAATCAATAGTATGGGTCTCGGACGATTGCTCGTGCAGAAAGCTGCAGGAAGCGAAGTTATCCAACCCATGACTAACAGCAGTTTGACTGGCTCCGTCTTCGAGCGATCAGTGTGGGAACACTTCGAGGAGTTGTTTGCATGCATGGATGCAGCCGATCATCTCAGTAGTGTGGTTCGTATTCCTGAAATCCATCATGTGTGTATCACTTAACTGACTATCATTAGCTCTTCGACTTTCTAACCTTCTTTCCCTATCTTGAACGGATTTCAGCATCCGTTATGTCTACGTCCGTGTCAACTGATGAGATCTTTCCTCCTGGCAAAGTATTCCAGGCAAAATACGCAGCTCAGGCTCTTCAATCCAAGCTGAGGGAACAGCTCAAAAAGGTATGTCTGACCACTCGCTGTGCCATCTGTGAGCGGGCATATGGGTCGTTCAATGTGCCCGTTGATGTAACACTCAATATCCCAGTCTCGTTATGTGCTTCACAAATCATTACTTCGGCATGAGCATTCGTTCGCCCTCACGAATGTTCTCAGAATTGAACTAACATATCCCAGGGTTCCTTGGAGGATCGCTTTCTCGCAAATGCCGTGCAACTCCTCCATAAAGCTCTACTGAACGAAGCTCTAATCAGCAAGGCGGTCTCCGATCGTCACGAAATGGATGTGGTAGCTACGCTCGTGAACGTGCTTTTGGAGTTTCTCAAAGGTATGTACATCTTCCCAATCAATCAATCTAGTAACCAACGCCTAATGCGAAGCAGAACGTCCAGGTCAGGAAGTCTCATCCAGCTACTTCTCCAATGAGACAGCTTTTGTCAACCGCTTGATGGATCTGTCGTGTCTAGCTGTCAAAGCCAATGACGATGCCACACAAGTCGCTTGCCAATCCTACGCAACCATTCTCGAGGCGTCACTGCACTCGCGAGAAGTATGGGACGCCTTTATCGGTCATCCGGATATACCTGCCTTACATCAAGTACTACTGCTCACCGATCCACGGAAATTCCTTCGGGAGCAAGTAGCAGGGTCAATCGCGTCGGTTTGCGGGGGCGGTCTCCCAGTCACATCTGCGCTTACCCCGGCCGAGCCCGCTGCTCAGTTTTGGGCAGTCATTTCTGCCACCTTACCAGCAACCGTACGTTACCCAGCTCAGTCCGAGCAATTATTCGAGATTGCCGAACAAGTCTTCCGCAACCAGGACGAGAATGGAAGGGACGAGGACGCTCTGCGGTCGAATTTAACTAACTGGAGTGATCTGCTGCTTCATTATAAACATGAAGAATTTGTTGGTCATGAAGAGACTGATTTTGTAGTAATGGGGTTTACCAAGCTCCTTCTCTGCTGCATCTCGTCTCTAAAATCATTCAAGAAGCCATTGAATGCTGGGCCGCTCATCGAACGCATCTTCCGCAAGTTTCTCTTCACTCCGAGAGTATTCGAGATCAACGAGGAACTCCCACAATACACTGAACTTCCGGTGCTCGAGAGCAAGACTCGGAAGGAACTATACGACCTTGTACTCGCCCTAGCGGAAGATCGATCTAGCTACGGTACGCTTCTGGATTTGGTTCAAGGCCTTTCCCATGAGGGTGTGGATATCACTTGGTGTTCCTACGCCGTGGACCGCACGAACGAAATTCGATCTCCTACTGGATACGTTGGCTTGTACAATCCCCGAGCTATCTGCTACATGAACTCGCTAGTCACGCAGCTGTTCATGAATGTGAACTTCCGCAAGTTCATGCTTGGCCTGAGCGTTGCTGATGCCGGAACGTCCCAACGCTTACTCGCGGAGACACAAAAACTTTTTGCACAGTTGCAAAATTCCTATCGCAAGGCAGCTGATCCTCGAGAATTCGCGTCTTGTGTCAAAGGTCTTGACAGTGGCCCGATAGATATCAATATCCAAATGGATGCTGACGAATTTTACAACTTGCTCTTCGATCAATGGGAAGGTCAGATGCTCACGCCGGAGTCTAAGCAACTTTTCCGGTCATTCTATGGCGGACAAACGGTCAATCAGATCAAATCGAAGGAATGCGAGCACGTATCTGAACGAGTCGAGAGTTTCTTCGTGGTTCAGTGCGATGTGCAGGGTAAGGCCAACCTGCAAGAGAGCCTTCAGGCCTTCGTTGAGGGTGATGTCATGGAGGGGGATAACAAGTACAAGTGCGAGTCTTGTGGAGGGAAGTTCGTGGACGCCGTCAAGCGGTAAGTAATTCTGAAGTCTTATCGCCATGTCAAACTAACTCAATGGTGTAGGACTTGCCTCAAGGACGTACCTGACAACCTGATATTCCACCTGAAGCGCTTCGATTTCGACTTGGTCGAGATGAGGAGAGCCAAAATCAACGATTACTTCGAGTTTCCAACCTGCATTGACGTCAGCCCATACAATGTTGCCCACCTTAGCGATCCCTCCAAACCGAGGCAGGAAGATTTATTCGAACTCGTTGGTGTCTTGGTTCATTCAGGTAATTCTGAGAACGGACATTACTACTCCTACATACGCGAACGACCTTGCCCATCTGGAAGTATGACGAGTTGGTTCGAGTTCAATGACCGCGACGTCGATACATTTGACCACCGTTGCATCCCTTATCACGCCTTTGGAGGGCTTAGCGACGATCCTGTTCCACGACAACAAAAGCATTTTAGCGCTTATATGCTGTTCTACCAGCGTAAAGCCGCCATCGACAATGATCATTGCCAGTACATCAGTTCTCCTCGCAGTGGAGCTCCCAAAGTTCCAATACCTCCTCCAGTTGAGAACGAGATCAAGGCCGACAATGAGGCTTTTGTTCGCGAGTACAGTCTTTATGATCCAAATCACTCGAGATTCATCAAACAGATCTTAGCTACGTTACGGATCGTTAATCATGGCGGATGCTCGGAAGATCACCAACAAGAGATTTGGGCCCTGCGGGCAGTGCTTGATCATCTCTCCAAGACCCTCTGTCGCCTTCAGACAGTAGATATGTTCGAGGAGACTATGGCCCAGCTTCGGAAGACGGTACTATCATGCCCAGTTTGTTGTCACTTCGCATTGAAGTGGCTAGCGCAAGATGAATTCGCCCTGGTCAGCATGCTATTAAAATCGGGCCACGCCATGGTTCGGGCCCATGCGCGCACGTTCTTAATCGACAGCCTAAGTTTCCTCCGCGAACAGGACCCTGTTCTCTATGGTGTTGAGAGTATCGACACCGACATGGACACCGGCACGATGGCCCCTATCGAAGGTATACTTGTGGACACGACTCGTCGACTATACGCCGTCGCCAAAGATTCCTACATGTGCCCTAAAGGCTGGGATGACCTCTATCTGACTCTTGCTCAACTCAGTGAGATGGGCCATGTTGAGACAGCAATCATCCTAGATCAGGGCCTTCTTGATTTTTGCTTGCGCGTTCTTTGCATGCATGCCTACCCTCAGTTCCGTCTAGGTGACCCTGACATATGGCGAGTGGTTGAGAAGAAAAAAGGCATCTTCAACAGGATGATCGAGTTCTTACACACTTTGTTCTCCAAGATGGATATTCGTGCACAACCCATACCGAACAGCAACCGCAGCCGCCTCGAAAAGTACGACCGGTCGGTATCCAAGTTTCCCTTGACTTATACAGAGCACCAAGTTCTACATTTCTGGCATGAAGAGACCAAGGCCTACGCTGTCCTGGATAGGATGATCGAGACCTTTGATAGTGGCAAGACGGTTACATTCTATCCCGGCGAGATTCTCAAGTGGATGCTTTCGTCGATGGATACACGAACTCAGCATTTTCTTTATCTTACGGTCTCGGAAGGTATTCACGGTTTGAATCCACCTCACTCGGACCCTTACGTTCGTGCGGCTCTAGCGTATTGTCAAGAATCACGACAGCCAGATCTAGTCACCCAGATGGTAGAAGCAGTGGTTAAATCTGCACATAAGCTTCGGGACAACGGTGGGAAGGCTCATTTGGAGTTTTTCGCCGGCCTACTCACGTCGGTAAACGAGGTAGTATTCAACCAGAGACACCCGGACACGTTCTACACACAGCTCCTTCAATCATCACGCAAGTATGCCGTTGCGTTGCTCATCTATGAGGACGACAACGTACGTAAAGATGCGTGCAACTTTTTGGTTGACCTGTTTATGAAACATAAAGCGGATGAGCTCGCAAACGAAGAATGCCTTAGAGCCAAGTACCGGAACATCCGTGCATTGGCTGTAGAATTGATGCGAAAGATTGCGGAGGAGCACCATAATGGGGCATCACGGACATATATGCAACCTATGATTGCGGCTTGTACTTCGTTGATGCAACATCTCTACGCGTTGTCCAACAGCGAAGATCCTACGCTGGATCAGTTCAAGAGCGACAACGATGGAATTATCTTCGAGCAGTATACTCAAGACCTCGAGGGCAGGCTGCGTCAGTGGCCTCAGGACGATGACACGCCAATATCAGCAGGTGAGGCGTTCGAGCAGTCTGATTATGGTAGTGAGTCTGACGAAGGCCCTGATCTTATTGATATGTAAGCTAGGGGCCTAAGTTAACCTTGTCATGTTCTATAGGCACATCGTCAGGTCTCACTTCCAGTCTACTTTCTTCACCACTAGAGCGCTTCCTCAAAGATGAATACTTGGTCGATCGGTCGAAAAGAAAGGTGAGGCACCTGTGAGCGAGTTGGACTTGGCGAATTAGGTCTGGTCCAAGTGCACTTCACTCTTTCGTATCTACCTGGTCTGGTATGGAGTCCGTTGGCTCGGCGTTTGCTTTGGGCTCGAGGTTATGACATAGACGGATACTGGGCTAAGCTTCGGCTATGTGCATGACATTGCATTCATTGGTGGGCATAGCGTGGGGTATGAGGGATTCTTTTCCATGTCTTATTTTTTTCCGGTTCTCCGTCTTGGTCTCACGCGGGAAGGTCAGGTGCGAAAGGCATGACATGGCATGACATGCTTTTCATTATCTCTCATAAACAACAACTGGGTTGGGATGGGATGGGATGGAATGGGTTGGCACGGGATTCGGCGTTTGCGTTTGCGTTTCTGTTTGCGTTCCCCCCGCTTCTTGCGGTGATTCTTTGACGTTTCCACGAGGACTTGGGGGCTGGCTTGGGCCCCGCGTAGGAATATGCCTACTTACTCTGGAGTTTTTTTTCTTCTTCGACGATATATTAGAGACGGCTTGCGCACATCTTGCCGTTGTTCATCCGCCGTATTAATATCTATCCCCTAGTGATGTCTGTGGCGTGTGTGTGTGTGCTTTGTTCCCGTTCTGGATATTCGGACTTGGACTCTTCGACGTAACCTCCCCCCCTGCGTGGCGAAGGACCACTGCGTCCCGAAAGAAACGAGAGGTACCTGGACATTGCAGCAACGTCAATATGTCCCAGCGTCGTCATTGCTATTAGGAAGCTAGTAACATGATTTATAGGTGCTCCTCTACGAACTTCGCAATTTTTACCTTTAAATTACACAGAAGTAGTGACTGCGTTGCTTGCTATGCGTCTAACGTACATTAACCTTACAACACTATTTCTGCCACAACAACGTCAACTTAACCTCTTGCTTGCTAAAACTTAGCAAAATAGATGGTGAGAGGTATTTAATGCTTTCTACAACGCACAAAGTTTAGCTTTAGCTATGCGCGTGCTACAAAGCGAGTATCCGCTACAAAGGGTAGTACATGCAGCAAGCGACAACGACTAAAGTAGCTCTAGCGGTATTGCTATGTCATCTAACGCTAAGGAGGCTAGTGTATTACTCGGACTGTACCTAGCATCTACCTATGTCTACCTTGGCATAACTTTCTCTACGAGGAGCTCGTATTTAGTGTGTCATAAGCGAGATCTTAGTCATGCTCCCAAGACCCCCCCATTATACAAAATCACATACAAAATCGGCCAAATACGCATTTATTCGTGATATTTATGTGTAACCTCGATGTTCTGAATAATATGGTCTAAATAGGAAAAGATAAGGCCAAGATTTGGTGTTTTGGGAGGTCCCTCGACCCAATGCTACTCACTAATGACTATCCCCCCTATCTTCACCCATGGAAGTCATTATCGCCTCCATGATCGATGATCCTGCGTACAATCTCAGGAACGTGATCAATCCACCTGTTGATTGCCTCTATAGGCAGGTTTTGCCACTCCTCCTCCCAGTGTTTGCGGCACTCGCTTTCGCAGGTTAACGGCGAGTAATCTTTTGTAATGTGACACTTAATCCATGGCCAAGCATGCTCCTCCGCGTTGACGTCGGGTGAGTGGCCGGGCCAAGGCAACTTAGAGACGTGTTAGACCTTTAGAAACTCTGTAGCAATCTTTGAGGCGTGTGCTGGGGCACCGTCCTCTAACAGTACGACGTCAGTTTTGCCTTTCTGTTGAAGCTGCTTGATCCAAGGCACAAGTAGAGGCTTGAGCACCTCCTCACGATGCCTGTAACCGTCAATCCCCCCCCGTGTACAGTCCCCACGCGTGTGCTCCAAATCCTTGCGCCAGGCCTGTTTGCGGGAGTTGATTTCAGAGTCTCCCATAGAGCGTAAAACACACCGGGCAAGCGGAACAAGGTTCTGCCGTTGAGTCTTGTTCTCCTTATTCTCTTTCTGTAGAGCTTTGGCGGCCACAGCTTTTTCCTCTTTGGTTTCCTTAGTGTATATGTGGCAAGGTCCCTTCTCTCCGTATGTAAAAGCGCCGTAAAACTGCAAGGTGCAGGTATTACGAAGCTTCGGCTTCTTGACATTTTTATAATACTCTTCTCCGGGTTTACACCAAGCTCTTTTCATGCCTCTCTGCTCTCCAACGCGAGCAGGCGTTTCGTCAGTGTATACAACTCGCCGGAAGTTGAACCCCTTGCCATCTCCTCTCTCGTATTTATCAGGATTGTGAGCAAGGGCCCACTTATAGCGAGTAGTACATTGATCGTCAGTTAAAGTAGGCCTAAAACCTGGTGCCCTACGTGCGTAGCCAGCTTCGTACATGACGTTTTCGAACGTAGATTTCGAAATATGAGGTATATGGGCGAAATCTCTATGCGCTATTGCCTGCCATGACTCCTTCTCGCGGTGCTCACGATCTTGGGTGGCTATATGGATGATCTCTTCCTTTTGTTGTTGTGTAAGGAGGTGAGGTCTCCCACGCCCTATATCGTTCTCATAGTGAATTGGATCTGTAATAGGGAGGCCTGACTCTTCTGCCCTGCTCTTCACCTTCTGCAGCATCTTGGATAGCCCCCCTTGATCAACACCTAGCAGTTTGGCGCATGAATTGACTGATGCATTGCCGTAGAGAACTGCCCCCGCGACGAAGGCTCTCTGCACTGGATTAAGCTCCCTCCGGCGGGTCTTATTGCATCGTTCTTTTGGCGTAGAATAATCGAACTGCGTTCTGCGATTAATTCGAGCCATTATTTGTAAGTTTTGGGTGTAAATTGATAAAGTTAAGTCGCTTTTAATGTGGTGGGCTGTTCGGAACGGAGATGGGATGGGAGGCCAAGATTTCGCTTATGACACACTAAATACGAGCTCCTCGTATATGTACTAGTTCGAACTTCGCGCCTAATACGTAATTTGGACAGCGTTGGATAAATCGCATGTATTAGCTAAACAGGTAACTATAGATTAAAGAACATTGTAGGAACTACAGCTCTATACAACACTCTCGAACGAACTATTAGCTCTTTGAGATACTCTGCAAGTGCGCTAATGCTCGCTCTGACACCAACCGAGAGGGATGTTTCTCCGCTATTATGGTCTGTTTGACCTTGACGACGTGCTCCAGCAGCGCAACAGCTTGCCTAGCTTGGCCCATATATCTTAGGTTCCTTGCCGCAAGGTCCCATATCACTATGTGCTCTCGTGACGGATCTAACGGCGCGATCTGAAAAACCCTATAGATGCCTTCTAGCAAGGACTCGAGCCTGCTGTCCTCCCTCATCGTGTTCAGCGCCCAGCCACACTCCAACAGGATAGGCAACATCGTCCCTAGCGGGCCAAACGAAAACATCGCCTCGACGCTGGGCGACAGGAAAGACTGCACATGCGGCCGCAGCTGCCTCTCGTACACCTGCCACGTCTCCAACTCGCCCCGCGACAACGCAAGAATGCATCCGGCACCCACCCAAGCCGCCTGCTGCTGCTCGCTCCCCAGTCGGTCTTTCGCCCACGCGTGCGCCAGCGGATGCATCGAGAGTCCATCCAGGTTGTCTGAGCGGTGTCTCGCCACCAGCGAAAGCGAGACAAGTAGGGCACTAGCTTTGTTAAGCCGGTAGTCGTCCCACTCATCTGCTTGGCCGTCGAGAACCTCAGGTAGCTGAGATACGTGCCATCCTCCAAGAGCGTCCATCTTATCTGTCTTGGCACCTCCAGTTTCAAGCACATGCCGAGCTCCTCTCCACGCGTCTCGAAAGAGGCGAAGCGGAAGCACACCAGAGTGCAGCATTGAAATAACTCCGAGTAAGTCTAGGGCGTCCTGGCCCACCCCTTCTTTAGAATCGTTTAGCACTGCTATAGATGCCTCGAAGGTCGCGTAGACATGCTGATACCTCGACTGCTGTTGCTTAGGATAGTGTCTAAGCAGCCGCTTGCGCAGCCGCTTGTATTTCTCGGCATACTGGTCCAGCTGACAGTATCCCTCTGCTATGTACGTACCGGCCTGGATCAGCGCAAGCGTGTGCGATCCTAACAGTGCTACGATAGCTTGTGCCTGCTTTTCGCAAGACTGCCAGAATTCTTCTGGCATACGGGCGGCTTTGAGCAGAAGCTGCGTCGAGTGCTCTTCGTCCAGGCCTTCGAGCGCTTCGGCAGGCAGCGTGCTGTGCTGGCTGCACTCATGCACGCGAGACGTTACAATCACCGCGCCTTGATTCCCAGACGGGATGTACGCCGCATAGTCGACCTCTGGATCGTCGGCATTGTCTAAGACTAGCAGCCAGCGGTCCTTCGTGCTTGCAAGCGCCTGCAGTGACTCCTCGACGCTTTCAGCAGAAGACCCGAGCGCCTTTGCGATGCCAAAGAAGCTGTTCTTGGCAGTCGACGGGCTGCCCACGTCGACCCAGAACACGCCCCAGAAGCTGTTGGCTGTTAGCACACGCGCTGATACATAGCACAGCTAAGCTGCAACGCACTCGTCTCGCATTAGGTCCGCGACCTGGAGGCACACCTCACTCTTTCCTATGCCCCCTATGCCGGTGATGACTAGTCGCTTCTGCTTGGTTGTGCCTGGGTCGTTGTTACGTAAGGCGTTGTGGATGCGCTCTATAAGCTCAGAGCGGCCAGTGAATAGACTGTTGACGGGACGAGGGATCATCCAGTGCACGTTTCTTGCTGCGCATGCTTTGTTTAGTAGAGGCATATTTGTAGGGTGACACACATCACCTACTCCTATACTGCTGTGTAAGGCAGCGCATCGTGTGTTCCTGTACAAGCTAAGTACTTTCAATACACTACAGGCGCAATGCAGTGCTTACACTAATCAACAATGCGAAAGACAACTCTGTCTTATCTACGCGGCGTTAGCACTAGGCTGTTCAACAATCTAGGCAAAATCCTCAATGTACACACTCTGCTTCTGCTGCAGGTTCTCAACACAGTCCCGCACCCGGAACTTCTGTGCCTGGTGCTGCAGATACTCGTCTGTTGCTGCTTCCATCTTGCCTTGCTCCTTGTACTCCGCAAGCCCGACGTCCTGGAGCCCCTGGTCGACGTTGAAGCGGAAGAACCGCTTTTCGTCGTAGTGCTTGGCCCACCGCGCGATAAACTTTTTCTCTGTCTCCTCCGTCTGGGTCGCGATCCCTACCAGGCTCTTTGACAGGAACTTGACGATGTTGTCCTCAAGCGCCTTCTTGCCAGGGTTCCCCGTGCCGATGGAGATGAAGCACTTAACAAGCGGCTTCAGGTCGCCCGTGTTAGAGCTCCAGATGTTGGCCGCCTCGCCTTCCACCTCGTCTACAGGGTTGTTGGCGCCCAGCGCACCGTCAACGAACTGCCGTGCCCCGATGGAGACAGGGTCGAAGAAGCCAGTCGCTGCAGACGTCGCAAGCGCAGCCTCACAGATGGTCGCAGGGATGTGGCTCCCGCTAGGTAGGGTGTAGCTCCTAAGGCGCGTGACGCCAGCGGTCTCCTTCGCTGTCGCGCAGACAAATCTTGTGATGTGTTAGCAGGAGACGACACCTACACGCAGTACGCTCACGTGTGGCACCCTCGAGCCTTGTTGTCGTTAAAGGCATCTGTTGTAGAAGCGCCGCTGCTAGCTATCACATCGTCGACAGCGCTTCTCAGCTTCGCGGAGTCGAAACGCGCCTTCAATTTCCCGCTCCAGCTGACGGGCAGCCAGCTAGACTCCTCCTTGAACACAGCCTTCATCAGCTCGCTGTATGCCGCCATGCACGCGTCCACGTCCATCTCCAGCCGGCCGAGCATGATGGCGATGAGTCTGTCTTGTCAGCCAAGCCTCGCAGTGCTGCAGTCGTGTCGTCCACCTACCCTCCTGTGCTTGTGCCGCCGATGAGGTCAAACACCTCGCATGGCTTAACTCGAGCGAGGCCGTCGCTCTGGCGTTGGTGGTTGAGCCGCGCCATGAGGTCCTTGAGGATGTAGAGGGACGACAGCCCGCGCACGCCGCCGCCGTCGAGCGACAGCAGGCAGAGGCCGGTGGTGTCGAGCGGGCTGGGGTCGCCGCCGTGCTGGGTCGCGAGGCTCTGCGCCATTGAGGATTCTGGTGATGGATTGTGCTATGGTGGTCGTTCGGTATGCAAGGACAGATCGACGTCGGACGAACAGAGCGCGTCCATGGCGGGCGAGCATCCTTTCTGTAGGCTGACCGACAAGGCTGAGAGCTGCGAGCTGACAGCGGAGCGCTGAGGGGGAAGCGCATTGCAGAGGCCATGTTACATGCCGGGTGATGTCCGAGCGATACAGGGCTGCATAGCCGAGGATTACATAAGTAGACTGCTCCCTCCGCTTTCGTCGCGTCTGCACGCTGCATGTACCGGCCTCCGTGACGGAGACGCGCTGTGTAGACGAAGGCAACATAAACGCAGCGCAGAAAGTATTGCACCGCTCTAAACATCTATACTGTCGATTTTCAGCCAGCAAGAGGCTGGGTTGGTGTTGGTATGGCGGAAGTAGTGTTGCGCAGTTTATGCACGTCAAGCGCAGAACAAGTAATGCAGTCACAAACGGCGTGTAATTTTAGGGTAAGAAGTGTGGGCTATCTAGAGGATCGCCTGTAGACAACTCCTCGAGGTTTTGGAGAGCAATGACGGCACGGGGAAAGGTTGAGGTAGCTGCGAAGTTCAGGTACCTGTTGTTCCTTTCGCGACGCAGTGGTCTTTCGCTACATACGCGGAGGGGGAGGTTAGGTAGTTAATTGCCCATCACCTACCTTGTGCAGAGAATTATGAAGCTAGGAGCACGCGTTTTTAGGTCTTTGTGCTATCTTACGTTTCACGGTAATGCGTATTGGTAGCTGGCCGAGATGGGACTTGTTGTCTAGAAACAATTTGCGTCAATGTCTAGGACATTTTCTAGACAAGACAGTGTCAGCAACCAGATGGAGATTTCACACTGAGGTATTTTGCTGCCATCTATCTAGCTACTGTACATATGTTAGACTTATCTTGTGTGTTAGTAGAAAGGACAAATCTCTCTAGTGTATACTGTAGTTACTGATGCTGTTGGGAGCTTTGCATTGTTCGGGGTGTGGTATGTTATCTTAGACGGCGGTGGTTGGAAAGTGTAAAGCGGTGTTTTGGATTGTGCTGTTGGGTTTTTTATTTTTTTAGTTTTTTAGTTTGTGGAGTAGCAGCTTGGGTTTACAGTGTCTTTCATTTTTTCTTGGGAGTGGGACAATTGGTCTTGGATAGTGTCGTGTGTTCTTTCTTGACTGGCTCGCTCGAAACGTATGGATTTCCCTGCTTCGGTCTGGGTGAAATCATCTGAGACTGAATGCTTTGTACATGTAACTGAGCATATACATTGTCTTTCGCTAGCATGTATTGAGGTATGATGAAATGGCGCTATATCTGTTAGCTTTGCGCTGTTGCAGAAAGTGATACATTGTGTCGATAGAATGATTGTTCCCGTCACTGCACGTTGTGTACTTGTGTAGCTATAGGCATTCACTGTTAATGCGCGAGGGGATAGGGTATTGTGTTTAGAGAATGTCTGAGATTCATCGCAGCCGTTGCATATATAAACCTTTCTCTGTCGCTCCCTGCAGAATATCATACCTCCTACTACTCAACCACAAGCTACCCAACCACAAGCTACCAACCACAAGCCACCACACCACCGAAACACTCAGCATTTACAGCTTACTTCCGAACGCTTCAAGATGTCGAATAATTCAGACTTGATTACAGTACAGGAGTCTGTGACAAAGATCTACGAGTGTCAAGCTCGGCTGTACGACGCCATGGATAGATTCGTGGCATTCACTGCACAAGCGCAACTCCGCTTGTTCCTCCAAAGCAAGATGAACAGCGAGATGACTGGACAACCGGCCCAAGAAGTACAGATATTTGACGCAACGGAGCAGTTGACCGAAATCATGGGAGGGTCTCCGAGGATCCTTTCAACGATAAGCATCTGCGGGTATGACAATCACAAAAACCACGAGATGTGGCTTGCGCAACAGAATAATGAAGTACTGAAAGAAGTACTGGTATGGCTTAATGAAGACGAAGCGGGCCTACACGAGTGGGTCGACCTCAAGGCTATGGCCCAGAACAAATCAGTCGTCGACGAGTACTTCTTTGACGAGCGTTATAGGGACGAAGCGGGTCTACGTGAGTGGGCCGGCCTTGAAACTGTCGCCCAGAAGAAATCATTCTTCGACGAGTTCGTCCGGGCAGCGCCTGCTAGACATGAGAGTATCTCCCTCGAGCTGGAAAAGGCAGAAGAAGGCCTAGAAGAAGCGGAGAACGCACATTTACAAGCTGTCGAGGTGGAATGGACTTTGTCAGAACCCCGGCGTGCTGCTGCACAGGCCGAGTCCAAGGCCAAGGCTGGGGCCGAGGCCCTCGCTCTTGTTGAGTCATTCGAGCAAGTTGACATCGCGACCATCCCAGCGGAGGATATGAGGTGTCCAATCTGTTTGCTGGATTTTGGAAACGTTGACGAAGAGCTTCCTGCTACCGATGGCGCGGCGACTGAGCCCAACGACGAAGTCAGCAACAACCCTGTACGTACTCCGTGCGGCCATCTCTTTGGTAAGTCGTGTCTGGTTGAAATCTTTGAAACGGTCAAGGCACTTTGTCCAATCTGTCGTACGAAGTTGCGACCAGCCCTTGAAGTAGCTCCGACCACAGTCTTACCAGCGGCCTTTGAAGTTGCTCCGACCACAGCCTTGCCACCGGCCGTTGAAGTGGCTCAGACCACAGTCTTGCGAGCGGACCTTGGGCTGTCTCAGACCACGCTCGCGCGACCGGCTCATGAAGAGACTGTTGATCATGACTATTGAAGTGTAGTCTGATAGTTGGAGCGTACTGTACTCCTTGAACGGCAGTATCAAGGTAGAGTTGACAATAGGTCATAGTTACCTCTAAGTTGAATTGAATATAATAATGCAACCCAATCCATATGTCCCCGTTTTCTGAATTGACGCAGTGTTGACATCAACCCACATGGTCCCGTTTTCTGAATTGAGGCAGTATTGACATATCGTAACGTAACGCTATGTTGATAACTGTTAGAACCCCCCTGGCTGTATGAACGATTCCCAAAGCTGCTATCGCGACTCTCAATATTGAAATCTTAACATTGTACAATCCTCTTACAGTTTCCATTGCAGAAACTCAGACAATTCACGGGGCCTTCGTTCTCAGTTGTACACCATGCCAGCTCTTGATCTCCTCAGCTAATATCGAATTCACAAGCTTATGCTGCTTGATAACCGGCAAGCCCTTGAACTTTGCCGACTCAATCTCGAGCGCATACATGGAGCCACACCCACCGCTGATATCCTGGACCTGCAACACACACTTCGTCAGCTCTCTAACCCCGCAAGACCTGGATGATGTGTAGCAAGCATATCCGAACTTGCATGATCGGTCAAGGGAACATGGGTGGTGTAGGGTAATTAAGAGAGTGGTGCCACAGCGCATACCTCCAGTTTCGACGGGTCTAGCTCGGCCTTTATCTTATTGAAAACGTGTAATTCGCCCTCGGAAAGACCTCCCGGCGGTTCTGGTGGCTGGCTGTCTTGCGAGTACAGGCGCGCAAAAGCGGGGAAAAACGCGGGGAAGTGACGTGCTGGTCCTGACTGCGAGGATACTGGCGACAGTGGTCTTGGGCGCAAAGATACAGATGCTGCTCGAAGGTTGCTCGTGCGACACGATATGGAGAGGAGGCGCGGAGATGTGCGAATCTGTACAGAAGCTGCGCAGCGTAGAATGGCTCGGGAGGGTGCCATCTTCAAGGGTTGTGGGTAGCTTTTCGGATCCAATCAGATGTTGCATAGAGCGATGGCCGGTAGCGAAGTTTGAAAAGGCATATGACTTACATCGGGTGGAGTGGAGTAATCTGAAGTGGAGTTTGACGTGAACTTCGAAAAGCCGTCACCGCCGAAGCTCCGTCATGGGTCCGAGCTCCCCACCGCTCAATCACATGATTTGCTTACTCATCCATCTCGAATCTAGTCAGATCACTCAGTCGTTCCGCCTTCGCACTCAGCTGCTTCCCCTTTCCACAACCTTTCCTTGCCTTTCGGCGCTCCTTTCTGAACAGCGATCTCAACAAAACGCTTTAGCGTAAAGGATCACAAGCAGCTATGCTAAGCTAGCATACTCCGCTGCGGGTGCAGTCCGGGGTAGGCGGACGGGAGGCCCAGGTTGTCAACAGATCCAGATGTACCTCCAAGTACCTGGTTGTACTTGGTCCCTGCATTTTGTTATCAAGAAATCTCTCCCACGGTTCGCGGTCTCGAGCCGCTCTGTTCATCGTCTGCGACCCTCCACGGTGTGGGTCGCGCTTTGGGTCGTCCCCGAAGGCTCCACACCCAACACCGTCTGACGTTGAGGACCTGAATAGTTAGCAGATCACGACACCTCAGACCATCTAGAGCTAGAACGGACCCCTCTTTTACCCTCCCATCCATGGTTCCGTATCGGCTCCTAGAATCCTGACATGGAGATAACGACCGAGCGACGGCATTCACATGCTGCACGAGCTTGATTACGACCCCTCCTTCCGTGGCTACCGCTGCCGTAGGTAAACTCTAATCTCCGTATCCAGGCCGCGCCGGCGGGGTCGACTTCAGGGTCCAAGACCCCCCTTGCTAGATTCGATACCACTCCGGATCATCGGATGGCAAACTGCACGTCGTGGTCCCCATACTTCTCGGCCTTCACCTTCCGAATGATGCTGCAACCCGCCCTGAACGCAATCAAGCACCTGAAAAGATCATCTTACAGCTGTCATTGTCAGCCATGGTCTCGGGCGCCGGATGTGCAGTATATGCTGATCAAATCGGTTGCCTCAGTGATGGACACGGCACAGATCTTGACCAAGTCCAGCGACAAGAGCTGTTGACTGTTTACCAAGTTGTAGCTTGCAACACCAGCTACTAACGCTCTCTCCGCTCATTCCGGTTATGTCTTCATCCACGTACGATATATAACACGCAGATTAAGAGCTATATCGGCCACCAATGAACAGCGCGAACGTCCGCCGACACAATAACAATATAGCATCAACTTCATAGACTTTGATTCATTCAATCACTGCCCACTGTGGATTAGTCTAATAATAGCGACTGAAGCTCTCAAGTAGCTCAACTCTGGTTTTGGATTGATCGTTGTGACCAATCCCAACCTCTTATCACAGCATTGCTGACCCGTTCCTGGCGACCTCGAACCAAGTAGCGGGCGAGAGCTAATATGGACCACGACGAGAAGAGACTCCAGAGCTGTATGTACTGCTCCCGAACGTGAGTACCGCACGAGTGCGACGCACAAGAGCGGGATGTCGATGAGCATTCGCCCGGTGATACGAACGATCAAAGCCAAATCGTCTTATCCTTCCTCCCAAACCTCTTGCTCTCCTTCGTAGCCTAGCCAGTCAGTCGGTCAACCTTTCCCAACAGGACAGACAACGCCAGCCAAAATGCGCATTCCCACCTGTCTAGCAGCCCTAGCAGCCTTCGTCGCCGCGGCACCGCATCCCCAAGTCGAACCCGGTGTGTCCATCTCGGCTACAATCGCCTCACCCACAGTCGCCATCCCCTTCTCTACGTCGCTCAATATTCCGGTGACGGCGACGCTGCCTTCTCTGCTGCCGACTGGGCTTCCACACTTCAACGGGACTAGTACGTCGCGCAGGAGGAAGACGCATTGGGAGCCGATCCCCATCTTTTCGAAATCTTGCGATTGCCCGCAATTGGCGACAGTTGCGTATCCGTGTTGGGCGGCTGGTGCGCTTCAGGTGAGTGCACTCCGCTTGAATGGAGGGGGTTGTAGAGTGTCAGAAGGCGCGATAGGAAGAGTGGGTGTTGAAGAGAGGACAGTTTGACAGGATTTGAGACACAAGAACTAAAACATGAGCCACATGAACGGAAAAATAGAAAGCTGACACGCGGAAACAGAGATGCAACTTCGAAGAGCTCCACTCGTTCGTCTGCTGGACATCTGCAAATTTCGGCTGCCCGTCTCCTACTCGAGCGGTGTGTACACCCCAAGGTCCCCTTGCTCTTGCTATACTGACGAACACACCCAGTGCTCAAACCTCTTCACCGCAACCCCCCTAACCGGCCGTCACCCATGCGAGATAGGACCCAACACAGCCGTAGACCTCCCCCTCATAACAGCCGCGGCAGTCCACCGTTAACAGAACACTGACCTTCTGCGATGGATCAAGAGCTCGAAGAATGGATTTAGGAGTAGGAAACCCGTTCGGAAGAGGAGAAGGGTAGAGGTTGAAGGTGTGTGGTAGGTAGGAGACCCGCATCCAACGTAGCAGTGGCGGATATATTAAGTAAGCCAAGCCGTGACCTCGCACGCTGCAATACCACCTCAATTTCCCTCCCCTTCTTGATCATACGGTATCAATCACGTTGTGTCAATAGCTAGTCTTACCAACCATGGTTGCCGCTCTACCATGTCTCATTACCATATGCGTCAAAAACGGTTCTGCACCACTTGCAACGCCGATCTCCCCTCGTCAAACGTGGTGATCGGGCGTGTGTATGACATGACCCGTCTCGATCACTGTCTACATGGCTTGGCCTTGCTCGAACGAAGCGGCGAATCAGGCGCGGACACTAGGCACGCGACACAAGCCCCGATCCGAGAACACTGTGTACCTTTTGCGTACGACCGAATCCATACGCCACATAACATAGGTGGCTCTCTGTCGTCGGCGAACCAGGCCCTCTGCGGAGAAAGTCTGGAGTGCACACCCAAGTGCATCTGTACCGCCGTCTCAAGTGAGTGAGTGAGTGAGTGAGTGAGTGAGTGACACAAGTCCGTCTTTCGCGACGATAGATGCCAGCTCCCCGCCTGTTTCCTAACCCCGGCCCCGGGCTGTTCAGCGACGGAGGAGTGCGTTTACAGTAGACTGGTCTTCTGGACCCTGTCTGCTGGGCTGGGCTGGGCTAGGCTAGGTGTTCCACATACATGGCGGTAGACTTACGGTGGATGGATGCAAAGTCCACTGGTCTCGATAGACGGACGGTACCATGGTAGGTGTGAACGGCGGAGGATGCGAAGACCCTTAGGGGGCTGAGGTGGGGGAGGGGGAATCTGGACTAGAGTGGTGGATGGCATGATGGGCGAAGAGCTGAGGGGAGGCTAGGTTCTCCGCTGTTGACTTATGTGGGGTTGTTAGCGTGGCGTACAGCTAAGTAAGAGCCGCGGAGTCGAAAGGATTGAGGCTCTTGGTCTTGGTCTTGGTCTTGATGGAGGCACAGCGTCAGTGACCATGTAGGTACAGGTACCTGAGGCGTAGCTACCTCGCAGTACGCAGCCAGACACAGGCGTGCGAGAGCCCTGCATGCAGCGCACAAAACCGCACCTTCGAAATCCTGCCCACATGCAACTTTCCTCTGCCGCTGATGTCCGTCTCCTCCATACACCCATCCTGGCGCGTACTCGAACTACACTATGGCCCAATGTGGCTTGTTATCCTCTCGCCACAAGCCTTCAACGAGCCAAATCAGACACCCTGTGCATCTAGACGCAGCCATTATTGGCGCCGTTAGACAGTATACGCAGGAAGTGCAGCGCGTCCCTATCGACCAGTCAACGCATTACCAAGCCGCGCCTCGAATCTCACACCACATTATTCTGCCCCTCTCATCGGTATCAATGGAGCCCGTACAGTATGCGGCCCACATATAGCCCACATAGCGAAGACTCCGCGTCAAAAACGAGGGGTAGTCTAGCACCACCGACAAATCGCAAGCGCAACACCCTCCATCTACTCCGCAAGCTTGTGTTTGGGGTCGGAACGCGGCGGCGTTGGCGTGCAGCGCATCATCCCGCAACGGGACTGAGCCCTGCAGACGAAGGAGGACTGCTTGCGTAATGGGCAAGCCACGTCCAGAGTTTTGCTATCGATGTTGCCACTGGAGTCGACGGTGCTGTTGGCTGGCGCCGCTGCTGAAGATATGGATGCTGGCAAGCGTTCAGCTCTGATAGAGTGACGAGTGGGTTCCGCTCGTTCAACGCGACGCGGCTATCTGCACTCGCCATCCTTTCGGCAAGGGTCCGCGTCCGACTGATATTCCGTTGAGAATCCGTTTGCTAAAGAAAGCAGTTCGTTCCGTACGTTTGGCTGATGAAACCGTCAAAGTGTGTTAAAGCCGAAGCTAGCCCCCCAGTGCACGCCATCACTGGCCGTTCGCAACCCCTCCGGTTCAAGGATGATCTCTTCGCGTCGTCGTTGCTGGGACGCAACCGCCGAAGATCTACCGCTGTATGTATACCTATTCCAGTCCGCCTCCAGGGTCCCGTTATCCGCTTGTAGCGAACGGGATCGGAGAGTGGGATCTGCCTCCATGCGGGAGCGGGTGCAAGTCTGAGATCTGCTGGAATTGGCACTGAAGCTAAAGAGGGGGTTTCCAGGAATGTTGACCCGTTGGTGTGTTGGTTGAGACCCGGCGGTTGAAGTGCGAGGCTGAGGCCAAGACTTGTGCACTCGCCACACTGCACAGTCGCCCGCCGCTCCTTCCTCGCAGACCCCATGCCGATCCGAGCATCATTTGGCGAGGAGAAACTCGGGGTCGCCGCTGAGCAGAGCTTTTGCACTTCGGTTCGGCACACAAACGAAAAGTCAGACATCAAATTTGCCTGTACATGTCACTCCGTCTGGAGGGGTTTTGCCTTCTTGATAATGGCAAGCAAGGGTTGCGGGAGATGGTCTCGTACTACGACTATCCTGCCCACGATATCAAAGTCCATCACAGCGATACACGCCGTGGTGCATACGATGACGGCATGCCGAACGCCTGTTGTGTTCACCTTTCGTTCCTGATGTTTGCCTGTTTTGGTATGCTCAACACCAAAGCCACGTATACCGGGGTGCGCACATGTTCCTAGTGCGTACGGAGTACGGGCGTTGTTGTTGTTGTTGTTGTTGCTGCTATGGAGCTGCGGAGTTACGGACTCCTCTTATCGCTCGATCGGAAATCTCGCGTCCCCGTTCGCAGAAACAGTGGCAGGCTGCCTGCCTAGAGAAGCGATATCCGCTACATGCGGCACTCCAGACAGCGCGTCTTGTCCGTACTCGGTCCGCTCGGGTTATATGTGCCGACGCGATGTTATCTCGCAGGCCCAACGTTCTCGACTTGGGGTCGCACAAAGACTGGTTGAGGCCAGCTCGTGTGACAATAGCTAACGACGATTGCGTACCATGGAAGCATGCCGAGTGGGGGAGGAGTATTTTTGTTGAGGCAGAATGCATGCGCTCGTGCAGGGCTCGCATGCAGCCGCGTTACTGGCGTCACGCTTGGGCACGTTGCGGAGCTCGGCGCTCGTTGGTTGGTCCGTTGGATTTGAGGTGGTGTGAGAGTGGTCTGTTCCGGTTTGCCGCCTGTGATGGAGTGATTACGGACTGGGATTGCGAGGGTTCTGTTGTTGAGCGGACCTTGAGTTTTCTTTATCGGTCTGTCTTGTCGCCATGCATCGAAGGGAAAGCAAATCTGTTCTGAAGATGGCGATGCGTGGGCGGCTAGAGAGATGGTATCGCAACTATCGGGCACTACTCGTAATACGCTCACGTCTAGGTATATCTAGACTTGCGTAGCCCTACCATCTAGGTGTCAACATGAGTCCACTTGTGAAGAAGGTCACATTTTCGGAAGATAATGCCGAGTAGAGTACCTGAACAGCTTAACGAACGCCTACCCCGCGATAAAGACCAAGAGCCGGTATCTTGCATCGCCTTTTCTGGCGGGTTATCAAGGCAGGCTTATCTACTATCCTCATAGACCCTGTAGTAGGTGTGTCGCACAACAGATCGTGTTCCTAGGCCCCTGCTTGTTATTAGTCTACAGGGACTGGGAGGGTATACCAGCCCGGGCATCGCGGAGAGAAAACGACTCCAGGTTTATCCGTATTGTACCGGTAGGACAAGATGGCAAGGCTGACACATGCTGTTATATGTGTAGCAGCTGCCAAGGGAAACCGCACTTCGGCGTGCACGCTATCTTCCATGAGGAATTTGTACAGTATGATGTTATCGATCACTTATTTTGACAGAGGTAAACGTGTCGTTTCTGAGGGGGAACAGTTTAGAGTTGTCGCGAGTGTGGTGTATTGATATCCAACTCTCAGCCCAATGAAGTGTTGGGGAGGGGAACAGAAGGACCGGTCGTCGCACTTGGTTGCGGCGAGCGGGTCCGATTCGGAGACGGCGCTGAGTTGATTCCATGGTCTGCGTAAGCTGCTCATAGACCTGGCGCCGATGTCGCTAAATCTTATCGTGGATTCCAATCTGACGATTAATGAGCGGTGAGGGTAACATGGCCAGGAATCAGCCGCCCGAAACATGGCAGCACCGCCGAAAAACCAGGGTATCTCGAAAACTAGCCCAGGTGGAAGTGGGTAAGCGATTCCTGTACGTAGTGTACGGAGTAGTGAGCAAAGTCGATGATGGAGACCCACTCACATAATAATCAACTGCGGCTTAAAATGCTGCGGTGCGACTTTTGCTGTGAGATTAACAATTGGGTTTCTGAGAATGGTTCGCAACTGGGGTCCGATTCACCCCCTCTCCTGTGCCGTACACGCCCGTTTCAAAGCAGGGACCCAGCAAAGGGCATGCAGTAATAACACTTGAGGCGTGCTGGAGGGATCAATTGAGTCGCATTAGTAGTTGGTATGACGGCCTTGTCGTGGGCTGAGGCGGCACCCGCTTACCGGCACGAGAAAAACAGGATTCGTGGGCCAATTCTGGTGTCGTCTACGGAACATGCCTTCAGGATTGCTATTAAGAACGCCTCGTTGTTGCCGCAGGGGTACGAGGAAAGCAAGCAGGACCGAAGTTGTGGCCACGAATGGATATTTCCCCGCAAAAGTCGGTCGTGAACCATGGCCTCAGCGCGGGGCCAAGTGTGGAACAACAACGGTGCGCACTGGCATTGGGGGTGGTGCGAGATACAATAAAAGCACAGTGGTTTCTGCTCTTCCTGTCGGCGTAAATTTGGCGAAGCAACTCGCGTCTGGGCCTGGGTCGCGTCGGTTTCAACTTTCATGCAAGCCCGTGGGCACGATCGACCTTCGGGGGTAGATCGGTGGGGGGAGGCTTGTGCTAGGGGGCGCGGGCGGTCAGCATGCGAGCTCAACTAGCCCGTCTCAGTGGCTGAAGCTCGCGGATTCTGCCGGCCTTAAAATCTCTGACCGCGAACGCGAAGTGGGGTGACCGGCATCGCTTGGACCGCGTGGGACATCCAAGAATAAAATCCGAAAATCCGTCGTGTTGCACACTTGGCGAGGACAACCTCATCTCGTTAAGTCGCAGTGCCACACCAGTCTTGCAGGCCGCAATCCGCCATCTATAATTTGGCAAATGCGTTTCATGTTGCGGCGCGTTGTTGATGGAAGCATCAAGTACATCGATGGCATGGCGACTTGCTCTCGGCTGCCGACGCATACCAGATAGTACCGCTCGAGGTTATCGAGAGACGGTGTAACTTGCTGGCTTGTCTCGACTTTCGAGAGTCATGCAGCTGCATGCAGATGCCAGATGCGGGCTGGAATCATAGAGAAAATGCGGGGAAATCGAAGCCTCTCACTGCAGAGTTGTCACTGCGTACTAGTAGCAAGTATCAATCGCATACGGGTATTGCCGTGTAGTTACGCAGAGCTCATAACCGTCAACGGAGATGGTGTTGCTGCCCGCACGGGCGAGCGAGTTTCACGTCTTGCCGCAACCTCATGTCTAGCGCGCGAGCGAAGTCGGTAGCAATTCAAAGACTACGCTTGACAATTGGGGATACGAGAGCGTGTCTCTGGTCGCTGGAGCATTGTAGATAGAACGAGACGTTGTTGGAGTCGCCAATGGCGTGGTGGTGATGGTCAAGGAGCCTCTCGCGCCGTGAACGAGGTCGAATTTCGGTGCGGCGGTGCCGAGTCTGCTGCTGCTGACTCGCTTGCAGCCACCACAAACGGCAGGGCAGGTCCGAACGGCGTGCAAGGCCCCCTAGCTAGCAAGCGGTGCTGGGCTGCGCGGCTTGCGATTGGCGTGTCACCGCGACCGCTTTCTTACAGCGGCGATCTTGTCCCGAAGTTCGCAGCTCGGGATGCATCTTCAAAGTTCTGAAGGGGGCGACGACCACAAAGAGGGTGCGCCGCATACCTCCATGCCTGCGCCTTCAGGTACCGGCGTAAAGACTTTTTACACGCTGAATGAAACAAACTGTGAGGACAAAGAGTGAGGTCTCGCCTTGTGCTCCTGACGCGAACGGCAGGCTCGCTTGCCGTGACATCATTGCTCACGGGCCCTGGCCGGGTGCATCGGCGTAATTTTGTAATTTTGCTCGACCACACGCCGCAGCGCGTGCGTGGCTTCGTACAAGTAGCTGCGACGCAAGCAAGCAAGCAAGCAACCTTGGAACCAGCAGGAAAGCCGCGTACAAGGCTAGCAAAAGCATAAAGCCCCAGCACCCGCTCAATTTGCGGAGCGGGCAGCTGCAGCGTAGAGTGGCCCTTATCGGCGTGTGGGCGGCGCCCCAGGCCGTTTGTCAGCCCATGAGGCACGATAGCAACGGTGCAGGTGGTGAACGAGTGCCGTCCCCGAGCGAACTGCGATGCCTGCGATGACTGATGGCCCTGGTGGGGGGAGAGGGCGGCTGCTGAGTACCACAGCTGTTTCGAGGGCGTGGCCAGCGAGGGCGTTGCTGCGGCGTGACTTGAGGCCAGTCTGGCTCCGGCGGATTATGCTCGATAAAGAAGCATAAGAGAATCCACCCGTGCCCGTGGTCGGCGGCGAGGTCGATAGCCACAGCCCAGCAGTCCTTTGTTGTTCCTCTAGAGACTCCTGCGCGGTTCGCCGCCGCCCCTCCTCTTGTGTCGCCATTGTCTCCGCCTCCGCCTTCGCTCGCGCCAGAAGCTGCAGGCCGGTCGCTGCCGCTTGGCCGTATCGCACTGCATCTGCTGCGCTGCTGCAAGCCTGCGCGTAAATCCTTGGATCCTTGGTCGCCATCCCGGTCTGTGCCTTGGGGGATCAACTGGTTTTGCTGCAGTCTGCTGCAGGCGGGTTGGAGTCAACACGCCATTAACTCGCTTCCGCACTGGTGCAGCAGCCCGTGCGCCCGTGCGCCCGACCCATCCGCCCAACCCCAGTCCGGTTATCGAACATCCATCCCATCCCGGCCCAGGCCTCCAAAAGCGCTGCTGGGCCGCCGCCAATAGTCGCCGCCTGCTTTTGCTGCGCTACGGCTCCTCAACACATCTCGCTCCCCTTCTCTCTCTCTCCACCCTCGCTCCACCCTCTCCCCTAGGCCACTGCCAGCCTCGACTGCTATTTACAGGCCCGCCCAAGCCCATTGATTCGGCTGAGACCCCAACGGCCCTTCGCGGTGCTTGTCAATCCACGGCAGCCTCAACCCGCGCAGCAGACCACGCCTTCCTCCCCGTCGAGCACGCAGAAAGCCCTTTCTGTGTCCACGGAAGCTGCCGGACTTCACCTCCCTCCCAGACTGCCTTTCACATTGCAAGTCTGCCTCCCGTCACGGCTTCGAGATACACGCCATATCCCGACGTCACAGCTTTCGCTAGCTGTGAACCCCGTTGGTGTCGCGACCCTCCTACGATTTCCCCCCTGCGAGTGAAGCTCCCCCGAGCCGCTCTTTCACTTGCTTTCTGTGAGTACATCTTTGATTACAAGATTGGCAGTACTGTGCTGGTGAATCAGCACATGGCTGTCATCGCTTGCCTTATCTGCCAGAATTTTCTTTGGCTTGCACACCAGAGCACCCAGCTAACCCACCACCACAGACAACACCGCTTCTTGATATCCTCTTTGTAATGACCTGGGCCTGTTGATTCAACCCCGTTCGTTCCATTCGACCACTTCATCGACCTAGCAAGTCGGCCGAATGCCTTACACTCCACCCGCCCCGCAGTCGCCTGCAACCTCCAAGCCCACGAGCCCTATCCTCACTCGCAACCATTCCTACGTCGACCAGCTCTCGCTCTCGCCCGCCTCCGCCCACAGGCCTGCGCTACCTCGCTCGGTTTCATCTACATCGTACCTCAACAAACACCGTCGCTCGCCCTCCGTCTCGACCGCGAACAACACTGCTGCAAATGGCCAGGTGACCAACGGCAGCGTAACAGCGCTCGCTGACGCTCATCACGGCCATAGTCCGTCTACACATGGTAGCCTCCGACAATCCCCCCCTCCTGTAAATCATCTTCTGATTCCGTCAGGTGCCATCACGACGCCTCCTGATTCCTCGGATGACGACGAAGAGCGAGGGCGAAACATTGGTAACCTCAAAGAACTGCAAGAAGCGCTTCAGCACATCGATGTCAAGAGAGTACCGTCGCCTACTCGCGAACAGGTCGCCGCACCTCCCGCCGATGCTACGCCGATTCTCAAGGCCTCTAACCCCGTACGATCACTCACCCCAGAGGCCCGCAAGATCTCACATTCCCGGTCCTCGAGCGAGATAACACTGTCCCAGCACGTGGTTTCACCGCTCCACACCCAACCAGTTATCAGCTCTTCAGAAGGCAGCGATGCAGAGGACGATGGGTTACGGATGAAACCGCCCCTACTCCGCAAGAAGTCTGGCGAGCTGGTGAAACCCGCACTCCGACCCTCCTCTCGACGAAGGCCTTCCAGTATGCCAGGGACTCCAACATATTCGAAGGCTGTGCATTTCAATGAAGACATTGAGCAGGTAAGGCACTTCCTCCAAGTGGATCGCCCTATTGCTGTTAGTGCTGGATCCTCCCCTGTCGAGACTTACGACAGCGAGAGCGAGTATCCCTTCAATAACGACCACCGATCAAAGCGAGACGAGTGGGAGATCAAGCTGACCAACTTCCCGTCAAATTCCTTTGACCGCCAAACAATGCCAGTCCGTGTGGAGAGAATATTTCTGGCTTCCGACAATCAAACCCTGGTAGGCACTGTTGCCTGTGCCAACATTGCCTTTCAAAAGCTGGTCATCGCCCGCTTCACTCTCGACTACTGGAAGACCACATCTGAGGTTGTCGCCGAGTATAATCATGACGTCCGGAAGAAGCAGAGCAATGATGGATGTGACCGATTCAACTTCAACATTAAGCTTGCGGATCAAGCGAACTTGGCGTCGAAGACCTTACTTCTTTGCGTACGGTATACTGTCAATGGACAGGACTTTTGGGACAATAATGGTTCAATGAATTATCAAGTCGATTTTGTCAAGAAGTCGAAGGCAAAACCGAGAGTGCCAGGGCAGAGTCCTGGTACCCTGGGTGCCATACCACGTAGCCGCCACTCACCATCCGCACCTCGACCCCGTTCCATGCCCGCTGGGTCGTTCGATGACGACTTCGGCCATGGGTTTGATTCTAAATTTGAGTTCGGCGCACGTCAGGTTGTCCTCGGAGACTCACCTAGTTCTTCGATCCGCCTCAAGCCGAAGAGCAAGCGTGGGAATCTTTTTCCGGACCAAGCTTCTCGTCGTCCTACGGGTGGCCAGGCCTTCTCGACACGCTATGATTTCGGTGCCTCTCTCACGGCTGCTTTGTCTAATGCACAGAGCGCCCTCGGTGACCGTAGCGGTATCAAAGCGAAGACGAGCTCAGCAGCTGCGCCTATTCCTGGTACTCGACCCGAGTCTTGGTCTGCCGAAAAGCCGGATCTTCAATCGGCGGAATACAATGAGTTGATACAGAAGTTCTGTTTCGTACGTGCTCCACACCCCGGCGGAATGGCCTAAACGGATACTAATTATACCCCAGTTTGGTACATCCTCTGGAAAGGATTCGCCGAAAGCTTCTTCGCCAGCTTCTCAGAATGCTGATACTGATGGGGCGATTGAGGGCTTTGCCAACAGCTCGGAAAGCAACCAGTCTTCTGCATCGAATAGTCCTCCATCTCCCGTTATGCCTGTACTAGTCGATGGTGCGAATGATTCCAGGTCTACATCACACAGTTCGAACCACTTTCTATCTCGCTCAACGTCTCCAGGACCGGTTACAGGGTCCGGTCCTGAAAATTATGTGGCATCCCAGTTCCAATATGGATACAGCATGCATGGCGGGATCTTCCCCGAACCCAGCCATGCTCGTCAGGCGTGTGTTTAAAGGGTATAGGACCGGGGTCTGGAGGGACTATGATTAACGAATCTCTTTGGTCACGATCACGCGCTTACGACCCGACTTGAACTTTGATTAGTGGAGCGGACGTCCTTGACACGCAATCACCGACGCTCACGAGTCAATTCGACACGGTACGAATCGAAGTTCAAGGGCCTTGCGATTGTTTTCTTTGGCGCCATCCTCTTGGAACCACCCGTCCCGTTTCTTTCCAGCATTTTGCGGGACGGCCTTTCTTGTTGCATTTTGGGACGGTCCTTTCGCGCGTGTCATTTTAGTAAGGCGTTCTTATGGGCTCGGAGGGAGTTGCTTGCTTGGGTATCTCTATCACCTTCGCCGTTCTTCAACCATAGATTGGTTGTAATGCTCTTTATCCGGAGCGACTTCAATCCTGGGATTGGGCAGCGATGCTGGCTGCGTCCTGTTTGGCCGCGACTCTCATTGGGATGGAAAAGTGTTTGGCTCTGCATTATTTTAGTCGGTGTTTTTATTATTAGGAAACCCCTCGTTTCCGCTCATAGGAGACAGGCGACATAAGAAATTGAGCGAGTGCATTGTCGATATACTTCAGGTGGTGTGAGACGATGTTGTTCTCGGTCTGCGTGTTGTTCTTTCCGGATTCGACCTTGGTGTTCGTGTACTAGAAACTTGACATCTTAGCGTCGGTAGAGGGAAGATTGAACAGGACTGTTTGAACTTTGTACAGCTCCGGTGAACTCAACTGAAGGCTAACATACTGTGTGGACCAGACTGTACATTTCTAGTCCTAATCAGCAACGAACCTACTTGTGGGCGGTGAGCAATGTCTCTCAACGGAAGAGGTATCTTCAAAGAGGACAACAGGAGAAAGGGGATTGATTATACATGGACGCGTGCGACTTACCGCTAGAAATCGAGGCCCACAGTCCAGATGGAGGCGAGACAACAGCCATGTGACACTTCGCCGGCAGTTCTGCCGGCCGCTTCACCGCTCACCGCCTGCTCCATGCAGCAATCGCGCACGACAATTGGACTCTCTACAACCTCATTTCCCGTCGACCGCCCACGCGACCACATCTGCCGCACCAGTTCGGTCTGTATGCTATAGCTCCCCCAAGCGCAGCCATGGCTCGCGGAGCCTCGTCGAATCCCGCCTATAATTCGCATCACGCGGCGGCCGGACAGGGCCCGGAAATCGATGCCACGACGATAATCTCCCTACTCGCGGTAGTAGCCTTACTCGCCGGCGCGTACGCGGCCTCGATCCGGCTCTTGCCCGCGGCCGCAACCCTCAAGATCCGCATCCTGTTCGTCTGGCACCTGTTCGACGCGCTCATTCACCTCGTCTTCGAAGGCTCCTTCCTGTACAACTGCTTCTTCGTGTCGTACTCGCTGCCGACATCTTTCTCCGTGACGTCGCGGCGGCATCCGCACATCCGGCTGCTGACGCCGCCGGACGTGTATTGGCTCGGCGCGCCGGACAAGCTGTATGGCGCGAGCTATGGCGACGGGCCGTTCAGCAGGCTGTGGCAGGAGTATGCGAAGGCGGACAAGCGCTGGGGCGGCACCGACTTGACGGTTGTGAGTCTGGAGATCTTGACTGTGGCGGTGGCGGCGCCGCTGGCGCTGTGGGTGTGCGAGTTGTTAAGGCGCGAGGAGAGGAAGGGCGTGCTTAAGAGGTGGTTTTGGATGGTGGTGCTGGCGACGGCGGAGTTGTATGGAGGTGAGCATTTCGAAATACCGATCTCTTCCGACACGAAACGTAAAAAAAAAAGAGGCGGGAACATCATATGCATAGATGAATTGGTCCTGAGTCAACGGACACGCGCGTATTGAGGGGTATGCGCTGTTTGTTTGTTGTGGCTGCATGGCGATGGGGTCCTGTTCTGCTCGAGTGCTGCGCTGACACGTGGTTCACCGCTCCCATAGGCTTCATGACTTTTGCCCCTGAGTGGCTGACCGGCTCGCCGAACCTTGACACTTCGAATTGGATGTATCTGTGAGTAGTGGGCCTATCTCTTTGCTTTCGTTCCTGTCGCGCGTTACGCGTGTTTCGCCTCGTCTGTTTCCAGGCTCTCGGGCCAGGCTCTCGACTGCACTCCCACCCACACATTATTCTAGACGCTACCTGCTGGCGTCGTGGCTGCGGCGCCCTCGTCGTCTAGTCCGTCCCTAAGACGTCTTTTCGTTTCTCCTCTCGCCTCTTTCCAAATCGCGCTCCTACATTGCACCTCTCCCACACCCAATACCCCCCCCCCCCCGCAAAAGTCCCCCTCAGCTAACAGCCCCTTCTTTCCAGCTGGCTCTACCTCGTCTTCTTCAACGGCCTCTGGGTCGTCTTCCCGCTCTGGATCCTCTACGAAGCCTACGCAGCCATGAGCTCCGCCATGTCGCAAGCCGAAATGGTCGATCTGGTCAATTACCTCAAGAAAGACGACTGACTGACTGACTGACTGACTGACTGACTGACTGACCACGCACGACAAAAACCACAGTAGACAGACAGTAGATTGGGTTGGGCATGCGACGAGATCGGTTGGGGATAAGGGGGTAGTGACTGGAGGGAGGGTGGGGATTTTATGGCGAGATAGATAGATGGATGGTATGCTGAAGTGTGCTTTGGGGCATGGCTAGCGGTGCTGCGGCATCTGGGAGTGCATTGTCGAAGGAATTTACGGGCACGTTTGCATGTGTTTGTTGTTTGTAGCGTACGTAGCGCATGTAGCATGATGTCTTCCCAACGAAACAATCACACAGACAATGTGTGCTGTTCCAATCCAAACAGCGGAAGCCCCGTTTCCTCTCTGCCCACCACCGCGTCTCCCTCAGCTTTGTCTGCATCCTTAATCCCTTGCATTTGCTGTCCATGCTAATGCTACGTACTTGGTAACCTTGGCTTGTTCCCCTCCGGCTAACTATCTGTAGCTGGTGATGGCGTTTGATTGCTTTAGTATTGTCAACTCGGAGATCTACGCATTGTAACCTTGCTGTCGGCGAACGTGGGCGTACAAGGAGAACGTGGCCGTAGAAGCAATCTTCTATTTATTACGCAGGCAGGGGGGAGGAGACAAGGCTGCTCTGCGTCTGCGGAGTAACCTCGTAGACTATGTAGCGTAGACACAGCCTTTTGGGACATGCAGATACGCCGTTGTGCACCGAGACTACATAATTCGTATTGTTTGATAAGAGCCACTTGCTTGGACTAACTAAAATATCGGAGGGAAGAGATTTTGCACAGTCCGAAATTGGGACACGCATCTACCGAAACCGCTCAAACCGCTCCTCCTCCCTCATCCGCGTCTCCACCGCAAGCAACACCTTCGCATCATACACATCCTCCAGCTTCTTCCCTCCTATCAGCACTTTTTTCTCGTGCTTCACCGCCTCCTCTTTCGTCACGCACACCAGATCCTTCATCTCCAGCAGCGAGTTCTTCTGGCCGGGCGTGTGCTTGTCGACGAAGTTGTCGACGGGCTTGTTCCATCGGATCAGGCACAGCCGCGTCGACAGGCCGCTGATGATGCTGCGGCCGTGGTACACCTCCTCGATGAGGTAGCCCACGTCGTCCTGCGTGATGGGGATCTTCAGGCCTTGCGACTGGTAGCCTTTTGCGCGGGCGAGGCGCTCTTCGGCGCCTTGCAGCGCGCCGAGGATGCCGTCGTACATCTTGTCGCGCGACTTGGCCGGCAGGTACTCGTGCGGGTAGCCGGCCGTGTTGAGGATGACGTGGTTGGCGACAGCGAGCCCGAAGATGGCGGGCATGGTGCCGAGCACGGGCAGGATTCGCACGCGGAAGTCGGGGAGCACGCTCAGGTCGCTTACGCTGCCTTTTGCGAACTCCTCGGCGGGGAGGGGCATCAGCTCGGCTTTGCCGGGGCCGGGTTTCTCCGTGGAGAAGACTACGGGGATGCCGTGTTTGACGCCGAGGGCGCGGAGTCGTCGGCGGGTCGCTTTGGAGAGGGGGTCGTCAGTGCTGGTGGAGATGTCGCCGATGAAGAGTTTGGTCGGGTCGGATTTGCAGCCTGCGCCCATGGACGATATGACTCTAAGTTTGTGCTTGTAGCAATAGTACAGCAATGCCACCTTGCTGTCGATATTGTCAATGGCATCGATGACGAAATCTGGTGCTTGGCCGTCCATGGGCGCGAGCTGTGCGTCTGCGTTATCTTCGCCGAAGAGTTCGTTTCGGCAGTCAAAATGCGTCCAGGGAGTGACTTGCTCTAGTCGTCGCCGGATGCAGTGGACTTTGGGAGTCCCCACATCTGCTAAAGTTGCTACGGCATGCCGGTTGAGCGAGGATAAGGTGACCTGGTCGAAGTCGATGAGCCGAAGATTCGACACTCCTGAACGGGCGAGGGCAGCGGCGGCATGGGAACCTACGCCGCCGCATCCGACAATGATGATGAACGCCGAGCGGAGCCTTTCTAAGCCATCATCCTTGAGAAAGACTCGGTTTCTTGCAAGCTGTTCTAGGATGAGATCTGTAAATAGTGTTAGTCAGTTATTAACTTGAGTGTACATGAGTTTCGGATAGTTTACCGTCGTCGTAGTCACCCTTCCTTGCCCTTGCAGCAAGTGCCATATTTCGTTCATCTTCGTTGTTTGAACTGAAGATACTAGCAGCCCCGAATTCTGTCAACTGCAGCTGTCAGCCTGCTGAATAGTTCAAGTTGCCAATAGAAAATACTGCGATAACCGCTTTGTGATTTTGGTTTCAACCGCGATCGGCTGCGAGGGGGTCCAAAGCTCTACTCACTCTTGTCGCGTGATGTTCTTCGCTAAGGTCTGGTATTGACGCCTTAAGGTCGGCAACTCTATAAGTGCGTCTTACCTTTTGAAGTCCCAGTATTGCGCCTCCTACAACCACGCCGGAGACAACTGCGGTGGTAACCAGCTGGGCCTTGTGTGACGCTGTGGCTCGAGATACCAAGGAGGACAGATCGGGCATGACGACGGGATATTGAGCCAAATGCGTTGGGTAGTAATTATTCAAGGTTCCCTTTCAGCCGTCTAGAAGCCCTATCAAGATGGGGCTCCTTATTATTGGAACCGTAGTGATGGTGACGATGATCGCCCGGTCGAACTTTTGGCAAGTCCGCGAAGAGGAAGCGCTCTAGCATTGAAGCGGCTAAGCGCCGAAGCCGCCTTACTAAGCGCTCTACTTGCAGCGAAATTCAGATGACCTCGACCTCGATAGCCGCCAACGAACCATACGAGCACGACTCGACGCGTCTGAGACATCCCTCACGCGCAGTTTCATGCAGTTGATCTCGTGGGAATGCTGAGCCACCCTTGAGTGCCATATATACTCCGCTTCCCTACATCTTCCCCGCGCGGCATCTTTCCCCAAAGCCTCGCCCAAGTTTACACCATGTCGAAGGTCACTTTTGCAGTTGTCGCTGCTGCGGCTGGCGCAGCTACGGGTGCTGCAGCAACGGCCGCCTTCTTTTCCTCAAAGAAACAGACGCCTCCATCTATTACCACCACTGCTACAGCCACGGCCACCGGACCTCCGCGACCCGCTCCCATATCGCCGATTCCCTCTCCTGCAGTCGCAGCGCGATCACCACCAGTCGACCCGAACGGCCTTTTCCAATATGGCTTCCCAGGTCCAGTCGCAGATCTCCGACCCGCAGCGTCGTTGACATCTTCGTACGATCGCCGCACACGAAACCCAGCATGGGTTGCCGAGCACATCACGCCCGAATCTCTCGCAGACAACAGAGCGGACCGGAAACATAGTGTGTTTGTGGAAGATGTGTCGATCCCCGAGATGTTTCGCGCAAAGCTGAAGGACTATTTCCGCTCTGGGTACGATCGCGGCCATCAGGTGCCAGCGGCAGACGCGAAGTGGAGCCAAGAAGCTATGGATGACACTTTTTCGCTGAGCAACATGTGCCCGCAAGTCGGCGATGGGTTCAACCGGGATTACTGGGCGCATTTCGAAGACTTCTGTCGCCGATTGACCCATAAATACCCTTCCGTTCGAGTGGTCACTGGACCCTTATACCTCCCTAAGCGCGAGCCAGACGGGAAATGGAGGGTCAGTTATGAGGTTATTGGACAACCCCCGAACGTCGCAGTTCCAACCCATTTCTTCAAGGTCATCTTTGCAGAGGACGGACACCGCGGTGGAAAGGTGGCAGTAGGCGCGTTCGTTCTCCCCAATGCCGTCATTGCGAGCACCAAGCCCTTGCAAGATTTCGAGGTACCCGTAGAGGTCGTGGAAAGAGCTAGCGGACTGCAGTTCGCAACAAAGCTAGAGCCTGCACGGAAAAAGAGGCTATGTGATGAATTCACCTGCTCCTTGATCGTCCGCGAGTTCAAGGAGAGACAGAAGAACGGCGGAAAGAAACAATAAGTTTTGTCCTGATACTTCCCACGTGCTTCATATATAGTCCAGCATGTTAGCAAATGCATATGGTGAAGTTCCCACATCGACCAAAAACTTCGAACAATCTGGAGTTGGAGTTGACCTATACATTTTTGCCGTACAATATCATACATTTCCCTCTATAATGGCAGCCAACGAATCATTTGTAGCACGCGTTACTCCCAGTGCTATGTTTGTATGCGGTGGTTCCCTAACGACGATATACGGCATAGAATGGAATTTGGGACAGTGGGATCCAAGGTGGGACAGGAGATCGAGCGTCCCATGGCGTTTCTTTTTTGCAAGAATTCGCTGTGCTCGATTATCCGTGGGGTGTGGAGTAAATAGTAGCGCCTCAAAACGAGTTTCTCAGTCCCCCCTGCTGCGCCTGCTGCGTCTCCTGCTGTATCCGCGCGACGTATGTTTTAGAGACGGTATTCCAGGCCGCCATGTACTTTTCCATGCAGGCCGTGTAGCAGCCTTCCTCGCCTTTGGAGAGCGAGGTTCCCGGCTTCGGCACGCAGCGCTCGAAGCAGTGTTCGTTGAGTTTCTGCCGCGGGCTGTCAGCGGTTTGCTCCCAATGGCCCGCCCCCCTACTATACTGTGATGCCCAGCGAGAGGCCTGGGTCGGGCGCGGAGAATACACACCTCGACGAGCAGGCGCGCGTTCTGCATGCCGGCTTCCTGCTGGACCTGGCGCATGAGCTGCTTCTTTGGGTCGTTGGGGTAGGCGGACATGCCCGCGGCGCCTAGGGAGTCCATGGTGGTGGTGGTGGTGTGAATTGACGGGCAGGTGGTACGGAAGATAGCTGTAGAATGTTGGATTTCTTTAGCTGGGCAAGCGATGTCGACGTCAAGGCGGCGCTTTCTCGGGCATGCCGCGTGCTGGACCGCTGGCCCCCGGTCGGCGTCGGGGCGCACCAGCGTCTGAAGCGCGGAAAGGCCACGAACCACAACTTCGCACGCCCGGTCCATCCCACGGCAGCACGGCGAACCAGCAGCACGTTGATGTCGCCCGCCCACCCCATTCTTCTTTGCTCGTAGTTTTACTCTCCCTGCCCGCCCGTGGCGCCTCCTCCGCCTTTTCTCCAATCGCAGAAGCCCCGCCTGCGTGCCCCATTCTTTCGCCCTTTCGCACAAGTTCCGCGGCCATATTACTAGTACCGCCGACTGCTGTAGAGGCGCTGTGCTACCATTATGGTCGGCCGCACATGGACGAGCCTGTGCCTGCTGGCGGGGAGCTGGACCGGAGCCAGGGGCCTGGGTCTGGAGGAGCATCCGGATATCAAGGCCATTTCGGTGCGCTGTCTAGATTCCCATGAGCTTCGGGCATAGCTAACAGAGGCCAGCTGCGCACGCATAGCCTCGAACCCGTGAGTGAACCCGCCGATGCGATCGCATAGTGCTATACCCACAAGCCCGCATACATCTAACACGGTGTAGCCATATCTCGACTCGGACATGCAGAGCCGCTGGTGGGACTTCGGCGGAGACTGCATCGTTCGGACGGACCAGTACATCCGACTCGCCTCAGACAAGGCTTCGCGCGATGGCTGGCTCTTCTCACGGGTGCCTTTAACGGCCACAAATTGGGAGGTGCGCGCTATCCCTTGCAGTCAATCAGTGCAGAAGCTCACGCGGCTAGGTCACGGTCGAGTTTAAGATCCACGGCCAGGGGAATCTCTTCGGCGATGGCTTCGCCATGTGGCTTACCAAACAGCGATCCCAGTCGGGCCCGGTCTTCGGATCAGTCGACAACTTCGAGGGCCTCGGCGTCTTCTTCGATACGTACAAGAACAACCGGCCCGGCACTGTCTTCCCCTACATCGTGGCTATGAACGGCGACGGCAAGACGCCCTACGACAAGGACAACGACGGCAAGGCGAACGAGGTGGCGGGCTGCTCCGTACGCTTGTCTTTCCAGGTGCAGTAGACGGTCTTGCTAACGCGGACACAGGCTCGCGGAATCCGCAACTCGCAGGTCCCCACCAAAGCCCGCTTCACGTACTTCCAAGAGCAGTCGCTCAAGCTCGAGCTGCAGTACAAAGCCGACGACGAATGGACCGAGTGCTTCGACGTGCCGGGCTTCAAAGTCCCGCCCGTCGCCTACCTCGGCTTCTCCGCCGAGACGGGCGAGCTGTCCGACAACTTCGACATCATCTCCGTCAAGACGCAGAACCTCTACAAGCACAACACGGGCTCGAACAATGCCGCCGCGGCCAACAGCGGAAAGGGCTCGACTACTAGCAGTAGCAGCAGCGATAAGCTGCCGAAGACGGAGAGCAGTGGTGGGGGCAGCTGGACGTGGTTCTTCATGAAGTTTGTGCTGTTCGGTCTTGCGCTTACGGGCGCGTGGGTGGGCAACACCATCTACAGGACCAGGCAGCGGGATAGGTTTTAGAGAGGACCAAAGGGCATGGCGTACGATTGGAACGAAGAGCGAGAACGAAGGGGTTGGCTGAGGCTTTTGTATGTACGGGGGTGGTTGAGTTGGGTGATGAAGCCGGCCATCGATGAGGTCATTCATAGCGTTTTTTTCTTAGTCTCACTGTCACAATATTCTCCTACTACCAAATACATCACTCACGATATCACTCAAAGCACGAAGATTGCATGTTGAAAGGTAGTTGCAGAAAAAGTTTTTTATTTGTTATGGTCCTCAGATCAGCTCTCTTTTTTTGTTCTCATGAACGACACACAGCGCACCAGCAAAGCCAGCGCGTCGGGTCGCCCGAATTCAACTTTGGCTTTTATGTCCCACTCCGTAGAGCAGGACATCGTCATTGGACCCCTTGGCTTTCTGCAAAGCCGCAGTATTTGCACCACCCACCCACAAGCCATCCAAACAACCACTGTGGCAACCAACGACAACAACCAGACACCCCCACACTAACATCGCACAGGCATCCGCGACCCCGCCGTCCGGAGACAAGCGAAACGGAGCCATGGAGCTGTGCGAAGGCGCTCGGATTGAAAACTACGGTTCGTCGTCAGTAGCAGGCACGCGCCTCGCCCGCAAGCAGGCAAGAACGCGGCGCTTCAACTCTTTTACTTCTTCCTCAATGCGCGGTGGGGGCGGTTGGCTGCCTGGGATTCGGGCGGCGGGGTTGCGAGAGCAGAGACAACGCGAGCGTCGTGGCTATGCTTGGGAGCGTAACGCACTCCCTGCGATTTCTGTTCGCATTCGACATTGAGGACGCGGGCTTTCAGACCGGTTCTCTGCTGAATAGCTAGTGTGGTTTATCGGTCATCGGGATCTGGAGGGTGGGTTAGCAAGGAGGAGGACTGTGGAGCGTTGCGTTGCGTTGCGAAGCTGCGGAGGGGCAGTTTTGCGCGCAGTAAAGTGCAAAGCTTGGATTGGGGGAGGAGAAGGCCCATTGTGTTTGGCAGACACAGGCTGCAATGCATTGGGTGTAGACGGGGGTGGAGGTGGGATAATACTTACTCTCTGCTCGCGCGTGAGTTGTGTAAAGAAGAGGAAAGTGAGTGAGGTCGACGCGACAGATAAAGCTGCGGGCGCGCCAGGCGCTAGTGGCGGGCCGATCGGCTAATAGTAGATCCGGCGGTCCGTGCTTTCCGCACTTCCCCACCCTGCCTTAATCAGTGCCCGATACTAAGAATATGTCTGCTTGCAGACGAAATATCTTAGTAGTATACTCTTCTATAGAAATATTCCTTACAGAACGCTATAGATCTTAATTCTAGATCTTAGTATTATTGCTGTTATAGAGTTTGACGTGTTGGTAAGTCTGCTGTTCGCTTACGTTATCGGGCACGGATTGATGCATAGGGGTGTCCAGTGACCGATTGCCGACGCGCCCGCAACCCATGGATCGACGGACTTTTCAGAGTTGCCTGAAAGAGCAGGTTCGCTTATTTCGCGTCACCTTCACCCCGAATTTGGGGAAGGCTGCGCTGCGCCGCTGCGGCGATGGCGAGGAGTTTGCACGACGCTCGTCAGCCACAAACGGAGGGTTTTCCTTGGGCCGTCTGTATCTTTGAGGGCGGATGTTTTCACACTTTTATCGGCACACACACATGCTTTCCCAGACTTGCAAGACAAAGGATTCGGGAGGAAAACTATAGATCGTTGCTGTACTAGAGGTATCGGCTCCTACATACGTCTCTCCATCCACCGTCGCATTCCGTTTACTCGTAAACATAGCAGAACGGCCCATCAACAGTGCTGACAAGCTCCTTGATCTTGTACTTCTTGCCATCGACGTTAAGAACCTCCAAGTCAACCGCGTCTTCCAGGGTCGCCTTGCCCGACCCCATCATACTGGTTCCTCCCGCGATGACCTGCTGCCGGTTGGCAAAGTCTTGCGTCTGCCAGATGGACCAGACGCGGTCGATCATGCTGTGATGGAGCCAGAAGGCCGGGTCGCCCGGTGATACGTAGAAGTCTGTGGCAGTTCAGTTAGCAAGTGAGAACCACGATGGGATTACAGGTACTAAGAGGAGGACTTACCGGAGCCGGGGTCGCCGCTGATTGTGAAGTGGCCGGCCGGGTGGACACCGGTGCCGGACTGCATTTGGTTCTGGAAGGTGTTGATGTTGGCGGAGCTGGTGATGAGAGCGGCGATCTTGGCGGTGGTGGCGTCGCGCTGCGTGAGGTAGTTCGACAGGTCGCGCTTGATGCAACGGGGATTGTAGCCCATGCCGTCGGTTCGAGAGTTCCTTGGGGGAGTGGTATCGCCCATAGCAGCCATAGGACTAATGTTTGGTCAGATCGCTCGTATCAAAAGTAAGTAATCGAGTCTTACCCAAGGTTGACCGTCATGTTCTTGAAAGGCCCCGATATGCAGCCACCTCCTTGTCCAGCAGGCTTCAACCCGTTGCTGTTGTGGGTCACTTTCGCACCCTGTCCGCTTATGCTAGTGTCGCTGCCGTCGAAGATGGGCGAGGTCTCAGGACTCGCTGCCCATCTGCCCCAATCCCAGTACTGGGAGTCGTTATTGTCCGTTCTCGCACTTGCGGTGGGCTCATACTCACTGGTTGAGTTCCGGTATAACCACACTCTGTCTTCAAGGCTTGTTCGTAGGCATACGTGAAGTACCGATGCCATGACAAGAAGTTTCCCTAACCAATATTAGTGACGGAAAGATCTTCAGAGCACGAATCCGACTTACGGTGCCATGGATGGACATGGAGTTCTTGATGTGGATCGCGACGAAGTCATCATAGCGAGTTTTTGCACCAGGATAAGTAGCTGCAGGAAGCTTTGAAGGCTTCTGAGTGATGCCTGGTAGATCGTCAGTCCACTGATGCGCTGTATCTTAGAAGGTGGACATACACAGGACCGCAGCAATGTACGCTTTCTTGTCTGCTGCAGTGATGTCACCCCTGGACCATCATCAGTAACGGTCCCAAAAGAAACTACCATGGAGCCTCACCATTCCTTTCGCACCTGAAGTTTGTCTTTCTTGCACGTTGCTGATTTTGCGAGCTGAGCATCGATCGCAGCGCGTCCTTTCGTCTGGAGATCACCGACAGCGTCTGCGGCACACAAGGCGGAAAAGAACGAGACCGAGGCCAACAGGACATACAGTCCTCGGAGGGAGATGGTTCCCACCATCGTGAACGAGAGACAATCACCAGGCTAGCCTTGCTTGTACCGCACGTTAGCATGTTGGAGAAATCCCCGCTCAACTTATACAATCAAGGCACTGAGTCAGCCAGCCTTGCCTGGGTCTATGGCGTGCGGATCTCGCAGCCGCTGCGCAGAACAATGTGTGTGCGTACTCTGTAAAACCTTAATTTGAGACGGTAATCAAAAGTCGGGGCCTCATAAACGCCACAGAGGAGTACCAATCAGTTTGGCGTGATCGGGTCGGCAGATGTTAACTAATCTACACAGATCTGGTAGTCATGGGTTGAGCGATTGGGGAAAGTGACGAACATCCGATTTACCGCATACAACACACGGCTTTCGATAGGAATCTTTTCCATTCCCTTGTGGTCTAGGAGTTAAGAACGCATTTAAAGACAAGCAGAGGTGTAGTTGGTAGTGTATCCTGTAATCTCTGCAGACTTTTGCGGTAGGTGCGTTCATGTTGACATTCGTATCGTGAGGAGACAGCTCTGACGCGAAGAATTTTCTAATGTGACATCTTGCCAAGTCGGCTTCTATACCCAGTCAAGGAATGAGAAGTGGAAATTGGAGCTTAATCTGAGCCATGAGTTGAGTGGCCATAAACAATCACTGCCCCCGAGCTCCAAAGGACCTCGTGGCACCACATCCTAGTCCAAGGTGCCACGGTTGCGATCAAGGGTGTCTGTTGAAACTTTGTGAGTGTGGTCATTCTCCGTTATGGGCCTAGCTCTTACTCGTAGAAGAACGACCTGTCTAGACTTAACGTCATGTCGCTTTGCTGATTTGAAGTTATGGAAGGTTGAGTGAAGCTCGAGAGAGCCGTACGGACTCAAGATTTACGGTATGGAATTACGCAATTGGGCCGCCTATGTTGCGAGATCCCTGGAACTACATTAGAGTGTGGTGATTCGTCGGGAGTCAATATCGAGGTCAGGTGCAGGATTCTGCCGGCAGTAGTATTCATATAGCATCCCCACTGCCGAATGTGAGATGCCACGCACAGCGATGCGAATACGAGCTTGGAAGAACACACTTTGTTTGCCTTTCGATACGTCGAGATTTCGTGCTTGCAACACTTGGAAGGTAGTTATTATTCGACATGTGGCCAGACATGGTGTCTGATGAATGTGTAGGGCCCGGGCTTGGTGTCCAATTCAGCCATACCCTCGGGCTAGCTGTCGATCTCTACATGATGTGCCCAATCTATCTCAGATTGCCGATGCAGAAGATTGCGGGGTGATATTACTGGCAGCAGGAACCGGAAGAGCAAGGCAGGTTGCGCGCGCCAAAAGATCTTGATCGCATTTGATTGAGTGCCGAGTACTTGGTCAATGGTGGTTAGCGGGTGCAATTTCGGCATGCAAGGTCCTTTGGGATGCCGTCGTGTCACCGGTAGTGAGTGCTGGTAAGTAGTGTCCCAAGTCGAGGCGTCGATCGTTGGACTCATGCTTGGAACGACGGCGCTAGAAGACTAAACAAGCAATCGAATGAGAGGTTTCGCATATCAATTCATTTAGATCGGCAAAGTGCGAGTAAATGAACAACACATGGCCCATTAGAAAGTGTTTTGTGACCGCTTTGTGTTGCAAGCTCCTGAAATTCGATAATCCATAAAGATCTTCCAGCTTCTGCACCTCACGCGTCTGTCGGTGTCATCTCTCCAGTCTTCACGTACAGAACAGCGTCTGTGTTCATTAGGAACGGTGCACCAGCCGCTACAGGACGTAGAAGAGCAAGATTTCTCTCGCTCGAGATCCCAATTAAACACTGATGGACGCATGCTGTGCACCTAGCTCATCCTAAAACTGATTCTTCCCTTACGTAAACCGAGTGTGCCGCGACGTCTTACTTTGAACTTCTCTCCACTGGTCGTGATATCTTGACCTCGATTGCGTATGCCCAGTTTTGCCAATGCGTCATCGCGCACAGCCGCCCACTGATGTATTCGGTAGTTCTACATGTTGCTGATGCTGCAGTGCCGGCATCTCGTGCTCGACGGTGATGTTGTATGGTATTTTGTATCTGGTAGAGTCTTCTTGATACATGTCGTTCTTGGCCTAATAACTCTCTGGCGAATTCTTGGGAAGCATCTCATTTGAGGTTGCTTAGGCTGACTTCCGGGGCTCTCACCGCCGCCAGAGGAATAAACAAAGGAGGGCAAGTATGAGTAATGCCACTCCACCAGCGGATGCACCGATTGCGGCTTTCCCGCCAACTGACAAACCGCCTGAGCCGGCATCACTCAAACTTCGTGCGGAGCTTGGATTTGGTGATAGGGGAGCGGAAGCCGTAGTCGGCGTAGCTGCTTAAGAGGCAGAATTCTAGTAGAGACGGTTGCTGGCGAACTTGCTGTGGTAGCTGAGAATGTTATAGACTGCAGCACTTGACAGACTTAGAAATGTTGGCCGCTTACACTGACAGTCGAGAATGTCTTATCATCGATCTTCGCGTTTGGTGTCGGCAAGAAAGACCACCTCTGACCGTTTGGAGGGGCTGCAATATTTAAATCCATAGCCATATGTCCTGGTATGGTTTCTTCGCTAGGTGCCACTTGGCCGTGTTCGCAGGGCTCTGTGTGCTTTAGGATGCATGGGGAACAACTAAGTCGACCATTGTGTTTGCGCTTGAGTGCACGGCCGGATTCATTAAGCCGCATCCGAAGGATTTGGAGACGGATTACATCACTAGACAGAGAGAGATGTAAGCCGTGATTCGTTCCTTTTGCTCTGAGCCAACTAAATACGAGACTTCCGCTGCTTGCGCAAGCAGTTCGGCGGCTGCAACAAAGGCCTATCTTGCTACTGCGACTCCGACTGTCCCTCGCGTATCGGATCTGGGAACAAGGCTGCTTAGCTTCGTTACGTTCCATCGAACTCCGGCCTTTGCTCATCGCATTGTGGCGCTGGTGACTGTAGCTTGCATTTCGCAAGCGCGAAACAAGCACATCCTTAATACCGCGAGTTGCTAGTAGCGTTCACGACCTCCCTTGTATGACGTTTTTCTCGATTCCGACCATCGCTTCCCTAACTATGGGACAGTAATGTTTCCGCAAGATCTCCCCTTCCCATACAGTTCCCGCGAATGGGTTACTTCCTTCGATCTCAGGCTTGAAAGCGTCAAACACCCCATCACCTCGGCGCTCTTCCGTGTTCCAGAGCGCAGAGACTTTGCGGCCGTGAGATTTAGTGACCATATTCATGAGGCCAAGCATTGCGACGCATGACTTTTCCGGTAGTTGTAGCGATATCGTCATTAGCTGTTTGCAGAATGCTGCGATTCTAATCGGAGGTACAGCGCGGAGAGCGGTTGCGGGTAGAAGTATGGAGGTCAATGAGCGGATGAGCAAGACTACCGTGGTCTGCACGTTAATCTTGTTTGTTGTGGTACGCGTCCCTGAAGCATGCGGGTCAGGGAGGTGTAGCGATTTGGCGCTGAATTCGATATTCGGATTGAGAGACACTGCGTGGAGCGTCCTGTACAGATGTGTGATAAAGAAACTTAGATCTAACTTGAGTGTGGAAGCCGCGGCAGCAGCGTCCTGTCCTTGTAGCAACGCAAAAGCTGTTATCACGCAGAGTAATGATTCGCGTGTGATATTTCGCTCTGGGAGGTCATCATCGTCGTCGTCATCGTCTTGTGCCTCATCCTCGTCGTCTTCCACGGCGGCTGTCAGTTCTGCGGTGCTGATCATGTCCCTCAATGCTTCGAGAATATCGCCGAAGAAGTCTTGGTTGATCAAATGAGCGTATCGAGCCAGACCCTCTAGCACAGCACCCATCAACTTTGGCGAACGGGCTTTGAGGATCCTGAAATAGGCGACGAAAACCATTTTGAGAGTCTCAGCTTGCATTCTATCGCGCTCCTCATGACTGACAACAGCATCGGCCTCTTTCAGTTCCTTCTCAATTCCTTTCTGTTCTTTCAGGAGTTTGCGCTGTTTTTTAGATCGGAATTCCCGCTTCTGTTTGGGCTTCTTGCCGTGATAAGGCTCCTCCACGGGCTTGTCCACGGAATTATACGATGCTTTTGATGAGAACTCGGAGAGCAGTCGAAGGTGTAAGAACGTGTTGAGAACGCTCTCGTCAACGTGATAATTCCTGGACTTCATCATCTTAGTCACCATAGTGACCGCATCCAGTGCAGCGTTTCCATCCTCATCGTTCTGGAACAGAGTCTCCAACGCCTCTTTACACTTGACGAAATCGCCATCTACGCGCCTTCCGCTTAGCTTCCCCACCAAGATTTTGAGCAGTTCGCCGCGGAAATTGAAATGAGGCACGGATGCTAGAAGGCTACATGCACAGCTGATAGCGACTGTAGCGAGGCTGGCACTCTCTGGTTTTGCAGATCCACTCAATTTTGACAGCTGAGTAAGATCCTGGATGTAGGCCTGGTAGCTCGATACAAGCTTCTGCTCGAAGTTGCGCAGCTTGCGCACCTCTTTCGAGACCTTGTCGGTCATACTTTCTTCGGAGAGCGGTCGAATTCGGTAGCCGGGTATCAAATCCTTGAAAATGGCCAGCTGGGCGGCTATTGCTAACTTCCTGATAATCGTGTTTTCCGAGCCCGCGAAGTTCGCTAGTGTCCGCAACCCAGCAATATGCTCTTCCGGGTCCTCATTGATAAGACTTGCTATGCGTGCCAGCTCTTCCTTTGCCTCTACTATCTGCTGCCTCTGTGGCACTTTGGGCGTGTCATCGTCCACCTTGCGCTCCTCTGTCCCATTCTCTTCTTCCGAGCCGAGAAAGCTATCCGACTCCTCTGCTCCCTTATCCTCCTTCGGCGCAGCCTTCTGTTCAATCCAGCCGTCATTAGTCCTGATTGGCAGTCTGCCGTTCTCTTTCTGCTTCTTCAGTTTCCGTGGTCGCTGCTCGTAGTCCTGTTCGAGGTCCCACTTCGAAGCATTGGCGATGAAGCTCGACTTGTAGTCTTGCGGCGGAGCAGAGACCGCGCCATTGGCAGCCGGAGGAGATAGGCGCCGTCTCTTTACGGCTGGAATGCGCGACATGACGGGCGGTGGTGTTGTAGTGTTGCGGTGCGGAGGTGGTTTGCGGAGGCCCTCGCACCGAAATATTTCACCGCTCTTGGCGTCGGCGATGACGGTTTTTTTTGCCGACCTCCACCTTTTTTTACGTCCACGCCTGGGAGTTCATCGCTTGTGCAAACCGCTCAACCGCTCGACATTCCCGCCCAACGCTTTTGATCTCCCAGTCAATCGATATACCATCTTCTGCGCGATGCGACCTCTCACAGAACCTGAGACCAAGACGCTGTTCGAGAAGCTCGCAACATATTGCGGCAACGGCATTTCAAACCTTATTACGGACGCGGCTACGGGCTCAGAGCGACATGTGTTCCGCGTACAGGCAGGTCCCGCGCTTCCCGGCTTGCTGCACACATGCTAACTATCTCTAGGGCTCTCGAGTATTCTACGTGCGCGAATCCCTCGCTAACCTCGCAACTTCGGTCAAGCGCGACGCCCTTCTGTCTCTCGGCGTGTGCTTGGGCAAGTACACCAAGACTGGAAAGTTCCGCCTCCACATCACCGCTCTCCCCGTGATTGCGCCCTTTGCGCGGTATAAAGTCTGGATCAAGCCGAATGGTGAGATGCCCTACTTGTACGGCGGGAATGTGCTCAAGGCGCACGTGGGACGGTGGAGCGAGGACTGCCCAGAGCATCAGGGAGTCCTGGTGCTGAGCATGAACGACACTCCTTTGGTAGGTGCCAGGCTCAAGCTTTAGCCGGTACAGGGCTAATACGTGTACCAGGGTTTTGGCGTCAGCGCACGTTCGACAGCAGAGGCGAGGAAACTGGACCCTACCGGCATCGTCACTTTCAGGCAGGCCGACATAGGCGAATACCTCAGGGAAGAAGACACGCTGTTTACCACATGAATGGATTGTAGTATTATATTGTGCCACGTAAGAGTACAGATCCAGGACATCGCCGGGGAGTGGCATTTGGAGCCGTCAATAGGTCTGAGCATGTTGCGGCTACTCCACATTCGAGCGAGCGAGCGATGCGACGACTACGAAGCAGAGAATACGGTGCAAGCTCACGAGAAACCGACGTCGAAGATACCCGATACGATAGTTGAATGAATTGCGAATGATACCTAGGTCTCTTAGTACTCCAACAAAGAGAAGAGGCGGGCTAGATGTCATCCATATCAGGTGCGATATCGCACGTACACGGAAGACCCACGCCCAAGGTTGGGAAGATATCTAATTACCATCCACATCATCCTACACAATGTTACACCTGTTACTTCAAAATTGGAGCTCCCCCTCTTCTTCGATTCCCTACCCGCAGTGCTTAATAACACAATGTGCAGCAAAAATAACCTCAAGGTACATAGCGCTTCTAGTAGCGAAAACAAGCAAATATCATGTCGCCTCGCGCATTCAGCCACATCCGATCCATCGCCTATGCTTCCAAGTATGCCGCGTTCTGATAGTAACAAGCCTCAACACACCTACAGAGTAATCAACACGACGTACCCCGACGGCACCTATGCTCTTACATATCCTTTTAGCAATCCTCCAAACCATACTCCGTTCTGGTGCCTACAATACCCAACGTACCAGCCAATATATCTACACAAAACACCCTGACAGCCTTCAGCACCCCTGTAAATCAAAATAAAATCTGTCTAGACATTCCGCCTTCAAGGCTACAACGCTCAGCACCTTACCTAAATCGTCGATGTATAGTACCTAGAGACTTATCACAGCGCCGTATACTCGCATAATGCTCTATTCTTGCTAACAGTCTCTTCAGCACGATTATGTCAAGAGAATCATGAAAATTATGTAGATGGAACTAGTCTTTCAACAGCATTAGTACAAAGTTTACATAATTGCAAGTTCTGCAAGAGGAGTTCTGTAAGGGGCATAAAAAACGGTCTAAGCTATTGTATACAAGGCCGCAAAAATCTTGATCCTCCCAACCTACACGCCGAACCTGCTCCAAATCTACAACCCATCCCGCACCTCCCTCCAGCCGCCCCAGTGCTGCCTTTCCCGCTCGAGCATCTTGGCCACCGCCTCCTTGCGCTCCACCCACACAAATCCCCTGCCCGCCTTCCTTCGACGGACGTATACCGCAACGCCCAGCCTCGAACTCCTCTCGACCCCGCGGCCCATCACCCATCTCTTATCCCCCTCGCCACCGACCAAAACGCCCGCGAATTCCGCGCAAACCCTCTCGCCCTCGCACCAAACCGATCTTGATAGCAGGAGTACGCTCCAGATGCGCGCTTCCATGCGCGCCCTCCGGACGGTCGATGCATCTCGGATGCCCGTAGCCTCCCTTTTGCGATTGCGCAGGCCCTCGGTCGTTTGCGGCGGCTTCAGGCGCAACTCGGCGTCGAGGCGCGATTTGAGCCCGTTCAGGGCACGCTTGCGGCGGCCGTGGTGTTCCCAGGTGGGCAGCGTCAGAATGAGGAGGGCGTCGCGGGCGCGGCACGGATACTCCTTGATACAGTCGTGGAAGACGGGGCTGACTTTGCGGAGGGGTTGCTGGACGATGGCGCCGGTGCGGGGGATGGTGGTGCCTTTGGCTACGCCGGGTACTTTTTCTTCTTTGGCCATGGTTAGTCGTGAGGACGGGGGGGAATGTGGCGTGATGCTGGCTAGCAGTAACATGATGGTAATGTGGGTGCGGTTTTGTGTAGAGAGCTTGATCCTTTTGGGATCGTAGAGGAATTGGGGAGAGAGGAGATGGATAAGAAAAAAGGAGGTATCTGACGGCACGCTGAAAACCACTTATATAGAACCGGCCCCCTAGACGGACAATAGAGTGTTAAATAGCTTCACTCATTGTATCGAGGTTATCAAAAGTGAACATTGTGGATACAATGTAGCAGTGATACACAATAGCAGGGCAAGGTAGATAGACTAAATGGAATATTGCAATAAGGGTATATCGTGATTCACTGTACAATGCGCCTTCTGTAGAGTGCTGTAATACCAACGGTATGCGTCCACACCTGCTGAAGACATCCTTGTCCTATGCGAATTTTACCTCGTTGAACAGACTAGCCCTTACCTGCGTCAACGCAACTAGCTCTAGAACGAATTCCTGCAGAATAATCACGTTCGTGATGATATGCAATAAGCTCGCATCACGAACATCTTCGTTCTCCTCTTTGGGCTCGGCACCGGCTGTCGCATCATCAGATGGTTCTTCAGGTGGCGGCGGTTGATATTTCGACAGCATGACATCTATTGTCTGTGAACCGGTCAGACGACGGAATGGTATGCGTCGCTTAAGAATGTCGGATTTTTTGAATGTAGCAAAGTTGGCATCGATATCTGTAAGCAGAGTCGTCTGTCTTTTTGCGGCTTGAGGTGCGGGTAACGGTGACATTCCGCGAGGGGAACCAATCAGTGTCTGACCACCCAACTTAGACGGTGCAGGAGATGAGGCGGGAGTCTGCCGTATATCTAGGGCCTCCTTCCTTCCTCTGGGTGATTGGGTTCTTGACGGAGTGGTCGAGTTATCCAGTACGTGCTTGGGTATCTGAGGTACCCACGAGCCTCCTGGTGCTTCGGAGGAGGGTCGAGACGATCTAGCCTGCTGCGCCGTCTTCGCCGCTTCATTCATCTCTTCGTAAAACATGAAGGCATTCTTTCGGTTTGCGACGTGCTCGTCCCAATCCCGTATATCGGCACGTAGCGCCTGGATCTGGGTCTCTAACGATTGCAAACACGCCATAAGCGGTGGTGTCGCAGATGACTGCCAGGTCGGAGGTCGATTAGCTCTGTACATGCTGCCGAAACCGTCGGTCGAGAATTGCTCTGGTTCTGACCCATCATTCTCAAAGTGGTAGTCCGCAGGATCGACCGAGAGCCACCCTTCGAGCCGGAGCTGAGAGCAACTTCCCAAATTGAGGATTACTTCCGTTAGGGCGAGGTTTGTCTCGATATCGTTGGTTAAAAACCTGAGCAGTAACTCAAGCAGCGAATTGAAAAGCGGATCCTCGGGGATCAAGTAGTGAGGGCCTACTTCTCGGGCGCCTGCCTCAGAGTCAAAGTAGCCGGGAACTTTAGAAGGTGAAGTGTGTAATGCCAGAGCTTTTAAAGAGCAAGGGTGACTTTCCAACATGCTTAATTTGTCCTTGAGGTGGTTCTCGTAGGCTTCGTTCACACCATTCTCACCAGCAAGGTTAATGGCCAAGTTGAGGTACATCTCAAGCTCGACATTGAGTGCCCCAACCGTTCGGTGTGGCTCCCGGTGATGAACTGGCATGGTTTTGACCAAAGACCCGAGTGCGTACCCATGGTTTTTGCCGAGGATTACTGTCGTCAACTTCAGTGCTGCGACAACGGTCTGCGGGTTTCGCGATCCTGCACTGCTCAGCACAAGGTCGACAAGATTGAAGAGTGACGGGTTCATGCGATCATCATCTGCCTCGGGTACGTTTAACAACATCAGTGACTGTCGTCGCCTGACAGCTGCTGGAGACCTAGGTGTTCTAGGAGATGTTACTGCATAATCAGGTAGTGCAAGTAAGTAATGGAGGATCATATGCACAAGCTCAGGATGATCGAGTGCATCAAGTATGCGTCGAAGATATGTGAGAACAGCGACCGCTGAGCCGCCGTCGACATCAGAAGACTCTATCAGGGAAGGGTATCTGCGAAGCCATTAGCGAATACACGAGGTCGACAAGAACTCCTCACTAACAGTAATTGCTGCAGAAAAAGAACCTGGAAATGATCGATCAAAGTATGTCTAACGTCAATCGATCTACAATGCTCTAGCACGTCCTGCCAGAAAGTAAGATAGGATAGGAAGGTGACCATGTGGTTTTGCAGAAGCTCAGAGAAAAAGCTCTCAGCCTCGGGATTCGGACGCATCCCCGTGTAGTCGGAGAGAGACAAGATTAGCGGGAGATCCTCGATTGGATGGAGAATGGAGAGTTTTCTGAAACACGTCAGTGTTGGTTCCGAGCCAAGGTTGCGGTCCACAGACCTGCTCAATTGACTGTATAGCGCTCCTAACCCGGTAGCCATGAGAGTCGGCAGGTCGCTGTTGACTATCCATTGCTCCAGCGTCATAGACTTTGAAGCGGACTCGAAGATGTACAGAAGTCCGGTACGTGCAAAGTCGCCTATTCGGCCTTCGTGGTGGACATGGTCAATGAGTTGGTAGCACAACGGGAAGTCTTCCTTCTGCGTCATGCCCGCAAAGTCAACTTTGCGGTTCACCAAGCGCCCATTAGAGTCTGCCGAAGCGGTGGTAAACCACACGGGCAGGATCTCGGGCTGCAGTCTGATCTTGGCAGCAATGCCAAAGAGCAGCTCGACGATGTCAGCCTCGATGTCCTCCCCAACGCCCATGCTCCCCGACCCGACAGTGCGGCCAACGAAATTCATGAGCGAGACAGCAAAGACATCGTTCTCGAGGAAGTCCTCTTCTTCGCTATCGATCAAGGCATTGTAGAAGGCAACAGCATCGCGGACTATGCCTTCGTCGTGTGAGGTGGCGGCGATCTTGGAGATGGCCGTGTAGATCTGCTGAGCGGCAGCGAAGCTCAGGCACAGATGGGGAGCTGGCGAGCGGGATTCATCGTTAAGGATGGCCGTCAGCGCCTGGAAGCCGCGGCGGATGTTGCCCAGGGCCTCGCGGTCGTTGGCGAGCGTGGGAGTCTTCTGCCATGTTTGCTGCGACCGTCAGTCAGCGAGTCCGTCGGTCAAGAAGCACGGCCAGCGCCGGCGGGGGGCTCTGGCATACCAGTATCTGATTATACCGCTGCTTGAAGCGTGCCAGCCGCTGCTGCGGATCGTTGGCGGCCTGCTGCTTCTTGTGCGACGAGCCGCCAAGCAGCCGCGTCCACTGGGTCCTCTTAGCAAGCGTCGACGTGCAGATGCGCAGCGGAACAACATACGAAATCCATGGCGTGGAAGGACTGCGGTTGAGCCCCTCGAGGGCGCACGACGCAGGACGTGGGGTGGAGGCTCGGGAGACGACGCGACGTTGCCCAGCCCTCAGAACGTGACCGCGAGCCAGCCCTAGGCCGCATCGGGCTAGGTCGCGCCTGTGGGTACCCGCTGCCCGCGTAGCGCAGGAACCACTTCGCTCTTGCGTCAACTCGACCGACGACCGCTCGCCTGCATTCACCCGCCCACGCACTCCTGGGCATCCATTCACCTGCGCCCACTGGCATTCTCCGACCACATGTGTAAACCCCGCCGCACTCCGCTCCGCACTCCGCACTCCGCACGCCGCAAGTCCCTCAGCCTCCTCATCACTGCTCAGTGCTCAGGTCCGCCATGGCCCGTGTTGGGCGCCGTGTCAGCATACCTACATATGTAGGTATTTCTAACTGGTCCGCCCGCGCTGCTGGCAAAGGTGCCGCCTAACCATGGTAGGTAGAGCAATTCCATCCGGACTTCGTGTGATACCCTGCTGCAACTGGCAGAAAAAGTGGTCGACCTGGGATATCGTGAAACCGTCCGACGTAGAACTGCATCTTTCCGCCATCGGAGCCAAGCGAGGCGAGAAGCTTCAGACGGCTTGTTGGTGGCAATCGCCATGAGCAGCTGCTGAAAGTTACAATCTCCCTCAACGTCTGGTCTACTGCTCGCGCTCGGCTCTTATTCAGTGAGGCTCTCGGCTGGCGCACCGAGCAGAGACGGCGCAGATGCTTGTTTGCTCTCTATCTACATTCGGGGTGGTGCTTCATCGTAGCGAGTGAGTATTCAGAGGATCAAAGCAGACGGTCCGACATTCCATAGAGGGGCAGCGCTGTGCATTTCCCAGCAACGCTACACATGGCTACATGGCTACATGCCTCCGAAGCCCGGTATGTCCATCATGATGGTCGTGTGAGTCGGACGTCTAGCTTTAGTCTATGCTCCTGTAATTTTCCGCGTAACAACGGGCCCCATGTTGCACAGCTACTTCAGCGGAGGATCAATTACCTTACGACATGCTTAAAATAAGTCCAGCACTTGATCGTTCACCGTGCCTTGGGCATCCAGCCAGGTGAGTAACCAGCGGAGATTTGATCACCAAGCCTCCTCCTTCCCTATTCGGGACTATCCTCCCTAGATGTATACTGGTGTTGAAACAACGTTTGGAGGCCGACGGAAACATCTTCTTGTATAAAGAGGAGAAGCAGGACCACTCTCTTGTTTTCCTCATCACAACTCACTTCACTGTCTTTTCCATTCCACATTCGTTTACTCTTCATAGAGACTGCTCGGCCAGCCATCTTCTGATTCCCTGCTTCTGATCCGGTCACCACCAATCATACTTATATCAAAAGCGCTAGAACGCTTTTCAATTCAGCCTCATTATGTTCTCTACTAAGAACCTCCTCCGAGCAGGAACCCTCCTTATGGGCTTTACGGGTATTGCCAATGCCATTGGCGCCTGTGACAACGGTCCATGGCAGGAAGTCCTTGTCATTGGCCAACACACGGAGGGTACCGAATACTGCGAGACCAAATGGGCAGACGGTGTAGTCATGACCGGTATCGAGGTCTGGGGTAGCGAATTTGGTGTCTTGGGTGCCCAGTTCTACTACTCGGACGGCAGCAACAGCCCACAATTCGGCAAAGGCGGTGGCGATAAGCACGCGAAGTTGATGTGGGATCCGAGCGTGGATAGCATTAGCCAGCTCAAGGTGAGCCGCAATGCAAGCCGCATCTGAAATACCTAACTAACATATTTAGTCCTGGGGCAACGGCAGGGGACAGCATTTGGGCCGTCTCCAGATCCGCACCAAGAAGGGTCAGGAGCTTGACGTTGGAAAGAATACTGATGGTCAAGACACTTTCGAAACCAAGGTGGCCTCGGGTATCATGCTCGGTGCCTTCGGCCGATCAACCGACATAATCGAATCTATGGGCTTTCTCTTCTTGAAGAGCACAGTAGACAAGATCACCATTGACGACATCGTATTCGACGAGACCCCAGAAGAGCTGAACAAGCGCATGCAGGGCATTGAGACTATCGTTCTCGAGTACGCTGACCACACCAACGCCCACGACGCCGCCAACGAGACTTACACCTTCGGCAAGACTGAGCAACGCGCCACCTCCAAGAAATTCTCCAGCACGGCCACCCACACCTTCGGTATCTCCCGCAATGTCGAACTCTCAGGCAAGATTCTCGATCTTGGCGCCAGTGTCTCCACTTCTCTAAAGTACGAGTACAGCTCCGCGAAGACAGAGGAATCTACCCAGGAGCGCTCGGTCACGCTCAACTACGCGGCTACCACTTCGCTAAAGCCGGGCCAGCGCGTCTTCTGCAGGGCCACTGCCTTTATGGGCACTTATGACGGCAAGTACAGTGGTAATGTTAACGTCTGGCTCGCAGACGGCTACAAGTACGGCTTCAAAGTGGGCGGCACCATGGAGCAGGTCAACTGGAGCAAGGCGTCCTCGAAGTGCCAAGCGAATGAATTCGACCCGCTCGAGGACAGCAGAAACAGGCCGGAGAACTTGAACCCCAAGGGCAAGCGCGCTGTCGAGTTCATTTCTTAGACGCTTTCAACACGCCATGTCACGACCAACATAATACGGAGCGGGAGCATGACTGAAGAGGTGGCGGAGCTCTCCGACTTGCATTCTGAGGTGTTAATATTATATAGATTTTTCAGGGCTGGATTTCTCTGTGGGATTTCGGCCCTTTTCACTTCTTTTGTCTACTACTTCACGATTATTACTCTTTTCATATAGCGAGCGATGCACCCAATTCAATATATTACTGCAAGCACTTCTTTCACCCTGTTCTCGTGTGTCATCTTGCTCGTTCCTCTACGGGAACGTTTACTAACTGATGGGTACCTCGTCCGTACTCAGGTAATTACTCTCATCGATGTGTTCTTTCGGTGCTTCCATCGGAGGTTAACCGTTCAAAATCTAAACACGTAGCTGCAAAGACAGGGGTCTCACTCCGAACGTCCTACCCGACCAGGATCCTTCCGACTTACCGGGTTCCTAACGGACCATTTGTAGGCTGCGCTGCACGGCCTCCTCCGTGCGCCGCCTGCATGCTTACACCCCGTTCGCCGTTTACCCCAAAAAGCTGGCTTGCAGCCTGCGTGTCCAGCGCACAGGAGATTAGTCTTCGTATCAAGCACTCCATCGAAAGCAAGATTTCTCAACGCCGCAGTTGCAAAGGGAAAATGCTGGAAGTTGACCTGAGTCTTTGTCAAGCTTGAGCGTGTTACATAATCTTGCAAGGTAAAGACTTTCATGCCGTGCGTGTACCCGTTCGGAGTCTTTTGGCCATGTCGGATATGCTCCTGTTGTGGGTGGTTCGAGGGCGATTGGACAAAGCGGTGCTGCTGAAACAAAAACGACGATACGATGATGCGAATTCGACTTGAGTACGAGGCCGATAGATGGGCCAACGGCGTTGAGGAATCCGTAGGTCGGACGGATGGGTGCTTCCGGAGGGGATGGGCGAATGGCGAGCCAGTGGTGATGGCATATGGGGGAGGGTGAACGACGATGAAAGGACGGGATCTGAATGCTGACGCCAGACCGCATAGCATGTTTCCTTCTTCAACTTCCATTCCTAACAATGCTAGAACCGCTTCAGAACGACGAATTGATCGAAATTGTGCCTTCTTTTCTTACCTTACGAGCTGTTCAGGCCCACCTTCGTATCCCCTGAATAAGGCTACCAGTTCCATGCGCCCCACCCGTTCATCGCCTCGCATCTCAGCCTCGCAACATGGCAACTTCCCCTCGCCAGCCTCGGAGTTCCGCCACGCCACGCCTCGAACCCCCGCTCGTATTCAACACCCGCCACTCGCCAGTCCGACGTGCCGCAAACTCTAAAACCTTAACCATCCGCTTCTGGCTGCGGTTGTACAAATCCGGCAGGCCTCTAGCTGGGGCGGTAGGCAAAAGCTTATGTTGACTTTGCGCACCGCCTCCCTGCGCGAGATACCGATCGTACAGCCCCTGGAGCCGCTAAGCCACTCCCGCAATCCTCTTGCTCGCTCCGGTGGCCAATAATGGGATTGTGTGGTATATTGTACGCCGTTTGGAGTTGCAAGTTCAGCGTAGAAGAGTTCTATCTCAAAAGTGCATGTGTTAGCGGGCGATTGCGGTTCAGATTGGCATGTGCAAAAACAACGGCTTGCGCAGTCGGCCGGCAAACTCGAGCCTCAACCAATCAGCACCTTCTTGTCCCCGGCTAGGCTTTCGGAAGTCCTCCCGTCGGATGTTAGTAAAAACCCTGTAGCAGCGCGAGATGCTGACCAACCGTCAGCCGCCAATCATGTTCTGCATCGTCACCACATCTCCGCACACCTCGCCGTCGAGCGGAAACATCACAGACACACCCCTACAAATCTCTCTCTGTCTTTCTATTTTCAAGGATATGTTAATCTCCGCTGGAAAGTTGCAAGAAGGATGAAGCTCGAATGATCCCGGGTTTGATGAGCGATTCGATTCGGCGGTTTTTGGTGTTGTCGGAATTAGAGGGATGTTATGTTGTGGGTCGGTCGCTTGGAGGAAGAAGGACTAGAAGATGCATGGTTTTTCCACCTCCACTTCTCAATCCCTTCCACACCATAGCCTATATCATCACCCGCCCATGGATTCTTCCTGCCAGTGGATTCAGAGCACATGAGCGCGTCACTGGCACCGGAGTTTACCATCGTATGACTACCGTGAGCGGCGCGGAGTGGGTACGTATGTCACTGCCGCATCGCAGGATCGCTGCTATGTCACAGAAACCCTACTGCACCACGCAACCACCACTGCACGATTTAATCAGCTTTTCTCTACCTACCAGCCTGCCATTGACCGACAAAGCGCTCCTGCAGCAGAGCACCACTACCTGGGCCAACACTCCGCAAGGCAAACGACACAGCTACAACAGCGAACGTAGCGTCTGACGCCGCTGCCAACAGCAGACGGTTTTATACGGCACAGCCACAGCCACAGCTACCGGTACCTGTATATTGTATCGAGGGCCTAGGCGGCTGCAATACCAGGTTGTAAGCGACAGATAATTAATAGAGGCTCGGATGTTGGTTGACCGTAACTCTACGGCTCTATGATAGGAGCTAACAACACATACGATATCTTCACGAAGTGGTACGTAAGTACAACCGCCTTACAATATCCGAAGCGATAGTATGTATGTGTGTGCCTAGCATCCGGCCCGGTTCGGTTCGGTTCACTTCACTATCTATCCAACCCACAGGCCTGGCACTACTTATCGATCGATCGATCGATCCTCGCAACTCACGATACCAATTCTCCCACAGAAAGACATGCAAGCTTATTGCTAATACGTAGGCAGACAGATAGTCAGGTCGGTTTGGAAATTGCGGAGCCACAGTACGTGCAAGATAAGATGCAGTAATGTAATTAATTAAGTAATGTTTTTTTATTATCGTTGTTAAGGTGCAGAAAGCTAGGAAGTTCTACGCCGAACGCTACAAAAGCTAAAGACGCGAGGAGAGGAGGGTAAAACCCAGGCGGAATGTACTGAGACCAATTATAAAAGCTAGATGCCAGGACTCCTCCTTTCAGTAACGTGTAGCACGCAAACCTCCATGCCTGGAGAAAAACCGCCTGGGCACATGTAATTCTTAAACGCATGCAACGAAAAACGCTCAAAATAAGCCACCCATCGAAGACACCAATCTATCCCCGATCAAGCCACAGCCTCCTCCTTCGTCCACACATACTCCTTCTTAACCCGCTCCCCAGTCACCAACGGCTTCGCCACCAACCCAATCATATAATCGCGGCCCTTCACCGCCCACACAAACCAGCTCGGCACCTTCCAGCCAAATATGGCGCCCACGCCTCCCGCGGTGCCAATCGGCACAATCATCATCTCCTTAGTCATGGGCGTGAAGATGCGATCCTTGCCTGGGGCCGGCTCGTTGGGGAACGCCGGGTCGAAGGCCAGCAGGTCGCGCTTGAGGTTGACCATGAGCACCGGGTGGCCGTCCTGGATGTCGATGGCGTTGTTGCATGAGTACGAGGCGACGTCGCCGAGCGCGTAGACGCGCGGGCCCGCGGCGTCGACGCGCAGGGTGGCGGCGTTGGTGTCTAGGTATTTGGTGGGGGTGAGGAGGTTGGAGGGCACGAACGAGGTGTTGGGGCGGACGCCGTAGGCGGGGATGTACAGGTCTGCTTCGAGCTTTTCGCCTTTGGCGAGCGTGACGGTTGTGCGCTTGTTTTCGGCGACGGACACGTCGGCCACGCGGGTGTTGTAGAGGACCTTGACGCCGAGTTTCTTGAGTTGGGCTTCGGCGAGTTGGGCGATGGCTGGCCGCAGGGTGGGTAGGAGTTGGATTGTGGCGGTGATGAGTGTGATGTTGACTTTTGGTGGCGGCGTGCTGAACCAGCCCGGCTTGCCGTTGAGCAGTTCCCCTATTTCCCCGGCGCTCTCGGTTCCAGTCGGCCCGCCTCCTACAATGATGATGTCTTTGGCTGCCGATACCTTGGCGTTCATGTATTTCAGGGCCTCCAATGCGGCTTGGGAATCGGTGTGCATAGAGTACGCTGGGTCGAATGTATTACTACCCGTCGCAACAATGAGAGCATGATACGTCAGGCTCTCGTTGGCAACAGATCCGCTCCTCATGTATTTGACTGTTCGCGCAGTGGTGTCCCATCCCGTGGCCGTACCCTGGATAAATGAAATGTCGCTAGTCGGGTATTGCTTGAGGGGCTCAGTGAGGTCCCAGAAAAGCTTGTCAGCCGGGAGAAGGGCGGTCGAAGCTGAGGTGCGAGGAGTTGCGATTCGATGGTAGTAGTCGGTGGAAGGGCTGATTACACAAACGCGGTATTTGACACCATCGTGCTTCGCTTTCAATGCAGGAAAAATGAATTTCATGATGTAATGTGTCGACATCAGACCACTGATAGAAGCGCCGAGAACGACGATGTTCCGTTCCTCAGCCATGTCGAAGAGTATGGGGTATCAGATGCAGTTGAGGAGTTTTGGGGTGTAGGCAAGGAAACCGTAGAGGATTAAGCAAAGTGGGCGACAGGATATTGACAGGAAGATGCTGAGAGACGAAAGATGGAGCCTACCAGAGCCAGCCTATATAATAAAACGTCAATTAGACAAAAGCACAGATACTCGCCATCTTCATCGGACGAAACATCGCACTAAGAAACTACTGCGTTAGTACCTGGTACCCACGAAGCCTAAAAGAGCTCCAGTTTCGTCCCACTAGCTGTATGATTGGTCTATTCGTCAAGGCGATACTCTTGATTTGTAAAAGTGGAGAGTAGGAGTGGGAATGTTGCTGAGGTCGGAGAGTCGGGTTCCCGTGTGTGGTGGTATTTCAAAGGAGAGGGGGTACCGGATGCGCTATTGTAGCTTCCGAGCACGCCACAATCCGAGATCCGAAAACTTTGTCAGCAACATACAATCCTCGGCTTCATGATAATCCCACTTCTTGAGGGCACTTGTTAACGCGCCCCCCAGTTAAGCAATACCTGGCCCCCCAGTTAGTAAAACACACTCACAACCTAGCTGAAGGCGATTCCTTATTTTTCTAAGACGACTCTTACGTTTTGAAGACGATTCCTCTTTTTCTGAAGGCAATTGCGCTGTTTTTGAAGAAAAGTCTTCAATTTTGAAGGCTTCGTCTTAACACGAAGCAAAATATTTAACAAACTCTTATTGGCTGTATAGAATGTAGGTTAGAGGCGGCGTTGCTGATTAGAGAGATAGGCTTAACTGGGGTGCCCGTTAATATTTCCCCCTCTTGCGGGCAATTGATAAATTAGCTACAAACCCCCTGCCTAGTGACTGCACCATGAAGCTAAACTAAGCCAGGTCTGAGACTGTTACGAAAAGCAGCCTCTCTCCTACTTCCATCTTACAACGCTTCAAACCCTAGAAACTCAACTCACAACCCTAGCCGAAAAATGCAGACAAGTTTTCGCAGTCGTCAACGTTCAAGAGACTTTCATTTTGCACGATACTGCACGGCCACTCTCATCAAGCGTACAGCAAACGTCGTTCGATCTATATGCGCAACGAAAATGCCCATCACACAAGCTGACTGATGTAGACGGAACCGTCCAGTCCAAGACCGTTTCTTTTAGTACGCCTATGTAACCATTTTCCAAGTGGTCTCGCAGCGCAGACGACCGCTCTATCCAAAGCGTTGCTGAAATCCGAACGGTTCCCTCGTGGCGCTCCTGCAAATGCAAAATACTCAGTGTTAAACCTCAATCAGGTTCACTTTTCTGCAAAAGACTAGACAAGACAACAGACCAATGGAGAAGGGCATTCTAAAGCAGGGCAATAGCAAATCCAACACACTCTGATGAGGTTCGCGAAAAGGGCTAGATGGGGAAACTAGATCAATATATGCCTTGGGTTCGGTATTGGAAAGTATCGTAACTGCGCATCTATTAGCACAGCTGACCAACTCGCTTAAGAAGCAGTACTTACAGTCGGGTATAATAGCTTCCAGCACTCTTTGCAACCAATTCTTCCACAAACGCTTCAGCTTCCTCCTTACTAAGATGCAGCATCATCCTTGCCCGCAACGAATTGGTGACTCCCGCCGCACCGGCTGCGAAGCAAGGCATTTTACTTTGTTTACCCATCATGTCAACCAGCATGATGAATCTTTCGGCTTCTCTCCGGAGCGACTGGAAGGCTTGCTTGCACAGTGACTTGAACTCCTCGAACGCAGGTGAGTTCAATCCACCGAGAACGTCGACGTAGTCCTGCGTTAATTTGAAGGGCGCAGCCTCGAAGCCCATGGATCCTGGAGAGTTCGACAACATGAACCCAAAGTCGATGTGGATGATGTGGCCCATATTATCGATCAGTAGATTCCCGTTATGACGGTCCTTGAGCTGCAGTACATAGCATATAATGCTATATCCTGCCAACGAACGAGTGAAAGCGTTGACGCCGGCAATATAGCTCTCAGAATCTGGTTCTCCAAAAGTCTTGACGAAGTGGTCTTTCAGGGTTGCGATTCGTTTCCGGGGGTTTGTCCCAGCGGCGATACTTGCCAGTGTAAGACTTCGCTTCAACGAGTGTAACGATACACCATTACTGATCGTCTCGATAAGACCAGAGGATTCGCCCGTGACTAGTATCCGCATGCGTTTCGTCCATACGGGCACGTACGCTTCTTCCCAGATCTTAGCGCACACCTGAATGAGTTGACAAGCAAAAGCTTCCTGGCGGAGGTCGGCGCCTGTTTTGACAATAACACTGATAAGGTCCCAGTTCTTCATATGCCCATACGGAGATGACCTGCGTACACGTTCTCTTTTGGCACTCCATTCTTCACCGAAAGTTGCAGCACTCGGATCATCACGGTCTCCTTTTCTTCGCATACCACCAGTTTTCAGATCGTTTTCCATGCGTGCCGCACCTGCGCTAGTGTTGGTAGCAACAGTTAATCCGTCTTCAAGTTCTTCTGGCTCAGTGGTGATTGCAGTCGGGTCGGAACCAGCCATGATGGTGTCAAATGTTGGCGTAGCGTCTTCCGAAAGGAAGTTTTGCTCTTCCAAACTCTGCATGCTTGCGATGATTTTAGCTTTGATAGCCGCCACCTCTGTTTTGGGCCGTTTTGAGCCGCTAGCCTCAAGCTGAGCCAGCATTTGCGCGGCCGTCCGCATGTGAGTTGCAAGAGCAGAGAAGTCTGGCTGGTCGGCGCTCTGCGTTCCTCGGTTTATAGGTATAGTCATTCTTCGCGGAGCTGGACTGCTTGATCTACTGATTTCTTGGTCAGATGTCCTGGGGGTGGATATTGTGCCTATCGAAGACATTGTGTTGGCTCCACTAGATGACCTAGGAGCCGGGACTTTGCCGTTCGTCCCGGCACCGGGCAGTGATACGCGAGAGAGGCCAGATGCAATATCCTCTTCTGCCAGGTCTTTTATAAGGGAGGTGCTTCCAAGGTCACCGGTTGCAGGCTCAAAAACGCTGTCAGAACCGTTGGTAGAGGCCCTCTCATATGCCCGATGGTCGGAATGGGTTATATCGAATAGACGTCGTTTGGAAGTCCCCTTCTCTAGCATCAACTTTTCCAGTAGCTGCTGATTTTGCTCTGTGTCAGGGTCAAAATCAAAGTCTTCCTGCAGCACTTCCACCATGAGCAGGTACGGCACTCTTTCTGCACTGTTCAAACTGGTAGCTTCGGCAGGATTAATCCGTACTATTCTGTGATGTTGGCTATGCGAAGCGATGCCGTCTTTCAGTGAGGCGGGAGAGAGTACTGGTATGTCTACTTCGGCTGGAAGGTCCAGCGCGATCAGAGCAAGCTCAGCCCTTAGCGCGCTTAGACGAGCCGGCTTTGGTACCACCACTAAGCGATTCGAGATGTCCTCCAAGGCGCTTAAGAACTGGGTTTCATTTCGGAAGTAATTGGAGCGGAGTAGCCGTACTTTTTGTAATCGAGACAAAGCCGTGGGCGTCAAAGGTCTTGGGAGCTGGGGATGCTTGCGAGAGGTGTGGTTGTTGGGCTTCGGTCCTAAACCAGCAGTGGCCGGGGGAGTGGGAAGAGGCGAAGCTCCAGGGCTCCGGAAGTCTGGAAGAGACGATGAGCTCAGGCGAGCCTGATAGCTCACTGCAAGAAGAGAGACAGGGCGCTGTTGAGCGGAAGGAGCGCGCGGGGCATGTCCTGGGCGGGCGGCCCTTCTTCTGGTCTCCTTAGAATTCTCAACGTCCTTGGGTCGCGGTGCGGGTGCTTTGGGCGATCTTTGGTCTTCTGGATCCGAGTGTCCCTGGACTGGTTTCGTCCTCCTGGGCCGTGGAGAGCCGCCTGCCACTGTGTTGCTCCTGCCTACTTTCTGCATCTGCACATTGTCGGAGATGATATCTTCTGCCGGGCGCGGCTTGCGGGCCTGTGCGATGGCGAGCGGTCCGACGTGACTTGGGAGGAACGGGGCTGCTATACTGGCGAGTACCAAGCTCGACAGCAGGGTCACTGGCAGCACATTTTCCTTGATCTTCTCTCTCCGCTGCGGCTCGGCGGACCCGAATACGATGCGCTGCACCTTGTTGTATATTCTGCGGCATGTTTTGAACGCGTGCGAGCTGGGATCACTGGCGAGGTCGTGGAGGTAGGTCTGGAAGAGCCAGAAGGTCTGCGGACACGCCTTGTTAGCAATGGCTCCGGCGCGCAGCTGTGACGTCGGCATACCAGGAGCGCGCCATTGACCGACTCCTCGCACAGGTCTATGATGAACTCCTCCAGGGCCATGGACTCATTGTCGACGCTGATGAGCAGGTGGCATAGTCTGTCGTCGATAAGCTGGGGCGCGCGGGCTCGCCGGCGAGGGGGGCCACGCACTGCGGGAGGAAGAACTCAATCTCCTCGTACGCAAACTGGCGCAGCTTGGAGCAGAGCACATAGTGGATGCCAACATGGCTTGCGTATCGCCTGGCGGCACCGGGAAGGTCAGCGGCGGGCTCGTGGAGGGTGAAGCCAACTGTGGCAGTGCGTTGCGCGGGCCGGGCTACGGCAACGGTGGCTTCGGGACCAACTCACGACAGGTACGCAACAGTGAGCGAGGGATCTTGGTTGAAGTGATCCGACTCTATGAAGCGCTCGAGCAGATTCCAACTCATCTGGGACGGCTCATTGGGGCGTAGCAAAAAGAAGAAGCGGAAGAGGCCTCGAGAATCATATGGCGGAGAAGCCCTCAAAAGGGTGTCGAGAATCGAGATGAGGGCAGCGAGACAGGGTTGTGGGCACTTGGAAGCGGCATGGCGCGCCTTGGCGGCCATTTACCAGTCTCTGTATATGGCATATGCGACGCTCGCAACGGCGCATTTTTCACGTGCAAACGTGCTCTGTCGCTGTACCAGCATCTATGGCGCTCCGTTTTGCTACATTGCCCTCCCCTCCCCAAACGCCCATGCGGAATCACGCGTCCTGGTGTCACAACTGTCACGCTCCTTTGACGGCTCCAGGGCTGCTCGCATGTCTAGCCGCTTGCGTCTATGCCTCTCTAAATCAAGACCAATTCGGAGTGTGCCATCAGCTCTTATGCTATTACGCCTGCCCGTATGACTGACTGTAGGAAGCGCTATGAAGTGCTGCAGAGGTGCCCCCGCCCAAAGAAATATCATTATACACGTGAACCAGTCCACGCTTATATACAAGTAAACACGCTGCACAAATAGGTATGCCCAGTGTCTCAGTCGGTGGCATTCAGGTCGACGGCGATGTTTATCGCCGCTATGATCACCTCGGCAAAGATGAGGATGATGACAATCCACTCGAGGAGTTCGCCCTGCATGTGTCAGTCGTGTTTCCGCTCCTGCTCGTTGCTGTACTTACGTGCGTCACCGTGAGCTGGTCCTTTAGCACCGCAAGCAGGTCGCCAATGACATTGAGTCGCTCAGTGAGAAGCCCGACTCGTTGATCCATCTCCAGATAGCTACGTACGGCCTGATACACGGGATCGAGCTGCGGCTCAGCCCACATCAGCTCAGGCGCATCCAGCACCGACCCCTGCAAGTGAATACTGATGCGAAGTATGAACAACTCCCCAATCTGCATATTGATCTGCTTTTTGTTCAGATTGATCTTGCCAGAGCTGGCGATCTGCGCCGGAATGTCCTTGGTGGTCTCAATAGTGTTGTCCACAAGATCCTCGAAGAGGGACGTCTTGACGCTTTGTGATAGCGCGTGACTGATGGCGAGCTTGGTCATGTAGTGCTTCTTCTCCCTCAAGCTGATGAAGTCGTTGTATATCCGGGCTTGGTACTCGCGCGTGTAATAAAAGTTGAACTCTTCGGTCTCGACATTGTCTTTTCCCAGCTTTTCAACCTCAAATCTAGCCATCTCCTTCAAGAACTTTTTCTCTTCCTGCACAGTCATGCCCCAGATAACGACCGTACCGTACTCAAAGAGGAACACTTCCGGGGTATGGACCTGAGTGTCGAAATCCGCCTGTGTCATGGATGGGTCTGAGTCTGCGTGAACTGGAGACAGCCGCCGTGGACGTCCAGAACTTTCACCATCTTCAAACGGCGGAATCTCACCATCGGCATTAAGCTCAATTAGATCTTCTCTTCGCCTCACGCTCTGTGCTTCCTCTTCAATCGCACTGTCCGAAAATCGCCTTTGCTGGTTTTCTATGTAAGCGTCGGGGGCAGGCGTGCTTATCACGTTCTCCGGTCCATCGTGCCCGTAGTTGTAGGGCGAGTATATGCACTCGTCAAATCGTTTTGGCTGCGCGCCTCTCAGCTTTGCTTTGCCCTTCAAGAATCGCACAAGGTCGTCCATCTTGTAAGATGATGCTGTGCAGTATGCCGTCACCCGTGGTAGTTTTTCCCGGTCCGCTTTTCCAAGCCGTGCAGCATCTCTCCTTGCTGTCGGATCCTTGATTCGGGTGTACTGCACGTAAACATCGCGTCCGCTCTCCTCATCCACGTCCTCTTCGCCTTGTTCGGGATCGGGTAACAGCTTCAGCTTCTGGGCAGTTCTCGTGGTCCGTTGAGGGCCCAATTTCGAATGGTTTAGATGTGCTGGGATAATGGGCGCGCCAGAGCTATTCCTTCGCCGCAGTTTGTTGTTGATCGTGGACAGCATCGGCTGTCCGCCATGGCTGGCCTGGCCATGAAGATGGGAGGTGGACCGCGGGAATGGTTTGGGACTGCTCGAGGACACGGTCGGATTGAACGTCACAGTCCGCTGTGGCTTCACGGGCACCTGCTTGCCCGAGTTCGGAGCAGTTGCCAGGGACGAGATAAGAGGCGTGGATTCGGTGGAGCTCGACGCCATGACGGCCAAGACCAGACCCAGGCGAGGGATTGAATAATAGAGCGAACGGTTACGAGGATGCCTTCATGGCTGGCAGCAGAGCACGAAATCCGCAGCTAGCTAGTGGACCGGTGGGATGTTGCGGTGTGGAAAGATGGAAAGAGCTCTGCTTCAAAGCTTGCGGCGGGTGGAACCTTCCCCAGTCGAGATGACGTTGGGGCTAGGCCTTGCCGAGCTCTCCCAGCGTGCACAGACCGCGGCGCTAAGCCCGTCACGTCCACGTGGAGAACGACTCTGCAACGGCTGGGCTGCAGTTTCGTCCTACCGTGTTGAAGGTACGCGTTCTGTGGCACTAAGGCTCGATTTCGAGTCGGGGCTGCAGCATTGCTAAAGTCCGGCTATACGATCTCGCGGTCTGCAGCCTTGGAAGGTGCAGACGAGCTATAAAGGTACTCCTTATACGTCTCAAGCAGCTGTAAACTACTATACATATGTCACACATGGTATCATCCCACCAGTCCCCGTATATCCCGAGCCGGCCACCCATTGAGTCCACGCCATTAACCTCAACCTAGCCGCACCTTTCTCCACATCCTTAAACACTCCTGCAAATCCCCCATCACACTTCCAGTAGGTTCACTGACCGTACCCTTAACTAAAAACAACACGAAACTAGCCAGCGAGAACATGACCGTGTCCTCCTTAACCGCCAGATAATGACTCTTCGTCATGCCTCCCGACTGGCTCCAGCTCTTCCACAAGTCTAGCATTAAAGACAGTCGCTTTGCAAACGACGCATCCTCGATCATGCCGTAGAGAATCTGTTCCACGAGCGCGATCATGGTAACCTCTTCTGAAATAGAGAATTTTCGGAGCAGCCATATTCGGTTTGCCTCCGCAACAATAGAGATGGGAAGTTTCTGGCTCTGCATAGCTTCCAAGATCTCCGTCTCACGACGCTGTTCGTCCTTCATTCGTTTCCGTCTGAAGTCGTTGTGGAAATCCATAGCATCAGTCTCTAGTCGCTTTCTCCGCGCTGCGTCACGCTGCTCCGGAGGTAATCGCATCTCGTCGATAGCTTTCCGGCTCTGCTCCGCGAACTTGACGTGCTTCTCGAAACGCTCGGCTTGGTCGTCATGTGGAGTTCGCCAGCTGGGAACGTCCTCGTCAGTCATTACGCCTAGCAAAACCATTACCCCGCAGGGAACGGTTTCCCGACGCGCAATAGCCAAGACGTCTTCGGGAATAGAATAACTCCATAGTCCACCTCGGGGTGCTTCGAAAGCGGTCGCCGCACAGCAGAACCAGAAGTCTGCGGTCGAGTCGTTGGATACGTGCATTGCGCGGAGATGGAGCAGAGGCGGCTTGTTCCTAGAATTGTTCTCCGTGTATGCCTCCTGAATGCCCGCCGCCGATATCCTCACACAGTTTGCCGACTGTGTTGTCGCTTGCTCACTGGCTGTACTGTCATCGTCTAGAAAGTTACGATGTACTTCCTTCAGCTCTTCTTGTTTAGGTGGGGCCTCAAGCTCAGTAAGGGCGGCCAACACATCATCCCCTTTTCGAGGTGGATATACTCTCGTCCAATATGGTGGTAAACTATCCGTACTCCTCCGATCCCATTCTTTCTTCCAGTTCAAAGCAAGACTTAGTATCCCATCCGAGTCATCACTTAGAGCCACACTCAGTACCTCTTCCGCAGAGACAGGACTTAGAAGCAACTTTGTGCCAGCCGGCGTCCACAACCCTGCACTCCTGAGGTCTGCCCAACCAGCTTTATTCGGTACCGCGCCTCTATCCAACAAGAATGCGATCAGCGCCTCAAACTCGATCTCTGCCTGAGGCTGCGCCAGCTCGTCATGATATTGTAGTCTGTAACTCTTGACGCCGATGACCATCTCTTTCCAGTTGAACAGAGTCCATGTACCACCCTTCAAAGCACTCGATGTATCCCGCAAGGCAAAGTATTTCGGGTCCGCGCGTTCTAGAGGGATAATACTGCGTCGCGGTATCTCGATCTCGACGATCCCAGAGAGCAGGGCGCTCCTCGTGATGGCGGTAACTCCATTTCTATGCAGTGTCTTGGTGATTTCGCGGAGCGTCAAGAAGGATTTTAGACAGGTGTAGATGGTGGGCAGGACGCCGAGGACCGCGAGCGGAATGCCGATATAGGTGATAATGTCGACGGCAGAGACGCCCATGGTGGCCGACTGGCCACGAAAGGAACTAACGATGATGCAGAAGAGTCCATTATTTGAATAGTTGAGCTGAGGATGCGCTGCAGGGACCACTGCCCCTGCGTTTCGTGGCTTAAATAGAGGTCGCCCGAACACGACCTCGGGACCCCATGTGACTGGCGGTTTAGAGTCCAACCAATGAAATTGAGAATGACCATCCACGCAAAAAATGCGTCGCCATTCTAAAGAAACAGGGCACAGTATGTCTCGTGTAATAGGCCAAGTGCCGCATCTGTCTTCGGCTTAGACAATAAGTTTCGTAGAACTTTACGTGGATGTGACCAACCGACAGTCCCAATCTCAATCCATCTTACAGTACACAACGACCAGCTATCTCTAACAAGTAAACGTAGATATGCATAACTAAAACCAGCCACGCAGCTAACGAGGCTTTCCAGCCAAGCTACAAAGTACTCTCTGGCTGTCCAAAGCCCTCTGCCTCTCTCTTCGCCCTCCCCTTGTCTGCAAGATTAGGTTTGTGCATCATGTTGCCCGCCTTCTCCATGAGCTTGCCCGCTGTAGAATCTGTCCAGCGTTGTCAGTTCCATCTTACTGAACAGTGTACGGTACATTGATCAACTCACCGTTACTAGGCGAAAACTCCCCAGTCTTGTTGCCATATCCGGCACCACCAATCGATCCACTGCCGTGGCGGGTAGCCCCACTATAAGGATTCGTGTCTGAATGGCTACCGAATCTGAATTCGCTGTTGTCGTGTTCGCCCAGTGACGGCCCCGAGCTCTTGTTTCCGAAACCGGCACCGCCGGTCGCTCCTGAACCATAGGTCTCGTGTGCGTTGGAGTAGGCATGCGCGTCGTCACGGTCAAAACGCGTATTGCTGTGCTCTTTGGTGAGGTCTTCTGGATTAGTGTCCACGGCCGTTCTGTTGCCGTAGCCTGCCATCGTGTACGAGGATTGTCAAGTTTTGAAGTAGGATTGGTTTGGAATCAGAGGGTTGGGCTAGAGGGTTGGTCTCGGAGTCTTGACTGTTGGATAGAAAAGCGTACACAGAAGCGAAACAGAGGTATATATACCTGCCTCTGAAGTTGACAGCTACCCGCAGAGAACATACAACGCACGGCATATAGTCTTACGCCAATGTCGTCACTGTGCTTGTCATGGTTAAGCTCCCACGTAGATCCTTCACCACGGCGTCCATTTATGGGGGTAACAATGCTTGGCATAGACGGTGGGGTAGCGGAGGCCATCTGGGCAGTCAGCCGCCCCTCTATCTAGGCGAGTAATCGTTTCGGTGAAGTTCGCCCGCAGAAACTCCCGCAGATGTTGCCCAGGATGTCCTCGAATGAATTTGCAAGTTGACTCTGTGCGGGTGTCTGAAATCAACACTAGTTAGGCCCGGTGCTACCGAGGGACATTGCACACGGAAGTCACATCATCTTTCGCAGGTTGCAGACAAAATATCCCAAGATGGATCCAGAATTGTGATGGCAGATAAAGATAGTGAGAGTACGCATTGGGTATTAGTTCGGCGATCAACGATAAGGGTCCTGGGCCGTCACTGGCCGGCGACTCTGGGGTAATGCACGCTATCCAGTAAATGCTCGTAAAGCTCCCAAGGTGCCAAGTTCACCAACGCCAGAAGATGCATAGCAAAGTTTGTAGAAGAGCCGTTGACCTCATCGCACATACTTGGACTATCGCAAATCGTTAGCTTGGTTTGGGCGTGATCATTCAAGGGCACTTGCCATGAATTTCTTATGAAAGTCGGAGCGTAGCATGTCGTTGATGAACTCCTTCTTGTGCCTGTCTTCGGTACCTCGCGCTTGGTTCTTGAAGACCACATCATCATCCCATCGACGTTTCATGGTAAAGTCGCGTGCATTGAGGAGGGGATTGCCGCGAGCAATGTCGATCTCTCGTCGCTCCTCTTCTTGAGCTTCGCGCTCTGCGTCCTGTGAACAGTCAGTGGCTATTCAGGTAGCAATGATTTGTGACTACATACTTCTTTGGCCTTGGCCTCGGCGCGTTCCTTCTTGATCTTCTCGAGCTCGCGCATGAGTGCCGCAGTCTCGTCTTCTTCGTCGTCCCTGCGCAGAGTTAGCCACACTCTACTTTTGGGCCGTCGGCAGAACATACTCATCATCGCTGCTCTCGCTACTCTCGCTACTGTCGTCTGCATCTACATCGCGGTATTTCTCCAGCACTTCGATCCGCCGCCGCTTTTCGTCTGCCTCATCATGCTCGCCTTCACCCGTTGCCGTAATTGCGTCTAGTGGCCGTTTTGTTGTCGAGTTGGCTTCGGCAGCGGATTCTGCGTCCGGATCGTAGGTCCCGTTCTTCTTCGCGTAGTGGCGCGCCTCAGCTTCCAAGAGTTCTGCCCTGAGATCGCGCTGGTTGCTGTCGGCAGCTCCGCCCTGTCCTGGTTGCCTGTGCTTGAGGAACGTATGCGCCGGGAGGAGTCGCTGGTGGTACGCAGGACCGCGCTGGGCTTCTTTGCCGCGTGCTGGATCGAAGGTCGGTCGATGGGCTGTCGTCATGATTGCAAGAGAATATCAAGCGGGCGGGGCGAGGAGGGCGTCGAGATAGCAAAGCTCAAAGTCGGGTGCTGGATGTGAGGTGAGGTTGCAGTTGTGAACTGCCAGCCGCTCACATAAATCCCTCTGCCAAGCCTCGTCGGCGAAAGCGCAGCGTGTTTCTCCGACCCCCGCCATATTTTCCTCCGCGCGACCATAGCTTCATCACAAACACTCCACGTCTGCCCAGCTGCCGTGGCCAACATGCCTCGTGAAGCTGACATCTCTGTCAATGAGCGCGCTTTCATCCAGCAAGCTCTGCATGAAAACATTCGACTGGATGGACGCGCTTTTGACGCGTTCCGGCCACTGGACCTGATCTTTGGCGACGAGTATGGCGTCGCCGATGTGAAGTTGGGAAAGACGAGGTATACGAGACCAAGTCATTGCGGTTTGGACTCGGTGCTAATTTCCTGCAGGGTCATCGCACGTATCTCCGTAGACGTGACGGTCCCAGCACCTGAACGCAAGTTTGATGGCGTCTTTCAAATCGTGACTGAGTTCTCTCCCATGGCCTCACCAGCGTTCGAGATTGGACGGTACGAATCGTGCCCCTCCCTCGACATACACGCCATCAGAAGCACCTAACTGAGCCCATAGACCTACAGACGCGGAAGTCATCCTTTCACGCATCCTGGAAAAGGCCATCCGTCGATCGAACGCACTTGACACGGAGTCGCTATGTATCATTGCCGGTCTAAAATGCTTCGCCCTACGAGCCGACGTGCACATCATCGACCATGACGGTGGTTTGATCGACGCCTCCTGTATTGCAGTTATGGCTGCGCTACAACACTTCCGAAGACCAGATGTACTTGTCGAAGGCGAAAAGGCGCGGATCCTCAGCGTACGAGAGCGCGAGCCGATCCCACTCTCGATCTTACACCAGCCGCTCTGTGTCAGCTTTTCCTACTTCGAAGAGGGTGAGGTCTTTCTGGTAGATGCAAATCTAGCCGAGGAGCAGGTCCGACAGGGAGAAATAATTGTCACGATGAACAGACATGGGGAGGTGTGTCAGGTTGCCAAATATGGTGGGGCCACCATGGATCCGCTTGCATTACTGAACTGCACCAATGTTGCGTTGCAAAAGGTCAAAGATATGAGCAAATTCATTCAGCGGAAGCTAGAAGAGGATGCAAAGAAGAGAGATGCGGGAGGGTTGATGGCAGAGCTCAGTGCCGAAAATGCTAGATGAGACTGCATAGAATCCATCTACATCTAGCATTCGAAAGGCGGGATAACGAAGAGGATATGGACACACTGCATGGATTTGCACTGTTGAGGCGCAGACCTCCGCAATCCACGTAGTCCAGAGACCGATTACTGTCATCACTCCGATCTTGAGGCGCTGGTCAAGTGGTTCCTCGGCTTTGGAGCCCAGCACACTCAACCACGATTAGTATCAAGCCACGTTCGGATCAAGTGATCTATCTGAAGCAACATGCTGGCTAGCAAAGGCAGACGAAGAGCTGGCCCGAAGGATCTTTAAGGTGCTACATTCATGTAGCTATATTGATCATCAATACGAGCCGCCAAAACGCTCGCGGACGAAGTTAATATTTGAAATATTTCTGAGATGTCAGCATCTGCAAGCCACGGTGACATGCGATAGGCCAAGTGCGATGACGGTTCTGCGTGACATGCTGACGACGCAGGCGGGCTTCGACCCAGCTTTCGCCTCGGCCGACGTTATTTGCAATCTGCATCCCAACAACATGAACAAATGCCAAATCCAAGCGCAGTATGAGCTTCATGATGTATAAAATAGAAGCTGGCGACCCAGACAATAGCTATAACATTCCGTATTTCATAGCTCCAGTTTCGAGCCTCGGTCCTTCCTATTTAGTTGCGTCATTGACTGTTTGACCTTCGCCCAGTCGCGTCTCCACAATCGCGCGCTCCGAAATCCAAGCCCTCTACAGATAAATACAACAAAAGCCCTCGATTCCTCCGCGCTTGATTCTACCTTTTACAGTTCCCTTCAGCTTCCAGGTTTCTGCAACAAACAATGTCGTCTAAACTCGTGCCCTCGGACCCGTCCAAGGTGATGGTGATCCGCGACATCGTGCCCAAAACTATCACCACTTTCTCGACGCCGTTCTGGCGCTTCGGGCGGATAAAGGTCGGCGGGCGAGGCACAGTTGGTATGGCTGGCGATAATTGAAATATTTCGTTGCTTTGCTCAACAGCTGATTTGGAGCAGTGCGGCTCCAGTCCGGCGCGCTTGCTGTTTTCTCGCCTGTCGCCTTGACCGAAGACGTCAAGAAGAAAGTCGCTGAGATGGGCGAAGTGAAATACATCACCGCCCTCGACACAGAGGTAAGCACTCCCCTACCCTCCTTAGCCATCGCCCACATCCCGAAATCCCCACGCACCCCACCCCACCCCACCCCACTCCACCCAACAAACAACCCATCTCACACGCCCGTCCCCCCCAGCACCACATCTTCCTCGGCCCCTGGCACACCGCGTACCCCAACGCCCAAGTCCTGGGCCCCGAAGGCCTCCCCGAAAAGCGCGCCTCGCAGTCCAACGAAGCCGTGCCCTTCACGCACATCTTCTCCGCGTCCACCCCCATCCTCTCCATCGGCGCCGACTTCGACGCCGAGTTCACATGGGAGTACGTCGCCGCGCACGCAAACAAGGAAATCGTCTTCAACCACACGCCGACGGGCACGCTGATCCAAGCCGACCTGCTCTTCAACTACCCGCCAACCGAGCAGTTCAGCCGCACGGGCGTTAGCCCGACGAGCGGGCTGCTGACGAGGTTGTTTGGCGCGGTTACGAACACGAGTGGCATGGGCCAGAAGAGGCTGATTTGGTATGGCATTAGTGCGCGGGATCGCAGCGGGTTTAGTAAGAGTGTGGCGAGGATCGAGAAGTGGAGGTTTG